>OY728150.1:1353991999-1355241999 GCA_963277665.1 Viscum album | reverse complement strand
TGTCAAATATTTCATGATTACTTATTATATATACTTTATAATCATCTATAAATGGTTAATCATTGAGAATGAATCTCATCGCATCGTGGAGACGGTATTCTGTACGTATGCACGAGCGATGATATTGTTCCCATGATCGTGGAATTTTATTGGAGTGTATGTATACTATTACATAATCAATATCACTTTATAATAATCATATATAGTAATTATTTACACCATTGTACCCATCCAAGTAAGGTGGTGGTGGAAAATAGATTAGACCACGGCGTGGAGACGGTATTTCGTACGTACGCACGCGCGGTGATTTCTTTTTCCATAGGATGGATAGATGGTGAAATAGGGTTGTTTCATACATATAATAACATATCAGTATATGAGTGATACTGATGTTATTACTTCATAATGAAACAACCTAAGAAGAAGAAGTGGAAGAAGAAATAAAGTTGAAAGAATCGGTAACGAACATTACCTCTTCTTTGAAGTGCCTCTTTAAAACCTCCTCTTAGGGCACTAAAATTGGTCTTTGAAGAAGAGCAGGACCTCTAGGATGTTTCTAGGGAAGTGGAGAAGTGAATTGGGCAGGGTTTCGCCGAGCTTGAAGGCTCAAAGTGGTGTGTGGAAGAGAGGGAGGAGGTGCCCTTTTATAAGGGAGGAGAGGGGAACCTTTGGAATTCTTAAAAATATTAATTTATAATAAATCTAACCCCACTTAAAAACCTCCAAAAACGACTCATATTCGAGGATTAGATGAGATAGGGTTGTAATCTCATCAACCAATCAAATTTAGACATATTTGGATCTTATTTTAAACCTTATCATTTTGATTTATCCTTATTTAATCTATTTAAGTTTTTTTGTGGTAATAAAAATCTAAATTTAAAATTATAACAAATAATTACTTATTTGTTGTGAATTTTCAATAATTGTTTACTTTATAACATTATAGACCATATAAATTTATAATTTATAATTTTTAAATATTTTTTTGATTTTTAAACAATTTTATAATATGTTATTTTTATAAAATAACAATAGTGTCAATTTTGACACTATTCATTTATTTGAATTTAAATAAAATATATACAGATGATACACTAGTACAAGAATGACCTTTAGCGGCCGCCAAAAGCCGTCGCTAAAGGCCTATAGCGGCCGCCTAGCGGCCGCCAAACGACGGCCGCTTTTTCCCCGTCGCTGTTACTATCAGCGGCCGCCATTTGGCGGACGCTGTAGGCAAGCCAGGATGGGCTTTAGAGGCCGCCAATTGGCGGCCGCTATTAAATTTTAATTTTTTTTAAAAAAAAATTAAATTATACATTAATATACAAAATAAATCCCATCTGTCATCTTCCAAGCTCCGCATCCATCATCACATATAACTGCATAACAAAATTTAATAAAAAACTTAGTACCGAATAAAACCTAGAAAACAAATATTTAACTTCAAACTTACTGTAACAGATCTAATGTATTTGATTTTCAAAATAATATTCATAAATTTGATAACCATTTTATAAATTTAAAATCATTAATTCTATTGTTCTAATTGGATTTTTGTCCTATGATTTCAGGTCAATCCGATGTCGTCCGCTAAGAGTTTGACCGTTAGACGCCGGTTTTGGCCGTTTATGACACCAGAACGGCGTTCCGGGTCACCACGGGCTCACGGCATGTCCGATTGACGTTCCTTCTAGTCGACCACATCACAATTCACTCACCCTTTGATGTCGTCTGATTTCGGGCCATTCGGACATCGTTCGGCCAGTCTGGACCCCCCCACGCGCATTTATCAAGCGCGCGCAACGCTTAAAGAACACATAATGAACAATACAGCGCAGACCGCACGTTCGATTGACGTGCTGTCTGTGCGTGCATGTCACGAATAATAATTGTATTGTTTTCCTGTGATTTCAGGTCAATCCGATGTCATCCACTAAGATTTTGACCGTTAGACGCCAATTTTGGCCGTTTATGACACCAGAACGGCGTTCCCAGTCACCGCGGGCACACGACATGTCCGATTAAGGTGTCGTCTACTCTACAACATCAAAATTCACTCAAGCTTTGATGTCGTCCGATTTCAGGCCATTCGGACATCGTTCGGCCAGTTTGGACCCCCCACGCGCGTTTATCAAGCGCCCGCAACGCTTAAAGAACGCATAATTAGCCCTACCGCGCATACCGCACGTCCGATTGATGTTCCGTCTGCGCGTGCACGTCGCGAATAATAATTTTATTGTTGTCCTGTGATTTCAGGTCAATCTGATGTCGTCTGCTATGAGTTTGACCGTTTATGACACCAGAACGTTGTTCCAGGTCACCGCGGGCACACGGCACGTCCGATTGACGTGTCGTCTGCTCAAACACATCACAACTCACTCACCCTTTGATCTCGTCCGATTTCAGGCCATTCGAACATCGTTCGGCCAGTTTGGACCCCCCCCCCCCCTCACGCGCGTTTATCAAGCACGCGCAACGCTTAAAAACACATAATTAGACCTACCGCGCAAACCGCACGTCCGATTGACGTTCCGTCTACGCGTGCACGTCGCGAATAATAATTTTATTGTTTTCCTATGATTTCAGGTCAATACGATGTCGTCCGCTATGAGTTTGAACGTTAGACGCCCGTTTTGGCCGTTTGTGACACCGGAACGGCGTTCCCGGTCACCGCGGGCACACGACACGTCCGATTGACGTTCCGTCTGCTCGACCACATCACAATTCACTCACCCTTTGATTTCGTCTGATTTAAGGCCATTCGGACAACGCTCAGGAAGTTTGGGACCCCCCCACACGTGTTTATCAAGCGCGCGCAATGCATAAAGAACGCATAATGAGCCCTACCGTGCAGACGGCACATCCGATTGACGTGCCGTCTGTGCGTGCACGTCGCGAATAATAATTTTATTGTTGTATTGTGATTTCACGTCAATCTGATGTCGTCTGCTAAGAGTTTGACCGTTGGACGCCAGTTTTGGACGTTTATGAAACCAGAACGGCGTTCCTGGTCACCGCAGGAACAAGGCACGTCCGATTGACGTGCCGTCTACTCGAACACATCAAAATTCACTCACCCTTTGATGTTGTCCAATTTCAAGTCATTCGGACATCGTTAGGCCAGTTTGGGACCCCCCCCCCCACGCGCGTTTATCAAGCGCACGCAACGCATAAAGAATGCATAATGAGCCCTACCGTGCAGACCGCACGTCCAATTGACGTGACTTCTGTGCATGCACGTCGCGAATAATAATTTTATTGTTTTCCTGTGATTTCAGGTCAATCCGATGTCGTCCGCTAAGAGTGTGACCGTTAGACGTCAGTTTTGGCCGTTTATGACACTAGAACGGCGTTCCCGGTCACCGCGGGCACACGACACGTCCGATTGACGTGCCGTCTGCTCGACCACATCAAAATTCACTCACCCTTTGATGTCGACTGATTTCAGGCCATTCAGACATCGTTCGGCCAGTTTGGACACCCCCCCCCCCCCACACGCGTTTATCAAGCGCGCACAACACTTAAAGAACGCATAATGAGCCCTACCGCGCAGACCGCATGTCCGATTGACGTGTCGTCTAAACGTGCACGTCGTGAATAATAATTTTATTGTTGACCTATGATTTCAGGTCAATCCGATGTCGTCCGCTATGATTTTGACCGTTAGACGCCAGTTTTGGCCGTTTATGACACCAGAACGGCGTTCCTGGTCACCGCGGGCACACGACACGTCCGATTGACGTGCCTTCTACTCGACCACATCACAATTCACTCACCCTTTGATGTCGTCCGATTTTAGGCCATTCGGACATCATTCGGCCAGTTTGGTACCCCCCTACGCGCATTTATTAAGCGCGCGCAACGCTTAAAGAATGCATAATGAGCCCTACCGTGCAGACCACACGTCCGATTGACGTGCCGTCTACGCGTTCACATCGCGAATAATAATTTTATTGTTGTCCTGTGATTTTAGGTCAATCCGATGTCGTCCGCTAAGAGTTTGACCGTTAGACGCTAGTTTTGGCCGTTTATGACACCAGAACGGCGTTCCCGATCACCGCGGGTACACGGCACGTACGATTGATGTGTCGTCTACTCGAACACATCACAATTCACTCATCCTTTGATGTCGTCCGATTTCAGGCCATTCGGACATCGTTCGGCCAGTTTGGACCCCCACGCGGGTTTATCAAGCGCGCGCAACGCTTAAAGAATGCATAATGAGCCCTATCACACAGACCGCATGTCCGATTGAAATTCCATCTACGCGTTCACGTCGCGAATAATAATTGTATTGTTGTCCTGTGATTTCAGGTCAATCCGATGTCATCCGATATGAGTTTGACCGTTAGACGCCAGTTTTGGCCGTTTGTGACACCAGAACGGCGTTCCCGGTCACCGCGGGCACACGACACGTCCGATTGATGTGTCGTCTGCTAAAAAACATCAAAATTAACTCACCCTTTGATGTCATCCTATTTCAGGCCATTCGGACATCATTCGTCCAGTTTGTCCCCCCCCCCCACGCGCATTTATCAAGCGCGCGCAACGCTTAAAGAACGCATAATGGGCCCTACCGCGCAGACCGCATTTCCGATTGACCTTCCGTCTGCGCGTGCACATCAAGAATTATAATTTTATTATTTTACTGTGATTTATGGTCAATCCTATGTCGTCCTCTAAGAGTTTGACCGTTAGACGCCAGTTTTGGCCGTTTATGACACCAGAACGGCATTCCCGGTCACCGCAGGCACACGATACGTCCGATTGACGTTTCGTCTGCTCAACCACATCACAATTCACTCACCCTTTGATTTAGTCTGATTTCCGGCCATTCGGACATCGTTCGGCCAGTTTGGACCCCCCCCCACGCGCATTTATCAAGCGCGCACAAAGCTTAAAGAACGCATAATGAGCCCTACCGCGCAGACCGCACGTCCGATTGACGTGTCGTCTGCCCCTGCACATCGAGAATAATAATTATATTGTTTTCTTATTATTTCAGGTCAATCTGATGTCGTCTACTATGAGTTTGACCGTTAGACGCCCGTTTTGGCTGTTTTTGACACCAGAACGGCGTTCGCGGTCACCGCGGGCACACGACATGTCCGATTGACGTGCCGTCTGCTCGACCACATCAAAATTCACTCACCCTTTGATGTCGTCCGATTTCAGGCCATTCAGAAATCGTTCAGCCGGTTTGGGACCCCCCCCACGCGTGTTTATCAATCGCACACAACGCTTAAAGAACGCATAATGAGCCCTACCGCGCAGACCACACGTCCGATTAACGTGCCGTTTGCTCGACCACATCACAATTCATTCACCCTTTGATGTCGTCCGATTTCGGGCCATTCGTACATCGTTCGGCCAGTTTGGGACCCCCCACGCGCATTTATCAAGTGCACACAACGCTTAAAGAACGCATAATGATCTCTACCGCGCAGACCGCACGTCCGATTGACGTGTCGTCTGCTCAACCACATCACAATTCACTCACCCTAAAAATATACAAATATTGAAAGAGTTCTTGTGCTTCTCCCAAGAAACAACTGTCTGGAGTTTCTCTCCATCCACTGACACACCTTCCTCTGAAATTATTTGACCCAATAACTATACCTATATAATCAATACAAAACTGACATATATATAGCTTGACGTATAGTCAAGAAGTGTAATCTGTATGATGTCAAGATTTTGGGTATGATTATAATCACTCTTAGAGTGCACGAAGATGTCGTCCACAAATATTAAAACAAACTAATCTAGGTAAAAAGGAAAATTATATTCATCAAGGATATAAAAAATTATAAAGAATTCATCAAGACAAATGAAATTACCTCATGCATGGGGTTCATTCTCATCTGGATCACCAATATCACTGTGATGTCCACCAGATGTATTCGGAGCCTACAATATATATCAATATTATGTATCTTAAACATATCAATAAAATTCAATTTGTGTATGGTTTGTTTTATTGTTTACCTGTGGCGCCACTTGATGCGTCGTCATTTCATCGATACATGATGACAT
The DNA here is from genome assembly GCA_963277665.1 of Viscum album. Lineage (NCBI taxonomy): Eukaryota > Viridiplantae > Streptophyta > Magnoliopsida > Santalales > Viscaceae > Viscum > Viscum album. The sequence goes on along the minus strand of OY728150.1, from coordinate 1,355,235,960 downwards.
CTGTGACAACCTCTCCTCATACTCTGCACATAACTGCTGAAACTGTGAATCAAAATTGCACTGCATATCCTGCATGGAAGCATCTATCTCAGCCTGTGTGCGCATCCCTGACTCTCTGCATGCACTCATCACATCTGCTCCAACAAATGCACGTTGTGGGACACCGTCGCCATAAGTCAAAGAATAACCATGACCGTCACGCCCCACGACATGGTGAAATATTTCATCTCTATGCACAGTACTACGACGTTGCTCCTCTGGAAACTCTGCTAACTGAGAATCAAACTGAGCCTGTAGCATATAATTAATCAATGAACAAATATGCATAATTTATATAAAATAAAAAATACATTTATTAATTAGTAAATAATTTTCTTACTATAACACCGGCAACATCGGGATCACCCGCCCTACGAGTCCTCATCCATATGTACATCCGATCGATTGGCTCGCCACGTTGGTGTAACTATAATAAAGGGGTTCACCATGTTATACTGCAATATTTTTATAATATGAATGAAATAGTGAATTCTGAACTTACATCATGTCTGAGTTGTGACACATGTCGAGTTCCATGTCTGGAAGGCGTGGCCCGCATTGCCTGATTATGTGAATGACGAGCAGACTCGGTCTACAGTCAACGTATTTACTTAATTGAAATTTTCAAAATTAGTCATTTATAGATTAAAAGTAATAAATCTTACCATCGCTGCCTCACTTGACCAAAACACAACCAAATCCTGCCACTGCGTAGGAAGAATGTCCGGAGGGACTCGTTGTAGAATGTCAGGAACACCCGCAAATGGTGTCCAGTAATCTCTCTTCACCCTTGACTTGTAATCCTTCCATAATTTTCTGCATTTCGACATACAAACAGCCCGAAACTCATCTGGACAGGATGTCAAATTATCCTGTTAAAAATTTTGTCAGTAGATGGGACAATAATAATAACAATATCATGAAAATTTAAACATTGAATTTACCTGAACCTCCCTACATAATCTATCCATCGTATCCTGAGGGAAAGAACTCTAGTCACGAGTCGTCAGAGGGAATCTGTGTGAGTCTCATATCATATGCCCAAACTGACGAATCAATGTAGTAGCACCATATCCAACTGGATGAAATGTGTCGTAAAATAACACATCCAATCGGGCTCTAGAGTTCTAGGATCAAACCCCTCTACCAGGACCCCTGTGTGTGCTGGAAGAAGTAGTAGATCCTGATAAACATAAATTCATAAATCAATTACAATATAAGTTAATGATTATAAACAGTTAAGGAAATATAAACAGAAAATTACAATTAAATAATTTAGAAAAATGAAAACATACATACCAACAACATCAGGTGAACCACTGTGACCACCCTGTGACACACCTGCATTAAAATAAATTATAGTTAAATCAAACAATTTTTATACATATATAACTGATAAATATTTTTACAAATAATAACTAGGAAGAAAAAGTGAAATATATTATTTAAATTATAAAAAAACACATATCATTAGAATTTAAAAACCAAATTTGGATAAAAAACATTACCTGCGGAGGACTCGACCGCGGGTAACGGGGTCTGACTCGATTGCAGATCCATGAGGGCGCAGTGAATTGATGACAGAGGTTCGACGACCGGACTCGAAAGGAGTGGAACCGTTGGACCGCGTGGAGGGTTCTACACGGCGGGGCACAATGGACCGGAAGGGTCCAACGGAGGCAGGAGGACTTTCCGAAGGGATGCAACGAGGCCGCGAGGGAACGGCGGCGGCGAGACTGTCCAAAGGTGCTGCGCGGGCAGAGGTGGGGGTTGCTGGGTCACGGGGGTTCCGGCGTCATGGGGGCACAGCGCGGAGGAAAGGCGGTGGGGGTCGCCGGGGTGCAGCGCGGGCAGGGGGTGTCGGGGTCCCGGGGGTGCACCGTAGAGGCAAGGCAGTGGGGGTTGCCGGTGGCAGAACACGAAGGCAATGGGGTGGGGATCGCCGGTATATCGCTGGGAGGTCGGGGGCGCACGGAGGTCGCCAGGAGGTCACCGAGAGGTTGGGGTCGCCGGGAGGTCGGGGTTGCCGGGAGGTCGGGGTCGTCGGGAGGTCGCCGGGAGGTCGGGGGTGGGGGTCGCCGGGAGGTCGGGGGTGGGGGTTGCCGGGAGGTCAGGGTCGCCGGGAGGTCGCCGGCAGCACGGAGGCAATGGGGTGGGGTCACGGGGGCGCACCGGGGGTTGTCGAGGTCGCCGGGAGGTCGGGGGTCGGGGTCGCCGGCGGGGTCGGGGTCAGGGTCGCGGGGTCGGTGAAGGGGGGGTCGCGAGGTCAGGGAGTAGAGGGAGGGGAGGGAGGGGAAATTAGGGGTTTTTTAGGAAAAATTGTAGCGTCTGCCATTTGACGGCCGCTGTTGATGCTATTAGCGGTCGCCAAATGGCAGCCGCTATAGATGCCCCGCCTCCAAAACCAGTTATTCTAGTAGTGATATGTTCGAACTAAAAGCTTTAATAGATTAATAAAAGGTCATATGTATCTATAAAATTAGTGTATCACATTAAATAGTTCATATAATATTTATTTTTTTTATTTTTAAAACCATTTATTTGGTTTATCTCGTAATAAAATAATTACTACAACATTTTTGTATAACTATTTAATATACATATTTTTTTCATAAGAATTAAAAATAAAATCCTATGATGAAGATAAATCTATTACCTTTCACAATAATACTTTTACATGAATTTATCATCTTAAAATCACAATATGTAAATTGTTATATTTATTAAATTATGAAGGTGACAACTTTGGCATCATTTAAAATAAAATAATATAAGTGTCATACTCACTTTTATAAGGCTCCAAATGGTTATATATTAGGTCATTGGATAATTAAGGTGTCGATATACACTACCAATAATTTTTGGTCAGGTTTGTGGGCCTTTTATTGAGTACTATTATTTCAATAAAAACTATATTACTTATTTTCCACTTAATAAATAATTTTTGTATCATTAATGTATCACCATTAATGACAATTATTTAATCCCTAAAAATTATAAATAAATTATCATGATGTAGATAATTTTATTAGATATCTGGAGACTAATGATGTTCGAAGTTTTATGATGTTTATCACTAAATTAGAATTATTATACTTATAAGATTTAAGAGAGTGACATGTTGTCACTTTCTTTGGTTTTAATAATAATTAAATTATTTTCATGGTCAAAAGTCCATAAAAATTAATCTAATACTACCCTTAGTTGATATGAGTTTACTTTTAGCCATCCAATAGAATTTTTGCATGTGTTAGGGTAATTTTATAATATTATATTTACCCTTAATTACCCGATTTACCTTTAACTACGGTAAATAAAATTTACCGTAGTTACTATTCCTAATTCCCAAAAATAAAAAGTAGCCTATTAACATAATTTGGACCCACTGATTCCAAATATGGAATCCCTTTTTTCAAATTCAATACACAAAAGTTGCAGATATTAAATTAAAATTAATCCCGTTGTCGAATGAAAACGGGTTTTTGTTTAAAACATTGCAAACGATTGAATTGATTTAACCAACGAATTCAATGTAAAATCAATGATAATGACATACATTATATTAAATGGTAAAAATGTATTCTATTTATACTATAAAACCATTAAATATTATAATTTAACCATATAAATTATTATGATGAAAAAAGTTGTTTTTCATTAAAATATAGCGTGTTTTTACTATTCATCAAAATATGAAAGTTACCAGAATAATACGAAAAATTTATCCAAAGTAAATTTTTATTTCTTGATTCCAAATAAAAATTTTATTTTGTAAAATTGAACTTATAAACATATCAAAAACTAGATTTAAAGTGGGTGCGCCATCAAAAGGCGACAAAACTGCTTTTTTTTAAAATACTTATTTTACCCGAAAAATTTATTTTGTTCTTATACCATGTTCTAGAAAATGTGTAAGATGAATAATAATGTTATAAAATTCAAAATTTAGTTAATAATATTCATAACGGCTAGTTCATAATAATATTATAATAATATATCATTGTTTAGTAAAACCCGATATTGCGTACAACACACGCTATCGAGGAAGGTCACGATTGCGTGTAATGCAAGCCAAGTCAGGGTTGCGTATTGTGAAAGAATCCTTCTTTGTTTCGTATAACCTAATCAAACCATATTTCATTTATACATAGAATATATATATATATATATATATATATATATATATTGATACTCAATTTTGCGTAGAATAACTATTATCAAAATTGTGTGTAACACGATCCAAGAATAGTGTTGCGTATACTGCAAGCTAATACGGTGTTGCGTATAGCGCAAGGTAATATTAGTGTAGCATACAACATAAGACATTAATGAAATTAGAAGAATATTTTTCATAAAATCTTGGGGTGTTACAATCTCCTTCTCTAATTCGGGGATGGGAGGAACACAAACCCGATTCTTAAACCTTATTATCCCATCACAATCAAGGTTGAATTCAGGAACATTTCTCACCTTCTTTTGTAACTCTACATATTCTTTCTATTCCTCTTTAATCTTCACATGTATAAATTGTTGAACATTCATTTGAGAAAGATAAGATTTTTCCCCTTCCATTATAATTCCATGATACATCCTTTGTAAATCCATAAATAATGGATCTTTTGTGATCCTCATCATGGATAAGCTAGCGTAGTCTTGTCGACTTAATGCATATGACACCTTGTTTGCTTTCCCAGGGTGGTAATGAATTGAGAAGTCATAATACTTAATCATCTTCAACCATCTTCTTTGGCGCATATTCAACTTCTTTTGTGTGAAAATATACTTTAAACTTTTATGATCAGTATAAATGTCACACCTTTCTCCATAAATATAATTCCTCCAAATCATTAATGCAACGATTACCGCAGCTAACTCCAAATCACGAGTTGGGTAATTTTGTTCATGGATTTGCAACTGTCGTGAGGCATAAGCTATCACCGTATCATTTTTCATTAGAACACACCCTAACACCTTATTGGATGCATCACTATAGATCACAAACCTTTCTCCACAGCAAGGAAGTGTGAGTACAAGTGTGCTGGATAACCTTCTTTTCAAAATCCTTGAAATTATCTTCACATTCCTCCATCCAAACAAACTTAACTCCTTTCCGAGTCATATTGGTGAGTGGATTAGATAATCGTGAAAAATCTTTCACAAAACTTCAATAATATCCAGCCAAACCAAGAAAACATCAGATCTCAGTTACTGTTTTTAGTCGAGACCATCTTTTGATAACCTCTGTTTCTGCTGGATCCACATATATCCCCTCTTTTGAGATTATGTGACCCCAAAATGCAAATTTTTTAAGCCAAAATTCACACCTGGTAAATTTGGCATAATGCTTCTCCTTTCTCAGGGTCTTCAATATAATTCTCAAGTGATCTTCATGTTATTCCTTTCTCTTTGAATATACAAGAATATGGTCTATAAATACTACCAAAAACTGATCAAGATAGTCTCTAAAGACTCTATTCATCAGATCCATGAAGATATCAGGGGAATTAGTAAGACCAAATGGAATCACTATAAATTCATAGTGTCCATACCTTGTACGGAAAGCCGTCTTTGGTATATCCTCCCTTTTGACCCTTAATTGATGATACCCTGAATGAAGATCAATCTTGGAAAAGTATTGAGCTCCACGTAGTTGGTCAAATAAGTCATCAATGCATGGGAGAGGATATTTTTTCTTGATAGTGATCTTGTTAAGTTATCGATAATCAATGCAGAGTCTCATTGATCCGTCTTTCTTCTTAACAAAAAGAGCAGGTGCTCCCCAAGGTGACGCACTTGGGTGTATGAATACCTTTTCAAGATTCTCTTGGAGTTGCTTCTTCAATTCCTAAATCTCAATTGGGGCCATTCTATATGGTGTCTTTGAAATATGCAAAGCATCTGGTACGAGTTCTATTGAAAACTCTACTTCACGATTTGGTGGAAGACCCGGCAATTCCTCCGGAAAGACAACGTCAATCTCCCGTACAATGGGCATATTCATAATCATGAGTTTCTCTCCAACCATTTGAGATAAATAACCTTCATTTAGTGGAATCAAGGCCCATAAGATGGAATAAATTTCAACTGGAAGGTTATGTTAATCCTTGCATCGATAGACGATCATAGATTGATCTGGAATATGAAATGTGACTTCCCTTATTTGGAAATTGATATGAGATCCATATAGAGAAATCCAATCCATGCCAAGAATCACATCAAATTACACTATAGGAAGGATCACAAGATTTGAAGGAAGCACTTTCCTACAAACTTCAATCGGAGAAGAATTATAAACTTTTGAGGCGACTGTTGTTCCATTAGGGGTTATCACAGCTAACTCAACATCTAATTGTTGAAGTAATACAGTGATACCCTTAGAAAAGTATTCAGAAATAAAAGAGTGGGTGGATCCAGAATCAAATAAAACATTTGCTACTTTAGAGTGGATGGTAAGTGTACCTTTCACTACTTCATTATCCTACTCCACATCGCTGATAAAAATTGAATGAGACTTTCCTTTGTCTTTAGCCTTAAGAGTTTTTTGACGTCGATCATCATCAACAACCCTTGTATTGGGGCATTGATTGGCATAATGCGACATTTCCTTGCAATTGAAACATTGAAGTGTAGGAGGTGCACTATGTGTAGCCTTTTCTTTGTTCACATCACTAGACTTTTTTTTCCCATCATTGCGACATTCAAATGCCCGATGACCTTCCTTTCCACATTTTAAACATTAACTTGTCTATTTAAGAAAACTCCCTCCTTGTTTATTTTCGCACTTTGAGCATAAGGGAAAACTAATCTTCTTTTCAATGTGCTCTTTAGATTTTCCATTGAATTCCATTTTCCTCTTCTTATCAAACCCATATGAATGATGGGTTACTCAAATCTCCATCTCAACTTTGAGAGCACATCGAACGATTTACTCGTAGATATTAAAGTCCCTTATGGATAACTCCCTTCGAATACTTGGTTTAAAGCCACTAAAGAATCGATCAATCTTACTCTAGGGTTGGATAATAATCCTAGAAGTGTACCTTGCAAGTCTTGTAAAATTATCTTCGTAGGTACCAACAGATTCATCATCTGTTTGCTTTAGTTCAAGAAACTCCTTTTCCATCTTTGTTCGACGAATACAAGGGAAATACTTATTGAAAAATAAGTTCTTGAACTTGTTCCATTCCATGGACTCAATTTCATCTCTTGGCATCATATTCTTGATAAGATTCCACCATTGATCATCTTCACCTTCCAAATGATAAACTGCTAAGATGACTTCATCATGTTCAGAACATTGAAGAATTGAAAATATCTTTTCAGTAGTAATAGTCCATTGTTCAGCAACTAATGGATCAGTAGCCCCGCTGAATGAAGTTGGACGCTTCCTCATGAAGGATTCAACAGAATGTTACTCCTTCCTTTGCTTATTTGTAAGTACTACATGTTTCATATCTTGAGAAAGTTGTGTGAGCATGGATACAAGATTTTTCATTCTAGATCCCATAACATTTGGTTACTCAGGGGGACAATCATTGCATTTCCCGTCACATTCCGCATTAACATGGTTCCTTTGAGTTCCATACATTGACTAAAACCTAGAATAATAGTGTGAGAAACACTAATTAAAAGATACTTATAAAAACATATAACAAAACCATGAAAGGACCATATAGGTATAGTTTATTTAGAAACTGGGAAACATAAACAACTGGTTCATAAAGCATCTACATGGTCTCACATTTATTTCATCATATCTATCGTCCCTTTTGGCATATCTTACATAATATCCTTCTTCCCGACCTGGGGAAATAAAACATACAAAATGGTGAGATCAAATGCTCAGTAAGGGTAGGCAAAATAAATATCAATTACATCATATTCATAAGAACATAACATTTTGTAAATCTTAACCTGCAAAAGAAATCATAATTTCATAACATGGGATAAATCATAGTAGTGAAATGTAATCCCAATAATCATAACATAAAACATTAAACTTTGTTTCATACACAAATAATCATAGATAATCATTTCTTAGTAGTCAAGACTCATAGCCAAGACTATCTTAGCGGACAAAGTCCATTTCTGAACCGAGTTCACTCCTCGTTTCAGTCCTGTTTCACTGAACCGGTTTAATATTCCATTCCAGCCATGTCTATCTAATGTGATATAAATCTTTACCCAATGCATTGGTTGGGGATATAGGTCCCAACCATCTCATAATGATACCACTATTATATGTTCCACAAAATCATAAATCATACATCATTGCATAACCCGTGTAATAAAAATGGGATTCTTAAACATCGTGATATAATAACACAATTCATATAAGATAAAGGAATTCATAAAAATAATTCCATCATGACATAATCAAATGAATGTAATAATAGGGATATAAATAGAACCCTAGATTATCTTATATGGAAAATACTTTTGATAAAACACTTAAACTCCATTCTTGAGAAAAATATCCTTTCTACTTCAAAAACATTTTCCGTTCTTAACATGTCATAAAATTTTAAACTAAAAGAAGTTAATTAAAAATAAACATGAAAACTTGTAAAAGAAGATTCTTGGAAATAATTTTTTAAGAATCCATTCATTCCGTATAAGTTAAAAAAACATTATTCTCATACTTTTGTCAGAAAAGTCAAAAAGTACCTCGTATGAAAAATGACAAAAGATTCCTTTCATATATTTTAATAAAAATTCGCCGAAGGGTAAAATTGGATTTAAAAATTTGTAGGAGGATATAAATAATATTACATATTGAGGAAACATGGACGTGGATGAAAAATATTCCCCAGTAAATTCTAAAGTATAAACAATCTCAGATAAAAATTGAGATTGTGAGATTGTCCCTTACCTTAGGTCCGATTTGCTTCGTAAGTGTCTGAAACTCCTGTATAATGATTTAAATAATGTCATTGACTTATTCCAGAATCATACTCATTGTTATTATATCATATATGGTCATATTCTTAGCTTTTTATTAGTAATATTTCATTGCTACTTGTTATTCGGGTGTTTGTTACTTTTTTGTTCTTATGCGTGTTTTGTCGAATGAATTCTTATACTTCATTTTAGGTATAGATACCTCATTGAAAAATTGGTATTAGTGTAATATATATCATATTTATTCACTCAATTCATTTATGTAATCATTATGCTATGAAAAGCATGTATAATGAGTCGCATCACATCGTGGAGACGGTATTCCATACGTACGCACGAGCGATGATATCGTTACCATGATCATGGAATTGTATTGGAGTGTATTTATACTATTTCAGATTCAATATCACTTTACAATAATCATATATATTTATTATTTACACCATTATACACATCCAAGTAATGTGGTGGTGGAAAATAGATAACACCACGGCGTGGAGACGGTATTCCGTACGTACGCACGAGCGGTGATTTCGTTTTCTATAGGATGGATAGATGGTGAAATAGGGCTGTTTAATACTTATAATAACATATCGGTATATGAGTGATACTGATGTTATTACTTAATTATTAAACAACTAAAGAAGAATAAGTGGAAGAATAAATAAAGTTGAAAGAGTCGTAACGGACATTAACTCTTCTTTGAAGCGCCTCATTGAGACATACTTTTAGGGCACTAAAATTGGTCTTTGAAGAAAATCATGACATCTAGGATGTTTCTAGGAAAGTGTAGAGGAGAAATAGTTTGGGTCTGGATGAGCTTTATGGCACAATGTGGTGTGAGGAAGAGAAGGAGGAGGTTCCCTTTTATAAGGGAGGAGAGGGGCACCTTTGGAAAAAGTAAAAATATTATTTTATTATAAAGTTATATTCGGTTTTAAATAGCTCCAAATTGATTTATTTTGAAGATAAGGTAGAGATGGGTTGAAATAATCTCATCCAATAGAATTTAGAAAATTTTAGGTTTCTATTTTAACCTTATCATTTAGATTTAACTTTATGTTAAATAATTTTACTTTTACCGTGTCTTCTGGTTTTCATACACTATAAGGTTAATAAACCTACTATAACAAGAGAAACGAACCCCAAGTTTTTTATTATTAATATATATAACCTTATATAAGTCATTTGACCGAACCTTAGTTTTTCAAGAATAAAATATCAATTAATAATATAATATTTGTTTTAAAAACTATTTTATGTCAATTTTGACACTATTTGGTAATTGATTTTTGTGAAAATCATAACAGAAATATTAGTTCGCAAAAAGTTAATTAAATAAATAATAACATGTCATATTAACAGATAAAATTATTGTAATTCATAAAAAGTCTCATATTACCTTTATTTTGTTATTTATAACATCAATTATGTCAATATTTCTTTAATAAGATAATTACTGCATCATCATTATGTCATATATAAATTAAATTATTTATTGTCTAAAAATTACAAAAAAAATACCATTATGTAGGAAATATTTTTATGTTTATAATTAATATTTATAGTCGAATTTATCTTATGTATAACCCTATATTAAAAATAATTTAGTCATTAAACTTATATTTTAACTATTTAAACCCTTCTTTAAATAAATTAATAATAAATGTCCTAATCTAATCCAAGTGGGCCTAAATGGTAATATTTTATTCCTAAGGTTGTTTTTGGTCGAATTACACTTATCCAATGGAATTAGTACATTTGTTAGGGTAATAATAATATCATTTTTACCCTTAATTACCATATTTACTTTTAACTGTGGTAAAAAAAGTAAAAAGTTACTATTCACCAAAAATTATTTTAAACTCATTGAACGAAATTTTACATATTGACATCAACCGTGTCTCTCAGATTTTTTAAATTCCATTCACAAAAGCAGTAAAATTATGTTTTATGTAAATTTTCAAATTCTCCTAGGAGGTGGGTAAAAGACGGTCAAAAGTTCAATAAAATTTTTATATATCTAAAATTATTATAAAATGACTCCAATGAATTACATTGAAATTATATAGGTATTATGTATCAATTCTAACCTAAAATAAATTTAAATAAAATAAATAATAATTTAAATAAAAAGTCGGTTTTTAAATAGTAACCTAGTGTTTTCACTATTCATAAAAAATTGAATGTTTTCAGAAAAATACCAAAATTTCACCCTAGGATAATTTCAATATTCTGAATCCAAAAATGAAGTCCATTTCGAAAAATAAAATTTACAAAATTTCAAAAAGTGTTTATTACTCTTCATAACTGCTAGTTTTGATAATATTTTAATAGCATGTCGTTGTTTAGTGAAACTCGTTATTGCGTACAATGCATGCTATCGAGGAAGGCCGCGATTGCGTGTAAAGCAAGCCAAGCTAGTGTTGTGTGTAGTGAAATATTCCTTTGATGATGTATAAAAACAAAATATTTCTCATAAAAGTCTCGGGTGTTAAAGTATAGACACTATGAGTTTCTGGTGATGCCCTTAAGACTTACAAATTCCCATAAAATATTCATTGATTTGATTAATAGATTATTTAGACATTACCTCAAAAAATTTGTGGTAGTGTTTATTGATGATATTCTCATATATATAAAGGTAAAGGAGGAATATAAAGAACATCTAAGACTTGTTTTGTCAACATTGAGAAAGGTGAAGCTGTACGAAAATTTCATCAAATGTGACTTTGGGATGAAGAATGTCATGTTCTTGGGACATTTGATCATAAGTGAAGGAATTTATATGGACCCTCAAAAAACAAAGTCAATTGAAGACTGGATCAGGCTCTCTAGTGTCCTAGAAATCCATATTTTTCTTGATTTATATGGGTAATACTAATGTTTTTGAGAAATTTCTCATGAATGTCAAGCCCTCTAACTAAGATAACAAGTAAAGGGGTAAAGTATGTATAGATTAAAGAATGTGAGTGAATCTTCAGGGAGATAAAGAGAAGGTTGATCACTGCACCTATACTCACACTACTTAAAAGTGGATAATATTTTGTGATATATAGTGATGCTTCAAATAAAGGCATGGGATGTGTACTCCTGGAAAATGATAGTGTGATAGCCTACGCTTCACAACACTTGAAGATCCATGAGAATAACTACTCGGACAATGTTATAGAACTGGCAGACATTATTTTTTCCTTGAAAATATGGAGACACCACCTCTATGGTGAGATGTGGGACATATACATCGACCATAAGAGACTAAAGTACATATTTAACTAAAAGGATCTCAACATGCATCAATGGATATGGTTAGAGATAATCAATGATTATGATTTTTCTATTCACTATCATCCTAAAATGGTGAACAAGGTAGCTAATGCTTTAAGAAGAAAAGAACCTACTACTCTATCAATGTTATGAATTGATAATGAACTTATCTTCTTGGATATGCAAATGATGGATTTTGAAATCATTTGGGTAGGGGATAAATCCTACCTCTCCCAAAATATTGATCAACCATCAATCCCATAGATGATTAAGGAGGATCACTAGGATGATCTAGAGTTACATAATAAGGTGAATGCAGTAAATGAAGGGAAGATACAAGATTTTCATATTGAAAATGAATGTGTGATTCGGTTTGGAATGATTTTTTTTCCTTAATCACCTATGATAATGAAGGATCAATTGGACAAAGACCAAAGCTCAAAATTTTCTATCCATCATGGTAGCACCAAGATGTACCGAGATCACCGTGAAAACTTCTGGTGGGATAACCTAAAAAGGAGACCATGGAATATATCTCAAGTTTCATGCTATGTCGAAATGTTAATGCATAAAGAAAAATATCCAAAGGGTTAATGCATCCAAGGACTATACTCATGTGGAAATGGGAGAATGTCACTGTAGAATTTGCCATGGGTCTCCTGAAGACATCGATGGGAAATAATGAAATATGGTTTGTGGTTGACCAACTCTCCAAGACTTCCCTTTATATCATTATTCAGGAAGATCTCTCACTTGAACAACATGAAAGGATATATGTGAAGGATGTTGTGAGACTGTATGTTGTTACACTCTCAATTTTCACTGATCATGATCCATGGTTCACATATAAATTATAGATAAGTCTTCAACATTCCTCGAGTTTAGAATTGAATTTTAGCATAGCCTATCACCCCTAAATTGATGGAAAATATGAAAAACTATTCTGATGGTTGTGGACTTGCTAAGATCCTTCTCTTTAGAATTCAATGGTGGATGGGATCAACATCTCCCTTTGGTTGAGTTCTCATACAAAAATATCTTCCCCTCGGGTATTTAGATGTCTCCATATGAAGCTTTGTATGGAAAGCGATGTAGAACTCCAACATCATGGGATGAAGATGGAGAAAGAAAGATACTTGGACTGATATTGTGAAATAGATAATAGAGAAGGTTCCATTAATCTTGATACACATCAAGGAAGATCAGAGTCGACAAAAGGGATATTCTAACAATCAGTGAAGGGACTTGGAGTTCGTTGTTAGAGTTAATGTATTCATTCGAATATCACAATGGAAGAGAGTCATGCAGTTTGGAAATAAAGGGAAGATATGCCCAAGTTACATTTTCCCCTTTCAGAACCTTGACTGCATAATATTTGTAGACGATCAGATTTCTCATTCACTAATTATAGCTCAATTTCATGATGTGTTTCATGTATCACTCTTGAAAACGTATATACCATATCCCTCACATGTACTGAACTTATACGTGGTACAGCTGGAAGATGATATCGCCTATTAAGATCATCCAGTAAATATTCTGTACTAGAGAGAAAAGGTTCCATGCAAGAGGAAAACCAATTTTATCATCATTTTGTTTTGGAACTATAAGTATGAAGAAGCTAATTGGGAATCAGAAGAGGTAATGAAGGATAATTACCCTCCCCTGTTAATGTAAAACAAAATTTCCAGGGAAAAATTTCATAAGGGGTGAATAATGCAACAACCCAATGTTTTTAAATGGAATTCCCTTCTTATAATTTTTAATTTCAATATAATCACATTATAAAGAACAATGAAATATCCCGATAATAAATAATTTGGGATCATTAATCATAATTTTCCCACTTCTATGTGTTGAATTTCAAAAATCCGGCATACATGGTTGCAATCAGAAAGATGTTTGGAGCCTAATAGAACAAACATAATTTTTTGGTGAACAGTAACATAACTCTATGAATAGTAATGCTACACTTATGAATAGTAGTATACCCTTATGAATAGTAACCTCACCTATGATATTATATATGTAGGATTTATGTGAAATCATGATGTACCCATGTTTTGGAATGAGTAAACAAATGTTTTAAAAACTGTATTTTTCACGTAAATTATGATTTAAATTAAAAATTAAATTAATCATATTTCAAAAATTATTTTTGAAAAATGGACTTAATTTTTGGATTATACATGTTGAAAAAAGGTTATGGCTAATTTTTTGGATTTTTCTGAAAAACATGATTTTTTGGTGAATAGTAAAATACATTAATTTACTGTGTAAATATATTATAATTTAAACTAACTATTCCTAACCTCAAAAGTAATATAAGAACCTAAATCTAGAGCTAACATTCCTTATTAACTATTCTTGGTCATGGAATCATCAATATTTCTTATCTTGTTGAAAATTAATAAATTAATGATTAAAATATTAAGAAATCCCCTCTCCCCTCCACTATAAATACCACCCTTTCACACCCTCATTTCCTCACATCTCTCGAGCTTCAATCCTTTAATACAATCATCCCAAGAATATTCCATATACCCTCTCCCACTTCCTAGATCTCATAGTCTCATCAAAATACCTATCTTAGGTTCATTGAGGAGGATCTCAAGAGGAGGATTTAAGTGGTAATTTCTCTCTCTCTCTCTCTCATCTCCTTTAATTTCATTTCAATTTCATGTTATTTTCTTAATATCTCCCCACCAAAACTCATAAAAATTGTATATTAACTTCATTATCTCATATATACTATAATTTTATGATACTAAAGGGATAATATATCATCCAACCCCTTGTCCAATTTTTTTAGAAAAGAAAACATTGTTCGTGAGGTGTTAACTAATCACCTTCAAGAATGACATGTTTTCTTTTTTACTTTAACACCTTCAGATATAATCATGAAACCGAATATATTGTCGAAACAGATTATATTATAAGTATTATATCCTATTTCATGTTCTGGAACTAACTTATGTACATAAAACTGAATGATTAAACAAAACAAGTTTGTTATGGTCAAAAAATCACCCAAATTAACCAAAAAAATCAGCATAAAATTTTAACTAATGATTCAACAACATTGTATAAAATATAATTCATTATAAGATCATTTATATTCCTTTAATATCATTAATAACATAAAATATCAGTTCTTTATGTTCACCCATGTTCAACACGATCCACCATTTATGAATACAAGTTAACCGTTCAAGAAAACCATAAAAATTGGCATTTTCGAACTATGGATTTAAACTCTATATCTCATACAAAGGACCATAAAATTACTTAATGAAACCATAATGAAAAATATTCTTGTAAAAAATGTTATTTAATTGTTTATTAATGAATCTAATTTGGTTATATAGGACTTTAATGTGAATAAAGCATTCAGATATAAGGTAAGGAGAAATTTTTGAACCCGAAATTCTTTCATTGGGTTTTTAATCTTTAACTGCATTTTTTGTATGGTCACTAATTACTAATCATTTTTTCATCATTATATTACCTTTTATGGGATATAGATATTTTCCACTAGATTTTATGTCAAAAAAATGTTTTATGAATGAACTATTATTCCAAAAAAACACCTTTTATTTCTCACTCAATGTTGATGGTTATTGTATCAAGTATGTTATTACCACTTTCTTATGGTAACCCAAAGTTTATGATTGTGTTCTAAGGATATTAAACCAATTATTTTACATGGGTTAGTTATGTTTATTTTTATATATGTTCTCTATGGAATGCATGATAATGATAGTGTTATGATGTGACGGGTGCGCCCAGAATTACATAGTGCAATATGAATATTTGGATTTGATAGGTCCGCATTGAATTATACAATGCTCCAATACATTGGGTAAAGTAAATAAAATGATGAGTTAAAGTGAAATAATGTGTGAACAAGATTCTAGTTTGTTCACATATTTTTTTGGTAGTTAACCACTAAGACAAGAAGATTAATTTTTTATGTATTTAAACATTTCAAGTCTTTTATTATTGAATCATCTCATGTTCATGATCCCTTTCCAATGTTATGATTATGATCACCTATTTTTATATTTTTCATATATATATCCTCTTACGGGGATTTTATCTCACCCCTTTTTTGATGTATATCCTTAGGTGACTACATTTACTAAGGATAGGTCAAGAGACATTAGGAGGCCAGAGAAGTAGGAATTTAATAAATGTTCATGATTGACATCGTAAAGTTATGTTTGTTCCAAGTTTTACCATGAAACTAAAACTCGAGGTTATCATGGTGTAATACTATTATGTTTCTTATCTTTATAATGATGTAATAATAATGTATAAAAATGAAGGTTCCCTATATAAATATTCCAAGTCCATTGGAAAATGTTCAAGACACATATATTTGACAATGATACTCAAACATAAGGTCTTTAACCTACCAACAATTGACATATACTCCTTGCAGTAAATGTTCTCTAAATCATATAATCCCTGGAAACAACACAATATAACTTAGCATCCTATAATTTTTTGAGCCATTATAGGAATTTTTACATAATAGTAAATGATCATCAATCATGTAATGTCAGTAAGGCTTTAAACATGATGGAATCCTAAGGTCTAAGCAAGAAGACCATAAACTACAACAATACATGTTTGGAGATAAAAGATTCTAAAATGCATTGGTAAATGGAACATGATAAATGACGTAAAACTATAGTGATTGAAGGTTCGAGATAAAAGACCATAAAATATAAAGATAAAAGGACCGGGCTAAAATCCATAAAATAAAACAAAAGAGTTATTTAGTATCCAAGAATGAAAAATATTTTAAGGCCCACCACACAAACATTGAAAAAACCCAGCTACGCTTTCCATTCCTACCAGCTTAAAAAAAGGATGGATCATTATCCATTTGAGACACATATTCTATACAATTTTCCACTTGAAAAATAGGTGATCACTAAACAAATGGAACATATAAATCAGTTATGAACTTCAGGATTGGTTCACATTCATGAGAACTTATAAAAAGGAATCTCTTATTATTTAAATACTCAGATCTATAAATTCAATTTTATGTTATATTTTGAAAAGTATGGGTGTCTTTATCTATTCATATAATATCAGATCAATAATGTGTCATGCACGTCAAGAATGAATGAAAAAATGAACAACAACATAAAAGGTTCATAAAATATTTTCTTTGAGAGTGTTCAATATGAAGAATATCTATATTTCAGAGTCTCTCCATGAGTTCAATCCGAAATAAAATACATTTATATGATCAGACTATAATAATATTTGATCTGTAGAACTAGCCATGATGGAAAGAGTCTTTCAAGAACCATCAAATAAATGATGAAGTGCCAATTTCCCTACCTCTTCAAGTTTTTATCTAGGATAGAGAGACTCGACTAAAGTAATCTTCTCCTAAAGTCATTTTTCTATGATGTTACCAATGAGGATGATAATTTTGATAGTTTATATGTCATGGGATATATTTTTTTCTCATATATTCATATCTTTAGGGTCTAACAATCCATTTGGTCTTGAAAATTAGATATAAACTAGATACTTACTCCAATTCATCCAAGGACTCCTTCATCTGTTGAACAATGGGATCCTCATCTTCATGATCATCCAATCCCATTTCATTGGTGGATAAATATTTTTGAGCCAAGATAATTTTTATCATGATCTCGTATAGTGGTTTTCAATCAAATCATCTCACCCGAAATTCATCAAATATCTGAAAAATGCATTCCACTTGTTCATGAAACATTTCTAGAATAGTATTTTTGGTCAAGGTGTGAATCTATTACTAGATCGGCCTACACCTTATTTGCTAATCTATGGTTCCCATGGAAGTAGGAGTGGATGTTTGATGTATTCTTCCCTCAATAGAGTCATCAAACATTTCCTATACCAGATGGATAATTTCTCAAAACATATTCTTCCCCACAATTGGGATGGTGTCTCTAGGATGGGGGATCTTCATAGACACCTCTCCCAAGTCATAAATAAAATCCATCATTTCAATATAATGAAGTTTGATGAGGAAAATGGTTTGTGTTCATGAAAAACTGGTCAAATTTGTACTCCACACAAGTAGGTTGATACCCACATATGGTCATATTACGAAGCAATAAAGGCAAGAAAATCAGGAGAAATAAAAATTATATTAGTATAGGAGAATCTACACAACAAAAAAAATACAAAAAATGTGAATGATCACTAGGTATCACACTCCACACACACCATCCTAATGAAAGGGAGACATCCTTTGGGTGTAGTGAAATTGATTAGAAAAATGATATGGGGTACATGGATCATAGATAATCAGC
This sequence comes from Viscum album, assembly GCA_963277665.1. Taxonomy (NCBI): domain Eukaryota; kingdom Viridiplantae; phylum Streptophyta; class Magnoliopsida; order Santalales; family Viscaceae; genus Viscum; species Viscum album. The sequence goes on along the minus strand of OY728150.1, from coordinate 1,355,217,427 downwards.
TCATCCATCCTAACGTCAATAATCCCATCCCAATGAGAGATAATGTATGACCTATCATCAAGAGAGACACATCCATTATCAATGATTGGCCCAGTCAGTGCAATATAAGGGGTAAAATTAAATCTATCAGATCAACCCAACACATAGGTAACCGTATCGTAGCCTAGTGAAAAGGCCCAAACCATATATATGTTCCACAACCTGGGATAAGAAAAGGATTTTGGAATTTGGGTGTTATTAAAGTATTCATAAAAATAAAAATCCCCTTATCCAACCAAATGAAAAATAGAAAGGATCACTATTCCAATTGGTGACTCATCCCTTCGGAATGTGGCCCAAGAGTTGGTAAATGAATTAATGTTATCACACCACTAGTTTAAGGAATCATCAATCCATTAGATGTGATACCATCACCACTATAATGACTCATATTTTTGAAACTTCATCCCTAGATAAAAACCCAAAAATTTAAGAACATGTCTACAAAGCCCACTAAACTAGTTCATAGAGAGAGATATAAATTTACTTGTCTCCCACATGAATTATGATTCACAGATTCCAAAGTGTAACAATATGAACAAGCTATGGCATAAACCTACTAGTAAAAGAAACGATGGGGGAATATAAATTTTATCCTAGTTATGCTACGAAAAAGGAATATACTGGTCAAATAATTAAAAGAGCTAAGTAAGGGAATATTTATATCATTTTATAACTTTTCATTAACAATTATGAAGATTTAATTCACTAATAATGGTGACTGAAAAGGGTTATTCAATTTTTTCTTTAGAAATAAATTCATTATATATCTCTCCAAGATGGGGTATCCTACCCAGTTCATCGATACCCAAGAGAATAATTCATAATTTAGCATGTAAAAAAATGAAATGAGTTGGTTCTAGGTAACAAATGACTTAGAAATTCCATTCTAATATTAGATTGAAGATAAAAAAATATTTGAAAATACATACTACTTCATAATGATAGAAAACATATAATTGTCCAACAAACTCTAAGAATATTTTCCAGACCAAAATTGGACACACCTATTTATCAAAAAAGTTAGCACCAGGATGTAGATCCAATTTCGAGATCCATATTCCATCTTCTTTGTTTATAGAATAGATTAATATACTTGAATATATCTATGAAATGGTTCTTTGAAATAATTAAGGCCTTCTAGAACCAAAGGAGAGTATGAAAAAATATAATACATCCCATGGAATCATGTTATGACCAGTCAACCATCCTTGAAAATTTTCATCTGAATACAGTCAAGGGAATATGACACCCAACAAGATGGTGTATTGTAGTCTGATGAAGGATTGGAAACATCTTCTAGCAAGGAAACCCCTTATAGAGGAAGGCATTGTGATAATGGATAAATCTGGAGCTCGAGTGGAAGAGTCCATTTCAGATTCTGTTATCAGAATTTATTCGATATCAAATATCACAATAGTTTTTTCTAGAAATCATGGACCTTTTATTAGTCAAATAATATGAACTACGATTAGAAATGGTAGCCATCTGAACTAAAGAAGAAGAATATGTTAGGTATATGAAAATAAAATATTTTCAATGGAATGATTTAAAATTTTACCATCTTCACAAACATTGTTTTAATCTATAGATAATTTATGAATAACCTATATGATATGAGAATGACGTGGGTGATAAAGATCTCAAGGACTGCATAAACCCATAGAACATCATGAATCCACATGACCCCAGAAAACACATATGATCTTATGAAATTTACATGGACAAGCAGGCTGAAAAATTGATGAATAGGATAACACAATCGAGCATACAGATCCCAAAAAAACATAAAAGGAAGATATGAAACCCTATGTATGATGTTCATGAAATTACCAAAATTTAGTTTGCAGTTGATTCGAACAAGTGCGTAGGAGAAATATATATTGCAATGGAGTTCTTGTGGAATGATTTTATGAATAGATCCTTTGATAATTTCATGTGGAAGATTCTTACGAATGGATTATTCCATGGATTCTAGGAGAAAAATATCTGAGAAGTGTGGTATCTAGTGAATGAACCTATCCCCACCCCAAATTTATAAGGAATTACAAAGAACTCCAACGATCACCCAAAACACTCAATGTCACCTGAAAAACTAATTTTCAATAGAGCTAAAGCCTTAGGTTGGAATTTAATTTCCCCAAAATTTATCCATTTTCCCCATTTAAATCACTTTTAATGTATAAAGGGATTTATTGACACCCACCAAATGAGTAATGAAAAATACACAAAGTAACAAATACTTGAATATGGGTATTATTTCCCCCCAAAAAACAATATAATAAAAAGTGGCCACAACTCGTAGATCACATAAGAATCAAATAGAAAAGTGATCTCAATATCTTCATAATGTCACATGAAGGATCCATGCACAATACATGAAGTTTATAAAATATCATTGATCAACATTGACATGTTCTTTTTGTCTTATGATGGAGTTCAAGATAATCTGCGATGACACAGTGACAACATGATGATCACCCCCAGGTCACACGAATTGTCAGGAGGAAGGCACCTAATAAGACATCAAAAAAACCTTAATAAACAGGAGAAAAATATCCATAATGTGGGAGTATTTTCAGTTTTATAACTCATAAGATGCACTGATGAATCTCATGGGATACTATGGAAGCCTCAGTGACCTGTTTTACTTGTCGTGCAAGAGCATGATGGCATGTCACCCCCATCGTACAAAGGTATTTGGAAAATTCTAGGTGGTATTGAGCTCCCCATTTGGACCCAAAAAAGAAAGCAATCAGTTTTGATATACAAATGATCATGAATCACTATAATAACTTTTTTATGTCTGTGTGATGTATTGCTGATGCTGATAATAATTGTCTTTGAAAATACTAAATAAAACTCACGAGACCCCAGGACCATGTAAAATAAACATGGAAATAAATTTCTGAAAAGGCAGAAGACACTTTCTGTTGAAAACATCATTTGATATGCCCCATATATTTTGTTATACACCATAATTCCAAGGTGATATGTCCACCTCTCCTTGTGAGGTCCCACTTCCATGTCACCCTCACAACAGAAAAGTATTTTGACATGTTCAAGCGGTCATGGACTCTATCCTCAGGTCTATAAGGAAAACATAAGGGTATGACCATGAAAATATCATGTATCACCACATGACCCTTTTTTCTTGACACACATCACTAGTGGAGAGATTTATTGTCTTTGACAATACTTCTTCAAGATCAGAAGTTCCAAAAGAGGTATACTAATAAAATAATGAAATAAAATAGAAATGGTGGGTGCATATTATGGTAATAATCTTCATGTGATGAACTCATTATCTATAAAAGTCCTCACAAAAAAAATTTGGAATGATGTACCGATCACACAAATTCCCCCTAGAAATACATCCATGTATCATTAAGGGTTTCTAGGAAGTTGCCTAAGATCATGTGAGGGCCTTTAAATAAGCACATTGATCTCACAAAAGCCCTTAGACATATCATCTTGACAATGTGAATGTCCCTAGTCATTCCCCTATGATTCATCAAGTCCCCATTAGTCAGCGATAATCCAATAAATGGGGTGTTAACAGGATTATCTCGTAGTTGCTGAAATTCATGCGACACCTTCAAAAAGACCTAAAATCAGATCTCATTAAAAAAAACATGAAATCTTTCCACTAACTCTACCATAGATTTCCATGACATGTTCCATCAAAAGAGGGGAATAATTAGGTTGTAGATTCATATAAATCCCCTAATCTATCATAAAAAAATTTATACTTGGAACACTACCCCGATACACCCATGAATCCGAGAAGATTTGTCAGCCTTTCTGATCTTGTGATTGGAATTTTTTTATATCATGTAATGTTTGGGGAATGACCTATGAAATATTGAAACATGCAATGGAACATTGTGTGATCACTCATAGATCACTTGAAGGGATTATGAAGTTCCCTGAAAATAACATCCCATATTACTGATAAATCACATGAGACTTAAAAAATATAATTGTGAAGAAATCTAAGGCATATACAATGAAATGCTGGAAACATGATGTAAAATATGGGAGACTTATGCGATGAAAATTTATGTCAATCCTCAATTTAATTGCGTGAAGAAACCATGTCATGTATCAAAATGAGGACATTCATCCCATATCACACAACCCTCCACTAGTATACTATTTGGATCATTATAATTCCATTAAACATATGAGAGCATGTCACATGCTGACCCCTAGGCATGTCACCTGATTCTCATGAAACCCTTCGAGATCACCATCCTGACCTTTAGATTTCACTCAAACATGTCACCAAAATCCTATAGAGATATAATTACATGTCATATATGTCTCATAATAACACATGGGTTTGTAAAATGGATCTTAGGATGTCCTTTGGATAATCAATACAGATATCGAAACACCCTATGTGTATGTCAGGTGGAACTTGATACGTCCTCCCAACATGTTAGTAAAATTTTTTGGATTATACCCAAACAAGTCAACCAAGACATTTAGCACTCTACTGACATGTCACACTGACTCTCACGACACCCTTCATTCATGATACTCATCTTTGTTGACGACACTATGGAATGTAAGATAGACCATGTGATGACCACCAAGGATGTCATCAAAGATCATGTGATGGACTCTAAGATCAACCATCCAGGTCTTGGGATGTCCTCTTGAAAATTCATCCTTAGCCATTATATGACCTTTGTACATGGAATCTAGATTATGCGATGTCATTAGACAAGTCAACTAGATCATTAGATCGAATTTTTACATGTCAGGTTGACATCCTCAGACATGTCAAGATGAACATGAAGGATTTTACAAAATAAAATCATTGTATTCTAGTAAGATATGTAGGCTAGTACAAGAGATCATCATATTACTTGTTAAAATGGTTTGACCTATATAAGGAGTAATCTCAATGTCTGAGACCTAGTTTAATTGAAATCCGAGGACTATGATTCCTGCTATATCTTGGTTATGTAGGATTCCTTCTTAATTTATTATATCCAAAAAATACATGAAAAGGGTTGTCCAAGACATAATTAGAACATCCATAAGCAGTGATATTTTTTCTTTCCCACACCTTTTCCCACAATGATCATAACTCATATGGAATTATGAGTTTCTATTGATTATCTCTTTCAGAAAGGGATGTATCAGTGTATAATCCCCAACCCAATGAACTATGAGAACATTGATTCATACTATAACCAAGATATATATGATGGATTCCTAAGGACCAAGATCCATATCAATCCTATGAATGGAAATATCAGTGTGTAATCCACGATTTATTGCAAAATATGGTATGACCTACATATATGGGATACCTTGCATATATGGTATGTCTCAGTCTGTATGCCCCAACTCATTAAACTATGATGACCATAATTCCTTCCATAACTAGGATATGTAGGATTCCTTCCTAATGACCAATCACAAACAGTAATTCTCAATGGTGTATATCCCACTGTGTCTATGTCATTACGAAGAACAAGGCAAAATTTCTACCATGGCATGATGATAACTCCTCATCCACCAACAAATTGAGAAGTCACTAAACTATGATGAATCTGATTCCTAACATAACCAAAATATGTAGGATAAATTACAAACAAATAATCCATATATTAAAAATCTATTTGGATGTCCAAAAATTAATACCAACATCTATATGAAATGATTCTGATTACAATTTATCCCTTGTTTTACTCAATTATTATAGCTCACCTGGGCTTATAGAGCTTCAATGTTCAAATAATTGACATCTCAAATCTCCACCAGTAATGAAGCCTCAGTGTGTAATACATGATTTGTGGAATGATATAACTACCCAAATTACAAGGGTATCTACTATGGGGAATGTCCCAATAGTCTAAATAAACAACCGTAACTCTAACTCCTACCATAATCATGATATGTAGGATACCTATTTGAGGATAGAGATTAAATATTTGATGTATTAATTCCCCCAATACATGTGTTTTCTATATGACGTTAAACTGTATGAGTTTTGAAAATTATGTGGGATTTGATTCCAATTACAATACTGGACATGTAGGTTGTCTCATAATGGATCAATCACATCCTTGAAATATTAACCACCTATATAGATAACAACAAACTCTGAACTGCTTGGTTATACCCATCAACATATAAGAAACTACCCACCAAAGGGAAATGAACAAATAACCTCGGATAAATACAGATAAATTCAACAAAATGATCCCATCTATTTTCATATAAATGGACTTAACATATGATCATTTTATTGAGTTACGACCCCGTATTAAGATTAAGAAGAGATTATTTAACATATCATAAATCTATAAGAGATTCCCAGAGTAGTCAAAAATTCCCCCCTAAAAGGGTGTGATGACCCAAACTCCCATCCCCTCAACCAATTTGAGCTCCTAAGTGTCATTGGGTCTGAAACACCAAAGGACCACCTTACATTGGAAAGATGGCCCATACCTAGTTATGGATGTTGGAGCTATTGGGAGTTTCTACAAGTGACAATAAAATGGTAGGCCCAACATGAATGATTGTAAAAATACATTTAACTCTCAATATAAGCAACCTGTCAGGTTAGAATTGCCATATATTTTGAAATGAATAAAAACATAAAACCAAATGAGAAATATTTTAACTACATTATCTCCATAAAAATATAAAATGGATATATTGTCTAGTTCTCGTCAGAAACATTAATGTTCCCACCCTAAGAGTGGTTCCTTTTCACCAAAAAATCTATGAGAATCATTAATTATCATGTAGATATAATTCAGTTGAAGAATAATTTTTTGAGGATAAATTTAAGTTTAGGTGAAGGGTATGGGTGTCTTTTCAATAAAATATTGGGAATTTATTCATTTTAGCATAAGAAAATTAATAATAATCACACTAGTAACTAATAATAGTTTTTATTAACAAATATATATATTATTAAATATATATTAAATTAAAATAGAATTGGATCATTTTTATTTATAATATAATATAATTAATAAAAAAAATTTGACAAAAATATATATTTATTGTTTAAAAAATTAGTTATAGGTTTATAACTTATTTTTATTTTTTTGAATTTATTATTTCACACAATGAACCAAATTGAAAACATTAAAAATATTTTTTAAACTTTTAAATCCTTTTAAATTCATTAAAATACATTTATTCTTATGGTATATTTTATAAATATTTTAATTATTCCCCATAAAATCTACTTTTTAAAAAGATATTCATAGTAATCTAAAATTGATGTGTTGATTGTAAACTGTAGGAAAACAGTATAAAATTATTTTTCTACATTAACAACATTAAATATTTATATTTTAACATAAATATTATAAATTGTATGTAATTTTAAAGAAAAAATCATCAAAAAGTTTGAAGTACATACAAGGTGTTATATATTTTGTGAAAAAATTATTATATTATAATAAGTATTGTTTCCCCATTTCATTCAATTTAAATATTTTTAACACATCAATATAATATTCAAATAGTGATGTTACTATTCTAATGACTAATTTACTATTCCAATTGTCATATTTTTATTCCAAAAAAATCATTTTATCTATCATATATGGTTTCTACATCGTCTAAGTACAACCCATTACTAGTAGTCATAATTCATTAAAATTTCTATCAATGTTCATCATATTTAATTTTTATAAATATAATTTTATATATAAGTATTATATTTTATTTAGAAATGGTTCTGGATTATGTGATGTTAATAATAGATTGTGATGTTGTAAAATTTTAAATTCTTGTACTATCGATTAATTTTTTTAGTGTATCATTATATTATTTTTTTAGTTTTTTGAGTAGGCTTATGAATCATTAGTAATGTTCTATAACGTGGAACCAAAATAATGTTTCAGTTTCTTTATGGGGTGGATGTGTTAAATTTTGTATCTTGTAGATAAATATTTCCAACATATATATTAAGGAAGAAATTTTCATTTATTATAGTTTGGGATGTAATAAATTTTTTTATTAATGGCGTTGATTTTATATCATCTGAAATAATGAAGGGATGGTGCATGTTTATATAAAAAAATTGGATTAAATAGCTTTGAATGATAATCATCTATATGCCATTGTTTAAAAACTTTTGTATTAGATTGATGAATGAAAATATTTTTTTCTCAAATGATATTTTTATAACAAAAAGATTCTAGTGAAACCTAAGAATAAAAAAAATAAACAATTACATGCATTATGGTAATCTCACCTAGCGATGCTTGTAATTCCAAAAGTGAGATGAACCCGTCACAAATCAATAGTGCCCAGAACATATATTCCTTTCTTTCATGGAAGTATTTACTAAATTATTGATGGAAATATTTGTGATATATAGAAAGTTATTTATTTTATTTCACAATAATATGACAAGGAAATTAAAATTATGAATAGTTGTGCTTATAAATAAATAACAATTAATAATATTTCTGTTAAAAATATCATATTTTGATATAAAAAAAATATAAAATATTTAGATTAACAATGATCCTACTAATATAAAGGTCATTAACATTTTCTAGAATATATAATAGTAACAGACATACAATTATTATTAATATATGATAATTTTTCTAATAAATTTATCAAATATAATTACCTAAATTACTTTTCCTCAAACTCATATTCTACTAACATATGTAATATTATTTATAAATAAATTTTAAAACAAATATTTTAAGACACTAAATATTATGATTATGGATACTCTAATTATAGTTATGACAAATTGGAAGGAACCATATGAAATATTATGTGAATAATTTGTGTACACAAATGGATATTTTATTTGAAAGATAATTAATATATATTTTAGGTAGATATATTATATAAATGAGAATCAAATAATATAAAATTTTAATTATAACAAAAAAAATGAATTAATAACTAGGGATTATGTTTTTAAAATTTTCAAACACTCTCTTATACTATTAATTGATGTATTTTACACTATCCACATGATTTTTAAATAGTCCCAAAAAAATATGGTTCTAAATACATCCTTGATTTGGTAGGAAATATTATTCTAACAGTTTTACAATGAAATCAAGGGGAATTATATCATAAAAATATATAGATAAACATATATAAAACATAGTATAATGTCACATGACTAGATATAATGATGTTTAAATATGAAATAAATTCCAAAAGTATATATTTGTACATGGTTAAGTTGATAAAAAAACAATTTCAATGGTCACCAATCATTATTTTCTCTCTATTGGACACATATCTTCTACTTGTAACTCAAGTTTCTTTATTAAATTTTATTTTTCTATTTCAAAAATGTATTTTATGTTTTGGATAAAAATTTCAATCATTCCTTTTTATGTTTCAGAACAACATTATTTCTATTATAAATATTATTAGTTATAAATTGTGTTAGGATAAAATCTTTTATAATCATAAATTTTTATTATTTGTAAATTATTGATTTATTTTTTTGGGTTGTATATATTTTTATTTTTAATGGATTTTATTAATATATTTTTTCATCATAATTTTATTTTTATTATATTTTTTTATAAATTGTTTTAGTTATAAATATGTTTCATTAAAATAATCTTTGATTGTAAATTGTTATCTCATTAAAATAAAATTACCCTTGAAATTTTATTCATAATTTTTCTCATGTTAATTTATTTATTTTTAAATATATTTTAAATGTAGCAATCTATACATATGTTAAAATTTTTTATGATTAGATATATTCATCTATTATATTTTGAATTTATGTAATTATTTATTGAAATTTGAATAACTGAATGAGGAAATATCGATGATAATGATAAAGTGATATAAAATTTCATAGAATATTTTATTCTAAATATTTGGAAAAGGAACTAAGTTTTTATCCACGAGTTAAATAGTTGAAATTGAGAATATCCCTGTATCAAAATTCAAATACCATCTGATTTCATATTTTTCTAATCATAATTATATACACTAGATCTCGAATTGTAAAATAATAGCTAATTCAGAAACTAATGGTGAAAAATATGGTCAACATAATATGGAGGATCAACAAGAAGAATTAATTCTTGATCTAGTTATTGAAAAAATAGAATTAACGACAAATATTATGTAATTTTTTTTGAGATCCTATCAACTAGAAATAAATTTAACATGTTTTTAAAAGTGATGAGTGTAGTCATATTTAATGTAACAATGGTTTGGGGAATAAATTCTTTGATTAATTTCTTGAACATTTCGTGGAGTAACTTAGAGAACAAAATAGGAATCTGGATATCCTTATAAGGAAAAAATATTATTCCCAATCATATTTGGGTATAAAAAGATTCATGAATTCCCCAATGACTATTTTCTATAAGAGGAATAAAATAAAATTTTATCATAATTTAATAAATGTGGAACATCATAAATAAAATTCCTGAAAAATACAACTAAAATTCATTGAAAAAAATAATAAATCCCTTCAAAAAATAAATATAGTATATTCCAATATACATGATTTGAGGCATCTATATTCAAATTTAAATGAGGAAAATATGTTAATATAATACATGGTTGTGTGACGCTCTAATGGAATCCAATATCCCCTTGAGATTCACCTTAAAAGAGTAGTTTTGATAAAAAAATCACTGATTTATGAAATGATTTTCATAATATCAAAATAGGATTATGAAAATATGGAATAAATCCATATTTGAACTTAAAAAATCATAGTTCATGGCCAATAATTTTTGTAGTTTAAAACCTTTCACCATGGATATGTATGAAGAAAAAATTTAATGTTGTGATTGATGCTTTCTAGACAAAAAAACAATAGGAAAATACATCGATGTTTATCTATTATCATTGATTGATGATATGAAATTACGATTTGGGGAAACTATTATGGTCACTAATCGATAAAAGATAGATTATTTTCTTCTATGCGCTACGATATTGTTCATTATAATTTAATTTCTTTCATATGAGAACGTTTTTGAATATTGTGTTTTGAGAATTAAATTATCTATAATTTATGTGACGGTATTTCATATAATAAAATAAAAAATATCACAAATAATGTTTATATTGCACATTAGTGATGATTTAAAATGGATTATCCTTATCAAATAATAAAAAGACAATTAATTATTTACAAGAATTTAAATTTTCTAGAAAACCATTGCAATATGAAGATAATTTTGATAAGGATAAAATAATTTATGTCAAATTTATAAATTATGGAAGATATATTCCTCCAAAAACTACACAGAATAAATAGTCAATGTTATTCGAACTTCTTTATTTGATATATTTTAGGTAACATAACATTTACATAGATCATATTGAGAAAATCATAAGTGAATTTTGGTTTGAACATTATTATTTATAAATAAAATAACTAAAGATGGATATCATGTAATATTGGATTTAATATCTAATGGAATGAATTTAGAGTCATCTCCCTTTATTAATAGAAATAGAACATATTTACCTTCAAATTGAAACACATTAATCCTGAATAATACGATATTTTTTTCATTATATCCATGTTATTAATGTAATCTATGTGTATTCTTGATAAATCAAAAATTTAGTGTTTTTGAATGATGTAATGTTACTAAGAAGGAAATATCCATACTTGAATAAGTTTGTGTAATATGAGGTACCATTTGGAAAATTTTGCATACTTTTAATGCCATTCAGAATATCAATATTCAAGATGTGATAATTTTTCAATTAAAGTTGAAGTAAATTTATTGATACATTTTGATATATGTGTGGTACATTGATTTTTTTTCATATTTTTCAATTAAAAATTAATTTTTAAATCTAAATTTTAGACTTAATGCTTCATCTAATAATTAATTTGGTTCAAGAGAGAATAATTTTTCAAAATGTTTATTTTTATTGGATGCATCCTTTTGATTAGTATTTGAAAATATTGATGGGATATTTTAAATTTTTGTATAAACCAGAAGTCTTTATTATTAAATTTATCAAATGATGTGATTGAGTTTTTATAGACTATTTTTTTGGAGTGCATCATGTTTCACTACCTATATATATAAATTTCTATTTTTTAATGAATGAAAATTTATCCTTGGACTATAATTAATGTTATTTCCATATGATAAATTAATTCATGAAAATTTATACACAATCAAAAACACATATGTGAATAGTAAATATTTATAATTACTTATTCTTGGATCAAAGGAAATATATCAAAACGGTAATAAAATTGGTAGACAAATGATCCTAAAAATGATTTTTTTAATTATATTAACTGGATAGTAGAAAATTATTTTTATTCATATGAGAAAATGAAATTATTATAAGGTGAAAATATGTTAATGTGATTACATTATTTCATTTTGATATTAATGCTTATGAATTTGATATAAAAAATCAATATTATAAGAGTTCTGTTCCAAATAGAAGAGTGATGTTATTCACTAATTTTTTTTATGAGTGATAATTATAAAAGAAGAATTTTGGAATTGAAAAAATATTTTGGATTTATTAATGATATATGGGATATTTATTGTACAAAATTTCACATTCCAGTGTTTATGGGTTACTCAGCTGATTGTAATAATTTTTTGGAACATGATGATTATGTATCGACACAAATAATATTGAAAAGATTTTATTTTTCTAAAGAGTATATATTAATCATGTTGAAGCATGATAAATAGATATGTTTTTTTATTAACCCATTTATTAATGGATGACCCATAATTTATTTACGAAAAACGTACGTCTAGGTTATTAGGATATTGAAGATTTTATGGAATTATGTTAGGTTTTTTCATCAAATACTTGATTACATGATTATAATAATGAATGTAATGATGAAACGATCCATTATATATGAAATTATCATATTTAAAGGATAAGGGATAAAATTTCATTTCTCTCCAAGTTATTATTTTCAAATTTTATTTTCTTTAACATACAAACATAACCATGAAAAAAATATATTTTTACATATATTTTTTAATCTAGAATGATTTATAATTTATTTATTTTCGTCAAATTTTGTATACCTAAATTATGATTAATTTTTTTTAAAAGTACTTGCATAATTTATTTATTTGAGTAATCTACACATGCGAATTTGTTTTGACCTGGTTATGAAAATCTTATATGTCAATAATTTTTATAAATTTATAATTAATTTTTCTTTTATATATTTAAATTAATTTTGTATAAACATGATAGAAATCGTTATTTTTTGTAGAATATACATATTTAATGTCACTTGAAAAGGCATATCCCACTAAATCTCCATTTATATTCGAATAATGATGATCTTTCTAACTCAAGACCTCTTCCACTAGGTTAATGTTTTAGACTATCACATATTAGTAATATCAAACAAATTTGATTCCTTACCCTAACGAACCTAATTAAACACACACATCACCATGAATTACAGAATAATATGGAATATTATAAAATTGAATCTAAAATGCAAGTTAACCTATTACATCCTATAGTAGACTATGAATGAATAAAACTAAAGAAAATTCGAAGAATTATTGGGCCAAAAATACCAAAATACATCCAACCTACACATCAGTTGAAAAAATACAACATTATAAGATTGATCATAGTCCTGCTTACACCACCTCTATAAAATAATATACAAAATCAACACCAATACCACCAAGATCACCATTGAACACTTTTTTGGCATAACACATGACACATTTTGGTAGATGATGTATTGGGGTGTGTATATACATACATAGTTAGACATCCTGAATTTATAAATGACTTAAATAATTAAGAAGATTCATCTCAAAACTATAATCAATTGAGTAAATTATGAATTCTCATGATATAATATGAGAAAGGGCCCACATCAAAAAGTAAACTCATATTCTTCAAAGATAACTCTAGTCATGGCCCTATATTTCAAGTATGTAACTAAACAATCAACTATAGGTTTAGTGTTCTCTTACACAAATAGTGATGGATCATCCATGTTTTGGGAGAACAGATGAAATACTAACTCCAGCGGTGGTTCACTATCCTAAATGAGATCAATAGATCAAATAAATAATAAATTTATGGATATGGAATATTTTCCCATGTAATTTGTGTGAAGTACAATATCAATATTATTTCATAGGTAATGGATTGATCCCCTCACCTATATGTTAGAAATACCATATATAGTAGATGATCCAAGTCTCAACAGGTGAAATAACAACCCTATATAAGAATTATTAGAGTAACCATTTTCTTATCAAAGTAGTCATTTGGGAGAAGGGATCTAAATATAGAGATATTTCACATCCTTGAAATGTTATTTACTCATTTAGGTAGTATAAATATTTTGATCCATTCGGTAAAATACAAGTAAATTAATATTGGATAGTCAAAATATGAGCCTAAATAATGATTCAAGGACATCAGAGAGTTCTGGTTGAAATATATAGTTGATGTCTGAGGTATACTGTATACAGACCAAAATACATTCCCTACCTTTATACCGACTCACTCAATGGAATGTGAATGTCATTTTACAAGGAGTGTGCCTGGGGTACATGTCATTTAGACTACTTGGGTTCCCCAATCATGTAATCCATAAATATATTGTGTTTTCCAAATAGTGAGACACATCCAGTGGTCTTTTCATATGGTGTATTATATAATAATAATCCTAGAAACACTAGAACCACAAATCTCAATATAAAAAAATGATTTTCATGTTAATGTAAATGTAATATAGTAAGCTTTTATAAACCTAAATAAAATTGACAACCCAATTCTTCACCTCATCCACTAGCACCACCTTAGGTTGAACCATGAAAATAATTAAATTCATTTTTCATGAATATGTCCCCAGGTAATGTATATTGATAGCAACAATTAATCATATTAAAGTTACTATTCATTATTTAGTCATAAAGATGGATCAACATGAACTAAAATATGTAAAATAAATCATCCTTTTCGATCCCATCCTTACCTAAATATCTATAATGACATTGTGAATATATTTGTAAAACATAAAATGAATACCTTTGATCTGATATTTGATTAAAAATCAGGATTTTATCATGAAATGGTTTTATTAATATCCATAGAAAAGTTAATTTTTTAATAAATTAATATCCAAAATAGAATTCAATAAAAACTAAAAAAATAATGAATATTACTACACATTATTGGTAATTTTGTATAATTTTTATTTCTAGATAAGTATAAAGTACATAAATGTTCAAAAATTAATTTTCAGAAGAACAAAATTTTATTAATGGAAAATTTAAGATGATAGTTCAATGAAACTAAATAAATCATGTATTAAATATAAGATATACTAATCCAATATCACAAAAAAAAAACAGAAAATAGAAAATAGAAAAATAATAATACAATCCTAACAATGTGATTGGATTTTATTATTGTGAAGAACATGTATACAATTATTATTTTGATGATACCATTATGTTTGATATCAATTTTTATCCCCATGTTTATACACCAATAATCTCAATTAAAGAAAACTCTACCAATTAACAAGTAACTCAATTATCAAGGGTTATGTGGATAAGATAAGATAATATACTAAGACTACGTTAAATATAGAGTGCTTAAATAAATGTTGAATTAAAAGGTGAAACATTTTATCAGTAAAATCATTCATTTTTTATTTTAGAGAATACACATTATCTTAAAACTAAGGGTGAATGAAAATTATTTTTTTAATAAAATGAAACAAATATTTAGGTCATATCCAATGTTTTAGTTTTCTTTTATGATACTTATTCTGATTGATATGACATTATTTTTAATAAAAATTATGCATAAAAAAATAATATTATTTTACAAAATCTATTGATTTTCTAGGATAATGTATTTCCTTTCTAGTAACATAATTTCAATCAAAAGAAACCATGTTATTTTTAAAATGGACCAATCATAAAAACTAGATTCATTAAAACAATATTTTTAACATGGATTTTTATGTATTAATTTTTTAAAATATTTAATTCTATTAAAAAATTAGTTATCATAAAAGAAATTTTTTTTCTTCTCTTAAAATTAAAATTTTTCACTTATAACAATTGTTTAATTCTAATATTTACTTGTATATCCAATTTCATTACATTCATTTATTTTATTGAAGTATAAATAGTCATAAAAAAATTTATCCATGTATGTTTATTTTTATTTATGATAAAATATTATAAATAATTAAATAATTTAATGAAGTAAAATAACATTTTCAAAATATTATTTGCAGCAGTACTATTAATCCTCTTAGGGTGGATTTTTCTTCTTCTTATGGAGAGAAGAAAATACACAATGTTTTATACCTATGATTAAAAATTCACTAAAATTTTCAAATAATCATGGGGAGAATAAGATACGCATTGAATTTTATGATAACCATAATCTGTGTGGAATGAATGAAAATTTATTAGGATTAATTTTCATATGAAAACCCTTTATAAGATCATAATTTCAATCTTTTATTAGAAGATAATGAAAAGGGATGAAAAAGATCAATTGTGGATGTACGTCATAGTTAAATAACATAATTAATTTATTTTTTTAATTCATCAAATATTATTTATTTTAGAGGATTCAAATTCAATATATTCAATTATAGAAGGAGTTCTCATTTCAAAATTTTAAATATATTAAGGGGATGTGTCTATCATTCTCATAAATATGATGGATATATTTTAGAACAAAATTGGCCCAACATTCTATTTTTGGGGGATGGGATAGAGTTATACCCCTGTATAAATTTTGATATTTTAGATGAAAAAACATTGAACAAATTGCACACTATAAGGTGGGAGAAAAACTTTATTGTGTGATAATTATATATACAATAAAATTTGTCAAATTATTTTTTTCTATTAGTTTACTAATTAGTTTATTATTATTTAATAGACCTCCTATAATATCACTATGATATAGAGACATAGAATGTATCACCCATACATTATCATGTCAATGACATCATTTACCATATGAGAAAATGACTGTTGATAATCCTGACACATTAAGAGTTAAAATAGAAATCCCTATAAATATGTTCATTTATTCTTTATATCTCAACATAATCACAATGAAAAATGGAATAGGAGAGGAATAAAAATAAATGAAATCTTACCATAAATCCATTAGGATAAGTAGATGATAAAATAATATAATATAAATTTTATTATTTCTTTAATATTAGTATTTTTCTAAACAATTTCCAAAGTATACAATTTTAATATACCATTTTAGCATTACATTTAAGACAAAAAGTGAATTAGGGTACATTTTACCCAAAATTTTGGAGATATACATTTTAAACATCGTCCAGAACGAAATAAAACATGTGTAACTTTTGAAACTAACCTACTGATTTACAATAAGTGTAAACACTTTCTAATTTAACTATCAAAGTAGCTTTAAAATAGTTTTGTATTTCAAAGTAATAGCAGCGAAGTATAAAAGATATATGTAGTATACTTTAAACTTAAACTAAAGATGCACATCAGATATAAAAAGAGGTTCTCTCTCAGGCAGAGACATAATCCTCTCAAATTTATACAAATTTGATCCACACCCTTGATCGGGTTAACAACAGTTTACAAAACTTTCCAAGACACACAGGGACCTCTTACACAGTTCTACGTGGGAAACAAAACAAATACCAGGCCACACAAGGACCTCTTCCACAGTTGACGTAGGTAAACAAGAGTTAAGAGATATGGAGTGAGGATTTGATATCCTCCAGTTCAGTACATGAGACAGTGTGTGTATAAGATATACAGATTACACCACACTGCTCGAAAGTTAATAAATAAATCACTTAGAGAAGATGGATAATAGATTAGAAATCTCTAGTGATTATCAATGCATCTCTGGACTCGTTGGATTTAGCAGGAATGCTTCTGAGTCTTTCTCAGGTTTTTCTGTTGAAAAACAGAGTGTCGTAGTTCAGCATGTGTTCTGCAGGAGTGAGAATGATCTCTTGATTCGTCGTGTGTTATTAAGTGGAATTGGATTGCATTAATGAGAGTTCTTTTAATGTCTTGAAATCTTCTTCTTGTTCAGGACAGTACTCTCGGGTGTATGTATGTTCTTCTTGTTGTATCATCACACTTTTCTCGCTTCACTACTTGCACGTGTACTGCATCTTAATCTTCCCTATATTCCACAAATTCTGGCAGTAGGAATGATTCCCTTTTCATAGGTACAAGATATGGTTTCCTGACATGCCAACAACTATCATTAAATAACATTAATTTCATTAAAAACAACAAATATGACCGTTAGAATTATTTAAATAATATTGACAAAAAGATAAGAAATAGTGTCACAGTGATTATGTAAATGGTTTCTTCTTCATGGTATATGGTTCAAGGTATGAGCTTCACGGTATGAGCTTCACAGTATGAGCTTCACGGTTTGAGCTTCATGGTATGAGATTCACAGTATGAGCTTCATGGTATGAACTTCACAGTATCAACTTCACAGTATGAGCTTCATAGTATGAGCTTCACGGTATGAGCTTCATGGTATGAACTTCATGGTATATCCATGTAACGGTGTCTAGCTCAGGGTGTTGAGGTCACAGTTTGTCCTTCACGGTGTCTGGGTCACGGTGAGTCCTTCATGGTGTCTGGGTCATGGTGTCTAGGTCACGGTGAGTCCTTCATGGTGTATGGGTCACGGTGTCTAGGTCACGGAGATTCTTTCACTGTGTCTGGGTCACGGTGAGTCCATACATAGACAAATATATGTATTTGGACTTAGACAGTAATACGCAGAATATGGATTATGTTTAATCATTAGAGATTAAGAGAACTTTAAACATAAATATAAAGGCTTGATAATATATGTGATATTGTAATCATGCATAAAACGTGTAAATAATAAATAGAGTAATCAACATCTATAAGATTTGTTATCATTAAAACATGATGTGTAGGTATTATTGAGATTGAAGTGAATTAGAAATATGTGCAATGAATATTGAGATTAATTAATAGTAATAGGATTTGTGATCATTAAAACATGATTAACACATGAGGAGTCGTACAATCTCCCCCTTTTTGATGATCACTAATCATATATAGTCAAAAATATAAATGAAATGTAACATTAAAGAAACTAGCATAGTAGAATAGCAGAAATCATTATAGTACTGAAACTTGTAGAATTTCTCCCCCTTTTATACTTTTAGTTTTCCCCCCCTTTTGGGATTATCAAATAGTAGAGAAAATGAAAAGAAACAATGCAGTATTCATTAAAAAGGGTTCAGAATAGAACATACATGAGAAGTACAAACAGTAAATAAGAAATGACATCCCATCAAAAAGAAAATAGTCCCTGGACTCTTCAGGGATCCATCTTTTCCTTGCCTTTATCAGCAGCAGGAGCTGGTGCTGAATTAGAAGAAGGCATAGATGCGGTAGATAAAGAGGGTAAGGGTGGGCCTTCAAAAATAGATGGAGCCAGAGTAAGAGCAGTATAAGATCTAGACTTTGGTTGGTCAAGAATGACTTGAAGGATTTGAGAAAGAGTTTGGCTAACTTTCATGGCAGTTGAGGCTATGGTAGGTAGACCAGGTCTAAGGGGTGCAGCAGCTGGAGCAACTATAGCAGTACTCTGCACATGAAGATACTTCTTCAAAATATTGATGAAATCAGTAATGATTTCACCGCCATATTGCATAGCCTTTTCAAAAGCGTCCTTATTCTCCATAAATCTGTCCAACAATATGTTGAACTCTGTAAGTTCCTGAACTTGAGTTTTAAAACCTTGAGTCACCGGAGGGATTCTCAAATTTTTTACAAGATATCTAAAGTGATTTGTCATATCACTTTTATAGAAAATATGGAAGAGATAGAAATCTATTTTCTTCATGATCTCTTGTTGAGCATCATTGGCTATCTTAGAATGAATCCTAACCAAGTCCAATGCACTATTACTGTTCTTAACCACTTCTGACAGAGAAGACAGATCTAAGCCACTGAAGGAACTTTGAAGTTCTTCTTTGATTATCTATGTATAGAATAATCCAATGAAGATGTGGAGGTCTTACCAAAAGAAGGTGAAGCCTTGACATCTTTGGTTATAACTTTGAGCTTTTTCAGAACTTTTTGCAGGCATCCAGTGTATTCATCTGTAAGATTATTCAGTTTTTCTACAACCTCCCTCATGCGTTCTAGCATTTTGGTGTGTCTTTTTCCAATATTCTCATCAAAAGAGAGTAGATATAGATGAACATGAGACACAATATCCCTTTCAAGGAGGGAATCAGATGTCTCAGGAGAAGCAGCAACTGGTGCAGGGGAAGAAACAGGAGTAGGCACTGATCTCAAAGACATTCATTCTGCAAATTTGCTACCATATTTTTCAGATTTGAAACATCAGCACTCAGCAGCTTATTCTCAACTCTGACTTCTTGAATTTCTCGAACCATCCGTGGTTGAATATGCATGATAATATTTTCCAAGAGAATTGATGCATCTTCATGACTTAACTAAGTCACTGGACGAGGTTGAGTGGATAGGATCTTCTCAACTACAGCTAAGAGAGTCTCTCCAAAAACACTCAGATCATCATTGGTGACAAAAGAGTGATGCTCGGGTAAGGGTGCAGGTAAAGGTAGTGGTTCATATTCTGGTTGAGGTTCACAGTCATCTTCAGAGTTAGATTCTGATTCAGATTGCGGTTGGGGCTCTGGTTCTGGATGAGCTACAGACTTCAGTAGAAACAGAGAAGAAAGATCTATTCCAGCTATAGTCACTTGTTGTGACTCATTCACATCATAAAAGCTTTGGAACTCATACCAAGTGTACACAAAATATGTGACAGTAGGTTGAGAAGCTTTAGAAGATCTAGCTTCCATAATCTCAAGGTTTTGAGGTTCCTCCCCCTCAAATTGTGCTTCCATTTCAGAGACAATAGGCTCACCATGATCAAGATCCACAGGATCATCCCTAATTTCTTCAGCAAACTCTTTCCTTGCTAGCTGAAAGGAAATTTCCATCCTCTCTTCAGTAGAGGGAATAATCTTAGGAGCTGATTGTTCCACTGGTTTAGCTTCCAGACTTGCTTCATTCTCAACAGAAAGATCCTCTTCAACAGTATCTTCCTTTAAGGATTCTTGCTATTCTGAATAAAGAAAAACCAATTTTCTTACAGCATTAGGATGAGCTTATACATTGACATACGCACTAGAAGCAGGAGCTTCCTCTTCTCTCAAACTAACAGCAAATTCAGCTCCTTGAGGTATTTCAGCATGGATAATATCAGGGACAACAATCCTTTCTTTTTTTTACAGGAGCTGTTTCCATTAGAGATATTTCAGCTTCTTCTCTAGGTTATACTTCAGCTGTTAATTCCTCTTCTTCTTCTTCTGAATACTCAGCCACTTCATCTGGTTCCAAACCAGGATCAAATAGATTTTTAGACCTTCTTGAATAGTCAACATGATTAAACTTTTTATACAATTGATCATTATCCTCAACCCACTTCTTCTTCCAGGGGTTCCAGCTAATCTTCATCCTTCTAATGATAGTCATGGATAGGAAGAAATCAAAGTCCTCTAACTTTTATTCATTCGGTCCAACCATCCCTTTGGAAACTAACATAGCTGAGATGATCCTTGAGTAAAACAAGGAGGTGGATTGGGAAGTGACTTTGATTAGATCATAGATATGGTTAATAACATACTTGAAAAGATCGATCTTATGGCCATTCTTCAATAGGTAAATCCGGAACACATCCTGATACTTCATCACAACAAATTCTCCTTTTATTGGGCTAATCAAATTCTGAACAAACTTGAACAAGAGTCTAGTATCCCCATCTAATTCAGTAGCTACGACCCTTCGATTGGTTCCATTTCTAGTCAGAATTTCCAAAGCATTCACTAGGTCAAAGATGTCGGTTGTTGGAGGAGGGTCTCTCTGGTAATCCCCACAAACTCCTTTATGTGAAATCCCTAGGCATGCAGCTCACAACCTCGAAGAGAAAGAGGAATTTTGTCCATTTATCCATCTTGTAACTATAAATCTTTCTCCAAACTCAAAAGAAAACTTCACATAATCATAGAATTGAGATACCAATCTCGGTTAAATCGGTCTATTCTATCCTTGTTAACCATTCAATCCATCCTTATTCTCTTAATACTTTCAAAACTAAAGATCTTCTAGACAGTAACCACTATGGGTAAACCTCTTTTTCAAGTACAACTATAAGGATTACCAGGTTTGGGTTTAGAGGTCCTTCGGGAGCTATCCTCGGTATCCGCTTCTGTTTCTTAGAGTGGCGCTTCTCAGACGAGGGTGAAGATGGACACTTCATCCTTGGAATTCATTGAAGGTTCGGGCGAGAGGGAAGAGAAGGTTCAGGAGAGAGTTCGGGTAAGGAATCAAATGAAACCCTTAAGTTTTATCATTTGGGAATGTCAAACATCATAAAAACAAAAACGCAAGAAATCAAATAGCGGTGAAATAAAAATTACCACGATACGGGTTAAAAAAAGAATAAAAATAATCTTCACAGTGAGACCTTGAGTAGGAATTATGGTGTGATGAAAACTAGTCATCACAGTGAGACAGTTGATAGTCGTCACGGTGAGACAGTGAGCATTCTGTGTAGTCACGGTGAGATAGTGAGTTGATAGACCGTGAGCATAACGTCTTGACGGTGAGACCGTGAGCATAAAACAGTAACTTAGAAACATTGAGTATAAAATTGTAAAGTAAATGTCAGTAAAGTGTTAAAAATTAAGATCATTAAGATTTCTATTTATGATTAATCATACCAAGATCATGTATGATGTAGTCTAATATTTCAGAATTTAACAGTTTAGTGAATATGTTAGCAAGTTGATATTCAGTACCAATGAATTACAAAGTGATATCACCTTTTTGATAATAATCCCTCAAAAAGTGATGTCTTACATCAATATGTTTTGTCCTAGAATGAGAAACAGGATTCTTAGAAATGTTAATAGCACTTGTGTTGTCACAATTTTTTGGGACATGTCCGAATTGATATCCATAGTCTAGTAATGTGTGTTTCATCCACAAAATTTGTGCAAAACAACTGCCAGCAGCTATGTATTCAACTTCTGCAGTAGATAATGCAACCGAATTTTGTTTCTTACTACACCATGATACTAGTGACTTGACTAAACAGTGACATGTTCCAGAGGTTCTTTTTCTATCTAACTTACATCCAGGAAAATCAGCATCAGAATAACTAACTAATTCAAATGATTGTCCTTTTGGATAGAACAGTCCTAAATTGGGAGTATGCTTGAGGTATTTGAAAATTCTGTTTACAGCATTTAAATGTGACTCTTTAGATTTTGCTTGAAAACGAGCACACATACACACACTAAACATAATATCAAGACGACTAGCAGTCAAGTAGGGTAGGATTCCAATCATTCCTCTATATGTGGTTTGATCAACAGATTTACCATATTCATCAAGATCCATCTTATAGGTAGTTCTCATGGGAGTGTCACTACTTTTTGTGATATCCAATCCAAAACGTTTTAAGAGATCTCTAGTCTATTTACTTTGAGTTAAGATAATTCCATCATCATTTTGAAAGATTTTAAATCCAAGAAAGAATTTAAGTTCACCCATTAAACTCATTTCAAATTCATTTTTCATCATTTTAGAAAAATCTTTACATAATGTAGTTTTTGAAGATCCAAAAATAATATCATCTACATAAATTTTTACAACTAAAACAACTTTAGAAATTCGTTTTATAAATAGAGAAGGATCAGCTATTCCTTTTCTAAAACCTTTGGAAATTAGAAAAGTATTTAATCTATCATACCAAGATCTAAAGATCGCTTTAAACCATATAAAGATTTTGATAATTTGAAAATATGATTTGGAAAATGAGGGTTTGAAAATCCAGGTGGTTGTTCAACAAAAACATCCTCAGAAATATATCCATTCAAGAATGCACTCTTGACATCCATTTTATATAGTTTAAAATTTATATGTGAAGCATAAGCGAGTAAAATCCAAATAGATTCTAATCTGGCAACTGGAGAAAAAGTCTCCTCATAGTTAATACCTTCTTCCTGACTATAGCCTTGTGCTACTAGCCTCGTTTTATTTTTAACTATGTTTCCAGATTCATCTACTTTATTTCTAAACACCCATTTAGTGCTTATTGTGAAAGTGTCATTAGGTCTTTCAACAAGAAACCAAACTTTATTTCTTTAAAATTGATTGTGTTCTTCTTGCATAAAAATTACCCAAAATTCATCATTAATAGAATCATCAGTGTTTTTAGGTTCATGTTGTGACAATAAGGCTTGATGTTCAACCTGATTTCTAAGAGAAACTCTAGTATGTGTCCCTCTATCGAGATTTCCTACAACAACATCTAAATGATGATTCTTTAGAATTATATTTGATCTAGTAAAGGTAGGGCTAGATACTTCAGGTTGTTCTCTAGGTTCGTGTTCATTAGGAGCAGATTTTGGAATAAGTCCAGAACTGGTTGTCTTTATATCTGGTTCATTGACTTTATCATGAAGGTCCAGAACAGATAAATATTCTTCAAGATTTTCAAGAGAGGTTTTAGGCTCATGTGGATCAGTTTCATCAAACTTGATGTGAACAGATTCTTCCACACATTTGGTTCTTTTGTTGAAAAACCTATAAGCCTTGCTGGTTAAATAATATCCTAAAAATATTCCTTCATCACTCTTAGAAGCAAATTTATCAAAGTTATCTTTTGTATTAATAATAAAACTTTTCTACCAAATACTCTAAAGTAACTAACTTTATGTTTTCTATTGTTCCACAACTCATATGGGGTATTCTTAAGAACATGTCTAATTAAGACTCTATTAATAATATAACAAGCTATATTCACAGCTTCAGCCCAAAAGTAAATAGTGAGGTCATATTCATTATGCATAGTTCTATCAATTTTTTGAAGGGTTCTATTTCTTCTTTCTACTACACCATTCTACTGTGGTGTCCTAGGAGTAGAAAAGTTATGAATATAGCCATTGTGTGAGCAATAGGATTCAAATTCCTGATTTTCAAACTCACGACCATGATCACTTCTTAGGGTTTTAATCTTAAGTCCACTAATATTTTTCTACAAATTTGGAGTACTTAACAAAGTAAGAACAAGCTTCACTTTTGTGAGCTAAGAAGTATACCCAAGTATATCTAAAAAAGTCATCTACTAGGACATAGACATAGTGCTTCCCATTAAAGCTAGAAACTCTAGATGGTCCAAAAAAATCCATTAGAACCAACTCTAGAGGTTGAGAATTTGAAACTACTTTCTTTGATTTAAAAGAAACCTTATATTTCTTTCCATTTTGACAGGGATTAAAAACTTTGTCATTTGGAAACTCAAGTTTAGGTAGGTCTCTAACTACGTTCTTCTAGTTAGTCTTCTAAGTGAGTGTATATTGCAGTGTCCTAATATTCTATGCCATAACGAAAATTCTTTATGAAAAGCATTTAAACATGTAACATTTTTCTTGGATAAGGAATTTAAATCAACAGTATAAACATTTTAATTTCTTAGAGTAGAAATGACTAAAACATTTTTAGAATTTAATTACAAGAATCATTTTCAAATTTGACAGTAAAACCATCATCACATAATTGAGGAATACTTAACAGATTATATTTAAGTCCATCAACAAATAAAACTTTAGAAATTAAAACTGAGTTAGTGTTAACAATTTGGCCTAGGCCGATGATCTTTCCTTTGAATTATCACCAAAGGTGACATGAACTACATCAACCTTTATTAAAATCGTGAAGCATGAGTAATCCCCAGACATATGTCTTGAACATCCACTGTCCAAATACTATATATTATTGTGGGAACTCTTCAAGCAAGTTTCCTACAAAACAGATTTAGATAGGAAATGATTTTGGTACCCAGATCTTCTTGGGTCCAGACAAGTTAGCAATCAAAGCATTTGGTACCCAAATTTGACTTATGGGTCTCATATAATTTACAGAATCAAAATATTTTTATATATAAACTAAATTTGATTTATAACTATGTGAATAACTAGTTGAAGCATATGAATGTCTAGAACTAAAACTAGCATTATTCTGTCCAGATTTAGGAATAAATATATTCTTAGTAATCTGTCTCTGTCCATGTTTGTAGCCTATTCCAGTAGTGTATTTTGGTGCCACTTGCTTTCCTAGCATTTGAGTTAGTGTATCTTTTCCATTTGTGAACTTCTCTAAGTCATTCTTAAGTTGCTCATTTGACATTTTTAGTTCTGTGTTCTCCTTTAACAGTTGATAATTTTTCTCGTTTTCAATAGTAAGTTCAGTTTTAACAATATTAGTGAGAGCATGTTGTTTATTTAATGATATGTATTTATACTTAAGTTCATTGCATGTCTCTTCCAGCATATTACAGTATTCAAATAATTCCTCACTAGTCATGTTTTCAGAATCAGAATCAGATTATGCATCATCTCTAGAATAATAAGAATTTAAAATAGGAGTATATGAGGTTACCTTAGATGTGTTTGTCAGGAAACACATGTCGGCATGATTTCTTTCAGAATCAGACATTTCAAATTCACTTGTTCTATCTTCAGAAGCACTCCAGGTAGCCTTCATAGCCTTTTTGTACTTACTATCCTTATAATCATATTTCTTCTTTAATTTTAGCTTTGGGAAGTCTGCTTTAATGTTTTCTTTCCTTTTTCACTCATAGAAAACAACTTCATCACTTTTATCTGGCTTTTTCCAATCCTTCTTCCAATGTCCCTTATTGTCATACATTCCTTTGTAATATGATTTTTTGAAAAATTTCTTCTTCCTATAAAATTTCTTAAACAATCTAGCTATCTGATCTATTTCAGCATCACTATCAGAATCTGAATTTTCACTTGTTGAACTGTCAGTTTGTATTTGAGCTTTATCTGTGTCCTTACTCTTTGAAGCAGTAGTCTTGAAAGCCACATATTTTCTTTTAGGTTCATTATCTTCCTATTTATTCATCTTTAGTTCTTCCTCATACATCATAAGCTTACCAATGATTTATTTTACAGGTAGAGCAGCAATGACACATGACTCTCTGATTGAAACAGATGTGCCTCTCCATCGGTC
This sequence comes from Viscum album, assembly GCA_963277665.1. Classification (NCBI taxonomy): domain Eukaryota; kingdom Viridiplantae; phylum Streptophyta; class Magnoliopsida; order Santalales; family Viscaceae; genus Viscum; species Viscum album. The sequence continues at coordinate 1,355,190,278 of OY728150.1, read as the reverse complement.
TGGTAAACATTTCAAGATTCTCAAAATTTGTTCCTTTGCTGGAATAGCCTTTCCGAGTAAATTCAGTGTATTGACTATCTCATTAAACCTAAGATACATATCCGAAATAGGTTCATTGGTATTAATTTTAAAATTATCATATTTAATAGTATAATTATTTAATCTCATTTCTTTAATATTGGTTGTTCCTTCATGACAAACACCCAAAGTATCCCAAATTTCAAAAGCAGTTTTACAAGCAGAAATTCTATTAAACATTTCATCTCTTAAATAATAGTACAAGGCATTCATGGATTTACAATTATTATTGTAGGCAGTCATTGTAGGTTCATCCCATGTTACTCTATCAGTTTCTGGAATTTTATATTGATATTCTATAGCAGTCCATATATCAAAACCCATGCTTTCTAAATGAATTTTCATTTTAAGTTTCCACTGAGCATAGTTTGTACCATTTAAGAAAGGTGTCCTGTTAGTAGCAGCACCCTCTAGTCTATTATCCATAACTAGAATTTAGAAAGATAATTTAAAGAGATAAAATTTAGAACTAACAGAAATTTAAGATCTTTAAAGATGCAACTAAAATCACAGTTGAAAAACGTAGTATTTCAAAAATCATTAAACAAAAACAAAACCTTTGATACCAAATGTTGGTCGGAGGGGATACTCAAGAGGGGGTGAATTGAGTTCCAATTAAAATTTCTCTTAAAATATTGTCTATTTAAAATCCCCCAATTTATAAAATAAGTTAAACTGTAGTGAATTTATACATATTGTAAATGTTCACTTAGCTTCTAAAAGATTTATTAGGTCTCAGTTAATTTAACCACAAGATCAAACTAACTTTTGAATCTAACCTACTGATTTACAATAAGTGTAAACACTTTCTAATTTAACTATCAATGTAGCTTTAAAATAGTTTTTTATTTCAAAGTAATAGTAGCGGAGTATAGAAGATATATGTAGTATACATTAAAATTAAACTAAAGATGCACACGAAATTATAACAAGAGGTTTAGTCCCAAGCCGAGAATTAATCCTCTCAAATTTATATAAATTTGAACCACACCCTGGATCCGGGTTAACAACAGTTTACAAAACTATCCAGGCCACACATGGACCTCTTACATAGTTCTATGTGGGAAACAAAACAAAGACCAGGACATACCAGGACCTCTTCCATAGTTGACGTGGGTAAACAAGAGTTAAGAGATATAAAGTGAGGATTTGATATCCTCTAGTTCAGTACAGGAGACCGTGTGTGTTTAATATATATATAGTACACCATACTGCTTGAACGTTAATAAATAAATCACTTAGAGAAGATAGATAAGAGTTTAGAATGCTATAGTTATTATCAATGCAGCTCTGGACTCATTGGATTCAACAGGAATGCTTCTGAGTCTTTCTCTGGTTTTTCTGTTGAAAAACAGAGTTTCGTAGTTCATATTGTGTTCTACAGGAGTGAGAATGATCTCTTGATTCTTTGTGTGTTCTTCAGTGGCATAAGATTTCATTCATGAGAGTTCTTTTAAAGTCTTTCAATCCCCTTCTTGATTAGTACAATTCTGTTGGGTGTTTGTAAGTTCTTCTTGTTGTATCGTCACACTTTTCTCGCTTCACCACTTTCACGTGTACTGCATCTTAATCTTCCTTATATTCCACTAATTCTGGCAGTAGGAATGATTCCCTTTTCATAGGTATGAGATATGGTTTCCTGACATGCCAACAACTATCATTAAAAATCAATAATTACATTAAGAACATCAAATATGACTGTTAGTATTATTTAAATAATATTGACAAAAAGTTAAGAAACAGTGTCATAGTGATTATGTAAACGGTTTATTCTTCACGGTATATGGTTCAAAGTATGAGCATCATGGTATGAGCTTCACGGTATGAGGTTAACGGTATGAGATTGACGGTATGAGCTTCACGGTATGACCTTCGCGGTATGAACTTCACGGTATGAGCTTCATGGTATGAGCTTCATGGTATGAGCTTCACGGTATGATCTTCTTGGTATGTCCATGCCACGGTGTCTAGATCACGGTGTCGAGGACATGGTTTGTCCTTCACGGTGTCTGGGTCATGGTGAGTCCTTCACGGTGTCTGGGTCACTGTGTCTGGGACACGGTGAGTCCATACTTAGATAAATATCTATATTTCGACTTAGATAGTAATATGCAGAATATGGATTAAGTTTAATCATTAGAGAGTAAGAGAACTTGAAACATAAATATAAAGTCTTGATAATATATGTGAGATTGGAAACATGCATAAGACATGTAAATAATAAAGAGAGTAGTTATCATCCATAAGATTTGTTATCATTAAAAGGTGATGTGTTTTTATTATTGAGATTGAAGAGCATTAGAAAGATGTGAAATGCAGATTGAGATTAATTAATAGTAATAGGATTTGTGAACATTAAAACATGATTAACACTTGAGGAGTCCAACATATGACATCAAGGGTTGTATAATTCAAGGGAAATATAAGATTTATTAAGTCATGATATATTCAACCTGAGTTAGATGAAAGGTGATTGAATTAAATCACGCATATCGGTCATGTTATTAGAAATGATGTGACAAAAAATTAATAGAAAACTTTTTTACCCAGATCCTCCACCTCCCCATTTAGACTAGACAATGTACTATGATTTTAAAACCTGAATCTATATGTATATATTATTATATCAGATTAATATATAGATTATGGGGTGATGTACATAATTATCTTATGGCTTTAGATTATGTTTGAGTAGTGGTATCATTTATTTTTTGTTTGACTACACCAGGGTCATTTCATATAGAGGTGGTGGGCAAAGATGGATTGAGTATATGTCTTTTTACCTCTCCATAGATATCAATCTTCATAAATTGATATACAATGTATGTGATGTTTCTAAATTTAATTTTTATTTCATATTACTTAAAATGTGATCCAAAATTTACCATATTTTTTATCTAAAACTAGTAGATTTTTTGTAAATGATAATTTTTTTTATGAATCTTCACATTCTTATAATTCTAATTTGTCTTAGGTTCTGAAAAAATTATCTGTTGAATATTCTAGGCTGGAGCTATTTTATGTGTTTTTATAAATTATGGTACATTTAGAATATATTATGACTAATTAAAATTTAAAAAGGATGTCATGGATATTGTTAATGGTGATAATATCACCCTACAAATATTATAATTTTTTCCACATAAGTAGAGTTTTATTTCTTTTTTCTTCATTAAATACATATAATTTATAGGGACATTATTTAGTTGTTATGTAATTGTCCATCTCTACATAGTGTGTATCCAAAATGATATATAATATTTTTAATGGACTATTCATTTACAATGAAACTAAATAGTGATGAAATATCTAATGATAAATGTTTATGTTAATAATATATTTTAATATTTGAAAATACAATATTAGGAATCAGTTTCTTCTATTCCATGATAGTAAAGATGACTAAAAATTTATGAACTATTATTAAATATAATTTCATTGATTTTGAAATTTTATATTAATGTATCCTTTGGATGATATGTGAACTCGTTCCACAAGAATGAATGACATTTTATTTTTGAACATTACTTGATGCATCTCTTAAATGTTTTTAGAAAAATAAAAAATTTGAATGTTTTATTTCGTTTATATTAGTTCATTAGTAGTAATTATTTTTTTAATAATTTTAAATGAAATTTTAAAATATAAAACATGGAATTAATTTAACAATGTCCACATATCAATTAATAACCCAAATAAAATTATTTATATGAAACTACAGGTAGATAAATTTTATATTTGTTAATAATTTTTCCTTACATATATAATTATTTATATATTTATGTTATTGTTTCAAATACCTAGTTTAATCATTATAATGTAAATGATAAATGCTATCATTGTATTTTATGATCAATATTTGATATTATATCAACTAAAAGTATAATATATTTTCATATGGATACTTTAATTAAAACCCTTTTTACAAAAATATGTTTGTTTTATATAAATTGGATATTAGTCATCTATATTTGGGAAATAATATTACCAACAGATATGATAATTAAATTTTCCTCTCATCACATAATTTCAGACTGGATTCACTATTTGTTTCCCTTCTGGATTCTTATGGCATGACCAATGATTTTTAGGGTATTACTATAGTTTCACAAACATTCCTGTCTTCATATTTTATACCTGAAGATGACCAATGGATCCCACATCAGTAATGAGTTTAATTCCCTCTTTCCAAAGGAATATTATCATTGGAGTTTCAATCCCAATGATGCTTATGAAATTACATTTGTCAAGTGGATGAGATAATGAGTATATCAAACCCTTTTGAGTGGAATTATTACCAAATATAAAAGTCCCTAATCGATTCAATATAAGTTCTTGAATATTTCCCAAATCCAGATTTGATACATGTTACCCTAATAAAATGATTTGGTGTGGAATATTTACACATGAGCGATGGGTGTTTAATGACACAAACTATATATATGAAAGAATATCCATATATTTATTATTATTTCATAAAAATGATGGAGTGTTTTATTTTAAAAACATATAACTAAGCACACTAGACATTACTATCATCCATGAAGGCGATTGGTGTTTTGAGATTAGAACTTCTGGAGGGGTCATATGTATCATGAGAGAGTGTGAATCAAAACACATGTTGTTCATTTAGAACCATGTGATGAAGTATAACTTCACACAAAAAGAACATATATGATGGGAATTATGAATCATGATGGAATATTGAGCCCTTGAAATCTATCATATGTATCCTTATTATATCAAGAATTAGTGTATTCATAGTTCAATTAATGTACAATGATTTATTCCTTTGTTTCAGAGGATTCTGTATCATTTTTTTGACATGATTACAAAAAATCACTAATCCCACATCAATTACACTCAGTGTGACAAAAAAAAGATAGAAAAAGATCAACAATTGCACAATGGATGTAAGATATAAACACTATAGGTCTTGAACATTGAGGTTTCACTGATATTAGAATGAGGATTACACCTTTAGTTTTCCCTAATTGATTGAATTTTATTATGATTCGTGCATAACCATTTCAATACCCTATGTAAAGTTGAGTCGTACATTGTATGAGAAACAAGATATAGAATGGTATCAGACAAATTTCTTATAGGTTCAGGATATACACAATGAATGTTCCATGATGGGGTATTATTAGAAACATTATGTATAATATTACCCCGCTAGGAAATATATGTTGTTCAGCTTTCATATAGAGCATAGTCTTGAGGATGAATTCCGATATATAATATTTATAATAGGAATCTAATTCCTCATAGATCAATTTCTTCTCTAATCCACTGATGGAAAAGGAAATATGATAGATCCACATATTTTGGGATTTATGAGCTAGAGTAAATGTAATGTTTAGGTATATACATCAATGTGAATTTCCAAGTAAAATATTTATTATTTATCCTCTGACAGATAAATAGACACTTGAATAAACATGATTACTATAAAAGGTCTACTAATTTTTTTATAGAATAGAGTCCATTTTTGTGGTAAAAAACAAATACAATTTCATGAGTGTATAACCTTAATATATTATGAACACTCCCAAAATAAAAGGGGTGATATGTTGATGTTTCATGGATGGGGGTACACAAGGTTCAAAGATATACATATTTGTATTCCTTATAGGAAAGGCCAAAATGTCCATGGGATTCTCAATAAAATGGATAACATGTCTTGGGATGTCCACCAGACATGTTTGAGGATGTCTACAAAACCAGACTTAGGATGTCTTTTAGGAATATCTATGAATGACTATCTAAAAATGATTATATGTCTGATTATATACACCAAGCATGTACAAGGATCTTTGATTAATCAAGTTGATATGCATAAGGGCTGTTGTGTGAACTGGGATGACATATACAATGATAATCATGTGATTTTGAAAAATGTATAAGGGTTTTACAATGAAATAAGTGACATATTTCAAGGTCTGTCGTGTGATCAGGATGACATGATGGAAGTCCTTTGTGTAATCTGGATAACATATCAATATGTATTTTCATAATCTTGATAACATGTATGGGTGTCTCCATAAGATATAGTTGAAAAATCCAAAAGCCCACACATGATATTTCTTACATGATTGAAGATTGTTGTGTGAACTAAGAGACACATGTAATGGGAATGACAAGATCTTTCTTACTATACCTTTTATATTTACATGAACATGTAGATATGTATTGGTGTCATCCATGATATCAATGGAATACATGGGCGTCTTCACATGATCTTTATTACATGTCCCTAGTCTGTGCTCTAATTAAAGAATATTTCACAGGAAACACATGACCAATTTTCATGAAAATAAAAATATATACCTTTTTAGGAAGATTCATCATTTGTAGCCTTAATCAGTAAAATGAATCAATTTTTATTATTTTTTTTCTAATAAATAATCACAAGATCAAGTCATCACGTTGGAGAGTATTTATGAGAAAAAAGGTAGTATTTTTGAAATCATTCACCAGATGGATCAATTGATCAAAAATATATATAAATCATATGCTTAATCCATTATATTACTCACAAGACATTTTAGGAGGAAGACTAGTGAGATCACAGATTCCTCCACTCTTTATGGTATATTTTCCACTATGTTATTGTTTGTTACGTCAAGGGGGGGGGTTATAGGAATATACTTCTTGTATCTATATATCTTTTCATAGTGATTAAGTATCATTAAATGGATTGTGTTGAGAGAGTAACCATTCATATTAGTCTGAAATGAAACAAGTTCTTTGCATAATCAAGCCACATGCCATCAAGGAAAATATTCTTATCTCGAATAATAGACCTAAACCACGTGATCACTCTTTCTTCACCAACATTCTTGAACCCATGGATTGTCAATTTTATTTTACATGATCACACTACCCTGTTTGATGGAATTTTTTAGATCAGTACGACATGCCTGAGAGCCTTTGTGAGATCAAGACAGATATAGGGAGGCCTTCGTGAGATCATGCAACATTTTGAAGGAATTCCATGTGATCTATGAACATACAACATGAAACATGTTCTCCCTTCATATTACGGTCAACATAAATCACTTATCTTAAGGGTACCATCACGTATAAATTCAATCACATGAAAACATCATGTCTGTCTGGTGTGTTTCCACAAAAATGTTATATGAGAAAAAAACACTCATATAAGGGGATTCAGGTGATTAAGTGGGATTTTCAGAGGGTCTTAGTGTGATTATTGAATAGATTTTGTGAATCACATATTAAATTCATAGGAAGATCAACATTAATCACTCAATATAAAGAACCAATGAATTTCAGCTTTCACCACATGAATTACTTGATGGTTTTCAATATATATTACATTAAAATGTTTCATGATAAAAAATTATCAACTAAGGGGAACTAAATTATTGGGAGGTCTTGTCTGAGGGTCCTTACTTGATTAGTGAATAGATCCCATGATGTTTAGATTGCCTTTTCCAAATGTTCCCTTGGTTATTCAACCATGAGTCTTGCTAAAGGTTTCACAACTTTTGTGAACCAAGAACATCATCTGTAGCCATAAATATTCATTTATCTACTTTTTAGTAATATAATACATATAATTTGGGGTCTTGTTGACACAAGTTTTTCAATGATCATTTGGTGGGATTTGAAAAAAACATACCTAAAAAGATAACTCTCGGGTAATGATTTAGGGATTAGTCTAGAGGATATAAATGCCTATCTGACACCATTATGCTTAATAAAGATGGATTCCCATGGTTATTTAAGTATTATGATGGTTATCTAGTATTTTTTGAGGTTCCATATAAATATTAGGTTAGATGGTTGACCATTAACCATTTTACTCAATCCACTAGAGTGCTTGGATTTTTTTATAACCTTTTATTTCATTATCAGACTACTTCACATGATCCCATAGTGAGAACCAATTGCATGGTTGATTCATGTGTCTATTTTTGTGATCTTCCATTTTGATCTCTTAACATAATTATATAACATTACTTTCTATACCAAAAAATAATTTAACAAATAAATGGTTACATTCCTGTTTCATGTGTTATGGTTTTAGAAAAATAGATATATCTTATATATTTCTTAATACGATTCACATGAATTGAAAAGGGGAATAAAAACACAATACATTAATGGGATTATAGAAACCCATTATTTTTATACATTAACATTACATAATATTATCAGAATACTTAAAATATTATACCTACATACACCCAAATATCGTATCAGTCTAGTGTCTTTAGTAACATGGAAACATAAAAACTAATCCATATGTGAGCTATATTATCCAACACTAGGTTCTTCTTGACTAGTACTATTATTATAAACATAAAATAGAAAAAATATATTCATAACTTGGAGAATGAAACATAAAAAGTGGTGAGAAGAAATTCTCAGTAAGGGTAAAAAAGGGAGATATGTAAGAATAATCCAGAGCATAAGGGTATGAGAACATGATCATGAATATAGAAGATCATACAATGCATATCAAAGATCATATACATGAATCATGGAACAAATAATGGCAGTTCATAATACATGAATCCTAAAGAAATAAAGAACATAACTCTTAAATGAATAAAATATTAATAAAATATTTAATTGTGTTAGAAACATAAGCATATAATATTACTTCCATAGTAGCCAAAACATTGCGGCCATGAGAAACTTGGTAGTATAATTTCACTCCCCATACTCTCCTGGTAGTCATGGTTCACTCCCATGGCCATTCTAGTTTCATGGGTTAATTCCTCATACCATCGTAGTAGTCATGGCTATAATAGTATATCACATGAAAAATAAATCTTTACCTAATGCATTTGAGGAAGATATAGCCCCACACATATAAAAATGAAAACTTACATATATGTGCTACAAGATTATAAATAATCACATCATAACCCATGAAATTTAATGGGTATTATGAATTTGTAACAATATCATAACCTATGGAAAGTGACAGGTTTTATAATCATTTCATCAAAATCATAACTCGTGAAATATAAAAAGGATAAGAAAACATATATCCCATGGAAGAGTAATTGTTTTCATATAAATCCTTTCATTAAAACATAATACATTTAGAGAAATAATATCAATATAAACGTTTAATATTTTCCCCAAAAATTCAGGAGTAACACGAACAAATGTTATTATATATGGGCAATAATTTTGAATGTTCTTCTAAAAATTTTTATTGAAAAAAATATCATTTCATCATTTAAAACTATTTTTAAAACATAAAACCTTTTTGAACCCTTTTTCTGTGAAAATATATTTGAAAATATATAAAGGAATCATAGAAACTGATAAATTTTATTAAAATCTTTTTTCTTTGAAAATTGGATTCAATGTTCTTTTGAATTTTTTTTGAAATCATTGTTTTTGAATAAAATAGGTTTCCGACCAAAGAGGGAGATGGTCAAATTTTAGTTAAAACAATTATATTAAGTACCAACGAGTGGATAAATAGTAATAACATGTGATGATATATTTAGTAAAAATAGGTGAAAAATTTAATGACTGTTCATGAGATATTGATCATAATATTTCTTCAAAGGAGCATAATCATTAACAATATTGTAAAAAATGATGATATTGTTTCAATAAACTCTTACCTCCTGGTTACTATGGTTAATACTCTACAAAAAAGAAAAATAAAAACAATTACACTTATAATATCATTAATATAAGTATATTCATGATATAATATATAAAATGGAAGTATATAAACCTCAAAAACAATTTAGGTGCATATCAAAACATGAGTATCAAAGATGGAGAATTTAAACAAAACTATTTTATCGATATTGTAACTTTTGAAACATAAGCCAAATGAAATAAATATCATAATATTGATAGGTTAATAAAAGTAAATTTAATTAAAAGAGTGATATAATACATCCAAGGGAAGTACATAAACCAATCAAAAGTAATGGTTTGTGAGAAAAAAATGTGTGTCAAGGAAATAAAAAGTGAGATGAAATCCCCTTACCATGTGTCTTGACTCTCATATTACTCATTCAGAACACCTGTATAATAAATATGAATTCATTATAAATATTTTAATGAAACATATTATTATATATAATACAATATATATTTTTATCATGACTTTATATTACTCTCTTGTTAGTTATCCTATGTTACAGTTTTACATCAGATAATATTTGATTTTTTCTTCACATATTCCTTAATTTGTTATATCTGTGGTCCATATACTTATATCATGTATTCCAAATGTAAAACATGATATAAATATAAAATAATATTTATTATAATAATATAAAGAATATAGAATTACCAAATGGAAGACACTATTCATGGAGACTGTAAGCTATACGTCTACATGAACGCTCATTCCGGTTATATTTTCATATTGAAAGAAAAAAATAAAATAAACTATATGTATATATTATACTTATATTAGAATTAAAATATTATATATATCATATATTTTTACTGAACCCATATAATTCTTGTATCTATATCTCTTTTAATAGTGATTAAGTCTCATTAATTTTATTGCATTAACCGAGGAACCATTCATATTAGTCAGTAATGAAACATGTTATTTACATAATCAACCCACATGCCATAATGTAATTAATACTTAACTCAAATGATAAACATAAACCAAATGATCACTCTTTCATCCCCAACATTATTCAAGCCATGTATTGTCAATTTTATTCGACAGGATCACACTTCCATGTTTGAGTGCATTTTTGAGATCAATATGGCATGTCTGAGAGACTTTGTGAGATCAAGACAGATGTAGTAAGGAATTTGTGAGATCATGAAACATTTTGAAGGAGTTACATGTAATATATGAACTTAACAAATGAAGAATTTTATCCCATTGTATGAATATCAAAATATCTCACTTCTCTTAAGGGTCCCTATCATGTACTACTTTAATCCCTTGAACACATCAATGTTTGTTTGGTGTGTTTCCACTAAAACGTCAAATTAGAAAAAAAGACTCATATAAGGGGACTCATGTGATTAAGTTGGATTTCTTAAGGGGAATAGTGTGACTAATTAATTGATCTTGTGAATAACATATTAAATTCACATGAAGACCATCATTACTCACTAAACATAAGGAACCCATGAATTTCAGCTTTGAACACATGTATTCCTTAATTGTTGTCCGAAGATTGTACATTAACATTTTTATGACAAAAAAAAGAATCATCTATGGGGAATTTAATTATTGGGTGGTCTTGTATGAGGGTATTTACATGATTATTTAATAGATCACATGAAGTGCATATTACCTTTTTCCAAATGATCTATGGGTTATGCAATCATGAGTCTTGCTGAAGGTTTCACAACTTGTGTGGTGAAAGAAAATAATATATAGACATAACTATACATTTATGACCATTGTAGTAAAATAATACATATTATCTAGGGGACCTTTTGAGACATGTTTTTCAATGCTTATTTTGTGGGCGTCGACAAATACTTCCCTAAAAAGAGAAGTTTGGAGTAATGAATTTCAGCTTAATCCAGAGGATATAAATGCCTATCTGAGGCACTTTTGCTTAGTAAAATTGGAATCCCATGGATATTTTAGTATTAGGAAGTACCTTTAGTGTTTTATGAGGATCCATATAAACATGAGGTGATATGGTTGACCATTAACCATTTTACTCAAACTACTATAGTGCTCAAATTTTTTTATTACCTTTGATTTTTTTATCAGACTACTTCACGTGAGCCCATATTGGGAACCAATTAAATGATAGATTCTTGTGTCCATTTGTGTGACCTATCACTGTGATCTATAAACATAAATATATAACATTAATTTCTCTCCCAAAAAATAATTTAATAAATAAATGGATCCTTTATTGGTAAACTTGTGATGATTTTAGAACAATGGTCAATTCTTTTGGATTTCATAACATGATTCAAATGAATTGAAAAAAGGCCCAAAAACACAATACATTAAATGGATTATAGAAACCCATTGTTTTCATAAAATAAAATTACATAGCATTTGTAGAATACTTATAAAATTGTACCAACAGAGTCCCAAATACCGTATTAGTCGAGTGCCTTTTGAAATAGGGAAACACAAACACTAATCCATATATTAGATACATTATCTCCAACTTGGTTCTTATGGACTGGAACCCTTCTTCGAAACATAAAAAATAATACATATATTCATAACTTGTGTAATGAAACATAAAAATGGTTGAGATGAAATTATCAGTAAGGGAAAACAAGGGAGATATGTAAGCATAATCATGAGCATCAGGGTATGCGGACATGATAATGAAAACAGAAGATCATACTCTACATATCAAATATCATATACAAGAATCATGGAATAAATCATAGTAGTTCATAAAACATGAATGATAAGTAAATAATGAATATAGGTCTTTAATGAATTAAATAGAAATAAAATAGTAAATTTTGGTAGACACATAAGTATACAATATGATTTCTATAATGGACAAGGAATTACTGCCATAACCAACTTGGATGTGTTGGTTTACTCCCCATACTATCTTAGTAGTCATGGTTCACTCCGATGGATATTTTTGTTGCATGATTTAACTCCTCATACCATATTGGTAGACATGATTAACTCTCATGACCATCTAATTAGTCAAGGTTCATTATAAATACCATCATAGTTTATCTCATAAAATATAAATAATTACCTAAATCATTTTTGGGAGATATTGGTCCCAAATATATCAAAATGAAATCATACATACATGGCTTATAAGATCATAAATAATCATATCATTAACCATGAAATTAAATGGGTATTATTAATTTTTAATCATATCATAACCTATATAAAGATACATGTTTTAAAATCATTTCATCAAAATCATAATTCGTGAAATAGAAAATGTTTCAGAAACATATAAATCGTGGAATAGAAATGGGTTTGGTATACATCATGCCATTAAAAAATAATCCATTTAGAGAGATAATACGAAAAGAAACGTTCAATAATTTCCCAAAAAGACATGTGTAACATGAACATTTGTTATATTATTTGGGAAATAATTTTTAATGTTATTTTAAAAATATTTCTTGAGAAAAATTTCTTATCAGTATTGAAAACATTTTTTGAAGCATAAAACCTCTTCCAGATAATTTTTATTTGAAAATATATTTGAAAACATAAGATGAAATCATTGAAAACCATAAATTTTAAAAAAATAATATTTCCTTGAAAATGTGATTCAATGATATTTTGAATCCATTTTTTTTAATACAATAGGTTTCTGACCGAAAAGAGAGATGGTCAGATTTTTATTAAAAACATTATATTATGTACCAAAGATTGGATAAATGGTAATAATACATGATGATATATTTAATAAAAATAGGGGAATAAAATTAATTTGTTTTCCTGATATATGGATCATAATATCTATATAAAGGATCATAATCATTAACAATCTTTAAAAAAATAAAGAGATTGGTTCAATAAAATATTACCTAGTATTTACTTAGGGTTATACTCTACATAAAAGAAAAATAAATAAATTAAGCTTAAAATATCATTAATATAAGTATATTAATGATATCACATGTAAAATGGAAGTATATACTCCTCAAAAATAGTTTAGGTGCATATCAAAACATGAGTATCATAGAGGGGAAATTGAAACAAAACTATTTTACTGATTTAGTAGCTTTTGAAGCATAAACCCAATGAAAGAAATATCAAAAAATTGATAGGTGAATAAAATTAAATTTAATTAAAAGAGAGATATAATACATCCTTTGGTAGAATAAACACTATACAAAAAATGGGAGTTGAAAAAGTCATGTGTCTCAAAGAAATAAAAAATGAGATAAAATCCTCTTACCATGTGTCTTGACTCTCATATTATTCATTGAGAACACCTGTATAATAAATATGAATTTATTATACCTATTTTAATGAAACATATTATTATATCTAATATCATATATTCTTTTATCATGACCTTATATTACCCTCTTGTTAGCAATCCTCTCCTATGGTTTTACTTCAGATAATATTCGTTTTTTTCACATATTGATTAATTTGTTATATATTCGGTCCTTATACATATATCAAGGTTATATAATTTAAAACATGATATAAATATAAAATAATATTTATTATAATAATACATATAATATAGAATTACAAAATGCAATACACTGTTCACACAGACTGTAAGCTACACGTATACATGAACCCACTTTTCATATTTATTTTCATATTGAAAGAAAAAAATAAAATGAACTATATGTATATAATATCATTAAAATAGAATTATAATTTTATATATATCATATATTTTCACTGAACCCATCATTAATACATTCTATGTAGTGTATGAACAAATCACATCTCTTTAAGGGTGTAGTAGTCCACTCTTCCTGAAATGAAATTACCGTATTTACATCAAATGAAAAGTAAAAAAGATATGTATTGAAAATAAATAAATAATATTAATTGAATAATAAATAAAATATATACCATATATAAATATATATTACATTCTAATTTTCACTATCAGATGTGGTATAGGAAAATGAATGATCTTTGTTTAGTGAGGTAGTAGTTCATGGTACACGTAAATAATATTTTCGTTACACATTATATGGATGTGGTTGTAAGTGTAAGTAAGAAATTTATAAAAAAATAATATATATTTCATATAATGGTATTTTTATAAAATAATTTAATGAAGAGTGTGGGGAGGTGAATAAAGAAAATAAAATAAAGGTGCTTGAGAGAAGGAGTTACATCTTAATCGGGTAACTCCTTTTGATTTGAGCCAAAATGATTCTTTTGAATATTTTATGCCCAAAAGAAGGAATAAATGATGAAATTATGGATGATTTTATTTGTATTGGGAAGATATTATTTAAAACTAAGTCGTTTGATGATTCGAATAGTATGAAGAGGTGGTTACTTTTTATAGGGAAAGAGGAGTGACACTCTTGTAAATATTTGAAGAGAGAATTTCAGCCATGTTTTCATATTGCACGTTGATCCAATAATGATCCCAATCCGGTTTAAGAAAGTATATAGGGTCTATATATGGCCATAAAATAGGGTTGGGACAAGTTTCCATGTCATTTTGGGTGTTAAATTTAAGGTTTAGTCATCAATTAAGTTTAATTTTTCTTTAATCAATGTAATTAATTATAATTACTTTCACTAACTTTTTTAAGTAAAAAAATAATTTAACATTATTTGAAATTATAAATTTTGATGATTAAAAATATTTAATCTATTTTTCAAAATCCTAATCACAAAAGTGGAATATATTAATTTAATATTTGTATCATAGATTGGTCTAAATGGAGGTTTTTAAAGTAAAAATGGAAAATAATTTCCAAAAGATTTATATCCAATTTAATTGTGAAATTGGTTCCAATTACCCAAATTGGATTAATTGATAAAAATATAATGTAATTAAATTTTTAACAAAATTTAAGAATAATTTAACCTTATCAATAAATTAAATGGAAAGATGTTTTGAATTAAAATTCGGTATTTTTCACTATTCATCTAAAAATGATGTTTCTCAAACAAATACAACAATTTTACCGTAGGTTAATTTCAACATAATAAATTCCAAAATTATGTTCGTTTTATGAAATTTAATTTCTATTAGATTCTAATATTAATTTTACTATTGCTCACAGAAGGAAAAAACTGTTTCTTTAAGAAAATATCATTTATAAACATATAATGAATTTACCAAAAATTATACCATTCACTATAAATATTTTTGATTTATATAAAACCATTATAAAAATCAATTGAATTATATTTATTACTATTTATATTACCATATTTAATATATAGGTTATAATTATCTCATTTAAATAATTATAACAATAAAATAATGTTTTATTGAAATATCAGTGTTGTTTGTAATGTATCCTAAATCGATGTTATGTGAAATATACACCATATTAATCTTAAAGTTTATGTATTCCATGTTATTTCCATGTGATATGAATTTTTTTACACAGTTCATTGGATTAAATAAATGAAAATTTAATTTATTTGAAAAAAGGTCCATAAAAACTCTGTTTGTTACATTCTACCCCCTTAAATTGAATTTAACCATAGCAATTTCTCACTTGGGTAAAAGAATATAAGGATAATTTTGCTTCATAATACCCTCATGTTCCTTTATAGTTTCCTCTAAATGGTTATTTCTTTACAAAACATTGACCCAGTGAGTGGTCTTGTTTCACAGAACATTCTCTGTATGATCCAGAATTTCAATAGGATGCTCCTCATAAGAAAATACCTACTCCAATGGTATGAAATTTGAGTTCAGTACATGTGAAGGATTAGGTATTTCCTTACTTAGGAGTGATACATTTAACACATCATGTACTTGGGAGAGATTTTGAGTAATTTCCATGTGATAGACTACCATCCTAATATGATTAAGGATATTAAAGGAAGTAATATACCTTGGGATTAGTTTCCTTTTCTTTTAAAATCTCATATCCTTCTCATAGGGGGAGATTCAAATAAACACATTTTAACGAACTTAAAATTTGTATATCATATCGATGATTATCAGTGTAACTTTTCTGTTTACCTTGATCTTCCATGATATATGGAAGAATGGTTCAATCCTTCACGAGCATTTCTTCAGTAATCAGTGGTCCCAAAATCATTCTTTTTCCAGCATCATCACAATACATTGGTTCTCTACATTTCATCCCATAAATTGATTTATATTGTTTAATATGAATGCTTGAGTGAATTTTTTTATTGTAAGAAAACTCAACAAGAGGAAAGAGTTGATCCTTAACACCTTTGAAATCTAGATAACAAGATCTCAACATATCCTCAAGGGTTTGAATTGTTCTATCATACTGCACATCTTTATGAGGATGATATGATGTGCTTAAAATCAAATATATAACAATTTTATTTGGGAATAATTCACTCGAAAATGGAGGCAAACCTCAAATCATGATTTAATAAAATTGAATGTGGTACTCCATGAAACCTTACCACTTCTTTAATGTATATCCTAGAATTTTAATCCATAGAGAAGTCTTCTCTGATAGTGATAAAGTGTGCTGACTTAGTAAGGTGATCAACTAAAACCCATATAACATTAAACCCATTATTGATTATGGTTAGTGTGAAAAAAATACATAGTGATATTCTTGCATTTCCATTTTAATATGGGTATTAGATGAAACATCCCCTTTGAATGTTATCTTTCAGCCTTAACATGTTTGCATACCAGCCACCGAGATATAAAATCTATGATGTCTAACTTAATTATATCCCATGATAAGCTTTCTTTACTGTCCTTATAACTCTTCATACTTCCAGGATGAATAGAGAATGAATAACTATGAGATTTATCTAAGAAATCATTCTTCAAATTTGGTATGGTAGGAACACATACATTTTTCCTAAACCTTATCATTCAATCATGATCATGGTTAAACAATGGAACATATTTTAATTTCTTTTGCAGCTTTATATCTTCCTTCTATACCTCCTTAGTCATCACATAGACAGAGGGTTTGAAATTCATTTGAGAAAGATAATAGTTTTTACCTAACATAATGATTTCTGTATCTATACTTTTTAATTTTAGTTATATTGGATCTTTCATGATCACCATCATAGATATGCTATCATGATCCTTTCGACTCGAACCATTAGCCACTTTATTCTCTTTCCTAGGGCGGTAATGTATTGAGTAGTCATTATCCTTTATCAAATATAACTATATTCTTTGGAACATGTTCAACTAATATTGGGTCAATATATATTTATGATTTTATGATTAGTATACATATCATAATTTTCTTCATAAAGATAATTCCTCTATATAATTAATTAAAAAAATTATATTTTCTAACTCAAAATCATGTGTCGTGTAAATTTTTCATGAATCTTCAAATTCATCAAGGAATAAGCGATAGTCGTGTTATTCTGTATAACAAAACATCCCAATAAATTCTTAGATAGATCGCTAAAGATTACGACACGTTCTACACTATAGGATAATGTATGAATAGGTGCACTAAGTAACCTTATCTTCAGTTCATTGAAAGTTTCCTCACATTAATCTATCCTGAGGGTCTTGATACCATTTTATGTAAACATGGTCAGAGGATTAGTTAGTCGAGAGAAATTTTTGAAAAACTGTCGATAATATCTAGAAAAACCAGGAATGCTACATATATCAGCTAATGTAGTTGGTCTAGGTCAGCATGCAATGGCCTCTGTCATGGATAGATCAACTGTGATACCATCTCTTGAGATTATGTGACCAAAAAATGAAAACTTTTGTATCATAAATAAACATTTTGTATATTCTTCATATATATTATCCTTCTATAGAGTCTTTAGTGAAATTATTATGTGATATTAATGCTTTTAAATTCTATTTTAATTGATAAGAATATCATCTATAAAGACAACCACAAACTGATAGATGTAATCTATAAAGAAACTATTAATTAAATCCATGAATATAGCATGGGTATTAGTAAGACCAAAATGAATCATTATATGTCAATAGTTTCCATACATTTTATAGAACAACATATTGGGTATAACCTCTATCTTTATCCTCATTTGATGAAATCTAGAATGGAGGTCAATCTTTGAAAAGTATTGAGGTCTGTGCGTCTGGTCATA
Source organism: Viscum album (assembly GCA_963277665.1). Lineage (NCBI taxonomy): Eukaryota > Viridiplantae > Streptophyta > Magnoliopsida > Santalales > Viscaceae > Viscum > Viscum album. The sequence goes on along the minus strand of OY728150.1, from coordinate 1,355,171,527 downwards.
CAAGCCGTCAATATGGGGTATATGGTACTTATTATTAACGGTGATCTTGTTAAACTCCCGATAATAAATGCACAACCCCATTGATCCATCTTTATATTTTCCAAAATGAATAGGTGAACCCTTGATGACACACATGGATGATTGAATCCATTATCAAGGTTTTCATGGAGTTTCTTCTTCAATTCCTATAACTCAATCATATACATTCTATAACGAGTCTTTGAAATTTGTACAAAACTCGGTCTGAGTTTTTTTTTGAGAATTCAACTTGACATTATGGTGGAAGACTATACTACTCTTCATGAAAGACAACCAAAAAATCCCGAACAATAGGTATATCATTGATGTCAATTTTCCCCCAAACCATTTTATATAAACAACCCTTTTTAATGCGATGTAATACCTATACATTGGATTTAATACCAACAATAATTTCATATTTATCATCATAATAAAGGATGATAAAATGAGGTTTTGAAATATCAAAAGTAACTTCCCTTCCCAAATAATTTCTGTGGGATTTATGTAGTGAAAGACAATGCATGCCTAAGATGACATAAATTTCAACCAAAGGAAGATGGAAAATATTTGAAGGAAGCACATTCCCACAAAATGTTACTATATAGGAATCATATAATTGATATGAAATAATCATACCGTTAGGGGGTTTCAAAATTACTCCAACATCTAATTATTTTTGTGAAATCATAACACCCTTATAAAATCCTTTAGATACGAAAGAGTTGGTCAATCTAGGATCACAAATGACTTTAGCAGTTCTTGAGTGGATGGTATGTGTACCTTTCATCAATTTTTTATCACCCCCTAATCCAAAAGAGAAATTCCATGAGATTTAATTATATCCCTCATCATAAATGGTTTCTAACATCTATCATCATCAACATCCCATTGTTTTGGATAGTGGTTATCATAATTCATATTCACCATAATCTTGTAGAGCTGAATCATGGGACTTATATTATGTTCTGTGTTTTCCCCATTCATAAAATTATCTAACTTCTTCCCATCACTTTTTTAATAAAATTACTAATGGACTTCCTTGACAAACATAAAACACTTATTAGACCCATTAAGGATATTTTCTCCGTGTTTCTTCCCACACTTAGAGAATAAATTGAATCTCATCTTCTACTATTCATGGTTTTTAGATTTTCCTTTAATCCTCATCTTCTTATTCTTGTTAAAACCAAGATATTGATACATGACTCCAACATCCATTTCATCTTTGGTTTCATAATTCACAATCACTTCATAGATAATAAATTCTTTTATGTCAAAATACTAGCTCATAATTTGATTGAAGACATTGAAGAACCTATTATCATTACATTCTAGTTGGACGAAAATTCATGAAGCATACCATGAATGTATTGTGAAATTAACCTTATCAGTACCAAAAAATTCATCATACCATATCTTCAACTTAGGAAACTATTTTTCTTTCGTTGTATGGTGAATCTAATGATTGTACTTATTGAAAAATATGTTGTTGAACTCTTCCAAATCCATGAATTCAATCTCATCTCAGTACCTTGTATTATTGATTAGAGTCCACCACTGGTCTACTTCTTCTTCTATCTAATAAAAATATAAAATGGATTTCTCATGCTCTGAACACTAGAGAATATAGAATATATTCTTAGTATTAATAATCTACTATTTAGAAACATGTAAATATACAATCCCTTTGAATAATGGTGGATGTTCCCCATGAAATACATTACAGAAAGTTGTTCCATCCTTTTTTCATGTAGAGGTCCACCATGATTCATAACTTGAGAAAGTAGTGTGAGAACATCAATGAGTTCTTTAATTACATATCCTATTTAATTCAATTTCTTATGAAGATAGTGTTTTATTTTCCAACAAAATAACTATTAATTCTATTCCCTTCGGTTCCATCCCCTAACTAAAACAAAAATCATATAGTAATAAAAAATTGTCATTGTAAGGTACCTCATAATCATGAAAATACCCTTATAGGTTGTCCAATTCATGACACCTTACATAATTTATGACACCTAAGGTTTATCCTATGTTATTAATAGGATCTTTTTTAAATACATCATGATTATTTGTTAAGAGTTTGTGAATTTCCAAAGCATATCCACCAGGAGTGTCAAACTATGAGTGCATCAAGTCCCATTTTCATGTACCATATTACCCCGAGTAAGACCCAGAATGTACTTGTGGAGTTGTTACCCCTATTTACATCTATTTCAGTTCCATATCAATTTCCAGTATCCATATAGGTATGTTTTTCTATGAAACCACTCACAATATCCTTTACCAAAATTCTAGGATGATTTTCTATATTTTTCTTTATCAATGAACTTAATCGTAGATATTCCATTAGGGTTATCACTAATTTTTTCTCAACATATTTTTTTAACATTCACTAAACCTTTCATCAATACCAACTATAGAGACCCTTAATTTTTATACATTAAATGTATTTAAAATAACCTGAATACATAAAAATTATATAAATAGTCACCCAAAGACCATACTAGTCTAGTGCCTCTAGAAACATAGAAACATAAACACCGATAAAAACGTGATATACATTATCTCCCACTAGGTGATTCTAAAATAGAACCCTTATTAGGTACATCAAACATAATATATATATTTATAACTAGGGAAGGATACAAAAAAATTAGTGACATCAAATACTCAGTAAGATTAAACAAGAAAGATATGTAAGAATAATCATAATTCTAAGGGTATGAGAACATGATACTAAAAATTGAAGTTCATACCATTCATATCAAATATCACATATGTGAATCAAGGAATCAAGCTTGATAGTTTGTAAAACGTGAATCATAAATAAATAATGAACATAATCCACAAAGGTTTAATATTGGATTAAAACATAGAATTTTGGTAAACACATAAGCATAAAATACGATTTCCATAGAATAGGAGGAATCACTTCCATGAATATATTGGTAGTATAGGTTCACTCCTTATACCTTCATAGAAGTCATGGTTCAATACCATGTCTATCTTAGTAGCGTGTGGTAAGTCCCCATACCATCTTGGTAGTCAAGGTTCACACCCATGAAAATTTTAGCATTAAAGGTTCATTCCCAGGACTATTATAGTCTATCACATGTGATATAAATGCTTACACAATCCAATATAAGGAGGTATATGTCCCACCCTTTTCAAAATGAAATCATACATACATATTTCTAAAAATACTAAATAATCATATCATTACACATGAAATGAAATGGGTATTATAAACATGTAATCATATCATAACCTATGAAATGTAAAAGTTTCATAATAATTTCATCAAAAGAATATCCTATGAAATAGAAACTTTTTTCAATGATATATAACCTGTGAATGAGAAACAATTTTCATATACATCATGACATAATAACATAATCTATTTAGATAAAGAATATGAGTGGAAGCATTGGATAATTTCCCCCAAAAGGATTGAGTAACACCAACCGATGTTATATAATATGGGAAGTTATTTTTAAATATAGTTTTAAAAATTTCATGAGGAAAATATACATTATTCAATAAACCAATTTCTTTAAAAAACCCTTTTGAAAACATTTTTCTTTGAAAATAGTTTTAAAAAAAAGGAAGAATTAAAATGCATATAAAATATATAAAATAATTTTTACATAAAATCAGGCTTCAAAGAACTTTTAGAATCATTTTTAAAAACACTGTTTTTTAAAAGAATAGATTTATTACCAAAGAGAGACACGATTGGATTTTACATAAAAACATTACCTAAGTATTTTTTTTGGAAAATGTGTAATAATACATGAGGGTATTTTTTTATAAATAGTGGATAATAAAATATATTTTATTTCTTTTGATATTGATCATAATATTTTATCATTGGATTTTAATCATTAACAATATCAAAAATAATGATGAGATTGTTTAAAAAAATTCATACTAATCGGTTATTTGGAGTTATACTCTACATTTTAGAAAAAGAAATCACATGATACTTGAAATATCATGAAAATATGTAGATTAATGATACAACATGTAATATTTAATTATATACACCTTAAAAAGAATTTCGTTTGATTAAAAAACTTGATTCCCAAAAATGAAAATTGAAACAAAACTATTTTACTGATTTGGTATCTTTTGAAATTAAAGCCCCATTAAAGAATGGTCATAAAATAAATATGTGAATAGCCATAAAATTAATAATAAATGAGATATAATAAATTCATGATTATTAAATACACAATAAAAAAGTAATTGCTGGTGAATAAATCATGTATCTCATAGAAATAAAATGTGAGATGAAATCCCCTTACCTTGTGTTTTGAATCTCGTCATACTCATTAATACCAACATTATAATAAATATTAATTTATTATAAAGAACTATAGAATAACATTATTATATCCAATACCATATATGGTGTGATAATAACCGTATATTACCCACTTTGTAACTGTCTTATGTTATGGTTTCACGTCAGATAAAATTCTCTTTGTTCTTCGCATTGCCTAAATTTTATATGTAATTAGTCCTCATAATTATGTCATGGTTCCATAATGTAAACCACAATATAACTTTAATGTATATGTATTATATTTTTACTATAACAATCTATGTAATACATAATTATGAAATAGAATACACGATTCATGGATACAGTAAGCCGTTTGTTTGCATGAACTTTGTTTCTTTTTTTATTGCCATATTGACAGAAATAATGGAAATGAAGTATTTGTTTATTTGTATATAATATAATTTTACTATAATTATAATGTAATATATATAATATATATTCACTAAACCCAGACTATATACATTCAATGTAGTTTCTGAATTAATTATATCTCTTTGAGGGGGTGGTGGTCCACACTTCCTCAAAATGAAATCATTTTATTTACACCAAATAGAAAGTAAAAAAGATATGTTTAAAAAAAAGAATAAATAATACTAAATAATTATTAAATATAATATATAACATATATAAACATAGTCTCTATCATAATTCTCACCATGAATGGTTTTAAAGTAAAAATGAACAATCATTGTTTAGCGAGGTGGTACTTCACTGTACATGTAAGCGGTATGTTCATTACCCATTAAATAGAGGTGTGTGAAAGTGTAGGTAAAAAACATAGCATAAAAAATTATATTATATTTTATATATTGGTTTTATAATACAATCATGATATAAATATATTGGAGGGGTGGAGAAGAAATATAAAATAAAATAACTTGAGAGATGGCGTTACTTCTTAATCGGGTAACTCATTTTGGTTTGTGCCAAAAGGCTTCTTTGGAAGACATTCTACCCAAATAAAGACTTCAATAAAAATCTTATCTATTTGGGGAAGTGAATTGGGGTGATCATTTATGAAAATATTTTTTTGGGTGGTGTGAAGAAGAGGGGGAGGTGGTAGCCTTTTATAGGTAAGAAGGAGTTTCACTCTTGTAAATATTTGAAGAGAGAATTACACACACGTTTTCATGTTTCTAAAGGATCCAATAATGATAAAAATAAGATAAAATTTATTATCGGGTTGAAATACGTATATAAAATGGATTTTCTAAATGTTTATAAGTCTGGTTGGGTCTAAAATTTAGAATTTAGTTCTTAGTTAAGCATCATTTACCTTAATAGTTTTAATTACTTTTAATTACTTTCACTTATATTTTTGGTCAAACAATAAGATGTAATTATTATAGATATTAAATTATTATTATTCTGAATATGGATCCATTTTTATAAATTAAAATCATATAAGTGTAAGAAATTATTTTAAAATTAATCGCATAGTTGGGTCGACAATGCTGGGTTTTAAAGTAAAAAATGATAAAAAGTTTGCTAAGTTATATTATCCAATTTCAATGTGAAATTTGTTCAATGTATACACATTGTATTAATTAATAAAACTATTATATAATTTTTTTTAAAACCAAATATAAATATAATTTAACATTTTAAATAAATTGGATGAAAAAATAGTTCTGAATTGTAAACCGATATTTTTCACTATTCATCCAAAAAATGAAGTTTTTTAGAAAAAAAATATCAACAATAAGATAATTTATAAATTATGAATTCAAAAATGATGTTTATTTTATAAAATAAAATTTCTAGCACTTTCTTGAATTAATTTTAATATAATCCACATAATAAAAAAAAGCAGTTTCTCTTTCATTTTTTTAAACATATATAGATTTTACCAAAGACAATATATTTTATCATCAATATGATTTTTTAATATAAAATAATAATAATTTTTTTGAGAATTAGTTATTAATTTTCATGTTACTATGTTTTACAGTTAGTTTATAATTATCTCATTTAAATAACTATAACAATTAAATGATATTTCATCGAAACATCGGTGTTGAATGTAATATATTTCAAGTCAATGATTTGTGTAATGTATGTCAAGTTGATGTTCTGTGTAATGTTCTCCAAGTTAATGTTTTTTGTTACATACCCAAATTCCATTCTATGTTAAAGTAATGTTCGACTTAGTGCATTTCAAGAAATAAATGAACATTTAATTTATTCAAAAAAAGGTCCATAAAACCTCAGGGTGTTACAGGGATCATTCAATTAAAATATTGGAAAAAAATCATGTGATTTGTGTGATCTTTATTCCATTCACATGATTATCTCTTTCTCATGTGATTGGAATGTTTAGAAATATATAATGTGATCCTGAGACTCAATATGGGTTATGTGAGAGGTATGATGCCACTTAAACCATGATATTTATATTTATCGAGTTTACTCCTTTAATGATTTAAACTTTTTAATGCATTGTTTTTTATTTCATCACCCATATGGATTCAAGTTCACATAGGTCACCTCACATGGATTCCTAGAGTTCTACAATGACTAGCTATAAAAATGTCTATCCTTTTAATAAGGTTTTATATCAAAATAGATTTATAAAGGGTCTTCTTTAGATTAGTGTTTATAATTATCCTTTGTCACATTGAATAACTTTATATAGCATATTCCTTCTGGATGATGTCACAAACCTTTATCCCATTCATAATTTTCTCACATTCTATATTTCACCTTCCTTAAATAGTATGCACGATACTATCTCTAAGTATAGGAATTTAAACCTATCACCATTCTGGAGGTCATCATACTCTTTAAATCAATCCTCACTAATCCTAGATGGTTGTGATCTTTATCAGAAGTTTATTTCCTAGAGTTACATAAACATACTGCCCTCATATATGGGAAACATTAATGGTGGATAGAGTTTAAAATGGGATCTAAACCATATCGATAATTTTTCTGATGAATAGTTATGTCCAGTCAGATATAGACAGATCTATATAGAATTTTCTGATCAATAGTACACCATCAACCTCTATGAGGTTATTTGGATTTCTCAATTCATCATATATGATTGAATAGAACACCATAGAGAGATGATTAGTCATTGGTTTCCTGACCCCAATTATAATCATATGACCCATGATGAGGTAACAATTATAATATGATACATCTATTAGGTTGAAATAATAAAACATCTTGGGGTGTTGTGTGATCAATTCCTCTTCTTCATGGACACTCGGGATAACCCAAAATAGAATTCTGCTATGAATTTTATACACTCACCATTGACTATGGATATGCTAATTAAGGTGTTGAATCGATGTTCAATCATTTCCTTCAATTTTTTGATCCACATATTTCATTATCAAATTGGGGAAACAAACCTTCCAAAAATACCCATTATTTCCCTTATCGACCTATTTGGAACATCACTAGCTCATATTGATCCATTATAGATTCCAAATGGTACACTTTATGGTCATATAAGGTTATATTGGAGGTATCTTCTAATCTTTTCTGGTAATATTTTTAGCCATGTTTTTAATGGTTGGATTTCCTTGCCTGGGATAGTCTTCTTGGGATTTATGTTGGAACATTTGATATTTAATATTGACTATTAGAAATAAATCATCTCAACCTATTTATTCCAATCCTTTTCCATCTTTAGAAACTTCTCAGCCATATTCAATAAGGTAACACACCATACCAAATTAGAGGCCCCATCTATTTTTTATTTGGAGGGTTATATGATCAAAATTAGTGTTATGGGTACCAAAATACCACTAATGTTACTTGTTGCCTACTACTACCTTGACTAATTAATGACTCCATGGTTGAGGCAACTCCATTAGAAATCTAAGATTCTCTCCACATGCTAAGAATACATAATTTTTTGAAAAAAAAAATCCATACCCCTCACCATATGGGGTGATAATTGACACCAGTGGTAGTTCCTTTAATGAAAGGTCATACAATGTTTCCATTAGGGATAGAGTAATTATATGTTGTTTATATGAGATAATAATATACGATCCATTCAATCCTTACATAATTTCTCATCAATTATAATACAAGTAGAGACTGTGTTGTCTCTCTTTTACTGGTGTGAGTGGAGAATTAATTCTCAATATTATCCCTCAATTCAGGATAATGATGATGTGTGGGGATATTAATTCCAAAATTCACATTCCACATGTCGATGTTTCTCCTTATTTATCCTGATGATATTCCAAATCATGGATGCTATACTGCATGACTACTGTGTTGTTACAATTACATCTATGTGCGGATATTCCCTATGTCTCCATGAACCCCTACTTTGTGGCCTCACAGGAGTTTTTTAAGACCCTAGAATAATATATAATAAACTTCCCCATAATGAAAATGAATTCTATGATGGAATTTAAGATCTTATCAGGGAAATTTTCCCCAAAAAATAGACAGTGGATGATGTGATAATTAGAGTAGAGTGAGAGCATATCTTTAGTGATGGGGGAAAATATAGGTAACTATTTTTACTTATTTTTCTTCTTGTTCAGGACTTCTCTCATAAAATTTGGTAACTAAATATGTCTCATTTGTTGTTCCTCATGCCTATTCACCCTCTGAATTGTCTGTAGAGAGTGCGATGAAAAAAGGAATGATTTTCCCCCAAATTCATCAATTAATTATCACGACTCCCTTAAAAAAACTCCATGGTAAAATAGAGAACCTATTCTACCATTTGTATAGTCTTGGTGTAAGAATATTCTACAATCAATGATTATACAATATAACACTAAAAATATTCATAGAATTTCATGAACAATCCATCAATCGGGAGTCTTGTTACTTTAACGAAAAATGTATCTAGATTTTATCTATGAGAGTTATCACATAGGAATTAGACCAGATATTATATATTACTTCTATGTTGTGTGATTAGATGATAGTGTGAGATGCATATATTGTGGAACATGATGCATTCATATATTGTGTGTAGGATTATTTATCGATAGGATCATTTTTACTATAGTCCACTTGAAAATATGATCCAAATCTGTCCTCTTAAATAATTACACTTCTACCACTGATAATGGTTAATGTAGTTGAAGGGATGAAAAATACTATTCCATTTATGTCTCACACAAGACTCTTTCCAACCACAAGAATACAACAAACCACGTTTAAGAATTATCTTATTTTTTATCATTGGGATACATATCAGAGACTCTAGACTATTGTGATTACTACCTTCATGATACATTACAAATGAAAAAATATTTTGAATTCAAAAAGTTTCTGTCATGACATATTACCTTCTTCTTATACATGTAATTTCAACTAATCATCATCGTATATCATCAAATATATTTATCATTTTTTATAATTCCAAATGGACAAAAACATGAAATATAATGATCAAATATTAATAAAACATTTGTGAGAATTTAATATGGTTTTAAATGGATTATACAAGCTAAATTATTTATTTTCACCCATCCTTCCAATAAATTCATGTTCAAATGGAAAAATTTTGTAAAATATTTCCCATATTGATAGTGGTATCATTTTTTCCTAATTTAATGGACCTAACAGGTGAGATTTATTTTTACTAGAGCTAGATAATTTTCCCTACAAGATTTGTATCAACTATTTTCATCCTTGACGTATTCTTAATATTATGATGAAAAATTATTAGTAGATCTTTAATATAAGATTACATCAATGAATTTTTAGTTTGAAATGTCTTTTACCAATTTAATTTCAAAAGTTAACTAATTTTACCTAGATCAGACTATATGTGAATTATTTTATTAGAGTATTGACATTTTTACTACAGTACCCTTTATAAGATTTCAACATAGTGAACATGGGAAATCCTTAATTTGGAATTATATGGTCTTTCATGATGAATTGATAAGGTTTTATAGTTTATAATCATATAGCCCAGAAATTTTGAACTTTTAATGTTAGGGTCATATAACATAGACATTTTGTTATTTTAGTTTATGTTCATCTAGATCAGATCATTTATTATTATATTTTTGGGTCATTCATCTCCTAAACTTATATTGTATAAGTTTAGCGGATTCTAGACCAATCAACTCACTGTTGTAGTTTAGGGTCTTCAATATTAGAGGATCTGTTGTTGTAGTTTATATAATACTATCTTGACATTCTGTTACTTTTTTTGGGGGCTCTTCTATCATAGATATTATATAACTACTATTTAGGGTCTTATAGCTTATACCTACTTTTTATATTTGTTAGTGTCTTCTAGATCAAAAATTATACTGTTATAGTTTAGGTTTTGTACCCTTGTAACATATATTATTTTAGTTTATGGTATTATAACTTAAACATTTTAATTTTTGTAGTTTACGTACTTCTATAGTAGAAACTTCGTAGTTGTATGTTATGACCATCAAGATCAAAACTTATCTGGTTGTAGTTTATGGTATTTTTTTCTCAATCCTTCTATATGTTCTTAGTGATTAATAAATGGTGTTGTTTATGATGGATGGATATTGATGACAGGTCCAGAAACCCAACATCCTTTAGAGGGGATGGATATTTAGGAATGGTTCGACACACTGTATCCTTTATAGAGGTGGGTTCAATATATTTAAATGTAATGTCCAATTTTTCAAATCAATATATATAGCTAGAATATGTGAAATTTAAATCATTACACAAATTTTTTCAAAAGTACATGGTGAAATGTGTATGAAATTTTAAGAATGACTAAAAAGCACTCTACATTGTCAAGTTCCATTTTGATGTTTCTAGGGATCTAGAAGATTAAATGTGCTTTACTACAATGAGGATATTCATATAGTTGACTTTTAAAGGGATGTTATTAATGATTCAAGATGGACTTAAAATAATGGTCCTGAAAAGGGTCCCCCAATCTATTTTATTGGTCATGGAAGATATTTTACAACTAAAATTCTCTGAAAGTAAATTTTTATTTTGATAAAAGGCTTTCCAAGAAGGGTTATGGATCTCTTGGCATAATTTGGTTCATAGTGTTGAAGATGAATCTTGTAACACCCCAACCCCAGAAGACCAGATTCGGTGCATTATTTTAATACATTGTAATGATTAAAAGGAATCAAATCCTAAAGTACCAACAAGTTTAGCAATATTGGAAAATAGAGTGCATACATAAACTTTACATTACCATTCAAATAATAATATGAAAGATATATAATTATTTTAGAATACCATTATTCTGATAGATTAACTCAAAATATCAATCATAATACACTTCATATCATCATAGGAAAATAAACCATATTAAATGGGTGAGCTTAGATACTCAATATGGTCAAACATTACATCATAAGCTTCCAAAATTACCACAAACATTATGGCGTGTATAAAAATAAAAAAAATCCTTTTAAACATAAACAGAAACATAATATAGAAATAATTAATCAAATAATTGCATTTAAACATCCACATGGATATTATAGAAGTCTTATAATTACAAATAATATTAATAAATCCTATCATACTAAGGGAATTCATAAGGACATACATCACAACCATACCGTTAAGGCCTCATTCCAAGACTAGAAATAAATATATTTTCCAGGCCTTATGCCAAGAAACTAGATTGTTTCATGAGACAAACTCATTTATCAAGGGTCTATTGAGGCTCTCTCCCATCACTTACTAAGTATAATTAATTACTCATATTAATAGGATGAAACAAAACATTAACACTTGTATTAAAACTAGCATATGAAATGTCAATACATAAACTGTAAACTAAGAATAGTATCAAAATATAACATCTAGAGTCAAACATATCATAAAAAAATAAATAAAAAATTGGAGATTTTATCAAAATAAATCAATATCAATTAATCATAAAATCCAACAAATTATGTTTGCATACATGAAAATAATCTAATAAAGTCATTAAAACACTATGAGAGAACTATATATTTTTTATATTGGAATCAATTAAATGAAAAAAAATTATAAAAGTGAAATTTAATTTTGAAAATAACTTTGTAATATTTTAAAGTAAGATTAAAAAATTTCAGGCATCATAACTGCAAAAAAAAATCCCCTAATGTCTTATAATTTAAAAGAAATTATTCTCGTATTCTATTGAAAAAATAAAACAAAGTACCTCGTAATGAAAATGAAAAAAAATGATTCCGTTTTATAAAATTGAACATGGGTAAAAATGTCTTCAAAACTTTTTTTAGAATAGAAATAATGTTTTGAAATATTTTTTTTAAACTTTGATAGGGATGATAACTATATCCCAATAAATTCTTGTGTAAAAACAATCCTAGATAATAAAGAGATTAACAAAATTAACCCTTACCTTATACTTTCCTATAGTAGAGGGTGTGTTAACCTCTTGTATAATGGTTAATGTATGTTATTATATAATTAAATAACCATATATTTTTATTTATGATTTAATATATGATCCCATCATGTCATTTTGTTAATAATATTTCAGTATTACCGTTGTTTCATGTGTTAATTGTTTCATTTTTTCCATTCCAAATTTTTTCATGTATTTCATGTTTGTTATGCATATGATATATTTTATCCACATATATAATGTTACTAAGTTCATAATTATTATTTTTACTCATTATATAAATTTTTTATTCATTCTTGAATTGTTAAAATAGAGAATGAATTTCATCACATCGTGGATATAGTAGGACGTATGTACATACGAGCGACGATATCATTCCCTTGATGGTTAAATAATATAGAATTGTATGGTATATTAATTATAACAAATAATTATCATGTTATATTAATTATTCTTATTCTATATAATTATCATTAAACCCATCTAAATAGAGTAGTGTTAAATACCAAATTACACCATGGGGTGGAGATAGTAAGTTGTACGTACGCACCCATAACGATATTGTTATTCCAAGGATGGATAAAAGGAGGAATATGGTTGTATCATATCTATAATAAAACCTATTCATGTATATTATACTATATTTAATACTTTAGTATGGAAAAAAATTTAAAGAGGAAGTAGTATAAGAAAATAAATTTCAATGAGTTGTTCAAACAATTACTTCTTTTTTAGGTATTTTTTTTATTTCCAAAAAAGGACTCCATAGATATGGTTTATTCCAAATTTTAGGCCTATAAAATGATGTGAGGGAAGTTTTTAGGAGAATTTGTTATGTTTTTCTTGAGTAAAATTACATTAGAAGAGTGAATAAAAGAGAATGAGAGGTTTTCTTTTATAAAAGTGGTAAGGGGAACTTTATAAAATTTTCAAAATATTAAATTAATAAAATTTAATTTTCTACTCTAAATAGATCCAAAGTGAATTATTTAGAATATAAAATGATGATGGGTTGAAATCCTCTCAAAAAAATGTATACATGTTTTTATTTTATTTTAAACATTATCATTTTGATTTCTCCTTATTTAATCTATTAAATTTCAATTGTGGTAATAATATTATAAATCTTAAATTGTTATATATATATTTTATATTTTTTAAATTAACCATTAATGGATAATTTATGATATTTTAGGCTTTATAATAATAAAAATGTTATGATTTTTAAATAATTTAATTATATGTTATTTTTATAAAATATTAATGATGTCAATTTTGTCACAATGAATTAATTCAACATTAAATAAAATATAAAAAGAAAGATATATTGGAAAAAACAAATTAGTACACTCATAAAATGTCATAGTCAACTATAAAATTCTTGGATCACCACAGTTATGTAAAATAAAATTTATTTTCTTATTTTTAAAACCATTTATTTGGTATTTCTATTAATACAATTATTACTTCATTACAATTGAGTCATTATTTATGGTTGTTATTTAGTCTCTATAAATTATAAATAAATTACTATGATTCATAAAATGATTTAATGTTTCCAAAGGCTATTAATGAGATAATATATCTTCATGTTGTCTGAATATTAATATTATTGAAATTATAAGAAATTAGAGTGCGACACTATGTCACAATCTATAATTTTAATAATATCTATGTAATTTTGATACAAAAGTATCCACTAAATGATTAAAAATATAATATTATTATATCAATAACATTATACAATTTATTGGGTCAAATAATTAATTTTTTTTGAATTTTATATCATTTAATAAATTATTTTTTAATTTAAATATCATTTATGTCAGTTTTGACACTATTTTTTATTTTACTATTTATAAAATATTAACATATTTATTTCTTAAAAAATATAACAATAAATCATCCATAATATTATAATTTCATCCAAAAATTTTTTTATGGAATTTTATGTTTTAAATTATTTTTGTTTTAATATTTTAATATCATTTAATGGGTTATTCGTTTAGTAAATCAATTACTACATAATCATTATCTTATAATTTAATTTAATTATTTATTTTATAAATTTATAAATAAATTACCATAATTTAGATAAATTTTTGGAATTTTTAATGAAAATATACAGTTGGACAAGTCACTCATATAACATCATATTAAATATATTTTACTTGTTAAAAACAAAAGCATAAAAAATTGGATTTTGATTAAATATATTATTATAAATATATTAAAATCCTCCAGGTGGCACTGAGTAGACCCAAAATCCACCAAAGGGTTATTTTTGTTGAAAAAAACATTACCAATGAATTTAAGAAAAGTGTTAGGGTATTATAATATTTTCTTTGTTGCTAATTACCTCACTTACCCTTAAATGTTGCAATAAAACAAAATACTAAGGTTGCTATTTATGATGCCCAAAAATAAAAGGAACCTTCTTACCAAATTTGGACCCACTACTTCCAAATATGTAATCCATTTTTAAAAATTCAAACCCAAAGATTTATAGTAATTAATTTCAAATTAATCTCATTTTTAGAATGAAAAACTCATTTTTAAAAGTTAAAACATTGTAAAAGATTGAAATGTTTTACATAGAAATTCATTGTAAAATAATATCCCATGACCAAAATTATATTAATGGATAAAAATAAATTCTATTTTCACTTTAAAAACATTAAATAATATAATTTATCCACATATATTATTTTGATGAAAAAAGATTTTTGGAACAAAAATTTTGTATATTTTTACTATTCATCAAAACATAAAAATAATAAGAAAATCATCAAAAATTCAAACAAAGTAAGTTTTCATATCCCTATTCCAAAGAAAAATATTATTTTGTTAAAAAGAATTTATAAATGTTCCAAAAAATTATATTTAAAATGGGTTCTCCATAAAAAGGCAGCATAACTGCATTTTTTTTTGAAAAATACTTCTTTTATCCGAAAAATGATATTTTTTCATATATTATGTCTAAATATAAAAAATATGAATGTTAAAATTATATGGAAATTATAAAAATATTTTTTTAATACTATTTATAATATATAATTTTACTTCTAGGTTATATATTATATTAATTAATATTATTTTATTAATATATTAATCTTCGGTATAACTGGGACCCTACATGTAATGCTATCCAACTCATTATTATGTGTAGCATAAGATTAACATGTTGTTGCATAAAAATCAAGAAAGAAAATAATTACATTTAATTATAAATTAAAGTATAGTAAATACTTGTGGTGTTACATTCTCCCCTCCTTTAATAAATTGTGTCCTCCTAATTTTTGAATTTTCTTTTGGTAACTAATGATTGATTTTTCAAAATTCCATTATTGTAATCTCTCATTAGAACAATGGTTGATAAGAAATCCACATTAAAATAGAGGGAATTAAGAAGGTTACTATATATAACACATACAAGGGTTAAATGTAGAAGAACATGGATATGAATGAAAAATCTAACAATCTTGTACTGATGGAGAGTGATAGAGAATATGATTAGAAGAAAGAGAACAATCACAAAGCTAGAAGTCAGGGATGATCTAGGAAACATTTGATTCAATATAAAATGTATTATATTTTTTTTGTTTCAAGATCCTTTCCCTTAGAGTTGAATAATTAATTTACATTATAAAATAATAGCATTAGGAAACATACTTACTTGACTTGTCGAGTATCATCATTTAACTAATTCCTGCAAGAAACTCATCTTTCTCCTCAAAAGATAAGAAAATCGAAAAATATAATATTTACCTTAATTGTATAAGGTTCCAAAATGAAACTTATAATGTTTAAATAAAGAAAACACTTTTCTAAAAACCAGATACTTATCGTGTGATAGTGGTATGGGATAAAGCCTGATCACACTTCAGTTGGGGGTTCGATTCCCATAGCCTTGTCTGATGCAACGAGTTATCACCTGACTTACAGGTTTTCCTTTTATTTAAACTATATTATTATAACATTCCCAAAATAAACTTAATAATTTTTTTAACCTTTAACAATACTATCCAATTTTCCAAATAATATATTACATCCTTTAGACTTATCCAAAATAATTCTTCACAAACTCATAGTGCAAAATTTATAAGGAAGGTCACTAAATTTATAAAATGAACATTATATAACACAAATCCTTTTTTGTGACATGACAAACGTGCGAATAAATTCATCTTGTGTTATCTTAAAATAAAATTATAAATTTAATTACAATAACACTACAATGATACGTTCATTCTTTCTTATTCCTTACGTAAAACATAGAATATTGGATACACCCCTTAAATCCAAAAATGTTGTAAACTCCAACAATATTAGAATAAACAAACCATTTTTCAATTCTAAGCCAGTAAATAATATCCAATTTACATTATAAAAATAAATCATCTCTTTATTCAAACATCATTATCGTAGTATCAAAATTATATTATGGATTATATTTCCCTCCACCTTATATTTTCAAAAAAAGTTTTACTGAAAACTATGTCACTTTACATGGTACTATAAAATCTCACAACCTTAATGAAATAGTACTCTAATAAAATAATTATATAATTAATAATTCTTATAACAAATATATCGATAATAAAATATTCAAATGAAATAATTTTTTAATAGACATATTAATCATTTCTCTTCATCTGTGGAAGTGTCACAACATGATTATTATCCAATATCACTATCTGGGGTATATTCCGTTAATGATTGAGACATTGATTTGTATAGTGTCCCATATCCTTGATGTTGAATTATTGTATATTGGATTCCTTTTTATTAGACTTGTAATAATTAACTTTGTTTCATTTTTCTCTACACTTATAATAAACTCACATTCCCTCTATGAATTTTAACAGGTTGTTTTTTCCACAGTTATCACATGTGGGAAAATAATTCTTTCCCTTAATCCCTTTATCCATATTTTTATCTTCCGTACTCTTCTTCTCTTACTTCCTATAAAACAAATAAAACTCAGATAATTCTTTAAAAATATTATTAACACATCATATTATTTCTTCATATGATGATAATTTATGGGAGACTATTTTTATTCTAAATGTTATATTAAGACCACGAATGATATCATCTATATTACTCTTTAGATCTTGTGAATTGGTGGATTTCTCATCCATTCTCCTAGGATACATTTATATAATATAAAATATACTAGATTATCTTATAATGTTATGTGCAATGTATAAATGTATATTTTTTACATCATAAATCATAAATTTAGGCACTGTAAATCATAGAATAAAAAAATTGATTAATTTGGTGGAATATTTATTTTTAAATACTCTATAATAATAGGTAAGGAAAATGTGAATTATTCTAAGAATATCCCCTAGGAGTAACAAACTAGGTGTGCATCATGTCCCATTGTCTTGTAATAGGTTACCTCGAGTCAAGCTCAAAAAAGTTTGACAGAGTTATTACTCCTAGGAACATCTATGTCAGAACCATTAACACTTTTTAATCCATATTGGGATGTATTTTCTATGATTACCCACATAATCTCAGCATTACCAAAATTATTTGATGTTCTTATATATTTATACTCAATGTATATCTTAGGATTATGATCCTAAATCTATGTTTTCTAAATAAAAATTCCATGGTTTTTTCCAGACACCCTCTAATACAAACTGTAATGCCTCAACCCCAAAATCTCAATGTTGGTGTATTATTTTAATTTGTTGGAATGATTACAAGGAATCAAAACATGAAGGATAGATCAGTTTTTCATTCTTGTAAAATATATTACATACATGAACTTTATATTATAATTCAAAACAAAATATTCACTATAAATTGTTCTTGGACATTACGATTATTCTCCTTGATTAACCCTTCATATCAATCATAATAAACTTATATGAATCTTAGGAAAACAAAACATAAGAAAGTGTGAGCTCAAATTCTTAGTAAGGTTTCAAAATATATTAAAAAGTTTCATAATTTACCATAAACATTAAGGCAAGTATAAAACTGAGAGACAAGCATTTTTAAAAATAAAATTGAACATAATATAGACGTAATAAATAAAATGATGCGATTTAAACATCCAAATGGATATTAAAATAGTTGAATTATCACCTATAATATCAATAACTAATGTAATACTGAAAGAACTCACAATGAATGACATCCCAACCATATCACCGAGGCCTCATTCCAAGATAATAAATAAAAATACCGTCAAGGCCTTCTGTCAAGACACTAGCTTGTCTCATGATACCTACCAATTCATTGAGGGGATATATGAGGACACCCCAATAACATAAAAAGTCTAATTCATTCCTCATATGAAACGGAAAAAAACATAATATAAACATTCGTATTAAATAATGAATATGAAATGTTAATACTTTAATTATAAAACATGAATGGTATCCAAATTAAAAATCCATCGTAAAAAAATCATAAAACCTTAAATAAAATATTGATGATTTTATCATTATAACTAAACCTTAATTAAGCATAAAATCACATAAAATATGGTGACATTTATGAAAATAATAAAATAAAATCATTAAAACCTTTTGAGAAAAATATCACATTTTTTTACTTTGAAATGATTTAAAAGTTACACAATTATTAAAGAAAATATTTATTTGAAAGAAACCGTGTAATATTGTAAGTGAAGAATCAAACTAATATGGAAATTTAATGATAGAAACAAATAATCATTTCATATAATTTAAAAAACATTAATCTCGTACTTTTTCAAACAAGTCAAACAAAGTACCTCATAAGGAAAATCAAAAAAATATTCCTGTTTATAAATTTTAGCACTGGAAAAACATTCTTTAAAAATTGAAAAATATTATTAATAATGTTTTGAAATATATTTTTGTGAACCTTGGATTTTGATGATATATATGTCATAGTAAATTATTACGAAAAAGAAAGCCCAGATAATAAAGAGATTTTTGAAATTAACCAATACCATGTAATTCCCTTTAGTCGATGGTTAGTTAACCTCCTCTAAAAATGTTTATGTATGTTATAAAATTATACCATAACCATATACATATTTATGATATCATATATATAATCTTCTTATATCATATTGTTAACAATTTTTTATTACTACTGTTGTTTTGGGGGTTAACTGCTTCATTTTCCCATTCTTATTTTATAATGTAAGCCATGTTTGATAGGAATAAGATGTATTTTATTCATATCCATAATTATATTAAGTTCATAAATACTTTTTTAGAAATCATATAAATTTTATAATCATTATAAAATGTTTAGCGGGGATAATGAATCTCACTGCATCATGGTGATAGTAGAACGTACGTACACACATGTGACAATATCATTCCCTTGATGGTTAAATGGTATAGAAATGGATGGTTTATTAATTAAACAGAATAATTATTATTTTATATTCATGATTTTTATCCATTATACAAATCATTATACCCATCTAGATAAATTTGTGTTGAATAACAAATTACCCCACGATGTGGGGACGATAAGCTGTATGTAAGCACGTATAGTCATATTATTATTCAAAGGATGGATAAAAGGAGGAGTATGGTTGTGTCCAAATTATAATAAAATATCATCATGTATATTATAAACTATTTATTACTTTAGCCTAAAAGAAACATTGTAATATGACTTAGTAGTTGAAAAAAAACATTAAAAGAGTTGATAAAAATATTACATAATTTTCAGGTATCTCTTTTTGATTTGCACAAAATTACTCAATAAGATGGCTTTAATCCCAATGTAAGAAATATAGGATGATGTGAGAGAATTTGGGAGAATAATTGGGTATGGTTTGGTGGAGTGAAATGGATTTAGAGGTGTGAATAAAATAGAAAGATAGGCTTTATTTTATATGAGGGGTAAAGGGAACTTTAAGAAATTATCAAAATATTAAATTAATATAAATTAATTTTAACTCCAAATGGAACCAAAGTAAATTTTTTAGAATCTAATATTATTATGAGACTAAATAAACTAAACCAAAAAAAATTATACATGTTTAAATTATATTTTAAACCATGTCATTTTTATTTATCCTTATTTGATCTATTTATTTTTAGTTGTTGAAATAATATTTTAAATATTAAATAATAATAAATATTGACTTATGTGGTTTAAATAGACTATAAATGGATGTTTTATGCTATTTTAGACTTTATAATTATCAATTTTTAAATTTTAAATATTTTTATAATTTTTTATAATTTAATAAAATGTTATTTTTATAAAATATCGATATTGTCAATTATGTCACTATTCATTAACATGACTTTAAATAAAATCCATATGGAAAGATAACTTCATCCCAGCCCATGTAATACACTTATAACTTTTTATAGTCCCCAAAAAAATTTGTATATAACCACAGTTATGCGAGATTATATTTATTATAATATTTTTTAATCTATTATTTGATATTTCTATTAATAAAATAATTACTTCTTTACAACTGTGTAACAATTTATGGTTAATATTTATTCTATAAAAATTATAAATAATTTACTACAAAGGAAATAATGTTTTTATATTTTTATATACTATTAATTATAGTATTTTTCTCTATGTTATTACTATATAAAACTTATTGAACTTATAAAAAAACAGAGTGTGACTCTTTGTCACATTCTTCAATTTTTAAAATATCTATATCATTTTCATGTACTAGTGTCCTTTAAATGATTCAAAATCTATCAATATGATTTGTTTTAAATTATCCTAGAACTTTTATAAAAATATTTAATTTACAAATTTTATATCATTTAATAATTTATTATGTATTTTAAAATATTATTTATGACAATTTAGGTAGTATTAATTATAAATCTTCTTGTAAAATCATAAAAATATGATTTCGTCAAAAAAACTACATTTACTCTACCATAATATTTAAATATCTTCCAAACATTTCGTGTATATTATAAAATATTTCGAATGTTATTTATTTTAATATTAGTAATATCATTTAATTGATTATTTCTTTAATAAATCAATAACTAAATAATCATTGTGTCACTATTTAATTTAATTATTATTTTTATAAAATTACAAATAAATTACCATAATGTAGATAATATATTATATTTGTAATTAATATTTATATTTTACCAAATCACTCATATTACCTCATATTAAAATTAATTTGCATGTTAAAATAAAAAGTATAACAAAATTGTAAATTTTTAAATATAATATTATAAATATATTGAAGTCATACAAGTGGATCTATGTGGCCCCATTATCTACATAAGGATTCTTTTGGTTGAAACACACTTAACCAATTAAATTATAATACATGTTATGGTAATTATAATATTATTTCAATATTTAATTACTCGATTATCCCATAACCATGGCATTTAATTTTCTTTTAAAGTTACTATTCATAATTCTAAAAAGAAAAAAGAACCTATTTACATATTTTGGACACAATGATTCCATATATGGAATTAATTTTTATAAATTTAAAACACAAAATTTTTAAAAATTAATTTAAAATTAATCCCATTTCGAAATGAAAAATTGGTATTTAAAAGTTAAAACATTTCAGAAGATTAAAATGTTTTTACATAAAAATTCAAGGTAAAATTAATTCCAAGGAAAAAAAATATATTCAATGATTAAAAAATATTCTATTTTTACTTTAAAAAATTCAATAATATAATTTTCCAACATATAAAATTTTAGGAAAAAAAATTCAATTAATATCTACCAAATATTTACACTTCATATAAACAAAAAACTATTCGAAAAAATAACAAAAACTCATCCAAAGTAAATATTTAGATCCAGATTCCAAATAATAAGATTATTTTGTTAAATATAATATATAACACTTTCAAAAACTAAATTTAAAATTGGTGCGCCATCAAAAGATTGAAAAACTAAATTTTTTGAAAAATACATTTCTTATCCAAAAATTGTACTATTTTCCGATACGATGTATATAAAATATCTAAGATGAATGTTAAAATTAGATAGAATATATAAAATTAATAATTTGGTTAATATTAACCATAAATTCTAATTTAATGTCTATGTTTTTATATGAAATAATAATATTTTATTAATATATTGTTGTTCAGTAGAACTGGGACTCTCATGCAACACAAGACAACTCATTATTGTGTATAGAGTAATCTTAACATGGTATTTCATTAATTTAAATCAATTAAGAAAATTAAATTTATTCATAAATGAAAATATTTTAATGTTTTGGGGTGCTACAAATCTCTATAACATGTGGATTCATGCCATACCATGATGTCCATCAAAGGTTCAAGAATGGATTACCACATTACAACATTGATAATTTGTACAATACATTATTTTTTTATTTTGATGACATTGAATGGATATGAATAGCCTAATTACAGGACTCAAAAATCATGTTCAAAATATATATTCGTTATAGATAATCCTACCCCAGTAGAACGAATCCAATGTTGTACATTATTATAATAGTTTATGATTCAAGAAATCACATCATAAATGACTGAATAGTTTTTCATTATTGGTAAAAGATATATATACATGTGTCTTACATTACCTTAAAGTGAAAAAGTTAAAACATTTTTTTTAGAATAACATTTTTTCCTCTATAATATCCTATGTTATCAAACATATTACAATGCATTGATTTTGGAGAAAAAAAATAACATTAGGGTGGGAAACAATTCTTAGTAAGGGTTTCGAACAACCTAAACTATCATGGATTAATAATAATATTCAATATGTTATGGTAAATAACATAAAAAATAAGACATTAACAAATTTATACTATCTTGGTTTTTTTTTCGAATAAAAATAGAAAGGTAAATAGATAAAAAACATTCCATTTAATAAATAAATTGAGAATGAAATTAATCCAAAGATAATAACATAGTGAAACTACCATAGATAATTATAATAACTAAAATAAAAGAAATTATTAATTATTGGAAATCATGTTTCATAGTAACATGATACCATTACCATAAAGAAATACCCTCAATTTGGTTTAGAAAATCTTGGTATAAACAAAAATGTTTTCTCTAAATATAACTATACTTTCAAAATATTTCATTAAGATAATTTAAAACATCTTGTTACAAACACATTGGGTTTGACTAACGTATTTTGTCTCAAGAGACTACAAATGCATTGATGGGATTACATTAATTAGTACTCCACCCATGTATTTCATTTATAAATCATTCCTTATATATAATTTTTTTCTATTCACAAACTATTTTCCTTATCATTAAATATATATATTCAGTAAATTATACAAATTTATCAATATTTCCCCTCTTAATCAAATAAAATTAAAAATAAAAACAATATTTAAAATATTATTTATTTTAGTCCGAAATCTTATCCATCATATATGAATATGAATTTTTATGATAAATTTAATTCTAATGAAAAATTATTAAAATCAATTGATTCATCCAAGATAAATTTAACTATCACAAAAAATTGGTATTTCACGATAAATATTTCCACATGGTAATTTTCATGCCAAATCCCCCAAGATTAAAGAATTAAAATTTAAATGGAAAATAAATTAAATAATGATGTGTTCATGATATTACACATCACATTTTAAGTATAGAAACCATATAAAATAAAATAGGGTCATAACATTACAATATGCCTCAATGAAATGAAATGAGAAAAGATTTCTTACCTAACACTTCCTTCTGCTTGAATGTGATTTATCCTCATATATATTGGTTTTAATAATTTCATTATATTATACTAGAAAATTATAAATTTTTATTATATCATATATTATCCTTTTATTAAAAATTATCACTCATTCGTTAATAATATTTCATAATTTTCATTGTTTTGGGTGTCCGTTATCTAGTTTCTTCATGCCTGTTACATCATAAAATACATGGTTTGTGGGTATATTATACATATATATAAACTAAAAAATAATAATCATGGAATGATTATAATATTTATACATAAATTATACATTTAATATCAACCATGAAGGAAATTTATGGAAAATTAAATACATTACAATCATAGAGGCGGTAGGTCATACGTACATATGAGTAATGTTTCATTTTTTTTTCAATTATCATTATTGAAATATATTAAGTAAAAATTTTCCATTAAATAATATTCATAATATAAAATATAAAATATTATATGCTTATATATATCATCCATTTTTTGTTTTGAATAATAGATAGTGACATCGCATCGTGTAGGTGGTCGTCCACACACACATGAATGATGTCATCAACATTATGTTTAAAAAATGAAATGATATATTATCTTTTATAAATGATGGAAATATCATTAATATAAATTTTGATTCATTAATATCACATTTGGTAACTAAAAATATTCTTTATCACCATAGATGTAAAGTGTTAGGGAATGATGAACCACATCGTTTCACGAGGCGGAAGTCTGTTGTACACACGTTATCATTTATCCTATTAAATGGAAAGTAATAAGAAATATATGATATAATTATACATAAGTAATATATATATATCATATATATAATTTATATCCATCATATTAACCAATATTTATAGATGTTAATGGAAATACGAAAACATTTTTTTGTGAGGCAGTTGTCTATTGTACACACGAACGATGATTTCATAAACCAGTTGATAGAAGTGTAGATGGTTTTAGGTCCTAAAATTAATGTAAAAACCTCCCATTATATGGATTAAACTATGGTAATTATATCTTCTTGTGTTAATAATAATTTAATGACATGGATAATAGAATAATATAAAGATGATCGTTGGATATCAATACATCTTCTTCGGGATTTGTCCTTTGGACTGCACAAAATATTTCATAGGATAGTTTTCATACAAAAATAAAGATTTTATAATGGGAAGAGTAAAATTATTCTAGAATTTATTAGGTGAGTAAAATTACTTGAGATGTGTGAATACAAGGGGGATAATGTGTGACATTTTATAATTGATGACGAGTGGAATTATTGTAATTAACCAAAAGTATTCACTTTTGGGAGGTCTCCCTTACCTAATGTGATTGAAAAATAAAAAAAATAATATATGGGAGGTTTTATGTGGTCTATACACACCTCTACCACATAAAAATAAATATATTTTTATCATATTATTCCTTATTCATTATTTTTTACTCAATGTTTTCGCTTTCAGTTTTTCCTGTGGTAACTCATATCTTTTTATTTACCTTGGTAACTTATCCTTTAACAGTGAAATTAAAACGATATTTAATAGAAAACATAGAACTTATAATTTTTAATAATAAATATAATTTAATAAATATAAATCATATGTGTGTGTAAAATTAGTTTTAATAAACACACATGTAATGTGCAAAACCCAGTTTCAACCTTTATCTTGGTAAATATTTTTAACTCAATTCTCTAATAATTATGGTTAAAATTATAAGATTACTATATTATATTAAAAAATTATTATGATTCGGAATATTTAAATAATTTTTCACATATAATTTATATAAGTGTGAAATTTTTATTTAATATTAATCTTGTAGATGTGATGAGTAAGTGAGTTTTTAATGAGAAAATGTTCAGAAACATATCAAGTTTTTATATAAATAAGCATTATGAAAATTATTCCAATAAAA
This sequence comes from Viscum album, assembly GCA_963277665.1. NCBI lineage: Eukaryota > Viridiplantae > Streptophyta > Magnoliopsida > Santalales > Viscaceae > Viscum > Viscum album. The sequence continues at coordinate 1,355,145,224 of OY728150.1, read as the reverse complement.
AAATGGTTTAATAGATATAAAATTTACCTATTTAAATTATATATAAAATAAAAATTTAATTTAACATTATAATTTTTTAAATTAAATGGTACGTTTTAATCGAAATTCATTACTTTTCACTATTTCTCAAAAAATGAAAATTCATAGAAAACTGCCAGAAATTCACCCCATGGTAATTTTGGAATTATGATTCAATATTTGTTTAATATTTTTTCAAATATATTTTATAAATGTTTTAAAAACTATTTTAAATTATTTTTTTCAAGCACAATTAACCCATATTTTACGAAAAATATTGTTTTTCAAAATAGACAACATTCTCATTGATATTATTATTATTTTATTAAAAATAAAGGGATAAAAAACAAACATGTATAAACAATATATATTCATAATTTATTTATTCCTATTCATGTCCAAAATTCCAACATATAGGTGATAACTATCATATTATATAATAATATTTATAATATATTGTTAATCTATAAATATCAACATTTCAAGTAAACCAAGTTTTCTATGAAAATAAATTATTTATGTAACACAAGATATAATCAATATTTCATGTATCCAAATATAAAAACATTTTTATATTAAGAGAATATAAAATCTATATTGTGTTTCATATATGATATTCAATAAAATGTTATTCTTTTAAAATTTCGGTGTGTTACATTCCCCTACTATAAATAAATTGAAACCATGAAATTTAAACTTGTTCTCGGTAATCATGGGTTTGATATTTGAACATAATATTTTTTTGGAAATTCCACATAATGATATGGGTGGACAAAAAATCTTTATAAAATGAGATAATTAGAATTAAAATTGTCATATGGAATAATATAAAACTAGGTTTTCGAGTAGGAGAACATATCTGGAATGTGATATTATAGACATGGAAGAAAATCATAAATAAATATCAAGAGTGATTGACGTCATTTATCACATGAAAATAAATGATCAGTGGATATTTAAAGGCCCAAAAACCCTAAATATGTTATAATTTATGAAACCATTTGATTCATTCAGATATAAATGTAAACAGATACCAATTTTGTTTTAAGACACTTACACTATAATTGAGTAATTCATATACTATATAGGAATATTAGGTTATATACTCAATTGATGCTTTTTTATTTCATAATAATAATTTCATTATTTGTTTTTTATTCAAAAAATTTCCAATTAATCATTTATTCCATGTAATAAATATCCTAAAATTAAAATTTTATGTCTAATGAAATAAAATTTACTTTTAATGGATCACAATTTCCATAATAGTGAAATATATTTCTATATATCTCTATGAATTTTTAAAAAAATAGTACGGATATCATAAGATAATCTATATGAAAAATTAATCTCTAAAAATAAAATGTAACACCACAAGATCATAATTAATATTTATTTTTCAAATATTTTATTTAAAAACAATAACAAATTAACCAATACATCATGTATGATAATGGTAGTGGAAAAACCCACTAATTGAAAAATTACCTATACCAATATTTTTTAACCATTGGTATTGGTACTCAAACTATTGTTATAGCCTATACCAACATTTTGGGAAACCATGGGGTGATTTGTCATGGGTAAAGACCTAGCCAAACGGTTTAAAAAATTATTGGGATATGTATATTTAAAAAAAATCTTGTGGAGGTTTGAACCCACAACCTACACATTATAGATCTACCACTTTACCACTATCCTAGAGTATATTTTGTGAATATATTTGGATATATATATATACATGTAATTTATATATTAATTTATTTGACGATATTCAATAAATGTACTCATAAAAAATAAGGGTACTTATACCAATGGTTATCAAAACCATGGGGATAGGCCTTTCCAAACAGTTATGAGAAGCGTTGGGATAGGTTCCCACCCTTTCCCAATGGTTTGGCCAAACCATTGGATAATCCAATCCCTTTCCCAACAGATTTTCCAAACCATTTGGAAAAGTGGCCTTCATATGGTCATTTCCCAATGGTTTGGCCAAATCATTGGGATAACAATACCCTTTCCCAACAGTTTGGCCAAACCGTTGGGAAAAGTGGACTCAAAGAGGGATTTTCCCAACGTTTTGGCCACACCATTGGGAAAGGGGACCTTTATAAACTATCTTGAAAAATCATTGGTATAGATGCATTAGTATATGTCAGATTTCTAGTAGTGACCCCTATCATCATTCTTTAAATAGTTCAATCCTCATGGCCTTTCAAGATATAATCGGTTATCACTCTGTATGTGCGTTGTAATTTTCCCAAACAATAATAATATCATTCATATAATGTTCCAAAAAAATATTATGGAAATTCTCGAAATAAAATAAATCATTAAATTATCTTTTTAAAATGGTTTTCAATAAAAATTATAATATTTTCATAACATATTGTAATCTTATTTGAGATATATTATAATGTCATCAATGATAATATTAACCCTAAAGAAAATATATACCTTTAAAATTATGAATATAAAATGAAATGCTATTATTACAAAAATAATATTTTAAATAAAACATAAACTAATCAAATGTTTTTTATTTTTATAAATTTTTCCCAAAATATCGTTTATAATGATATATTTCGATCACCAAATTTAAAAAATGATTTTCTAAGAATTTGATGTTATAATCAAACTGATAATCAAAACCAATGATTGTATCCATAACTATTATGTTAATGAATATATGTACACATTAAAAATCTGACAAAATACTTATACATTTCATTATTCATTTATCAAAACATCATTTGTTGAAAATATTTCTACAATTTAATTCACGAATCCCAATAATAAATACATCACACATTTAATATCAATATTGGTCCTTCCATGGTGTATGGTTTAACCCGGGTTATTAATTTTCATTATATAATCAAATCCATCATAATAATTTTTAAATTAAATGTGAAATTTCCAATGCATATACCATGGGAGTATCAAACTAGATGATTTGTAAGGCATGTTGTCATGTACTAGGTGATGAACGAGTCAATCCCCAAGAACCTTATTAATAATTATTAACCCTAGGTGCATCTATTCTAAAACCATGTCAACTTTTATTATCCGTATAAGGATATATATCTAGGAAATAAAATATAATATCTACCATAAAAATTTTTAGGTTGATCTTATATACTTATCCCCAATATCTATCATAGTGTTATGATCCCTAATTTATATTTTCCATAATCTGGTTACCAAATGTTTCTACAAAACTCACTTTGATACCAACTATTGTGTCCTTGATCCTTGTACCCTAGAGTCCGTTCCATACATTATTAAATTGGAATAATATTAAATAACACACATCTGAAATGACCAAACAGTTATGTAGTTTTGGTAAACTAGACATATACTTTAGTTTATTATATTTTTGAATTCAAAAATTATAACATAATTTTTTTGGGAATTAGAGTATTGTATATATCATAAAGCTTATTATAAAATATTGTACAATTCATAAATTCCATAGAATAGAAAGAACATAATGGTGATCTCAAATTCTCAGTAATGGTTATATATAGTGGATGATATCATGAATCAATAAGCACAAAAAATATAGAATTGTAAATAACTAAATATAAATTTCATTCAAATATACTGGCTATCATGGTAATATAATGAAAAAGAAAAATTGAATAGTTAAAAACCGAAAAGAAATGAAATTTAATCAACAAACTGATAATAAAACGAATTTATAAATAATATCACAGTGAAAATATCATAGATAAAAATAATAACTAAAATGAAGGCAATTATTAATTAATAGACACCATGTTTCCCATGAACATGATACCATTACCATAAATAACTATCCTCAATATATTTTAAAATATATGGATAAAATTCTATAAGGTTTGGCCAGCTAATACCTTGTTATCAATATCTATCCTCAAAATTGTTTAATGCATCTAGTTATAAACACATAACATTTGGCTAACTGAATTTGTCTCATGACACTACTGATACATCACGGGTTTTTCATTAACTGGCTGATAAACCATTTATTTCATGTCTAAATCATTCTATTTATTTCAAATAATTGATTTAATTTATGAATTATGTTTCTTATCATTAAATAACTAAATTAAGTGAACCTTGCATACTTGTCAATATATCCTAATATATTCAAATAACATTAAAACTAAACATCAAATGTAAAAATAAAATAAAATATATAAAAGAATAAAATTAATCAAAAAATAATAGGGTTATTTTAGAGACATGTAATTTCCCATGAAAAAAATTACAATAATGTGATTATTTCAAGAGAAAGTAAACAATCAAAAAATAAAGTGAGATTTCAAAATAAAATTTACCACTTTGTAATTTTCATTTAAAATAAACATGAAAAAATTAAAATTAAAACATAAAATTCCATTAAGAACGAATTATTCAGGATATAACATCTAAAAGGGTAATTATATATACCATTTAAACGAAACTAGATGCATAACATTACAATATGGCCCAATGAAATGAAATTGCGAGGAAATTGGTTACCCCATGATTCCTTTTGGTATAACGTGGATAAACAACCTATATAGTTGTTTTAAACATGTAATTAATTATAAAATTACCATATTAATATTTATAATATCATATATTATTTTTATATCATCTTATCACCCATTTGTTACTAATATTTCATTACTCTCATGGTTTTAGGTGTTAATTGCCTTGTTTCTTCATGCATATTTATTCATGAAAGATATGATTATTGCACATATTATATAAACATGTCATCTATAGAATAATAATAATTAAATATTTTTAATATTTATATATAAATTATACTTTTAATATCAATCATTATTGATGTTGATGACAAATGAAGTACATTACAATCATTGAAATGAGAGGTTGTACAAATGCATTAGTAAAGATTCAATTTCTTCAACGATCCTTATGTAAAGTAGGTATGTAATATTTTAAAATCAAACATTTAAAGTAGTATCATGTATAAAATATTATATAATTACATATACCATCCATGTGGTGTGGTGAGGAAAAGAGAGTGACATCCCTTTATAGAGGTGGTAGTCCAAACCTACATGAATGATATTATCATCATTAAGTGTAAAAAATAAATTGAGAGATTATATGTTCATAATTATGAATATTTAATTAATATAATAATTATTTCATGTATATCACATATATTCGCTATATTTATTCCTTATCTCCTTTAATGTAATGTGTTTGTGGAAGATGAATCACATCAATTCGCGAGGTGGTAGTCTTCTGTTCACATTAGAGAGGTTGTCGGGTCCCTTATGGAATTGAATGTAATATGGTATATATGATCTAATTTCTCCATATATATAATTATTTTATATAAATAATATATATATTTATTTATTTGATATATAAAATTCCCATGCTTGACAGGCTATAATGGAAGGATGAAAGACCTCAGTTCATGATGCGATGGTATGCAATACGCACAAACTACAATTTGATAACACATTTTATGGAAGTGGGGATGGTTTTATTTCATTAAATTATTATAAAAACACTAAATTATAAAGGATATAATGAGGATATTGTATTATCACGATTTAATAATAATTTAAAAAGGTGAATAAATAAATATTATAGATTCTCATGGTAGAACATTATTTCCTCATCGAGTATTCTCATTATGTTTGCACGAAATCCTTCCCATGATGACTTTATAAAACAAATAAGGCTTCTTGGATGATGGAAGTAAAATTTGGATGTGATTTGTGTAGTTTTTAGTATATCAAAATTTATTTAGAGGTGTGAAGAGGGAGGGGTTAGTTAGTGCCATTTTATAATTGAGGAGGAGTGAAATTCCTGTAAATTATTAAAATTATTCACCATTGGGAGTTATCCATTACCTTATGCACCACAAAAATATATCAATAATGGATGGGAGGGTTAATTGTGTTGAGAGACATCCCTATCAACAAAAATTAAACACATTTTAATGATGATATTCCATAGACCTTATGTTTACTAAACTTTACCAATTTTAGATTTTACCATAGTAATGGGTATCTTTTTATTTACCATGGTAATTTACCATTTAATAATACCAAAAAATGAAATTTATTATATAATTTATAACTTTTATTCTTAATATTTAATTAAATTTATTTAAAAAAATCATATGATCAAAACCCAATTTAAATCGTAATCACAATAATTAATATTAACTGTTTTCACAAATAATTATGGTAAAATATTATGTTACAATTATTGAATAATGTAAATAATAAATATTAAAATAATAAATTAATTAATCCAAATTTCATTCACATAAGTGATTAATTTTAATTTAAAATTAATCTTACATGTGCGAAGAGAAAGCATGTTTTCAAATAGAAAGTGTTCAAATGGTTACAATGTTTTTTATAAAAATATTCATTATGAAAATGAACAAAATGAAATAAATTTGATTAATGGATATCAAATAAATCTATGTTTCATTTAAAAACAGTTCATAATTATATTTACCATTATATTTTATTTAAAATAAAATGCAGTTTTCAGTTAAAATTCAGTATTTTTTAATATTCATCAAAAAATGAAACTTTTTAGAAAAGGAAATAATGTTTACCCTAATTTAATTTTGGAAATACTATTTCAAAATATAGTTTTATTTTTTTAATTTATTTTTCAAATAGTCATAAAAATTAATTTTAAATTACGTCCACCATGCTTGATTAAACCGGTTTTTAGAAAAAATACAATTTTTTGAAAAAACATTTCCTTTTTATTTACAATTATTATTATATTTTTTTATAATCAATAGATTAATAATAAATGTTTACAATATATAAATTTACATTAGTTAGTTATTATTATTCATACCCACAATTCCAATTTCGTGGTGATAACTGTCATACTAAATAATATTATTATTAATATATTACTATTCTGTATAACATGGCCTCACATATAACACATGTTTTTGAAGAAACTCCTTATTACAACTTACAAAAGCAAAAATTATTGTTCTCTGTAGTGATTGATAAAAACCATGTTGTGTGTATAAAAATAAAAAACTCAATGTTTCTTGTCAGATATGTTATGGAATATTTTTAAATAAAATTAATATCAGGGTGTTACATGAGTCAATAAAGATTGGAAAATAGTTGTTACATGTTAAAAATACTATAGCATGTGGTCAATGATACATGTCATTTATTTATGGGGTAATGTCTCCATGGACCAAAATATCTCAGGGGAAAAAGCTAATGGGAAGTGAGATATTCATAGAGGAATCCTAGTGAGGTCCCTTAAGATTAGTTTGTCCCTATTACAAATATACTATAAAGAAGAATCGATAGAAATGGCTCATGGTTATATAATACTAGGTGACCTGTAGAATATCAGAGAATCCATGGGTTTTAAATAAAAATTCAATGACATGATGGTCATTTTTAGAAAACATAATATTCAGAATGGTTTGAGTACCCTAAAAGATGTTTCACCAACTATTGAAGATGCTATCATGGTATGGGGAAGTGATAAATCATTTTTCTAACATTTCCATGGACTATAGTGGTCTAGTGAAAATTTATATGATTTTAATAGGGTTATAAATTATTCCCTATGGGAAATGAAACTTTATATTTATGCTATAAATATTTTATGATATCTGGAGATGATTTTCCTAGAAAGTGGTGACTTGACTATTTCTCAGGTGTCCCTTTACAGGTTCTTAGCCCAATAATTTTTATATATCTTTCAATAGAATATTAAAATCAATAAACTTTTTCCACTAGGGATAAATATTATGATTATGCGTATTTGACCCATGTACACATAGTTTAATGTCATGGTATATGGAACTAGAATGAAGGGATTACCACACAACTAACTAAATAAGATTTCCAAGGACAAGAGTACTCCATCAAACTTTTGAGAATGAGATAAAATATTTAAAATCACATATGAAGGTTATTGAGTTGAGAATAATGGTTTTATACAGTTATGTCAAGGATTATTTTGAATCTATAACATTCTGTCCCAGGTTCCTTAAAATAGTTCCCTAATGCTGTCGGTCACATGACCACAAGCACTCCTCCTCGTATGCCAGAGGTTTATGACTTGTAGTGAGGATATGATAAGTCAATCATGGGAAGAATATAAACTCATTTATCATTGTAATAAAACATTAGAAATAATAAATATTATGAAAAGAATATATAACCATAAATTATACTAATATATTATGTTAGTAAATGCACGATAATACAATATCCAACTAAATAAGAAAACAAGACATGTAAAAGTTTGTTTCAAGTGTCGAAAATTAAAACTAAAAATAATGACACTGATGAATCTATAGTGGGTCTTTAACTATATTCAATTCCATCTCTCATGCCCCATCGCAACTCATCCTTCTAACATATGGCATTTTCCCTTTACATTTTTTAAAAAATAAAGTCTATCCATGTACCAATCTGGTAGCTCGAGTAGGGTGTGAGTATATCTTAGTAAGAAATCACTAAAGGTGTCTAAAAAATTTTATCCAATATCAGTGTATATAGTTCTATAAGTAAATAATTACAATTTTTATATAAATATTTCTCACATTACTATTTACTCACTTAACCACATTATATCTCGGGTTCTCAAGGACACACGAACCTTGACGTCAAATCCATCTCATGCTGAGCCTAAAGTGTTCTCAGGTAATGAATTATCTTATTACCTTCTTCAACTCGTGCTATAGCTGAAATTATTCCAAGAAGATATCATATCTCAATACCTTCTCCAGATTATTCTATATCCTGATTTATTTTTAATTGAGGACATATATTGAGGTTCTTTTGTTACAATTTTTATTTCATACATAAATTCCGATGTTACGATTCATAGCACAAAGAATATAATGACCATGTTAGAATCCATTTATCACAAAATATAATGACAAAATTCCCATTCACAAATCACATATTATAATTGACCATGCGCCCATTCACATGTCACACATTAAATTGACCATGTTCCCATTCACACATCAAACAATAGAATGATATTGTTTATATTATTTAATTCACATTCGAATGAAAATGATACCATTAATCAACAAATAATTGATTCCTAAAGTAATTATCCACATTAATTCCATTCTTAATTGAACAATTATTTTATCACTTAATTTTTCTTATTTAATTCCCTAATTACTAAACTATTTCCATCCCACTAATTAATTTAAATATTAATTTATAAATTAATAAAATTCAATATTCCAAAATCAATTATCATAAATAATTTTCAAACTCACAATCTCAATAATTAATAACTAATTCCAAAATTAATTATCTCAATCAATGATATCAATATCACATAATTAACACAACCAATACTTATTTAAATTAATGAAAAAATAATAATTAATTCCACAATTATTTATCTAAATCATAGTCTCTAAATCCCATAATTAATCCCTTTATTAATTATATAATTTTAAATCCCTTAAATCTAATAAATAAATCCAAAACTAATTATCTTTTTTAATAATAATTCATTTATGAAATTATCAATATTAATTAATCCTATTTATGAATTCCAATTCCTAAATAATGTAATATATTATAAAATTATCATAATCACATAAAAATAATCACAATTTGAATTTAATATTAGGCCACCTACCCCAATTTTATTAAGAATGTTATCTTAATGTAAATCCACCCATAAATTGAGCGGCACATTGACATAGATCTAGATCCGAGTCTCAAAATTGTAAATCAAGATAAAAGAAAACATGATATATTAATTTTGGATCTATATCCATAATCCTTGATATAGATTCATAAAATAAGGATCAATTTCTAGAAAAATGGAGAATAAATTTCCCCAAAAAATTTGAGAAGAGAGGAGGATGAATGAGAATGCAATAGGATATGATCAACATACTGGGAGGGAGGGAGATCTCTGATCTAGGCTTAGAATCATGAAGAATGGTGGGTTGTAAGACTTGGAATTCATCAGTAGAGCTCTAAACTAATGATCGACCAGCTAGGGTTGAGTTCGGTTTAATTAGGAGGTTTGACAATGTTTACAGTAATATTTTGGTCTTAATTAATTATCATGGATAGTTTCTAGGATGTGGCGCACAATTTTCTATAAAAATGCACCAATTGTGGACCTATTTTATAGGGGTGAATAGTTATTCCTAAGGTGGTACAAAGTTTGAAAAATTAAGCACCAACAATTCTAATCCCCACTGTCTAGGGTTTCACAGTTTCCTAGGCAAGTTAATAAGGTTTTCCCATACCACACGCTGACCATGCATTGCCCTATTTCCAATTTTTTTTTGTAAATTCTCCCCAAAAAACCCCAAGACAAAAAACCAAAAAAAATTATGAAATAGTAAAAAAAGAGTACCTATAAATGAGTCTATGAAAACTTTGGAAATGATCAGTAACAAAAAATCTTCACACCTTATAATAGCTCATCATAGAATTCCTCTCGCACGTATCTCTAAGATTCTGAGTTAAAAAGACTGGGCCACTGATCCCACATATTAGATTTAACTTACCATGTATCCTCCTATAATCACCCATGTTTTGATAAAAATCAATTATCAACATGGTATTTTACTATAACACTTTCTCACTATGATCCAATGCACATATTGGATGCACCTCAAATGACGCATTCACCTCATTCTCAATGCCATACACATAAATCACATGATACAATTTTGGGTGATACATCAAAAGTTTTTATGTATATAAAACCACATAAATATCACAATATTGTTTTGGAAGAGACAATATGTACACCACTGGACTGATTATCACCAAATCCTCCAATAGTCTAATGAACTTGTTCGCCAACCTGCCATGTCTCTATATCCCATAGTGATCCAATCTTGGTGACACATTAAAGAACACATGATCACCCTCTAAAAACTATAAGGGTCATTAATATATATCATCATACATCTTCTGTAAATTCTAACCTATATATATATATTTCTAAATTAGATGAACCTACTGTGACACCTCCTAAACAGGACTCGGTCCAATCAATTCAAACTCTCTTACATCCATCGAACATAATGGTTATCTTCACGGACTGATATAATTATCCTAATATGGGTCCATATGTTTCATACCTTGATAACTATTGTTATGAGAGACTCTATAAAATTTAGTTTCCTCTCCTAAGATCTTCCAAAATCACGAACACACACCCAAAACACTTCTTCATGGACCTGTATACTACTTTCTGACTACTCATCTGTTTGTAGGGAGAAGGTTGCACATAATAATACCATTATAATATGTTCCTCATGTAATTCCTTCTATAAGTGTGAAGTAAATCATTGTTCAAGGTATGCAATAATAGTTCATGGATCCCCGTGAAGACAAACCATCTCCCTGACATACAAATACCATATCTAATCCACTGAGAAAGTCTCTCATAGAGACAAAAAATGTGCTACTTTCTATATTTTACTAACAATAATGTAGACAGAATCATTATACCTTAATGTATTCGAAATACCCAAAAAAATACATTGTCTTATCATATCACTTCCATTCTGGAATGGGAAACAACTGCAACAGTCATCTATGTCGTTGAGTCTATACCTTCACCAAATGATAGATGTTGCATTGTTTCACGAACCCTATTATCACATTATCTTTTCATGGCCACCCAATATGTATTTGTAGTTCATGATACATTTTGGTCACAGTTGGATATACCACCCACTTTGAGGCATGAAATTCATGCCTCATCTCTACTCGAATTATCTTAGAAACAACTACATGATTATTAATGTAGATGATCTCATCCCCATCTAAGCACCAATCTCATGGTGACTCCCCACATTCAAGGATTCCCTCATTTTCAAACTTTCTGAATCCCCACACTCACTGTCTCAAATTTGGCTCAAAACTGTAGAAACCACTAAAACCAATATGAGATTCATCTACTCTTGACTTTCCTGAAGCACCAAATACATATTAGTTAGTAATGTAATCATCCACCACTCTACACTAGACTACTAAAATTCCTTATTCTGTGTTTTCTTTTTCAGATAATCAACCACAATATTTCCCATCCTAGGAGTATATACTATAGAAAAATCAATTGAATACATATACTCAAAACATATCCATTATCTATGATTCAAATCCCATTGATAAATAATATACCTTACACTATTTTTATCAATAAACAATATAAACTTCTCAAAAAACCAATAATACCACCAACACATCAAATTATAAACCACAACTTCAAGCACGTTATTATGTGAAAGGTCGTTACATTCATATGGCCTCAATTGTTGATACTCATACACTAAAAATTGATCTCCCCGCATCAACACAGATTCAAGCCCAACCCCAGGAAAATCATAGTACACTTTATAATGCTCTCATGGCCTGAATAGAGTCATGACCAGTGCCCATGTCAAATGCTTCATCAACTCCTTGAAGGCCTTCTAGTATATTTCTTAATAATAAAACATTATCCCCGTTTTCTCAATCCTAAAAGTGGTGATACCTAATGGAAAATGTACTGCATGAATCTCTAATAATATATTTCTAACCCTATAAATATACAAATATCAAATATATTATTGGCATGTTTAAAATAAACCACTACCTCTCATTTTTACAGGTCCACTAACATTCCTTTTTCTAATAGGATGATTCCCAAAAAGTGTACTAGTTCAATAAATAACTAAAAGTTAGATATCTTTGAATATAGATTTTGATATCTCAGTACTTTCATGATGATGTTAAGGTGTTAGGAATTATCATCGTGATTACTGGAGTTCACGAAGATGATTTCCACAAACACCACTATAATCTGATCCAGGTAAGGATGGATGTTCGGTTCATCAAGGCCATAAATACTACTAGTGAAATTATAAACCCAAATATAATTACAATGAACTCATATTGTCCATAAATACTTATGAATTTTTTCAAAGATATATTAGAATTATGAACTCTTAGCTCATAATACCCTGATATCCAGTTGATCTTCAAGAACACACATGACCATATAAACTGGCCATGTTGACCATCAATAAGTGGATGCAGATAACACATCATCATAGTGATCTTATACAACTTCTATAAACTAACACATAAACATAGTGTCTTCTCATCCTTCATATAAAACAACACTAGAGAACCCCAATAAAACTTACTTAGGTGGATAAATCTCTTATCCTCAAATTATTCAAATTGAGTCTTGAGCTATTGAAGTTATATAATTTCTATTCTGTATGGTGGAATAGAAATGGATCACATCCTGGCATGAGTTCAGTAGTGAATTCTACATCTTTATCTAGTGGTAACCTTAAGAATTATTCTAAATGAACATCCTAATACCATTATATATCACACTCTCTATAGAGAATATAGTTTTCACCCATAGGATACGTAAAGATCAATCACCTATGGTAACAATAAATGTGGGATTGGTATGAAACTAGCCAGTACATCCCCATTATTTTGTCAAATCCTATTATGTAAAGAATCTAGAGATCCCACAAAAAAATGATACACCTCAATATCAATAGAACAACCTTTGAAAAAACATATGCCTATAGACCATAATCCCAATAATGCATCTATCATCATTGTTCCATTCAAAAAATCAACCCCTTGGCTCCAAACATTAAAAGGTTTTCTAGATATAAAGGAATAATATGATCTTTTATAAAATCATCAACTACATAATGTAAAAGCTATTAGAATTGTACCTCTAACTATCAAAGGACATTCCACATTCTCTACAAGGGTATGTTTCACTGCATGTAATTGTCCAACCCCACTTCCAAGTGATTTATTATAACTCCCATGTGTTTCACCACATTACTAATATGTGCACACTTTCCCAGAAAAACCACCTCCACTTCCTATAATACCTTGGCTAATAGAACTCTATCTACTAGGCTAATATGATACAGAAGTTCCCATTTCTGAACCCTTGTTCTGCCTATATCGTCCATCATTGACCATCTATCATTATCTTCTACATAAATTCTAAAAATGTTGCATATTTCCATAATATAAGAACTCTAATGGTTTTCAGGGAGAATATATATGATGGAGTGTTGACCTACCACACTGATGGGAGATTACTCCAGTAAGGTCTGACGTTACTGAAAATTCTATCAGATAACTCATCTTTTCCTTGACCTGGCTAAAATTCTCATAATTGTACTTTCTGGTCATGAAATTCACACCGCTAGATCATCCAAAAGAAACTATCTATCTAGATGTGGAATCCTTCTTTATGTCCCATTCATCTTTGAGAGCCTGATCTACCACCTCATCACATGGTTTTTTTACCGAAATATGTTAAATTTGAAATTAACATCTCACTTACGTCCATCATAATTTTTTTCATAAATGTCTCATATCATTCCATAGATAGATTAATAATTAATAGATATGTAATGAATATAACATAATCTATCATAAAAACTCTCTCCAAAGTCAACCACATGAACTCTACCTATCTCTCTTTCAACAATGTCTCTGGATAAAAGTACTTCAAGAACCTATCCAAGTATTTGTTCGATAACATACAGTTCATATTTCCAGTATTCACGTGAATGTAATGTCAACTCTTTTATTTTCCTCATAGCTTATAAGTATTCAACATGACCCTCCTCTCAACACGACTCTCCAAATAGTTAAGTATCGTCTCAATGGAATCAACCATGAACTTAGCTTCCTATGATCTACCCTCTCTAGTAAAAGTCAGAGGGTGCAGTAACAAAAACATTTTTTTCATGTCAAACATGAAATCATCAAACTACCCTAAGTCTATTCCCATTTATTTCATAAATCGAGAAAATTTTACATTGATCTAATCCCCGACTTCTTCACTCGACATAATCTGTGCATCAAGATCCCCTATTGGTAGGATATTAGAATCAATTTCATATTTTTATCCCCTAAAGAATCATTTTCATGTATATATATATATAATTGCAAACACAAATTTTAAGACACATAACATATCTTTAAAACATCTACATAATAGTAAATCATGAGAATTCACAATATGTCTTTTCCCCGCATATCACTATGTATTCAAAACCATGATGCTACCACTACCCTTAACCATCCAACTACTAGGTCTTGGTTATCAAAGGGTAATATCATTCTCATTTTTCACATACTATTATACACCCATTTATTCACATTTTTTTTCAAAATTATACCATTTTTAATTCCCATTAGACACAATTTCTTCTGTTTAATTCTACAAGACATAAAAAATATTCTATGTTAATCAAATTAACCAAAACCCATTTTCACATTCATGAATAAATGATAAATGTCACAAAATAATCCCAAATTCGTAGAATAATGAATTCTGACTCAACAATCATTCCATTATGATCAAAAATTCAATCCTCAAAGAAATTACCAAATTTCACATCACAAAACAAGTGCTCACCCATGGTGAAATAATATTCAATTACAACAGCAAGAAACAGTAACTACAGTCCCACCCCTGGTACTTGGGTTTCCCCTTATACATGGGTTTTGAACTCCCATGCATGGGGTACTATTCAATCCATGAGTATTCACAGTCTCTCACATACCTTTTAAAAATAATATTCCAAAAGAAAACAAAAATTTGCCTCTCATACCTCTTTATAATATCCCAGCCTTGGTGCCACACACCGATGCCTCGAGTCCGTCAGTCATATTCCTTAGAGAATGACACTATATATAAAAGAGGATTATAACTAGTAGTGAAGGTCCTGAACAACGTCTGGTTCCCTCATCCAATATTTATCACAATTCATCCATCAAACACAAGGCCTTTTCCCTTAACCTATCCAGCAACAATAAAGTATATTTTGGTTGTGATTAGTGATCTTGAGTAGGGTGTGAGTACAACTTAGTAGGGCACCACCAATGGTGTTAAAAAAATCATGTAAAAAATGTGTATTTAGATGTATAAGTAAATAAGTACAATGAATTTGTAAATAATTATCAAATTACTAGTCATTTCTTACATAACCACATAAAATCACAGGTTTATAATGACAGTAGTACCTCAATTCTAGATTCTCCTCACGTTAGATCCTAAAGTGTTCCCACGTAATATAATATCATAAGATCTTCCCCATCTCATTTGAGAGGATGAAGTATTCTAGGGTGATATAATATGTCAATTCCTACTTTGGATCATGCTAGATCTTGAATTATTACCATGTGAGGTCATATCTCAGAGTACCTCTGAAACTATTCAATAGTTCATACATGATTTCTCATGTTACTATTCATACTACACACAATATAATTGACATGTTCCCATTTATTAATTCATAAATTCATGGCAATATTAACATCTATAAATAACACATTAGAATGATCGTGTTACTATCCACACATCACACATTATAATAAACATGTTCCTATTCACACATCACACATTATATTGAACATGTTCCCATTCACACATCACACATTAGAATGACCATGTTAACATTCTTTAAATCACATTATAATTAAAATGATATAATTTATCAACTTATAACAACTTCATCAATAATTTATCCACGTAAATTCCATTCCAAATTAAAAAATTTCTTTACCACTTAATTTCCATTAATTAATTCCATAATTAAGTATGTCAATCACATTAATTAATGTAACAATTAATTAATCAATGATCACAACTCAAAATACCATAATTAATTTTCAGAATTAATTATCTCATTCATAATCTCTATTATTCATAATTATTTTCATAATTAATTATATTAATCTATGATATCAACATCACATAATTAGTCCCAAAATTAATTATTTCAATTCATGACATAAAAAGAACATAATTATCAACAAAAAAAATTATGTAAATCATAATCCATAAATACCATATTTAATACCCTAACTAATTATCAAATTTGAGAACCACTACATTACTAAATTAATTCCCAAATTAATTATCTATTTAAAAATTACTTCAATTAATTAACTGGACACATTAATTAACTCAATTTGGGAGTTTCAATTTCAAAATAACATTAGAAGCTATATAATTTTACTACCCTTATCAAAATCTTGACTATGATAATTTCATATTAGATCACCTACCTCAATCGTCAATGAATTACTTCAAAATGAAAATCCTTGCTAAAATTAAGCTCCATAATGATGTAGATCAAGATTTGAATCTAAAAGTCCTAAATTCTATTTAATGAAAAAATATCACTGAAAATATAGATCTAGATCCACATTCCTGTAACTAGATTCATGTA
Source organism: Viscum album (assembly GCA_963277665.1). Lineage (NCBI taxonomy): Eukaryota > Viridiplantae > Streptophyta > Magnoliopsida > Santalales > Viscaceae > Viscum > Viscum album. The sequence goes on along the minus strand of OY728150.1, from coordinate 1,355,127,949 downwards.
ATAATTATCTTGATCTAGAAGAATAGAGAATTAATTCCACTTAATATAATGATAGAAGATAGGAGGATAAAAGATAAATAAAAATTATAGGATCCAATTACTAGGAGGGATGAAGGTCTTTGAAATGGGATTAAAATCATGAATAATAGAGGTTGGTATGGATTAAAATTCATCCCAAGAGCTCCAAAATCATGAAAGAGAACCCACGTTTGAATCGGGGTTCATTTGGGGTTAATTAGGGGGTTTTTGGAATTTTGAAATTAATTTTTGGGTTTAATTAATCCCTGCACATGGTGAACTCTATTGGACCGCACAAGTTCCCCTAACTATATGCCAATCGTGAGCATATTTTATAGGGGTATACACTTACTCCTAATAGGTAACCCAGTTTGACAAAACATGTTTCAACCGGAAAAATTCATAGTGTCCAGGGTTTCATGGTTTTTTGGGTGGGGGAACATGGTTTTCGCTAAATCTATGCTAAATATTCCTTGACATACTTCTTACTTTTTTAGTAAATTTTCACCCAAACACACCCAAGTGAAAAATATAATAAGAAAGTACACAAAAAAATAAAAGAATACCCATAAACAAAACTATAAAAACTCTAGTGAAGGTGAGGGTATTACCGAGTCACTCAATGGTGATGAGTTCCACTATGTCTATTTTAGGGACCACATAGATTAAAGGACCTTATTACTATACTACTCAAAAATAGGTCTTTAACAGTGCAAGAAATTTCATTTATTAGTGCTAGATAAGTGTTGACTATTGGTGAGAGGTTAATAACCATTGTATTTTATCAATGTTAGAAACATACTGATAAAGGGGTCCTTATTATGCTATTTTAGAAGCACCAATAAAGGAAAAAAATTGTTAACACTTTAATATAGCATTGATATATAGGTATACTATAGTGTGCTGATAGAGCACAATACAGTAGTAGTGCAATATACACTAAAATAACACTATAACACCATAAACACCACACGAAATAGAAAAAATCAATTTCCATTAGATAATTTCTGTAATATAAAATTTAAAACACAAATACAAGAAGAAAAATATATTATATAAATTTCAAACATTGGTTTATACAATTACATATGTACAATTTATTTCATATATTCAATAACATTAATGTTCTTTTGTCTTTTGATCTTGAACCCCACTCATGCTATTTCCGAACAAGCCACCCCTACTTCTGAAAAACAACAAACATACATAAGAAAAATAATATTATATCCGTAATATTATAAATAAAAAAATTAAAATAAATAGTTAATTTTAAACTAAAATTTGTGTCATACCAGGAATACTGTGTATTGCCTTGAGTTGCAGTAGATTCTTACACATCACACCATTTACTGATTTTCTTCAAGCGTTATCTTTATGAAAATGGAATTTATAATTATAAGATAAAAATGACAAGAAAACTAATTATATAATATAATATACAAAGATGAGAAAAGAATCAATTATTTTTTTTCATATATTATATGATGTGATTCATGTAATAAACTAACATGACACATATATACGGAAAAGATACACATGGATTAATACTAGTAAAACCATGCATACAATTGAGTTGAGATGATATGTACATGTCCCAAATTAATTATGGATCATTTTACTAATGTATTAAAAAAATTTGAATGCATTTTCTAATTTTTGAGTAAGTAACATTTATTATTTCCTAATATGTCATCTTAATCTAGAAACACACACTTAAAACTATACATGAATCATCATGTGTTGATTTGATGTGAAACTATTTCCTACACATAAATATAACATATGAATCATTTTATTAAATTATCAAGTTATACTGAGTGTGTTTCCTTAGTTTTCAGTGTGTGACACTTTTTGAACTATAATGTCAATTTTAAACAAGTAACATACACTTTGCGACATACTTGGCACATCTTGTATCAAACTAGGTGTGGCGGATTACTACATGTCAAAAACGATTTATGTATCATTTTACTAATGTATAAAAAATTTAATTCATTTTATTGGCTTTGAGTATGTCTGTTGTATTTTTAAATAAAAATATTTTCAATTTTAAATAGAAACTATCACCTTGATTCATTTCGGTCACACAGTAAACTATATTGTGTTTTTGATAATTAATGCTTTTGAAAAATGACTTCTCGATTGTTTTCCTAAATTATCTTTAAAATATGAATATGTTTTCTCAGTTTTGAGTATGCAAGTTGTCTTTTTTACTAAAATTATTTTCAATTTTAAATAAAAAGACGTACTTGGAGTCATAACAGTCACATTGTGCATTGGATTGAGGTTAATAGGATTCTTAAAAATATCAAATGACTTATAAATCATTTTCCTAAATCACCAAAGATATCAGAATTAATTTTCTAAATTTTGAGTATGTTAGTTGTTAATTTTACTTAAACTAATGTCAATATTAAATAAAAAGATCCAATTAGAGGTTTTCTGGTCACATCATTCTTTAGATTTAGATGAGGATAATTCTCAAATGTCTCAAATTACATATGAATAATTTTCATAATGTATCAAATCAATCTGAATGTGATTTCTATGTTTCGACTATGACACTTATATTTTTTACTAAAATGTTTTTTTAAACTAAAAACATGCGCTTTGAGTTATACCAGTTACATTCTTTGTTAGTTTTATGTGTGACTGATTCCTAAACATTACAAATTACATATGAATATTTTTACCAAATTATCGAGGCAATAAATGATTATTTTTATAATTTCCATTGAGTAATACTTTCTGAACCAAAATGTCAATTTTAAACTGATAATGGATAATTTGAGTCATATTGGGAACATAATGCAGTATATTGAGATAAGGCTGATGAATACAAATTAAAAATGGATTATGGATAATTTTACTAATGTATCAAAACATAAAAATGTTTTTGCTCAGTTTTGAGTTAGTCGTTAATATATTTTTAATAAAATCAAATTCAATTTAATGTAAAAAAGATGCCCTCGATGTCATACAAGTCACATTGTGCATCAGATTGTGGGGAGAATTATTCTTACAAATCAAAAATGACTTATATATCATTTTCCTAAAGTATCAAAACAATCCTAACTAATTTTCTCAATTTTTAGTATATCACTTGTCTTTTTTAACAAAAATGTAATTTTTATCTAGAAACATGCACATTGAGACATAATTCTCACATAACATGTCGGTTTGATGTGAGGATAATTCCTACACATAGAAAATGACTTATTAATCATTGTATAAAATTGTCAAGACAATCCAAGCATTTTTTATATGGTTTTATTGATTGAGACTTTTTAATCTAAAATGTTAATTTTAAAATGATAACATACACTTTGAGTCATCCTGGGAACATTTCACATCAGATTAAGGTGTGTCTGATTCCTATACATAAAAAATGACTTATGGGTCATTTATTTAATGTACCAAAATAATATGAATGAGTATTTTCAGTTTTGAGTATGTGAGATTTCTTATTTACAAAAATTAAAGTCACTTTTAAATAAAAAATGTTGTTAGATTTAGACCAGTCACACAGTGTGTCAGATTGAAGTGATTTTAATCGTACACAACAAACATAATTAATGAATCATTTTACTAAAGTAAAAAAACAATATGAATTTATTTTCTTGTTTTTGAGTATGTTAGTTGTTTTTACAATAAATAATGTCAATTATAAATAAAAATAAAATATTAGAGTCAGACCGATCAATCCATTACTCTGATTGAGGTGTGAATGATTCCAAAACATCCAAAATAATATATGGATAATTCTAATAATGTATCAAAAAAATTTATTTTTTTTCTCATTATTAGTATTTTGCTTGTATTCTTTTACTAAAATGTCATTTAAACTAAAAACACAGCCTTTATGTTCTACTCGTCACATAGTATGCTGCTTTCATGTGAGATTGATTCCTATATTTAAAAATGACCTTTGTATAATTTTTTTAAATGTATAAGGAAAACAAAGTGATTTTTATTAGCTTTTAGTGAGTTTCTTGTTTGAAACTAAAATATAAATTTTAATCTAATAGTATATAGTTTGAGAAATATTAATAACAATGGGCATCATATTGAGGTGTTTATGATTAATATATATATGAAAATGACTAATGAATTTTTTTTACTATAGTATTAAAACAATGTGAATGCGTTTATTGGCTTTGAGTATTATATATTCATTTATACTAATATTAATGTTAGTTTTAATTAAAAATATCCACTTGTAGTCCTAATAGTTACACCATGCATCAGATTAATGTAAGTCTAATTCATACAATTCGCAAATTGACTATGGATCATTTTCCTAAAGTATTAAAAATAATCTAAATCTTTTTTCTCAGTTTTGCGAATTTCAATTTTCCTTCTACTAAAATTAATGTCAATTTTAAATAAAAAGACTCAAATGGAGTCATACCAGTCACATCAAACATCTAATATTAATTTGGATAATTCCAAAATGTCTTAAATGACTTTTGGATTTCTTTCAAAAGTATAAAAACAAACCAAATTTATTTTCATAGTTTTGAGTATGTTAATGGTCTTTTTTACTAAAACTAATGTTAATTTTAAATAAAAAGATTCACATGGAGTCATACATGTCACACCATGAGTTGGATTGATGTGTGTATGATCACTATATCCCCCTAATGAAATATGAAACATTTTACAAATGTATAAAAATAATCCTAATGCATTTTCCAGTTTAGGAGTATGTCATTTTTCAATTTTAATAAAATTAATCCAACTTTTAAAGAAAAAAAAGACTCACTTGAATACATACCTATCACACCATGCATCATATTTAGGTCCATATTATTTCTATACATGAAAAATTCCATATGGACCATTTTTATAATGCTTCCTGACAATATAAAATAGTTTTCCTGGTGTTAATTAGGTCACTTTTTTTTATTAAAATGTTAATTTAATCAAGAAACATAAAATTTGAGTCATACTAGTGGAATAATATATCAGTTTGAAGTGATACTAATTACTACATGTCATAAATGACTAATGAATAATTCTCATTAGTTATCAAGAAAATTATAGCACATTTTATCAGTTTTTTTTTGAGTTACACTTTTTGAAAAAATAAATTCAATATTAAACTGATAATGGATTCTTTGGGTCATACTTGGGATGTAATGTATAAAATTCAGGTTATCCTTATTTCTATATGTCAAAAATTACTTATATATCATTTTCATAAATTATCAGAGCAATAAAAATGTATTTTATTTGTTCTGAGTGTGTATGTTTTCTCTTTTAGTAAAATTAATGTCATTTAAATAACAGAATTTGGGTTCATACTAGCAACACCGTGTGTTATATTGAGGTATGGGTGATTCCTATACATCATAAAGTCTCAGAACATCACAAATACCATTGTTAGAGTGAATCTTATTGGATTTCATGGTCTAATGTACAATAATTCATATTTATCATCGATCCATGATGTTGGATTCTTAACAAAGAAATCTAATAGAAGACATGGTAACATTGGTAGAAAGAAAATAGTTATATTTTTCGTGTATTGTTATAAATTATTGAAAGAAAAAATATGGACTCCCACAAGATCTATGAAAAAAAGTAAATATGTATCAGATAAAAATATTGTGTTAATTAACATAAAAAAAGTTTATATAATGATAAAAAAATTAATTTAATAAGTAGTGTGAATTAACCATTCCATGATGTCTATAAAAATTCTTGAAAAAATTTATTGTTTTCATTTTCTTACTTGCAAGATTGTAGTCCAATATCTTAGGAGCAAGAGTAGCTTCCAACTAACCACCCCAACTCAAACAACATAATCCACCTCTATAAGAAAAGATTTATTATGTGAGTAATTACGATAAGAAATAAATTAAACATAAATATGTAAAAACAAATTATTTTTATAGAAAATTATTTTATTATTAAAACATCAAGATTAACTTTTTGATTTATTAGAGTTAGCATTGTTTCTCTTCCTACAATAGAAGTGTAGTGAGCTTGAATAAATGTGATAAATTCCAACACTGTATGGTTTTGACGGAGAAGAAGTCTATGGAAGTTTTTATTCACAATTAAATTAAATATGGATAAAAATATTATAAAATATATTCACTATTAAATTATGACATACAAATAAATTAGTGAATAAATAAATATTTAATAAAAAATATTAGGACATTAACATAAAAATATTTGATAAAATTATGAATAAATTAATTAAATAAGTAGTCGGAATTAACCTTTTCATGTTGGTTTTATGAATTCATGAAAAATTTCTTAATTTTCATTATCTCAGTTGTATCCCTAAAGTCCAACCTCTCATGATCATGATCAGATTTGAAAAACCCACCCCAACTAAAAAAACCCTTTATAATAATACATTTCTTATGTGAGTAATACATAAAAAATTAAAAATAAATATTGGAAAATACAATATTTCTGTGAACAATGATTTTATTATGAAGAAACCAATATTATCTCTGTGATTGAGCAGAGGTAGATTCATTGGTCTTCCGACATAGGTAGTGGATGGAACTTTAAGGAACGTGATGAATTCTAACAATGTAGAGCTGAAAAGGGGTTAAGGGAGGAGAATTTTATGGATGTTATAGTTTAGAAACATATAGAATATAGAAAAAAAAATCCTCTAAAATAAACATAATATGCAAGGGATAATAAAAATTAAATCAATGTTTCATTACATAAATTTTCATTAAATATTGAATATATATCAAAACATTTCCATCAAATATTCTAAATTCTTTTCCATTATTATAGTTCTATCTTCCATAGGATTAGAATCATTATCATATTTATAAGAAATTGTCTATATGAGTATTCAATCATTTAATTTATATTATATTTAAAAAGTATATAATAGATAATAATTTTGGAATAACATTGTATATTAAGAAACACATTTACATTTTCATTAAACTCTCTTTCATTTTAAGGTTTTAGGGATTTAGATCCTCTATCAAGAATAAAAATATATTATTTTAGGTCCCCTATAACATATAAGCAATTATGTATATTATACTAGCATGATATGATAGTGATCTTCCAATGAAATAGTCACCCCCTAGAGAATTTTCATATTACTCGATGGGTTTTTCAATTACCAACAGGACATTCGACAAATTCTTATTATTTGGGTCTAAGACATAAAATACATTCACTGCTTGTGATTACACATTAAATGGATAATATTTTCCACATTTTACAAAGATATTTACCTTCATGGATTCATTTTTGTCAAATTTTACTACAACCCTATTTTTAACCCATTTTAAATAGAATACCAGCACTTGAAAAGTTGTATTATCCAGATCACACATCTATTAGATTATAAAATAATAGGAAATATTTTCACAAATTATATTTCAATATTTGGATATAAATATGTGGATCACTTATACCAAATGCATAACACCGCTATTTTTCATAATACTACTATCATCATGCTTATTTGTATATAATTTATAACCATTAATTATTGAAAGAATATATGATATATCATTTATATTTTGTCCCATGGAAAACAAACAATGTCATTTAACAATTGAATTTGTATTTTTAGGTAAATAATTATAAATTTTATATGTGAACCATCCTCTAAACAATTGATTATAAGTATTTCATATCCAACCTTCAACCCTTGATAGATTAAAATATATATGAAATTATTTGTGGGATTCAACATATGGATCAACATAATAACTATTATTTAAAAGGTAAAGGTTCAATTTATCCCACTCCATTAAGGTAATTGTAGCAAAATATCTCCCAAAAATCCCTTCGCCTATAAGGCATCCAATGTGAAAAACATTTTTGGGACTGATGCTATCAACATATGATAGGTAATCGGTATAGAATTCAACAGATTCATAAAAAATATACCATTTCCAAAAACAATTTTATGGATAAATTTTATTCTTGACATAAACATTCAGAATATTTATATAACATTCAATTTGGAATATGCACTTCAAATGGAAAAGACCATAGAGTTGAACCTCTCTAACTAAGTGAACCCTTAGGTGGAAAATTGTATCAAAGAATTATGGTTGTATGAAAATATCTAATTAACACAATATGAATGTAACCTCTTAATTAATGAATGAAAACTTCACTATGTATATTACTTTATTTCATATGGATTTTAAAACTAAGACGTTTCTAGTTAATGTATGTTATCTATTTATAGGCAGAATGAATCAATAAAATCCATCTCTTTATTACAAATTAATTCATGCTTTGTTAAATAAAAGAATGCATAATATATTCCATATTATTAAGTTTTCTAATGTCTTTGGGAATTAGGTACATTATATAACAATTTAAAACATAAAAACATTGTCTTTATTGAAAAATTATTAAACATGCTCGCACTTGAAATTGTATGGGATAACCTAGGGACAAACCTAAGAAAGAGGTGACCTATAAAGCCCTGTAACGGAATATAAATAAAATAATTTAAAACATGATATACAATAGTAATATAAATCTCTAATTAATTGTGTGGAAAACATAAACATGAATTATAATTCATGATATATCCTGATAATCACTACATGGGAAATGTGGAAACAACTTTAAACATTGTATTACAAATAAAGGCCATGGATAAATGCTAATATGTCATGATGGAAAAAGTCCCATAAAGGAATACGTTTCACTACCTATCCCAACATTATGTATCATGATTCTGAACATTACCAAATTCATTCTATGATTATATAATTCCCAGTACACCTGTCACTGTTATTATATTCTCATGCTTAAGTGCACCTCATCGATTATACAATATGGATTCATTCAACATATTATTTTATTTAAATATCCTATATCGTATTATTCCTAAATTTAATTACCATGTCAAATATTTATATGTGTATAAATTTTAACACCCCTAATATGAAATGTGTACATTATTTACGACACAATTAATTTGTAATGGAAAATCTCAGGGAAATTTCGGTAGCATAAAAACATCACTTAAAAATTAATAAAAATTGTCTGATTTGAGAAAAATGGGTCTAAAATAATTTGGACAAAAAATGGATAGTAATATGGAATTTTTAATAAATAACCCATCAATAGTAATTATAAATATAAATCATAAGATAATAAAGAAACATGAATAAATAAGAGAAGGTGAGGATACCGTTCTTGATTGTGTGACTCAAAATGTCTGATTGGAGATTCTTGAGAGCTTGGGGCACCATAAGAGGAATATAGAGATGGTAGGAAAGAGTAAGAACGTGATCCAAGTATTTTTAGTGAATAGAAATGGGAGATTTGGTGGATTTATATAGGAAATGAGTGAGGATTTCAATATTATTTACCAATCTTATTTCGTGGAATCGATATATTAAAATATCCAAAGCCACAAAAATTACCAGGGTTTTTTCCATGGTTTCTGATAAATGGGAGTGGTTTTCATTATTTTTTATGGTTAAAGGACAAACATAATAAAATAATACCCTTTATTATGTTGACGTGAGCCACACTCTTAAAGAAATGATTTGACAACCTTAAAAGATATTAATAGTTATTTAGGATTCATAAATGCTTTATAAAATTAACCATATAAAATTTAAATCAAATTATTATAAAGATAAAACATATTTTTCATCTTTTATCCCATTTATAATTTTTTTACATCAATATTATGTCATTATGCTGTCATAATTCACATAGTATAATTATACAGTGTTTAGTTTTTACCCAAAAATTCAACTCCCAAAAAAATATTAACCATTGGATAATTTCAACATTATAATTCAAAAAATAATGATCATTTAATCTTCATAATATTATAAATATGTGAATTTTCACTTTTAAAATAATAATCGATATTTATTGAGAAATGCTGGGTTTTTTTGACAATAACAGTTTTTGAACCCTTGAAAAAAATTAAATTTGACATCATAAAAATTATGAAATAATTTATATTTAATAAAAATTATTTAATAATAATATTTTATATAAATATTATTTGTTTTTATGAAACATTAATTCATCAAAATAAATTCCTTAATTGAATTTGAACATTACCCCAAAATATTATTTGTGCTTCATTATATCAAAATAAACATCATTTATAAAGTAACAATAATATAATGAACATATATTAATTATTTTATAAAAAAATTACAAAGTCATATTTCTATGGTATTTATATGTATCCATTTAATACACCAGAAGAATCCCTAAGAGTTAGGTGTGTGACAATGAGACTTTCATGGGGTGGTTCGATGTACATGGTTTCGGCTGTGATCTTGATGATCTTGAACTTCTCCGGTAAATGATTTCACTCATACATAAGTTTTTGGATATCATATTTGGTATGGTGAAGGGGAAATCCCAATGAAACTATCATCCTCAAAAAATCTAATAAATGGTCATCATAGGGTACGATCTAACTAGTCGAGAACACCACTTCCATTTTCCATGTTAATTGGATTTGTTGAAACCATATATTTATACTAACCATGTAATCAATGTTTAATGTCTATATTATCAAGGGTAATGATGCTTAACTATCATTTAAAACCAAAAAAGTATAATTAAACCAAATAAGAGCATGTTTTTATATATAACCATATTGCATAAGAATACATTTTATTAAATCACTAGGGAATTTTTATTTATAATCATTTGGTTCATTAAAATCTTCTTACCTCAAGACATTTCTCCCTAAAAAATTTTATTTTACACCTTAAAAAAGATAAGGGTATCTGTTTTTCATCACTTCCACTAATTACAATGTTACTTCTTCAATATTTTTGTTTCTCCACAACACTTTTACCTCGTGCATTTTCGTGTTTCATAGAACCATGTCTTTATTATATAATATTTTCATCTGCTACTCTTTATATGGGATATCATTATCTATAGGTTACACCTATAGATTTAGTACATGGTATGGTTATGGTATGTTCTCTCACAATATGGATACATGGAATACATCATGTACATGAGATAGGTTTGGTAAGAATGAAATTTGGTAGTCTATAGCTCTAATGTGATCATGGATTTCAAAGGGGATGATGCATCTTAGAATAAGATTTCCCTTATTTACAAATCTCATCCCTTTATTCCATAGAGATATCAAATAGAATACTATGTTTCCAAAATAATACTCTAGGGCACATCTATGATTGAAAACATATCTTTGATGTCGACTCCGAGAAGCCTTGATGTGTTGTTGAATAGTCTTAACATTTCCTACTATTTCCTCAAATATTTAAGGACGTTGTAGTTAATTTTCCCCAAAATCATCCAAATATGTAGGTTTTGTACACTAAATCCCATAAAAGTTCTCTTATAGAACAATTTGGATGATCAAGTGTAAATTATTGTTTTAGGAAAACAAGGCTAGAGTTAGATGTTGGTCCAATCCTCTGTTGAAGTCAATTGGGAATTGTCTCAATAACTCAACATGTGTCTGGATAGTCTTCTAAAAATTTTCATCATTTGAGGGTGATAAATAATTCTGAAGTCCAACATAGAAATCAATGCATTTTTGAGACTCATCTAGAGCCCATAAGTGAATCCTATATATCGATTGGTTACAATTGATAATGGTGATCCAAGAAATCTCAATACATCCCTAATGTAAATCCTTTCATGTTGATCAAGTAAGAAACCCTCTCGAATCATAATTAATTTTACAATATTTATAATAAAATCTACCACCACCCATATATCATTATTCTACATTGATATATTTAGAAGACCGGTAATAAACTTGGTGATGATGTTTTCCCATTTAAATGCAGGTATGGGTAATGGTTGCATCATCCCCTTTGATTTTTTCTTTTCTAATTTCACTTGCTGACATACAAGATATCATCATATATATTATGTGATCTCATTCTTTATATTCTCCCTATAATAGTGTCCCCAGATATCATGATGCATATTTTTAATGCATAGTTGGATCGAAAAGGTTGAGCAATGTGCATCATCCAACAGATCCGTATTTAACTCATGAGTTGATGGTATACATAATCCCAACCCAAATTTCACACCTCCTTATACAATAAAATTGGACTCCAGTGATTTCACTTTCTTTATAACTTCTACATTCTTCCAAATTACTAAATAATTTCACTAATAACCATTTATCTATTCCAAAATAGATAGTTGAAAATCATTTATGAAAGTATTTGTTATGTTTCTTCCATTATGATTCCCATATCCATCATTTTCAAGTCTAAGATGATTCGTTCCCACTCAATTATCATGAATGATAGAATTAATGGATCTTTTATACTTATATAATCTTCCAAATTATTCTCCTTTACATGATGGTTATGGATTGAGCAGTCATACTCCTTGATCAACTCTAGCCATCTTCATTAGCATATATGCATGTAATTCTATGTGAATATACATGTGACAATTTTGTGATCCAAATATATCTCATGCTTCTCCTCAAAGCCATAATTCCACCATATTTTCAAAGAAAAGATCACTAAACCCAAGTAAATTTTTGTGTTGAGTGGTTCTATTAATAAACATTCAATTTCGTTGAAGCATAGGCTATGAATTTTTCATACTGCATTAACACACAACCCAAACCCTTCTTTTAAGCATCATTAAATACCACAAAAACATCTAAAATTATGGCTACTGTGAGTAAGAGGGTAGTGATAAGATTCCATTTAAGTTCCTTGAATATTTTTTCTCACTCATCATTCCAAGAAAACAATACTTCCTTCCGTGTTATCTTGGTTAAAGGGTTCGAAAATCATTATAAATTTCTCACTAATTGACAATAATACCAAGATAATACGAGAAAACTATGGATATCTGTCATAGATAATGGAATCAATCTTCATTCAATTGCTTCTAAATTTGAAGGGCCTATAAATAACCTTGTTCTTATGATGATATACCCAAGTAATGAGACATAATTCAACCATAATTCACACTTTTTAACTTATCACAAAGATTATCCTTTCATATGGTCTGTAGCATAGTTCTTCGATGCTCCTAATTCTCCTTCTAGGTTTTAGAGTATATTAGAATATCATCTATGAACTACTCAAAAAATAAGACAAGTTAATATATTATTTCTCTATTCATCATGTTCATAATGATTGATGGGAAGAACTAGTGAGACTGAAAGGCATCTCTATGAACTGATAGTTCTCATACCTTGTACATGAAGCAGTCTTGGGAATAGCCTCCATCGTCACCCTTACATGGTAATATCTCTACCAAAGATCCACCTTGGTGATGTATTTTTCTCCATGTAGTTGATTAAAAATGACATCAATTCATGGAAGATGATACTTTTTCTTTATCCAGATCATGTTGAGATTAGGATAATATATGAAAAGGAGGATTACCTATCCTTCTTTTTGACAAAGAGGACTGGTGCACTCAATGGTGATGAACATACGCATATGAACACCTTTTCATGACTATACTATACATGTTTCCACATCTCCTTAATTTACCCAACATCCATTCTATATGGAGTATTGGATAATGTAAAGGCACCAGATGTATGATCGATGGAAAAGTCAACCTCTCGGCTCGGAGGAGAACCAAGAAATTCCTCAAAAAACTAGATATGTGTATTCTCTCTTAATAGTAATTTCTTCTTGGATGATTCTTAGCAGAGACTCAATAAGATGAGATATATAAGCTTGATTACTGGTAATGAAAATCCATTTATATGATTTTTATGCTAAAGAAGATTCATCATCCTCCTTTTACTTGTAAAGAATGGTGAGTTGATTCGCAATACATATTGCGATTTTTTTATCAGGGAAGTTTATGTGGGCTCTATATGAGAAAATCCATTCCATGTCTATAATTTCATAAAATTACAAAAAAAGGGATTATAAAATTTTCATGGGGAAGATCATCCCAAAAATGTTGAAATGGGAGGAGTTATATAATTGGAAGAAAATAATTTTCCCATTTTCAATTTTCATTGATAACAGCACTTTCATGCTTTGTTCTGGTGTTTGAATTATCCTATTAATCATTCAGGATATGAAGCAATGCATATAAGTAGAATAAAAATGTACATTCACTGTTATTTAAATAATAATATCATACCTCTCACTACTTCATTTTGGGGACCCGCCTTATCGGGTGTGATAGAAAAATACTTCCCTTGCTTCTTTTGAGGTTGTTGGGTTGTCTATGAAATCCCATGGCCTAACGCATTGGTTTGCAAAGGGTCATGATTCGTAGAAGACAATGTAATGAAAAATTTGATAAGGTTTGATTGGAGTATTAAATTTCTACATTATATTGGTGGGTTTCTATGATTAGTAAAATGTAGATAGGTTCAATTCCTTTAGTCACCTAAATCATTCCCTTCCCCCCTTCGACAATTTCTGAGTTACTTCACTCTACACCTATGAAATGCAAGATGTTGAAATTTCTTGGCCCTGTTAGATTTATCTATGATACCAAAAAAATTGAACACCAATTCTACCTTCGTATTTCTATGATTCCCTTTAGATTATTTGATCACCATTTGATTTTAAGGTTATATAAGACACTTTCTTCAAAGCTATGAAAGTCTCTATTTACAAGGGATTTTCATTAACTTGGTTTTAACCCCCAAAGAATAGGAATACCCTAAATGTTTGTTTAATGTCAATGAAAATGGTGTTTGATGCATGTATTGTGATGTTTTCCTATTTACATCTCAAAAAAATCATCTTTTTTCTTAAGGGTAAGAAAATGTAACGTCCCGACCTGGAAGCCACTAAACCAGTGCTCCGAGCTGGTTTGCCACAAGGCCTTAAGCGTGCCTCCCCATACACCAGAGGCTGCCGACTAAAAGATAAGGCCTAGGGTGTGATAGTGGGGAGACTATACCCTCATACTAGAGTAAGAAAACATCAGAAATAACTAAGTATCATACACAGTGGAAAGTAAATAGAGTGGAGAAGCAGTAAACAACAGAAATAGAACTAGTTGTTATAGTAAAATGTTGTAAAAGACCGAACAACTATGAAACACAATACAACACTGGTCACCCACCTGTCCAATCATACAGATACAAGTACAAATGAAACTGAAAGTAAAAGAACATGGCTCTACTACTAACTCCGAGCCAAACCACATACCCGATCTCCAGACACTGTCGAATTGAAGTAGCCCGATTAGTAGTACCTCTCGAGCATCTCCGCCCGATCATGCAACACTTGCCCTCAGCCCTATCTACCATGCAACTCATGCTCAACATGAAAATTAGACATAAGGTCTACATGTACACCGAGGTGTACGTGAAGGGGTGAGAAACAATCTCAGTAGGGAACCCCGATAACAACCTATAACTGTGCTACTAAAAGTGTATGCAACAACAATGTTCTCATCCTAGCTGTAACACAACAAAATGAAGTAAACCAAACAAGCAACCGTAGTTGAACTCGGGGTATATAATCCCTATCAACTGGGAAAGTTCCACCATGGTTGTCCATATCTATATACGTACACATGAATAGTCCCATACCTATACACATATAAAAAAATATGAATATTCATGATTAGGTGATTCAAATAACAAGAAACCACATGATCTGTAGATCCATGGGACCATAATCCCGATCACCTAGACATCATGTGCAAGGGAATTGTGCTGGACGTCATGCCACAAAATCCTTGTATCATTAAGTCAATCTCTGGGTCTGTATTCCCATCGGCATGTACCTGCTTCAGCCAACGCTCGAAATATATCTCTGTACAAGTCAACCAGAACCCAGCCCTCAGGCTAAAAAGAACCTTGCCCTCAGGCTAAAAAATACCCCGCCTTCAGGATAAACAGAACAGTTCCATCAGGCTAAACAAAACCACACCCTCAGGCTAAACAGAGCCTTTCCCTCAGGCTTAACAAAACTACACCCTCAGGATAAACAGAATCTCGCCCTCAAGCATAATAGAATCTTTCCCTCAGGAATAACATAAGTCAAGCCCTCATGCATGAAAGGTTTCCCTCATGTGAAATAAAACGTCACCCTCAGGCTAATACAGTCACACCCTCAGGCTATAATAAAACACAGCCCTCAGGAACAAGTAATCGGGCCATGCCAAACATATAAACATGCAATTTATATATAATTCCTCTCAAGGTAAAAGTAATTCATAAATATATATGGCATACCCTCAGGTATCCTGTCCAAATGGTTAAACAAAGGAATGCACCCCTCGGGATGGTCCTAGATCTGTGAAGTGATCGCAAACAACATTTTATTATCACAATTAATTACCTATTCAATTATAGGTATTTAAAATAGCCACGACCTCAGCCAAACGACACCCCAAATATGGGTTCGTAGCTAAAAAATGAAAAAATGCACAACAGTTTGAAAAATAAAAACCAACACACCTACAACTCAGGCACACAAGGAAATGTAGGTATCCCAACAAATAAGAAGACGCCTCGCATCAGGCTCAATAGCCACGAACCAGGAAGCACCTCTGGTAACAACTAGAGTATCAACAACCCAAGTCATATTTAAAAAACAAGTTAGGGTGTCCAAACTCCCAAAACAACACTAAAAACATAACCCCACAAAATTACTAGCTTGGAAAGGGTTCTAGATGACACCCAAACACCTTCTCTACCCAAAACCGATGTAACAACTCAGGTCGGTCAAACAACGGTCACCCACTGAGTCCCACAAGTCAAACACCAAGGAGTCATCCTTCTAAGGATCCTCCATATAACTAGAGAGAAGGAATACTACATGGGATCCTTATCAAAGTGGAATCCTACATAAGATCCTTGAATGAAGAACAAAAGAGGAAACACATAACAGGGGTCCTCTTAAAGAAAACATGAGGGTGTTCCTACAAGGACTCCCGAGTTCAGCACAGAAGCAAGGAATCCCTCAGGGGACCCTTGAAAGAATCCATTCTCACAACCTCTTAGGTCATAAGGGAACGTCTCACTAGGGAAACATCCTCTAAATAAACGGTTATGCGATATATCTCACAGCTCAACTCATATTAATTGTCTCCACTAAGTTGGTCTGAACACCCAACCTAACAACCTCTCCAAGTCTCACCCATAGGCGATGAATAGGCTCAATAAAAGGAGGTTGAATCCCCTCCATTTAGATAAAACCACTAAAACCCCATTTATATGACCTTTAAATGTCAAATGGAGTCCACCATTGAAATCTACATGGAAAAAAGCTCGGAATTGACTACTCACATGCCCAATTCTAACTTCCAAAGCCCAATATATCCCAAAATTACTAAGCTGGAGCTGTACAAGTCCAGAGCACATAGGGCCTACCTGTGTAATAGTACGCGGCATGTACTTTACAGTACATGGCGGTTAATATTTACAAAAAGTTACACCGTGTCATTTTTCACCAGAACACATGCCCATGTACCACTACAAGGCGTGTACTTCAAAAAAAACCACTAAAACCGTGTTCTATTCCACACAGCCGATCAGAAGGCCACCACTAGACGACGTGTACTCAAAGTACATGGAGTG
This sequence comes from Viscum album, assembly GCA_963277665.1. Taxonomy (NCBI): domain Eukaryota; kingdom Viridiplantae; phylum Streptophyta; class Magnoliopsida; order Santalales; family Viscaceae; genus Viscum; species Viscum album. Next base: position 1,355,110,446 of record OY728150.1, on the reverse strand, counting down.
TACTAAAAAAACTCATCTTCCCTAAATGGGAAGAACACACGCCGTGTATACTGGGTTTTCCGACAGGAAATCCCTAAAAATGCCTAATTCGCCCGTTTTCGCCCCCGAAACAACAGATCAAGCCCCATGGGCATACCAGCAAGAAATATAAGGCTTTAAAAACTTAAAAAAACTTGTTTAAAGGTGATATAAGGAGAAAACATAAACGTACTTACCTTCAGGAGGAAACCTATGATGCTTCGGTTGGTTTCGCGGTCCACCGATGCTGCACGCCGACTCAGCGCATCGAGGGCTTCGAATCTGTACCCCTATCACCTGCCTTCTCTCCAGTTTCCTCAATCCCCCAATTCTCCCCTGGGAAATGGCCAAGGAGAAGCCACACATAGTGCGTGCACAAGAAATATGAGGGAGGAAGAGAGAGAAAAGAAAAGAAAAGAAGAAAAGAACAGGAAGAAAAAGGGGCATGGGCCGACCCCGGCGCCCGACATGACTTTATGAATTCTCTATGATAAACTCCCACTTACAGACTCAACGGCTCAAGAAAGAATCTCAATATGATTCTCTGTTTAATAGTTATCATGAAACAAACTTGCGTGAATAAAATAATATTTAATTTAATATTATAAAATATTAGATATTCCGCCCAAATTTAAACAGCTCAGATTTCCACCAAACACCTGTCCTATGGTAAACACCCTATTCTAGGACCATCATAGTGGTCAGAAAAATTATTTGAGGTCAGATGGTAGGGGAAAATGACCATTTTTCCCCTAATGAGCATCCAACAGCAAAATTCAAATTTTTGCTCAGAACTGTAGTTTGAAAAAAACGGTTTCTTAAAAACACACCACCATAAACATTCTCGTTCCTGAGAAGCCCAGTGAAAGAACCAACAGCCATACTCATAACCAAAGCATCTGCACAAACAAGCTATCTAGACTATCCAACGGCGAGCCTTATATCGCTAACAACTACCTTCTACACAGAATATATTAAAATACGACTGATTTGGTGCTCCCCACCATAGAAATACCATTATCGCCGTCTTAAAAGAAAACCATGAGCTCAAAAGATCCTGGAAAACACTGATGTTTAACCCGAACAAGGATAACCACCTTCAAGGGGCCAATGGTTCACTCCCCACCATATGGATTTCCTTACACCTCTCCGAGAGCAAAAACAAAACAGGTTCCATCCTCAATAGGGATGAGCTTAAGAATGAAAAAGGATCTCGATGAAGGTCGAAGCTCTCTCAACACACCCAAGACGAATCAAGATATCGCATGATCATCTCTAACAAGAGTACACTGAGATTTCACAAAAGTCATGTCCAGCTCCCTCCATGCCACGATAGCATCCTGCCAAAACCTGACCAGGATTCAAGCGCGGGTTAACCACCCTCAAACAGGTTTCCCTAGAACAAAACATACATCAAACTACAAAGGTTCGAGTCAAAACAAAGGGTCTGTAGGTCTTCCACCTAGCCCTACTAAAAATGCCTCACAACTGGGTCACAAGGTCTAACCACCTAGCCCAAAATATCCAAAACCTCTCAGAAGATGGTAATGATCACAATGACTAAAAAGTCAAAACCAAAGCACAACCTGCAAGGGCCCTGATCCTCTCAGAGCATCCTCAGAAGGAACTACTCCCTGGAGTTCATAACACAAGCAGAAGAGAAACTGAACAGACACTCATTGGGTATCTGTATCTGGGAATACCCCAAGGAGGTCCAGTTCATAAGAAAATACTTGGTATCTATCGGCATCGTTCTCAACGATCCGACTAGATAGCCACAAACTTGAGAAACAACACCCAATAAGGGTTAAACAGAAAGGCATCACCTGCCACATAGACCAACGGGGTCACTACACCACCTATGCACGAGGACTGAGTCATCAGCCTCAACAAAAATGTATCAACCTAGATCCACACAACCTTCCATCAGAGTAAAAAGTATGTGCAAGCAGACCCAAAGGTCTCAGTCGTCATTAAAAACACACACTAGCAGGCCTATGTTCTGTGAATCCTACGTGCCTAGTATGATGCATGAGACACCTCTTGCCTTTGATGGCCAAGATTCAAAATCCATCCATGGCATCTTACAAATGGTCATGATCTAGAGATCCATAGTAAATCAAATCACCACACAACATGTGTGTCACTCACGGTGAAAATCATATACAACTATAACTTCACAAAATCAAAATAGCAATCCCAAACGCTGGCAACCAGGACTTCTTACCAGAATACGTGTTCTCGACGCACTAGCCCGATATCCATAATAGGTTCCGACACATTCTTAATACTCTTGTCTACCATACCCCAAATAGTGAACTGAGAAAAGAAAACTCCTCTGATACCACTTTGTAACGTCCTAACCCGGGAGACACTAAACCAGTGCTCCAAGACGGTTCCCCACAAGGCCTCAAGTGCGCCTCCCCGTACGCCAGAGGCTACCGACTAGTAGCGAGGGCCTAGGGTGTGATAGTGGGGAGACTATGCCCTCATAACAAAGTATGAAAACATAGGAAATAATTATGTATCATACACAGTGGAAAGAAAACAGAGAGAGAAAGCAGTAAACAAAAGAATTAGAACTTGCTTTATTAGTAAAATGTTGTACAAGCCCGAAAATCTATGTAACAAAACACAACACTGGTCACCCACAGGGCCGACCATACAGATAAAAGTACAACAGAAACTGAAAGTAAAAGTACAGGGCTCTGCTACTAACTCTCAGCCAAATAATGTACCCGTTTTCCAGACACTATCGAACTACAGCAGCCTGATCAGTAGTACCACTCAAGCAGCTCCGCTCGATCATGAAACACTGGGCCTCAACCCTATCCACCATGCAACTCGTTCTCATCCTGAAAAGCATATATAAGTTATACACATACACCGAGGTGTACGTACAAGGGTGAGAAACAATCGCAGTAGGGAACCCCAACAACAACCTATAACTATACTGCTAAAAGTGTATGCAACAATAATGTTCTTAGCCTAGCTGTAACACAACAAAAGAAAGTAAACTAAACGAGCAACCACATTTGAACTCAGGGTATATAATCCCTATCAACTAGGCAAGTGCCACCATGGATGTCCATATCTATATACGTACACATGTATAGTCCCATACCTATACACATATACATAAATATTAATATTCATGATTAGGTGATTCATATGACAAGAAACCACATCCCAAGTCGATCCTTGGGACCATAAGCCCGATCTCCTCGACATCCTGTGCAAGGTAATTGAGATGGATATCGTGTAACTCAAACCGTGTATCATTAAGTCGATCTCTGGGTCTGTAATCCCATCGACATGTACCTGCTTCAGCTAACGCCAGAAATATATCTCTGTACAAGTCAACCAGAACCTAACCCTCATGCTAAACAGAACCTTTCCCTCAGGCTAAACAAAACCACGCCCTCAGGCTAAACAGAACCTTGCCCTCAGGCTAAACAATACCACACCCTCAGGCTAAGAAAAACCTTTCCCTCAGGATAAACAAAACCATTCCCTCAAGATAAATAGAATCTCTCCCTCAGGCATAACATAATCTCACCCTCAGGCATAATAGAAGTAGGTCCACAGGCACGAAAGGTTTCCCTCAGGAGAAATTGAACGTCGCCCTTAGGATAATACATTCACGTCCTCAAGATATTGTAAAATTTCTCCCTCAGGAATAAGTAACCAGGACATTCCCAACATATAAACATGCAATTTATATACAATTCCTCTCAAGGAAAAAGTAATGCATAACTAAACATGGCATACCCACAGGTATCCTGGCCAAACGGATAAACAGAGGAACGCAGCCCTCAGGATGGTCTTGGATCCATACAACGATCCCAAACAACATTTTATTATCAAAATTAATTACTTATTCAATTCTAGGTATTAAAATATCCACGACCTCAGCCGCACGACACCCCAAATATGGGTTTGTAGCTCAAAAACGTACAAAACGCACAATAATTGGAAAAATAAACACCAAGACACCCACTAATCAGGCACACAAGGAAAAGTAGGTATCCTAACAAATAAGAAGACACCTAACGTCAGGATCAAAAACCACCAACCAGGAAGCACCTCTGGTAACAACTACAACATCAACAACCCAAGTCAGATATAAACAAACAAGTGAGGGTGGCCAAATGCCCAACCCAAAACTAAAATCATAACCCCACAAGATTACTAGCTTGGCACATGTTCTAGATGACACCCGAACACCTTATCTACCCCAACCCGATGTAACAACTCAAGCCCGTCAAACAACGGGCACCCACCATTTCCCACAAGTCAAACACCAAAGAGTCATCCTACTCAGGATCTTCCAGATAACTAGAGAGAAAGAATCATACACGGGATCCTTATCAAAGTGGAATTCGACATAAGATCCACTAATGAAGAAAAAAATAGGCAACCCATTATAGGGGTCCTCTCAAAGAAAACATGAGAGAGTTCCTACAAGGACTCCGGAGTTCAGAACACAAGGAAGGCATCCCCCAGGGGACCCTTAGAAGCATCCGATCTCACGAACTCTTAGGACAGAAGGGCACGTCTCACTAGAGAAACTTCCTCTAAAAAAAGTTTACGAGACAAAACTCATAGCTCATCTCATATTAAAGGTCTCCACTAATTTGTTCCGAACACCCAACCTAACAACCTCTCCAAGTCTCACCCTCATGCGACGACTGGGCTTGATAAAAGGAGGAAGAATCCCCTAAATTTAGATAAAACCCCCAAAACACCATTTATATGACCCTTAAATTTCAAATGGAGTCCACCATTGTGATCTACGCGGAAAAATTCTCAGAATCGACTACTCACACACCCTATTATGACTTCCAGAGCCCAAGATATCCCAAAATTACTAAGCTGGAGCAGTACATGGCCAGAGTGCATGGCCAGAGCACATAGGGCCAGCCTGTGTAAGAGTACATGACGTGTAATTTACTATGAATGGAGTGTACGGTTCAAAAAAAGTTACACCGTGTCCGTTTTCACCCGAACACATGCCCATGTACCACTACACGGCGTGTACTTTACTGTACATGGCATGTACTTCAAAAAAACCAATAAAACTGTGTTCTATTCAAAATGGATGGTCACATGGCCACCACTAAATGGATTGTACTTAAAAGAAAACTCATCTTCCCTAAATGGGAAGAACACATGACATGTTCCCCTGGATCATACGTTGTGTATACTGGGTTTTCCGCTGGGAAATCCCTAAAAACGCCTGATTCGCCTGTTTTCAATCCCGAAACAACAGATCGAGCCCCATGGGCATACCGGCAAGCAATATGAGGCTCTGAAAACATAAAAAAACTTGTTTCAATGTGATATATGGAGAAAACATAAATGTCCATACCTTCGGGTGAAAACCGTTGACGCTTCGGTTGGTTTCACGGTCCACGGATGTCGCACGCCGACTCAGCGCGTCGAGGGCTTCAAATCAGTACCCCTCTCACCTTACATCAATCCCATTTCGTTGATCTTTCAATTCTCCCATGGGACACCACCAAGGAGAATCCACACATGGTGTGTGTGCAAGAAGGAGGAGGGAGGAAGAGAGATAAAATAAAGGAAAAGAAGAAAAGAAAAGGAAGAAAAAGGGGCCAGGGCTGGCCCCGGTGCCCGACAGGAGTTTATGCCTTCTCTAGGCCAAAATCCCCATTCCGGACTCAACGACAAAGATAGAATCTCAATAAAACGATCTATTTAAAATTTGTCACTAAACAAAATTGCATGAAAAAAAATTATTTATTTTAATAATATTAAATATTAAATATTCCGCCAAAATTCGAACAGCTCATATTTCCACCAAACTCATGTCCTAGGGTAAACACCCTATTCCAGGACCGACGAAGTGGTCAAAAAAATTATCTGAGGTCATATGGTAGGGTGAAATGACCATTTTACCACCCATGAGAATTCAACAGCAAAAATTCAAATTTCTGCTCAGAACTACAATCCGAAAAAACACTGATTCTTATAGATAATACCATTCCATTTTAAGTTGGAGAATGTGTGAAAAATATTTATCGATTTTTTTTTGGAATTTGTTCCACCCAATCACCTGGATCCCTTACTCATTCTTTTTATTTTTGATCAATGGACACTACTAATAATATCATCCTAACATAGGATAATTATATAGTAGAACCTATTCTTTTTCATATCATTAATGGATTAAATAGATCTTGTCAATGGAGTTGATCCATTGTTCCGTGAATAAGGGATTAGATGAATCATTGAATTTTAGTGGCCTTTGTCACTTAAAGGACTCAATTTGGGATTTTTCATTCTTAGGGGTATTTTTTTGCTCCACTAAATCAATGTTCTATTAAAAATTTGAGTCATCATACAGATTATCATTGCAATCATTTCAATTCATTCTCACATAATGTTGGTTATCTCATATGGACAATCAACACATCTCCTATCACATTTTTATCTTACCCAATTCCTCCTATTTCAGTTCATTGGATAAAATAATACCAAAAATAAGGATTTTTATTTTTAAACTATTAAGCACATAAAATGACATTCAAAAAAAAATTAATGTAGTGCATATAAATTACAATTATTTCATTAACTTGTGAATTTCTAGTCTTGAATAATGTTATCCATGATCTATTTACAAACACATATTACCATGGGTATTTTTTCCTTAATAATGGTTCAGAATGATGTTATGAAATTTCAAATGAATATCCCATGGGTGTGTCAAACTAGGTGTATAATATGGAACATTTTCATGTACCTAATTATGACGATTCAAACCAATCACACCGTGCCAAACTTGTTACCCTTGGGTATATCTATTCTAGAACCACACACAATTATAGTATCCAGGAATGGAATTATTATCATGATAATCTAATTATATTATAAATAAAAAAATTAGGGATGTTTTATTATACTCAGTATTATCCATAAGTATTTCTCTAGTAGTTTACAATCCTAATCAAAAAAATAACAATATATCTCCTTTAATACAAACTATAACAAACCTTATCTTTATTACAAATTAATTAATTACTTATTAGATAAATGTAATCATATTAAAACCTGGATTATTGGGAAGTCTAGTATCATTTGAAATTTGGTACATTATATAAAAACTTAAAGCATTAAAACATCATCTTTATTGAAAACATTATCTTTCTTCACTAGAAACTGCATGGGATAAATTAGGTAAATACATGAGAAATGGGTGATTTATAAAGTATAGTAAGTGAATAAATATGCAACAAAGTGATACATAAAATAATAATGGAATATAAATGGGGAATAAAATGTGTGAGAATCACAAATATGAAAAATAATCCATGACATATAATGATAATCATAACGTGAGAAATGTGGAATGAAATTAAAACATTGCATAAATAACATAGCTCAAGGATAACTACAAATATATAATGCTGGAAAATGTCTAAACAAGTAATTATGCTTCATCCAAGTATGAATTTGTTATCTCATGGGAGTAAACATTACACAATGCATTAGAGAATTGTATGTTTTGGTGCATCCGTCACTTTCATTTCATTCTCATGCTTAAGTGTGCCACATAGGTAATACACCATGAGTTCTTTCCTCATAATATTGTATTACAAAATCAATGAGTGTAGAATAAATACATTTAATTACTAATTCAATGAAGTATCTGTTTATAAAGGTGAACACCCTTGATAGTAAATGTCTATCATATTCACTTCATAATTGTTTTTGGCATGGAAAAAGTGATGAAATTTAGACAGCATAACATCATCACTGAAAAATTAATAAAAATGGGTTGATGAGAGAAATGGATTCTATGATAATTTTTAAATAAAATAGGATGTAATAGGGCCATGTAATTTCATATCATAACTAAAATATTTTGAAATATATGTTATAAGATAATAATGAAACATGAATTGATACGAGAAGGTAAGGATCCCTTACTTTAGTGTGTGAATCCAAATGATTGGGAGGAGCTTCTTAAGAGGTTGGAGTAACCTTTAGAGGACTCTTAGATGGTGGGTTGGATAGATTATGGTTGTGATTCAAGGATTTACGTGAATAGAAAAGGGATAATGGGTGGGTTTATACTGGAAATGAGTGGGGGTTTCATTATTATTTCTCAAACATAGGTTATGGAATATAAAATAAAACAACAAAAAACACAAAAAAACCCATATTATTCCCATGGTTTCATTTATCGAACCTCACCACACTCGTGTAATTTTATGAGTCATTTATAGTCTTTTTGAAACAATATGAGATCATTTAGACGACAATGTATTATTTTGAGATCATGCTATTGAACGTTAAATTCATTTAGCATCATATTCTCGACATTGTATATCATTTTGTTCTAGTAGAATATCACTCTAGTGACCAAGTAGTTCTGTAAAGATCATGACTCTCCATCCACAACTATATTTAAAATTACATTAATTTCATACAATAGAAAATGTTCTATATTTAGTATATCAAGTATAAAATGGACTCTTATCGTAGCTCTTTATCTTCTCAAAAAAATATGTAAAATCATGATGGACATCTTCAATATCCATTCGTATTTCTTCTATGTGATCTCCATCATCATTTACACTAGGAATCATATCAAATTATCTATTAACCAATGTTTCAACACATTTATTGTGTATGCTTTATTTTTTCTCAATGTCTAGTCCAACATTTATAACTCTGATCTATTCTATAAAAAATAAACTGTTAATCTAACTATTCCCGACTAATTTTTCATTAATAATAACTATAATAAAAACAAGGAAAAAGTATTTAATTAGGGATTTATACATGATCTATTATAAATATGAGGAACTATTTAACTCCTTCATCATATTATTTTACCATATAATCAGAACAAAACTATTTTCAATTCATATTTTTCCAATCATGTTAAAAAAATCAAAAAATTCAATAAAAAATAAATACCCAAAACATATTTAATTTCAAAAGGAAAGGTTATAAAACAAATTAACAATATAAACCCTAAAGTTTGTTGTTTCAATTAATTTTGGAATGATTTTTAGAAAAAGGGTAATTCAATTTCAGAAAAAATTTACTCAACTATGCGAGGTGTTGTCCTCTGAATTCATCAAACGGTGAATGTTATAGACAATGATCACCCTCATAATCTCATCTCCAAAATAGTTATCATTGGATATTTTTTATTGACACTCATCCACCATTTTCTAATGGTCTTGCACCTTTGTTGCTCAAAACAATCTAAGATTTTATTCATCAATCTAATGGCTATAACTCAGACTAGTACAACATACATAGAATGTTATGAAGGATGAGTCTCAAGAAACAAATTTCAAAAACAACTCTTCCGGAGATAAATCTTATAGGGGTGATAATAATATTCCATTTGTTCTAAAAAAGATGAATTTCCTACCTTATGTGAGAGTCACATAATTTGAACTGGTTATTAAGATGTGGGGTATTAATGGTGATATTGGGGGGGGGGTATAAACATTCATTTTTTTGATTCGAGGGTTGTCATTTGGTACATGTTATGAAACATGAATCCTTGGCCCCCTATTAATTCTATTTTTAAAAAAGTAATTTAACTTTTAATAAACTAAATCCACTAACTTTGACTAGAACTACCTCTATTAAAATGATACATCTAATATTTAATAAATCTTTTAAACAAATTATAATATAATATTGTCAATTAAGGGGAAATAAGAATCCCAAATATGATAAATATGAATAATAAACTCTCATTTCATCTACTAGAAGATATAAAAATGTAATGATTAAACATTTTGACAAATAATGAGTTATTTCATATACATGGATGGTAATAAAGGATCCTCAGCGGTGGAACCGATACATGTAGACCTCAAATGATGAATAAGTATAAATATTTTCTAAAAATTATTCCAACATATTTATAATTTTATTACTGTCATTCAATTTTATGGACCAAGGGATATGACATCCTAATGAATTAGAGCATTTAATATTAATAGCAAACAATTTTTTTGAAAACTATTGAAAATTATAATTTAATTGTCAACTAAAAATTGATAAGGAATGGATTTTTTTGTGAGAAATTAATATGAATAATAACAATAATGATTTTAAAAATCTAAAAATTGTTAGTTGAAAAATTGATTCAATAATTATTTCTATATAGGTTGAAAACAAGAATTATGTTCAAGTAAGTGAAGAATATGATTTATAAGAAAATTTAATTTTCATGGAAATTATGGGTTCTATTATAATTTTTGGCACATAGTATAAAATTTGAGTTATAATGAGATAAATGATAGAAATTATGGACGATATAAATTTTTTCGGTTAAATGGGATATGACCCACTCTTAAAAATTTAGTTTTAAAGTGAGATGAATATTCATATGTAAAATTAGATGATAAATATTAATAATTTAATGAACACTATTGAACATACGACAAATTTAATAGCCATACATATAGTATTTTTACGACTTTATAAAAATATAAATGAAGGTTACATAGAGTTTTATCCGAATAAATATTCATGTAATATACACGTAAATTCATGAAGACCAGCTGAGTATACTTGGGGGTAAAAAAGTTCATAATTTCTATGGGTATGGATATGTTATATTTTCTAATCATTATCTAGATTTTCTCCCTAGGAATCTCTCTTATTTCTAATACATTACATATTGTAATATTATCATGTCTTAGAGAGAACTAATCCCACTCGAACTATGGGGTATTATTTCAACCAATGGATATATCACATGGATGGATTCCTTTGGCTAGGTATAATGTGTTCTTAAGAAACCACAATGATGAATGTAGTAGTATACTCACATTAGTAAATCGTATACATGTGTTCACTATTTGTTTGGCATGGATTACATTTTAATATTGGTAGATATTTGGAGTGATGTGTCTTATTGTTTTTAGTGTGTTGATTAAGTGTAAATCGATCCCTATAAACACATCTTGGTCAACTAACATCCAATATAACCAATAACCACTACCGAACTACTAGACATCTATAACTAACTAAAAACCACCCACAGAACACCCTATCAACATACCTTTTAATCACATCATTATTAAATTATATATTCATCATCATTATCCACATTATATTCATTTATCCATTTTTCACTTTCTATTAATTATTTCCCTATTCAAATTCATTATAGTATTCACATGTTTTATTTAATAAAAAATTAAAAATTATATCATTAACTAACACATTTCTCACTAACTTTTAATCCATTACCCGTCATTAATTTTATTCATATAACCATGTTCATGCATCCAAGAATCTGAGACTCAATCCCACTAACCAATCATAATATCTCATCAAAAACCACACTTTCCCATACCAACATGAACCACACCCATTCAATTTCATATATAATAGAGACTACCATCCCCTTTATAGATCAACTGACCATACCACCTCCATAATGATAATGCAACATCATCAAACAAACCCCCACCATTATATCCATATCATTCTACCACCTCGAAACCAACCTTCGAAAACCATAACTAGAACCACTCATACCCTATTAAAAATGAACACTAAAAAAACTATGACACATATTAGTAAACATTATAGTAAACCACACAAAATGGTATCTTATAAATCCATGTTGAATATTAGTTAAGAATAGTAAACATAATCAATGGATGAGGTGGAAGGGAAAGTAACATACCTTGGATTGATACGTTGAATCGTTCAAGAAAATGTATATATATCACTATACCTACAATTCTTTCGATCATTGGTTTCATTCGACCATAAAATCATTAAAGACTTCTATATGAGACTTGGAATTATTCATTCCTTGATTCATGAATTTATTTGATCTTGGATTGAATTAGGATGAGCATCGGTAGTAGATGGATTTTATGGAATGCTTTGGATATCATTACATACTTGTGACTGGGTAGGGTTTTTAAAATAGACTGGATAAAAATTTATAAGAGATTAAAAAAAGTCTTAATAAAGATCCATTTTATCCAGGCCAAATCAATAAACACTGGTAAAAGGAATCTTTATCAGTGTTTTTTAGCACTGATAAAGCTCCATATTTAGCAGCACTAAAATATGTTAATAAAGGACTTATAAATAATAAATACTTTTTTGGAAATATATTTATATAATTATATATATCCAATATATATATATATATATATAAATTTACTCTGCATATTTATTATTTAAAAATTCTTATAATAATTATATATTTATTTTAACATATAATTAATTATTTATAATTATATAAATACTTTTTTAAAAAAATATTTATTTATTTATAATTATATATATATATGTATAGATATTGTAAATATAAAATTTTAAAATTATTTATTTAAAAACGTCTATATACAAATATATTTTTAACATTATAAATGAGTATTTAATTTCAAGTTCATCCATGATAAAAATGAGTGAAATTAAATAATTAATAATAAGTAGACTTTAAAAATATTGAAAAAATGGATAAATTTTACTAATTAAATTTAAATTATTAAAAAAATATGGACATATACCGAAAAGGAGATGAATATATATTTATAATATTAAAAAATAGAAAATTAATATTTTTAAATAATTATATAAACTTATAAAATTCGGAAAAAATAAAAAATAAAAAGTAAAAAGTAAAAAATAAAAAATAAAAAATAAAAAATAAAAAATAAAAAATAAAAAATAAAAAATTAATAGTAAAATTGTATTTTATAACACGTTATAAGAAATTAAAAATAAATAATTAAAATTTACAAATTAAGGAAATGATTTATTAAATGTATTGTGTTATAATAAAATTACAAAAGTAATTATAGAGTTTCTAAAAAGTACAAAAATATTCAGTGGATATGTTTCTATATAAGATTTCATTACGTAAATATCTATATGTGTGCGTTGTATATAAAAATTCATTAATTATGTATATATATATATATATCAATATAACACATGTTTGATATATGTCAAATTGTAAAATCAAATGACATTCAATAATGTCTATTGGTCAATGAAATTATTTAGTATTACTAATTCATATGTATTTTTAATTATAAACCATTATTCACTAAACGTATGACATATTTAATATAATGAACAAACATTTTTTTGTTATATAAATCATGTTTTTATACAATCACACACATATATATATATATTAAAGATATACTATTTATTAATATTATCAATTATCACTTTTATTAATAAATTGATTAATATTTTATTAATTTACAAATTTTTAATTTTTAATTGATTAATTTTCATTTAATATATATCTATATATATACTAAATATTATTTATTTATATTAAAAATTAATTAATTAATAAATTTTTTAATATTTTTTAATAAACATATTTATTTTATTTATTTATTGAATTTTTTAATTTTATGTGTGACCTTTATTAGTCCTAAAAATGAAATTAGAAAGGATCGTGTTATTATTTCTAAAAATAATGTTCTAATAAATGGTACCCTTTATGAGCGCTAAAAATAATGTGACTTTGAAGGGTACATTTTCTCATCATTATAGAAAAGTACTAATAAGGGTTACCCATTATTGGTGCTAAAGAATCACTGATAACTGGTACTATTTTTCCATACTGGAAAAAATGTGATGATAAACGTTACCCTTTATGAGCGCTTTTTTACCACGGATAAAGGGAACATTTATGAGAACTCTTTTTGAGCGCTAATAATTTCCATTGTAGATAATGAAACAAATTATATAATTGCAAGCCCAAAATACCTATGGTTGACAGGTTGAAGTCCTTTATGAAGATATAACTCTTACTTTTCCAAATAGAGGGTTCTTTTCACTTTTATGATGGCTATGAATGATTTTTAGAAACCTGAGATGCTCATGGTATGAAGTGTTATTTATGGATTGACATTCTAAGTATTATTATTGAAGGTCTATGATCTTCTATTAAAAATGGTGAGGTTCTTGCAGTCTACTAATAAGTTGTGATGATGTATGATGGTCTATAGAGTTGAACATCTTATATTTGGGATGTTTCGTACCTAAAATTTAAAATCATGTGCAGATTATGAAATTGTGGTACCATTTAACATCATGTAACCATGACCTATTACTTATAGTTTAACATCACATAGTAAGGAAATGGTAACTAACTTGAATTTTCAAAATTCCCTAAAGAAAAACATTTCATTTGTTGGAGGTGGTAAGAAAATAATTTTAATTTCTATGGCTAATATTCCCTTATTTTTCATACACATTAGATAAGGGAATTAATCAGGAAATAGTGTACACATTAATTGAGATGTCTCTATATCGATCTAGATCACACATGAAAATTAAGGAAACTGTATTTTTTTATTTTATTGAGGTTTCATAGTTTTAAAGATCATTGTAATTAGTATATATCACGTGAAAAAAATAATCAAGCCACATCTAGTTAGGAAATGGTTACCCACATAGATCAAACTTGTATATGGATAGGGGCTTTTTTGAAGTCATAATAATTATTTTTTAGTCTTCATCTACATGGGTCCTATCTATATCTAGAAAGGTGTGTTAATTTATATCATAACAGAGATCCACTGTGGAAGTGTGGTATCAATTCAAATGTTTAAACACATATGTTGGAAGACCCATTTTTTTTGAATTCATGATTGGGATTAGTGATAGATGTAATGAGCATCACTACTAATTCTAAGGGGAAGAGAATCAATATTTATAAAGTTATGGAAAATTTAGTTTCCCTCTTACATAGATGGGAATCATATATATGGGAGAGGGGAATGTACCCCGAGAGATATAAGTCAGCCACTATCACCATAGTTCAAGATTTATAATAGTTTGTGATACCATAAAATTTATGATCTCTCATATAAGTATAGGCTTTCATTGGTATGTGAATATTTACATTCTTGTAGCCATACAACATTGACAGGTCTCAATATTCATCAAGAACCGGGAAAGGAAGTGATAGATGAAATCCCATGGATAAAACCAATATAATATACAAAAGAATCATTATGTATCTCGACATGTTAGAATCAATAAACATATAGTCATTATAATATAACCTTCCCTATACAAGTCACGCTCATGTTCAAGGATGCACGAATTGATTATTATAAATAATTCAACTAGGCCCAGGATGTGGGATATAGGTATCACAATGTTCCTCAAATAGAATGACTGTCAAGCCCCATGTAATATTTATATGGGACATTACATCTATAGATCTAGTTTATATTTATATAGTGGAATTTATTATCCCCCTTAGTTAGCCATGAAATAATATTAATCTAAGAGGTACTCCACATTGATCAAACTCATATACGTGGAAAATAAAATTTCAATATATTATCCCTATATGGGGAAGAATGATTCAATCCTACCAATAATTTATGGTTATGATGACATGTTCTAAGTATTTTTGGGTCTTTTAGGATGAACCATGTGTCATTTAGTTTTACATAATCTGACCAAGATGTGACTGGGATGATGATTTATGGTTTCCAAACCTTGAATAAATAATATTACCATGATTATTGAGTATCTCTAGTAATTTGGGTCTTCAATAGAGGTGCATACCCTTATGATAAAGGGTATAAGTATAAAATGTTATAATCTTATTTTGAAAATGTCTAGGATTTGAAAACTTATAACATTGATAGATATCGAATGCTTATAAATATTTGGGTTATGGAATGTGTAACTCATAATCCAAGAATATCTGAGTCAATAGGAATTGCATAACATTGGGTTTAGGTCAATTATTAGTTATGGTGGGAGCACATATCCAATTTAGTGAGTATAATAGCTCATATATTTACAAGTGGGTTCTTTTATATGACCTGAATATCCCCTAGGAACATGCATTGTTGTTTTTGGGTATTCACCAAGGATTCATACATGGGAGACTTTGGATCATCCAATTCCTATTAATATTAAACTATATATGGAATAAAGGTTATATGGGATTACAATCCACAATGTCTGAGGTGATGTATATCAACTCATGGAATTGGTTAATATTAATATGGATGTTAATGATATCATATTACTTTGTAAAGAAGGTAGTAATCAAGAATCGTTTGAGAAACTTAATTGGAAATATAACTATGTATTGAACTTATTTGCAGGGATAGAGAATAAAGCATATGATTCTAGAAGAGAAATTCATCTAAGGGGATGAACAGTTTAACATAAAGACCTCTTTTCATGTAGTTTAATTCATGAGAATAGGAAGTGGTCAAGCAGATTAACATCATGTGAATAGGATGTGGTCGTTTATTTTATCTTCATGTGACTATAATGTGGTTCTGTATATTTGAGTATAAATAACCTCAATCCCACTAGTCATAGTGGACATCTAGGTATCCCAAGATCACTACAACTATGATTTATGTTAGAAAAAGAAGAAAACTAGTCAGTCAATTGATCCATGGGAGAGTAGATAACATGGAATACATGGTGTAATATACATTTTTTAATGATTTAGTAGCAGAAAAAAATTGGTTCTCATCCGGGATGAATTTTTGGAGTATTGATAACACAGAGAGAGGACTGAAATATAGTTTTTAGGCATCAATATGAATCATGTGATGACATGAATCAATCTACACATTGGTCATATAAAGATAAATACCTACATATATCTAACCAATATTAATGTAGGGGGATTATATATTCATTATTTTTTCTGGTACATTTTGGTTCGACTCTAGATTAAGGAACCTGGGTGCCACCACATATCTTATAGAATATAAAATCAAACCACATATAGCTTTTTTAATTATTTAGAATCAGTTATCACAAATATACTGGGAGGAGTTTTTATATATATTGTAGCTAGGGCCAATATTTAACATCGGTGTGTCACTATTTATTCTATTGTAACAGGAATAAATCCTTATATAATTCTTGTATGAAAATATTCCATGTAATGGTCTGACCCATACATAGAGAGGGGGAATTATTTATTTTATAGAGTGGTTAGACCTAGGTTTTTATATCATGGAATTACTATGTATCATAATTTTATAAGAAAAAAGAATTATGTTGTTCATGTATATGTTCACTTATATGTATTTTACTCTCACATATGGGTGGGATAAACCTATTTTATTTTAAACCTAGATCATTCATAGTATGTTTCCATTGAAGAAGTATTCTGACATTACAACAAAGGCTGTATTCCAAGAAATTTAACTCCATTAACTAAGGATTTCTTCCATGAAATTTAGCATCATGTTGTAAGTAAGTGGATATGTTGTCTATTTTATCATATTTATCTTAGTACATGCATATTAAATTGAAAAACAATGAGATATTTTTGATCCCTCGTGGAGTTGAGAAAACTATGAAATATATCATTTCACTAAATGCATATATCAAGTATGTTTTTTTGTTGGTATTACCATCACACCATCAGAGAGTAGCTGACAGAGTCAAGAAGGTATTTACTCTATAACCCAAATATCTACTAGGAATGTGATCAAATCCATGATTTTAATCACCAGTGATTCCCAGTGGTTTCACATTATGAAAAAACATCCCCTAGGTAGGGTTTCATATGAATTATTTTACTAACTAGTGAATCTTATAGAGGTCCCCTAGATAATCAAATCCCATTACCAATTAAATTAACTAGATAACTAAGAGAATATGGGTTCAAGGTCCATGAAATTATAATAGAGACTTCATTCGAAGAATCTAGAGATTCATATATAAAAATGAGATAAATATTTGTTTGGTGAAAATGCGTTTTCTAAAGGTATTTGGAATCTCAAGGGAGTTTAGTCTTTGTAGGAAATACATACCTCAAAATTAAATCATACATGGTTGTGTTATTGTAATCTTTTATTGATAATGATTTTGATTATTATTTTGGTAACATCTAGGGTATCTCAAACATATTCAATATTTAGGTTATGTGAAGCATAAATAATAAAACAATATTAGATTAGTCAAATAGTTGTGGTGACTATCGGGTACATGTAAAATATTAGTAATGTTGGAAGCATGTATCATGCACATTTAGGATAATAGCTAATAGATTGCGGGGGTCTGCTCTTAGACATGAACATCCCCTAGGCACACACTTTGATTTAATTTTATATTCATTAGTGAATCTCGGAGGGGTCCCTTGGAATTAGATATTCCTTGTTATGACTACACTACATGTAGAAACCATGTGTGTGAAGGATCAAGATCCATGGGTTTACAAGATATTTATAATATATCACGGAATTGTTTGGTTGTAACACAGATGTGGAAGGTATGATGTTTCCCCATGGAGAACATGATATTCCAGAAGTGTTTGAGTACCCTAAAGTCAACACCTACCCATATGGAACACATATTTAAGGATAAAGGATAAATCATGTTATTCCTGATTATATAGTTCCAAGGGGGGGTGTTATTATCCAATATGAGGACATCATGTTGTGTATTTTAGCATCATGTGACATATACATGGTTGTTTAATTTAACAACATGCGGTGAATACATTGTCATGACGCTTAATGTCATGGGACTAGGAACCAGTTCTCTATATTCAGATAGGAAAACCCAAAATCATAGTTTTCCGAGTGGATTTTTATGTTTCCTATGAGTACATTAACCATTATCGCAATGATAAATAACTGAAGGCTAAGATATTGATTACACTATATGGGTGATCATGGTAGAAATATTATGGCGATGTTATCATTTTATTTTAGATAAGAACCTACAAATAGATTTGAATATCATGGAGGACATGGTTCCAAGTGACAAATTATCATTTTTGGGACTAAAATATATGTTCTATTAATCTCTATATATCCCATAGTAAGGTATTGAATCCCTAAATAGCTCTTATAATTAAAAAGCCCTATCTGGGTTGAATTATATGGTAGAAAAATGAAATTTATTAAATTTTTACTGGGCTTAATATTTTTGACCTAAGAAACACAACATATCCCATAGTAAAAGGAATAAATCCACATGTTGTCCTTCTATGAGAATCCCCATTGTAGGCCTGACCGATATTTCTGGGAAGGGAATTATTGTCATTATGACTAGGCATAGGATTGGACACAAGGTAATCACTATGTATCCATTGGTAAAAGGAATGACGTCAAACCTAGTACTAATATATTATCCTTGTTATAAATATGAAAATCACATAAGTATCATAAAACAACATTTTTCTCTATAGATGAATCACGTATAGTGACTTTCAAATGATATGATGTCTTGGATTGAGATAGAAGGAAACCCGATGGATGGTGTTCCATTGTCAGGTTTCATGTAAGACAACATTTTACTCAAATGGGGGTGTGAGAAAGTCTTAGAAGGAGGTAGAATACCCATACTTAGGAAACACTCTTGGTATATCTGGATCATTCATGACAAGAAAAGGTATTTTTGACAAGGTGAGCATATGTGATTATATTTAACATATGGAAACTAATATATTTTTTCAGGAAGTTTAAACTGATACGGTAATTATGTATTACACAGTGTTTAACTTCATTATATAAGGAAATTTGGGTTTAATTTTTTACATTATATGGTACATAGATATCCTACGAATTTTAACTACATTCGTTAAATAAAAGGGAATTTTTTTTAGTTTGAAGTCCTTTCACTGGGACTTCTCCCGTGAAGTTTAATGTCATATGGTAAATATATAATAATGTTGTTTTATTTAATGTATTACTTCTGAGACATTATTTTACATTATTATATTTATTCAATTTTTTTCATATGAAACCTCACAATGGTGTAAGGATTACTGTATTACCCATATATTGTGGCCAATGTGTTGGCCCTATTGGATTAGAAATTTTTTATGATGTAATTTCCTTCCCACATGGGTTTGAAATTTTTGGGTTCCTTCCTCGATATAATCACAGCTATAAGAATAAGAAAAATTCTCCATAGAATAATGATCAGAGGAAAACCTATCTATTGATGGCTCATGATGTCTAGTTGTAGTGGATAAAGATGTTCTGAGGCATATTCATCCCATTTTCATCATTTCTTATTAGCACATAAATTCATTTCATCGACCATTTTTCATTTGAGAGTTGATCATAAATAGCTGGTCTAAATTTGGGAAACTGGATTTCCATTGGTAATGGTTCATTTATTCCTAAAACTAACTAATATGTTGTTGTCTATGTGAAACTATGAGTTGTTGTATATTAGGCCCTTAAATCATGAATGTGCATATCTATCCATGACCACTTTTATTTTTCCACCATTTTTAAACTATATTTGATAGTATCTTATTGGAGGACACTATCAATACATTTTTAAATAATAAATGTGAGAAAATGGTTGGATTATATGTTATAAACTAGATATACCCTCTTTGACTTAGAGAAACATAAGTTTGTTCCATTTTTTTCAACATTTTTTGATGGAAAGAAAATCTTGTGATAATATTGTACATAAAAAATTTGGTGATACTTTGTCCCAAAATTCCATGATGGGTATTTAATCATCAAAATTTGAAAAAATATATAAAATTAAATATGCATAATATTTTTTAGTCGTAACTGTTTATGTGGCCCAACAACATTAATAACCCACTCAAAAAATGAACTGGAATAATTATCTTTGTGGGGAAATAATGGAGTTGGTGGATGAACTTTTCCTGAATATAACATACGTGGAACCTCCCAATGAATTCTATATAGTCTTGAATCATTTTCTATCAGTACTAACAAAGAAACTAATTTTATAGGAGATCATTGTTCTGGATTGGTTAGTGTCATCAGAGTCTTCATGAACTTCCTTCATAATGACAATATTCTTTCTTTTTATAATGAATGTATGGAGGATTCCCTTGAAAATAAATTATAGAGGGGTTTATTACCATTTTTTCTAATCATTAAGAGTGAATTGTACCCACATAGTATAATATTCTCCCCTTTTCATGAGCCCACAAGAGGGTTCCATTTTGGAGGTGACCAATTATGGGATCCACCCACCCGGGGGGTGCATTCTAGCAAATCCTAATCTTGTGAAATGTTGATTAAATTATTTTCCACCATGTCATATAAAATTATTATTAAAACTACCCATCAGTGTGAGATGTGGAATACTACCTCATTCAGATTGGGATCATTCAATATTGTGGGTGTATTAACTAGTTCATCAGCGTAATCATTTTGTGATTGAGGGATGTGATACAACATTAGTTCAAAAGAGTGTTCTTACGTTAATCCTATCATATAACCAATGAAAGAATCCAATCATTAGTTATTGATTTAGTATTCACCATTAATCTTTTTAATCCCAAATATATGTTACTTTTGTCATTCAGATAAACAATATTCATCTACGAGGAGGGCCCGAAGTGTGTGATAAAGGATTTATATCCAGCTTTCTTATTATTGTATCTGTCAAAAAGTGAATAGGAATAGTGAAAATTTATTTATCTAGGGAAATGAATAATATTCACCGACCAGACCATTTGATATTTGGGTTTAATAATTTATTTCCATTTGGACATTGGTAAACCCCATCAAAATATATATCACATGTTGAGGGAGTTTTAGTGGGAATAAAAATCATCTTATTCTATAAGTTCTATAATTACTGGTGGATTTTTCAGTAAGGGTTTTCCATGAAGAAATTAGTCAACACCATCCATTGGGTTTTCATATATGACACAAATTAAATTATTAACTATTAATGAAAAAATGTCCATATTGACAAGTACCCAGCTAATTTCTCATATTTTACTCTATGGTGATGATTATATGGTGATTTTTCTCATTATGAGAATATTGATTCTATGTATCTGGAATTGTTTGGCTTATATAATAGAGACTATTTTCATTTCTTGCATTAGTTTTCTATACACTGATATAACGAAGATATTGTCCATGCAATCCATGTACAAGATAAGTGTTTTTTCATACTAATTTGTGCATCAATACTGGAGGATACATCATATATTAATTAATTTTCTTGAAAACTTATTTCCATTAATTGTTTCACTAGTACGTGAATTCCTTATTTATTAACATAGTAAATGTTATAGTTTTTAACCCATGATGGATATAAAACACATGTTATAAGAATGTTACACATGTATCCCTCTCAATTCATTATGATTAAGAGGATGTGGAATTTCTAGGATGTAACTACTCTTCTCTAGGTCAGCCTTAATTTTTCTGTGCTATACAAATAATATAATGAATTTCGATGAAATTACTCAAAAATCACACTCTAGAGGGTTTATCATCAAACCGTTTCACTGAAATTTTTCAATTATTTTCTAAATATCATTAAGGTGGTTAGAAAACTACCAATAATTAACCATGATTTCATCAAAATAACACTCCATGATCCATTCCTATAAGGGTTTAAAGATATGTTTAGTGAAAAATTACTAATTATTCCTAGAATACATTGAGATAATGTGAATGAATTGGTTTAAAATATCCCATTAGTATGTATAAATTTAGTGGATTACTTATCTTAATGGTCAATATTGAACATGTTATATGTTGAATACCCATCCATAATGTAAAGGGATTGGAATCCAACATTTTCATTGATTAAAAGATTTGTTATTAGTACGAAGTAATCACTCTTCAAATAGTGTCAATTAAATATCCCAAAATAGTTGTAGAGCCTAATATACCTATTATTGTTCAAAAATTGGATGATTATAGAAATACATCTTGGTACTACACCTCTTAAGCAATCAAATTTATTTGATTAATTTTCCTACTTCAGATTATAACTTGGTAGCTTGATAGGGGTGCATTCGTCTATCTGTGAACTTAAAACCGTGGTGTTCATATAGAAATCATAGATGATGATTATCCAAATCAAAATTCAATCTACGAAAATCATTGAAATTTTATGTGTATACATATTTCTGCAACATTCTTGTGGAAATACATATCTCTTGTTCTTCAAAAGGCATGGTGGTATTGATCACCCTAGGCCATGAGTTTCTTCTGTTCCTAATCACTTGTCCAATACCATTAATGCTAGTGGATAATTTTTCATCAAATTTATGAGGGTAATTCCTACAATCATCATCTTTCTCTTACATCTCTATGTATATGGAATAGTTATTTGACAACATAGATAATTTAGGGGAATCTAAATCTATATCAAGGTGCAAGAGGCCACACCATGAGACATTGACATCCCAAACTACATGAGTCATTATAGGGGGATTATAGTGGGGATTTGTTTCCTTTATGCTACTACCAATGGTCAGATAGGTATGATAATATCATGTTATAGAGTATTCCCTTGGGTAAATTTTGATTTCTAGTAATGGTATCAAGAATGTTTTAGACCATTATTGTTCATTATTCAAGATCATTTAATGAACCCACATAATTTCTCATGATTTGTATCATGTATTCAAAGGATAATGATGTTTCTTTTGTTCATAACTGCTCCCTATTATTCACTCTACTCTACTGATAATGTTTATGTGCAGCACATAGTCACTAATTTTCATTCTGTTTTTATTTTAGGGGATTCCCCCAAGACATTGGAAGTATAAACAAATATTTTACCTTCTATTGGTTATTTTACATTCCACTTATAAAAACATTCCTCAGTGTATATGGATTAAAAAGATTTAATGGGGTGATACACTAATTTAGTATGCTGTTCTTTTTTATTGATGTGATATTTCAAATATTTATATAATGTTAAAGTTACCACAACCTTGATATAAATAAAATGTATTCTGAGTAATATGTTGTATGTTGTGTCTTACTGGGTAACCATTAACTCGAAATTATATGTGAGGCCCCAGAATTCATCCTTGAGGTTGATATTTCCAAGGGGACTATTTTCGATTTAGTCATACCCTTGAATGGTTAGTTTCATTGGAGACCAATCTATCTCACCATATCCTAGACATCAGAGGGTAAATATGGGGATATGGTTCAACCTAATAACATTTACAAATATATACATTTACATTTAATTATTATAAAGAATTCATGAAATGAACATGGGTAAAAGGTTCATGGATAACCGATTCCCGATCTTCTTCTACGAGTGAGATGGTGGATGCCAACATACAATGGTATATTCCACCTAATAAACCATATATATAGAAACTTATGTCTCCTAATAATAGGGAATATAGATGGAATATATAAATGAATCTCATGGATATTTCAAAATATGGATTTAATATAGAATTCATAGTTTGGATGGGACATAAGAAAACTATTTTAGAAAGACATATTTCTTTTCCATTATTGTGCGGTTCTCTTAGCGGGGTTTCTCCTCATTAACCAACTTAGAAGATTAAGTGTTTGAGATAGATTAACCAAGTGTTTGGATAGAGTTATATATAAAATATATCGAAATTGTGTTGGTTTCACTTTGTTACCCCTTCAATTGTGCAAATTAGGGAGTTTCACTGTAAAACACTAGGTAAATAAAGAATATGAAATTTTCATATTTATCCATATTTGTGAATAAAATATTAATATTAATTTAAAGGGAACACTATGCTCGATGGAGTACCCAATACGCAACAACGTGTTTCTTTGAAATCTTACGTTGCACTCTAATAATAAAATAATATTATTTTAAATGGTAGTTAACGCCTAGCCATTGTAATGGAGGGAATGAACAGAACTTACTAAAAAATGATTATATATGTTTTTCAACTATTTTTACTTTTATCCAATAAATGTTAGAGGCTTCAAATGCAAATGAATCCAATTTTATGCATAAATCTTCTAATATTCTTAAAAAGGTCGATTAACCGCCTTTTGATGGAGAACCCTTTTTAAATATACTTTTGACAATTTTATATGTTTTATTTGACAAAATAAAATCCTTCTTTATAATCTGGACATCAAAATTTACTTTGCGTAAATTTTTGATATTTTTCCGATAAAGATCATTTTTATTGAAAAAGTTCCATTTTAATTCAAAACCTCATTTTAATATGATTTATTTATATGGATATATTATATTTTTAACTGAGATTAATGTGTATTTAGAATATATTTTTACTATTTAATCCAATGGTGGTCATTGGAATTAATTTCACTTTGAAATTGGACTTAAACTAGGGTCAATCTTTTAATAGCAATTATTTCTTAAAAACACGCTATTTTTTGACATCGGGAATTAATTATTAAATTAATTAATGCAACTTATATGTTTTTAATTTTTTAAAATAGACATAATTTTTGAATTCAGAATATCAAATATAGCTTAGGGTAATTTTTGGTATTTTTCTGAAAAACATCAATTTTTGATGAATAGTGAAACCACTAAGTGGTAGTTAAAGAAACTGATTTTTCGTTTAAATGAAACTTTGACACTTATGTGATTTGATTTTCAAAAATCTGAGATAAATGATTTTCATTATGAATTAAAATTTGGTTCAATTGGATTAAAATAATTTTTTGGTGAATAGTAACTTTTAAGTTTTATTAATCGCAATTAGAAGTAATTAGTGTAATTTAAGGTAAAAATAATTTATTAATAATATGAAATGACCTAGACACAAGTCCTACCCTCATTTTATGTGTCATGGCCGACCAAGACAATCCATGGGTCAACATGGGGACCCCATGGAGCCACTTTGGTAGAAAATGACATAAATAACTTTTTATTTAAAGCTAAAATAAAAATGTCACAAACATGAGTTGTTTTATTAAAACAATTTTTAAATGGGGTTAGAAAAGACATATTTTTTACTATAAATATTCATTATAAAGAGAAAAATATTTCCTACATCATGATATTTTGTTTATAATTTTTAGACATTAGATAAATTAAATTATTTATGACACTATGATGATGTAGCGATAAACTCATTATTTAACGATTTAAATAAAAGGAAAGGATAATGTAAAATCTAAGAACTAAACATGTCAAAAACCTATTGTATGGGGGGAATTTTAACTCCTATCACCTTATCCTCTAAATATATAATTTTGTGACCTTTAAATTCGAAAACAAAACTTTATAATAATGTAACCTTTTATAACTTTCCAAGAGTGCCCCTCCTCTCCTCTTATAAAAGGCCCCCACCTCTACAACCTTACCCATACCTCTCAAGCCTTTGTCTCAGACAAAACCTTCCCATATTGTCTCTCCACATCCCTATATTACTCCTAGAAGCCTCAATTTGGGCAGAAGTCTTCCCAAGGAAGCCTTTGAGCTCAAATCAAAAAGAGTCACCCGTTTTAAATGTAATGTCTTCCCTAGTGTTCTTTTGTTTTATATTGCTTCTCCAACCTCCTAAACCCTTTTTATTTATTTATTTTGTAACAAAAATAGTATCTCCAATATACTAGTAGGTTGTTATGAGGAGTATTCGAGCTACACTAACACACACCTCTGTCTAATGGTTAAATAACATACTGTTTTTGTGGATGGCGAATTACTACCTCACGAAACGATGATTGTTCTATATTCTTCTACCACCACTCCTGGAGGCCATTATGATGGAACTATATTTATTTATGATATATATTATATTTATTTCCTCTCTATGATTCTGTATTTTATATTCAATACATACCTTTTTGCTTTTCATGTTCTACAAATCCGATAATTTAATTTGAGGAAGTGTGGACTACCGCCCCCTCAAGTGATTTGACTCGTTCATGCAATACATGGAATGTATAATGAATGAAATTGATGTAATTATGTTATATATATAAGATATATATTATATTGGAATTATAATATATATATATATATATCTTTTATCTATTTTTAATTCCATTAATGTGCCAAAGAAATGAAAGTAGCGTTCATGTGTACGTACGACTTACCGTCTCCATGAACGGTACATTTCATTTCATATCTCCAAATGTTATGTACTATTATAAGTACATATATATAATGGATATATATGTCATATATTACATCTAAATGATGGATATCATTCTGGAATTATAATATATATATATATCTTTTAACTTTAATTCCATTAATATGATAAAAAAATGAAAGTAGTGTTCATGCGTACGTACGACCTACCGTCTCCATGAACGGTGCTTTTTATTTTTTTATCTCAAAATGTAATGGAATAGTAAAAAATGAATATATAATGTATATATATGATATTTAAAACATTAATACTATTCTGGAGATGATGTACCTATAACTACATGGAAAATACTTTTCCAACAAGTTCAATTTTTACTCATGTACCGAACATTGACAAAAACGTCTGATATGAACTCACTTTATTAAACAATTATTCTAAAATTATAAAATGTGATATGAACTGAATAATAATATTTAAAGAATGTCTTTAATCAATTTTAAATTGACCAAATTTTATTATTCGGGTGGTTAAAGAACAATCGAGTCATGTCGGACACGAGGTAAGGGATCCAACCCCTCTTTTTCGTTTTAAGTACACTCTTTTACGTCATTCTTTTTAAGATCATATTTCTTATGATTGGGAGGTTATTTTATATTACTATTATGGTAATATTTATGTTCATATGATGAGAGACCCTATTTTCTCTCATCAATCCATTTTGGAGGTTTTGAGTGGCGCCGTTAGGATGCAGAATTTTTGTAAGAGATCCAACCTCTCTCTTTCTTTTTAAGTACTCTCCTTTATGTCACTTATTTTAAGATCCTATTTGTTATGGTGAGGGATGTTAATTTATATTTATATTTCTTCAAATTTTATTTTAATATGATGAGAGACCCTATTTGATCTCATCAATCCATTTTTGGATGTTTTAAGTGGCGTCATTAGGCTGCCGAGTTTTCGTAAGGGATTTTTCATCTCACTTTTATTCCTGTGAGATTTATGATATATTTGCCACCATTTCCTTTGATTGGTGTATTTAATGCCCATTATTATACTCTTTGTGTAATATAATTTCATTTATGGGTATTTACATAATCATTGTATGACTCTTCTTCAGTGGGGTGTACGTTTCGAAAGTTACCTGGATCGGTAAGGGGACCTTTCACCCTCCTCTTATTTAAAAAGACTTCTTTTGTTATGTATTTTAAATTACATCTTATTATGTTGGGATATGTTCTTATATATCCTTAATTCGGTAAATTTAATGTACAAGTGATGAGATACCCTTTTTATCTCACATCAACTCTTTTTCTGAATTTTGAAGTGACGCCGTTAGGCTGTCGAATTTTTGCAAGGGAAATTCTTAAACAAATTTTTATTCTTTGGGATAAACATATACTCCTTGAATATGTCGTTCTATGATTATGTGTGAATAACCTATGATTTTTTTACACTTAATATCAACTTATATTTGGTGTATTTGTTTTTCACACATAATTATATAGTTGATTTATCCTTAATCCAAGGATACCATCTTTGTAAGGGACCTCGTCTCAATCTACTTTCATTGACGCATATTTTGTTTTATACACAAATTTACTTTATACGGTGTATAAACCCCTTTGAATTTTACTTTTATTTAAAATGAATCTTTTTATATGAAGCGTTTTTACTAAGTGACAAAAGGGAATGTCTTTTTGTCGTACGTATGCAGCGACAAAGACTTTTCCGCTTCCATGACCATTATTTGAGTTTCGGATTCCTCTACAAGGCATAACGTTTTTTTAAATGAAAAATAAATACCAAGTTTTACTTTTATTTTATTTTTTGTATTGAAAATTGTTTTTATAAAGGATTTGTTATGCCAATATATCTAAGTGATATATTGTGATCGAAATGTGGAAATGTTTTCCTTCCATTATATTTGTTTTATGTCTTATAATTTTATAATGGTACTTGGACATTTGACGGGTGGTTACATGATAAACCATATGACTGGTGGTGCCGTGAATACCTGGACGGGTGGTTACGTTATAACCTCCAATGCATTGGGTATGGAAGTCGGCCGTATGGCTATTCCATTAAGTGATATGTGTGGAAGTTGACCGTATGGTTATTCCATTTATGTATGTTTATGTCCCATGTTACCTTTATATGTTATGTGTTCTTTATATGGGAGTTTTATGGTTATATTTTAGTTACAAAAGGGGTAAGTAATGATATTTTATTCAGTGAAGAGTTTTTTTACTACTTCATAAAGGTGAAAAGTATTACTTAGATAAAGTATTCTTGGTTTACTTGTTTTTTTTTTGAAAAACTAATAGTTTTACTAATTTTTGTATCCTTTACTGGGATTTTTATGCTCATCCCAAGTTTTTGAAATGTGTTCCACATGACTTGAAGATTAATTGGGTCAAGGATGGGATCAAGGAAAGACCTTCTATCTAAAATATGGAACTAGACATGTTTCTTTTTAAGAGTTTTTATTTTATGGAAACTTAGTAGAAGTGTATACATTGTAATCTTTGAGATGTAATAGTTATGTCCTAATTTTCTGAAACTATAAACCTGGAAAGATCCTCAATGTGAATTATTCATTTAATTCAATAATAAGTAATGTTTAAGGTTGAGGCCTTATAGTAGGTATCAGAGGTCGGTTTAGATAACTTTAGAGGTTAGGGTATTCTGAAAGCATAAGTGACATTACCATAATGGCTTGGATTTCAGAAAGAGTCATAGTTTTTAGATAAGGTGAATGAGTAAGTATATCTTAGTGATTAACTTTTTCATTAGTACATGATGATTTTGTTTATATACTCACACTGACATTTCTGATTTTAGTAAATGGATGGATCTAACAGGCACCAAAGTGAAAATGGGTTTGAAGGAAACTGTGGTGGTTCTCTGATTAAGAGACTGGATGAAATGGTGGATTCAATGAGAAATCTAGTGGTTATTCTAAAACAACTATCAGGAGTCATGATCAACCACTTGAACCTTGGTGGGTTCTCTAATTCATCATGTACGAGAGAAGCAACTCGATGTGGAGGTTCAGTTAATAATTATAAAGGTATCCATTATGGATTATATGATCCTTACTTTTTTGGTAATTATGGGTTACTCTATGATATGATGGAAAATTAAAGGCATGTGATAAACTTGAGGTTAAAATATGTTATGATCATTTTTGATGATTTTATCTCGTTTTGGGGAATGTTTTAAGAATTATGTAGTTTTGGAAAAAGGAAAACATACAGACCGTGTGGCAACCCGTTGCGTCGAACAAAGCTGTAGGAATCAAACACACAACCAAAGTGTGACTGGTATTTATTGCCTACCACTGGACTACGTGAAGTCCCTGGTTATTTTGACTAATTATTTTTAGTTAGATGATTTTATGAATCAAGAGTAAGTTTATTTTGGGTTATCTATGGAAATTATTCACCTCTCATGGAAGATATGTGATGAGGTTAATTACTTTTCAGTTTGAGACTTTAAGAGTGACTGGTGTTATTTGGAGATAAATGTTAAGGTTTATCTTGGAAGACAATGTGATTAAATCCTTCAGGGATTTGGGTTTCTATCGTAGTTATTATCCCATTGAAGAATTTTATGGATATATGTTTATTGAATGGTCTTTGTTGAACTTTGGGTATTGTTTGACATATTTTGGAGATTAAGAATAGATTTTTTTATAAAGGATTATCATTTTGGGGTATTATCTGATCTCATACTAACCTTTTTGGTTTTATTTTTGGTTATGGTCTAATGACATGAGAAGTATATAGTTCTCTTTTGTGGATTAGGTGGTTCTCTAGAAGTTGATTATATCTCTCTTAATATGAACAAGTCATCATAAATACTCATCTTTTGGAGAAAATATGAGTTCGTGTAAGAAATATAGTAAAATTTGAAAGTGAACATGAAAAGTAAGAATGTTTCCTTATTTTTTAGTTAAGATCGTAAAAAAATTCCTCAAAGAAAAGTAACTTAAAACAGAAATGTTGTTTGTTAATTTTTCTTACTGGGAAATCAAATATTGTTTAACCCGTCACACGTTTGTGATTTTCTGATGGTTAACTTTCTTCTAAACATGTTTTCTATCACTCTCCCTCGGAACATGACCCTTTATTTTCTCCTCCATGTCCATGTTTTCCTATATGGAATCCTAGTATGGGTTAACTCGGGTGACCTTTGTACTTCTCTTTCTTTATTTTAAAGTAATATTTTTACTGACTCTTGTTTCGATTTGGGATTTTCAATGAAGTTTCCATGCCCAATTTTTAAAGTTGCGAGGACACAATTCCCAAAAGGGGGGAAGGATGTAACACCCCAAGTAAATAAAGAATATGAAATTTTCATATTTATCCATATTTGTGAATAAAATATTAATATTACTTTGAAGGGAACGCTATGCTCGATGGCGTACCCAATACGCAACAACGAGTTTCTTTGAAATCTTACGTTGCACTCTAAAAATAAAAATAATATTATTTTAAATGGTACTTAATGCCTAGCTGTTGTAATGGTGGGAATTAATGGAAGTAACTAAAAAATGATTATATATGTTTTTCAAATATTTTTACTTTTATCCGATAAATGTTAGAGGCTTAAAATGAAAATGAATCCAATTTTAAGCATAAATCCTCTAATATTCTTTAAATGGTCGATTAACCTCATTTTGATTGAGAACCCTTTTTAAATATGTTTTTTAAAATTTTATATGTTGTATTTGACAATATAAAATCTTTCTTTATAATCTTGACATCAAAATTTACTTTGTGTAATTTTTTGTTATTTTTCCGATAAAGATCATTTTTATTGAAAATGTTGCATTTTAATTCAAAACCTCCTTTTAATTGGATATATTTATATGGATGGATTATATCTTTAATTGAGATTAAAGTTTATTTAGAATATATTTTTACCATTTAATCCAATGGTGTTTATTGGAATTAATTTCACTTTGAAATTGGACTTAAACTAGTGTCAATATTTTAATAGATATTGTTTCTTAAAAACACACTATTTGTTTTGGCAGCGGGAATTAATTATTAAATTAATTAATGCAACTTATATGTTTATAATTTTTTAAAATAGTCATATTTTTTGAATTCCGAATATCAAATATACCTTAGGGTGAATTTTTAGTATTTTTCTGAAAAACATCAATTTTTGATGAATAGTGAAACCACTAAGTGGTAGTTAAAGAAAATGATTTTTCATTTAAATGAATCTTCTCCACTTCTGTGATTTGATTTTCAAAAATCCAACATACATGGTTTCCATTAAGAAGTAAAATGTGGTTCAATGGGATTAAAATAATTTTTTGGTGAATAGTAACTTTTAAGTTTTATTAATCGTGATTAGAGGTAATTAGTGTAATTTAATGTAAAAATAATGTTTTAATAATATGAAATGACCTAGACACATGTCTTAAACTCATTGGATGTGTCATGGCCGACCAAGACAATCCATGGGTCAACATGGGGACCCCATGGAGCCACTTGGGTAGGAAAATGACATAAATAACTTTTTATTTAAACCTAAAATAAAAATGTCACAAACATGAGTTGTTTTACTAATACAATTTTTAAATGGGGTTATAGAAGTCATATTTTTGACTATAAATATTCATTAGAAATAGAAAAAAATTTCTTACATCATGATATTTTTTTATAATTTTTAGACATTAAATAAATTAAATTATTTATGACACCATGATGATGCATCGATTACCTCATTATTTAACAATTTAAATAAAATGAAAAGATAATGTAAAGTCTAATACTACACATTTCAAAATCCTATTGTATGGGGGTATTTATAAATCCTATCACCTTATCCTCTAAATATATAATTTTGGGACCTTTAAAATCCGAAATTCACTTTATAATAAAGCAACCTTTTATAACTTTCCAAGAGTGCCCCTCCTCTCCTCTTATAAAAGGCCCCCACCTCTACCACCTTACCCACACCTCTCAAGCCTTTGGCTCGGCCAAAAACATCCCATTTTGTCTCTCCACATCCCACTTACTCCTAGAATCCCCACTTTTGGCATAAGTCTTCCCAAGGAATCCTTTGAGCTCAAATCAAAAGGAGTTACCCGTTTTAAAGGTAATGTCTTCCCTAATGTTCTTTTGTTTTATTTTGATTTTCCAACTTCATAATCTCTTTTTATTTATTTATTTTGTAACAAAAAAAAGTATCATAAATATACTAGTATGTTGTTATGTGTATTATTTGAGCTACACTAACACACACCTCCATCTAATATTTAAAGAACATACTGTTTCTGTGGGTGGAGAATTACTTCCTCACGAAACGATGATTGTTTTATCTTCTCATACCACCTCTCATGGTGGCCATTATGATGGAACTATATTTATTTATGATATATATTATATTTATTTCCTCTATATGCTTCTGTATTTTATATTTAACACATACCTTTATGCTTTGCATGTTGTGCAAATGCGATAATTTAATTTGAGGAAGTTTTGACTACCGCCCCCTCAAGTGATGTGACTCGTTCATGCAATACATGGAATGTATAAAGAATGAAATTGATGTACTTATGTGAGATATATAACATATATATTATACATTAATTATAATATATATATATATATATCTCATCTAGTTTTAATTCCATTAATGTTTCAAAGAAATGAAACTAGCATTCATGCGTACATACGGGTTACCATCTCCATGAACGGTACATTTCATTTCTTATCTCCAATTGTTATGTACTATTATAAGTACATATATATAAGGATATATATTTCATATATTACATCTAAATGATGGATATCATTCTGGAATTATAATATATATATATCTCTCTTTTATCTTTAATTCCATTAATATGACAAAAAAATGGAAGTAGCCTTCATGCGTACGTACGGCCTACCGTCTCCATGAACGGTGCTTATAATTTTTTATCTCCAAATGATATGGAATAGTAAAAAATGAATATATACTGGATATATATGATATTAAAAACATGAATACTATTCTGGAGATGATGTACCTATAACTACATGGAAAATTCTTTTCCAACAAGTTCTATTTTTACTCATGTACCGAACATTGAAAAAAACGTCTGATATGAACTCACTTTATTAACAAATTATTCTAAAATTATAAAATTTGAGATGAACTGAATAATAATATTTAAAGGAGGTCTTTAATAAATTTTAAATTGACCAAATTTTATTACTCAGGAGATTAATGAACGATCGAGTCATGTCCGACACGAGGTAAGAGATTCTACCCCACTTTTTCGTTTTAAGTACACTCTTTTATTTCATTACTTTAAACCTCATATTTCTTATTATTGGGAAGTTATTTTATATTACTCTTACTGTAATTTTTATTTTCATATGATGAGAGACCCTATTTTATCTCATCAATCCATTTTGGAGGTTTTGTGTGGCGCTGTTAGGCTGCAGAATTTTTGTAAGAGATCCAACCTCTCTATTTCTTTTTAAGTACTCCCCTTTATGTCACTTCTTTTAAGATACTATTTGTTAGGTTGTGGGATGTTATTTTATATTTATATTGCTTTAGATTTTATTTTTATATTATGAGAGACCCTATTTGATCTCATCAATCCATTTTTGGAAGTTTTAAGTGGCGTCATTAGGCTGCCGAGTTTTCGTAAGGGATTTTTCATCTCACTTTTATTCCTGTGAGATTTATGCAATATTTGCCACCATTTCCTTTGAGTGTTGTATGTACTACCCATTATTATACTATTTGTTTAATATAATTTCATTTATGTGTATTTACATAATCATTGTATGACTCTTCTTCAATGGGGTGTACGTTTCGAAAGTTACCCAAATCGGTAAGGGGACCTTTAACCCTCCTCTTATTTAAAAAGTTTTCTTTTGTTATGTATTTTAAATTACATCTTATTATGTTGGGATATGTTCTTATATATCCTTATTTATGTAAATTTAATGTACAAGTGATGAGATACCCTTTTTATCTCTCATCAACTCATTTTCTGAATTTTGAAGTGACGTTGTTAGGCTGTCAAATTTTTGCAAGGGAAATTCTAAACCCAATTTTGATTCTTTGGGATAAAATTGTACTCCTTGAATATGTCATTCTATGAATATGTGTGAATAACCTCTTATTGTTTTACACTTAATATCCACTTGTATTTGGTGTATTCGTTTGTCACACATAATTATGTAATAGATTTATCCTTAATCCAAGGATGCCATCTTTGTAAGGGACCTCGTCTCAATCTCCTTTCATTGACACATATTTTTTTTATACACAACTTTCCTTTATACGGTGTATAAACCACTTTTAATTTTACTTTTATTCAAAAGGAATCTTTTTATACGAAGAGTTTTTACTAAATGACAAAAGGGAATGTCTTTTTGTCGTATGTATGCAGCGACAATGACTTTTCCGCCGCCATGACCATTATTTGAGTTTCGGACTCCTCTTCAAGCCATAACGTTTTTTTAAATGAAAAATAAATACCATGTTTTACTTTTCTTTTATTTTTGTATTGAAAATTGTTTTTATAAAGGATTAGTTATGTCAATATATTTAAGTGATATATTGTGATCGAAATGTGGAAATTTTTTCCTTCCATTATATTTGTTTTATGTCTTATGATTTTATAATGGTACTTGGACATTTGACGGGTGGTTACATGATAAACTATATGACAGGTGGTGCCGTGAATACCAGGACAGGTGTTTACGTTATAACCTCCAATGCATTGGGTATGGAAGTCGGCCGTATGGCTATTCCATTAAGTGATATGTGTGCATGTCGACTGTATGGTTATTCCATTTAAGTATGTTTATGTCCCAAGTTACCTTTATATGTTATCTGTTCTTTATATGGGTTTTTTATGGTTATAATTTGGTTAGAAAAGGGGTAAGTAATGATATTTTATTTAGTGAAGTGTTTTTTTACTACTTAATAAAGGTGAAAAGTATTAATTTGATAAATTATTCTTGGATTACTTGTTGTTTTGAAAAACTAACAGTTTTCCTTCTTTGTGTATCCTTTACAAGGATTTTTATGCTCATCCCAAGTTTTTGAAATGTTTTCCACGGGACTTGAATATAAATAGGGTAAAGGATGGGATCAAGGAATGGCATGCTATCTAAAACATGGAACTAGAAATGTTTCTTTTTAAGAGTTTTTATTTTATGGAAACTTAGTAGAAGTGTATACTTTGTAATCTTTGAGATGTAATAGTTATGTCCTAATTCTCTAAAACTATAAACCTGAAAATATCCTCAATGTGAATTATTCATTTAATTCAATAATAAGTAATGTTTATGGTCAGGGCCTTATAGTTGGAACCAGAGGTCGGTTTAGGTAACTTTAGAGGTTAGGGTATTCTATAAGAATAAGTGACATTACCAAAATGGCTAGGATTTCAGAAAGAGTCCTAGTTTTTAGATAAGGTGAATGAGTAAGTATATATTAGTGATTATATTTTTCATTAGTACATGATGATTTTGTTTATATACTCACACTGACATTTTTTTGTTTTAGTAAATGGATGGATCTAGCAGGCACCAAAGTGAAAATTGGTTTGAAGGAAACTGTGGTGGTTCTCTGATTAAGAGACTGGATGAAATGGGGGATTCAATGAGAAATCTAGTGGTTATTCTAAAAAAACTATGAGGAGTCATGATCAACCACTTTATCCTTGGTGAGTTATCTAATTCATCATGTATGAGAGAAGCAACTCAATGTGGAAGTTCAGGTAATAATTATAAAGGTAACCATTAGGGTTTTTATGATCCTTACTTTTTAGGTAATTATGGGTTACTCTATGATATGATGGAAAATTAAATGCCTGAGATAAACGTGAGGTTAAAATATGTTATGATCATTTTTGAATATTTTATCTCATTTTGGGGAATGTTTTAAGAACAATGTAGTTTTGGAAAAAGGAAAACACACAGGCCATGTGACAACCCGTCGCGTCGGACAAAGCTGTAGGAATCAAACCCACAGCCAAAGTGTGACTGGTATTTATCGCCTACCATTGGACTACATGATGTCCCTGGTTAGTTTGACTAATTATT
The DNA here is from genome assembly GCA_963277665.1 of Viscum album. Classification (NCBI taxonomy): domain Eukaryota; kingdom Viridiplantae; phylum Streptophyta; class Magnoliopsida; order Santalales; family Viscaceae; genus Viscum; species Viscum album. Next base: position 1,355,073,567 of record OY728150.1, on the reverse strand, counting down.
TTTAGTTATATGATTTTATGAATCAAGAGTAAGTTTATTTTGGGTTGTCTATGGAAATTATTGACCTCTCATGGAAGATATCTGATTAGGTTAATTACTTTTTAGTTTGAGACTTTAAGAGCAACTGGTGTTATTTGGAGATAAATGTTAAGGTTTATCTTGGAAGACAATGTGATTAAATCCTTCAGGGATTTGGGTTTCTATCTTATTTTTTATCACATTGAAGAATTTTATGGATAGATGTTTATTGAATGGTATTTGTTGAACTATGGGTATTGTTTGACATATTTTGGAGATTAAGAATAGATTTTTTTTATAAAGGATTATCCTTTTTGGGTATTATCTGATCTCATACTAACATTTTTTGTTTTAGTTTTGGTTATGGTATAAAGACATGGGAAGTATATAGTTCTCTTTTGTGGATTAGGTGGTTCTCTAGAAGTTGATTATATCTCTCTTAATGAGAAAAAGTCATCCAAAATACTCATCTTTTGGAGAAAATATTAGTTCGTGTAAGAAATCTAGTAAAATTTGAATGTCAACATGAAAAGTAAGAATGTTTCCTTATTTTTTAGTAAAGATCATAAATAAATTCCTCAAATAAAAGTAACTTAAAACCGAAATGTTTTTTGTAAATTTTTCCTACTGGGGAATCAAATACTGTTTAACCCATCACATGTTTGTGATTTTCTGGTGGTTAACTTTCTCGTAAACATTTTTCTATCACTCTCCCTCAGAACATGACCGTTTGTTTTCTCCTCCATGTCCATGTTTTCCTACATGGAATCCTAGTAAGGGTTAACTCGGGTGACCTTTTTACTTCTCTTTCTTTATTTTGAAGTGATAGTTTTACTGACTCTTGTTTCGATTTGGGATTTTCAATGAAGTTTCCAAGCCCAATTTTTAAAGTTGCGAGGACGCAATTACCAAAAGGGGGGAAGGATGTAACACCCCAGGTAAATAAAGAATATGAAATTTTCATATTTATCCATATTTGTGAATAAAATATTAATATTAATTTAAAGAGAACGCTATGCTCGATGGCGTACCCAATACGCAATAATGAGTTTCTTTGAAATCTTATGTTGCACTCTAAAAATAAAGTAATATTATTTTAAATGGTAGTTAACGCCTAGCCATTGTAATGGCGGGAATGAATGGAACTAACTACAAAATGATTATATATGTTTTTCAAATATTATTACGTTTATCGAATAAATGTTAGAGGCTTAAAATTAAAATGAATCCAATTTTAAGCATAAATCATCTATTATTATTTGAATGGTCGATTAACCGTCTTTTGATTGAGAACCCTTTTTAAATATACTTTTGACAATTTTATATGTTGTATTTTACAAAATTAAATCATTCTTTATTATCTGGACATCAAAATTTACTTTGTGTAAATTTTTGTTATTTTTCCGATAAAGATCATTTTTATTGAAAATGTTGCATTTTAATTAAAAACCTTCTTTTTAATCTGATATATTTATATGTATGGATTATATTTTTAATTGATATTAAAGTGTTTTTAGAACATATTTTTACCATTTAATCCAATGGTGGTCATTGGAATTAATTTCACTTTGAAATTGGACTTAAACTAGTGTCAATCTTTTAATAGATATTGTTTCTTAAAAACACACTATTTGTTTTGGCAGCTGGATTTAATTATTAAATTAATTAATGCAACTTATATGTTTTTAATTTTTTAAAATTGGCATATTTTTTGAATTCGAAATATCTATTATATCTTAGGTTGAATTTTTAGTATTTTTCTGAAAAACATCAATTTTTGATGAATAGTGAAACCACTAAGTGGTAGTTAAAGAAAATGATTTTTCTTTTAAATGAAACTTCGCCACTTCTGTGATTTGATTTTCAAAAATCCTACATACATGGTTTCAATTATGAGGTAAAATGTGGTTCAATGGGATTAAAATAATTTTTGGTGAATAGTAACTTTTAAGTTTTATTAATCGTGATTAGAGGTAATTAGTGTAATTTAAGGTAAAAATAATGATTTAATAATATGAAATGACCTATACACATTTTCTAATCTCATTGGATGTGTCATGCCCGACCATGAAAATCCATGTGTCAACTTGGGGACCCCATGGATCCACTTTTGTAGGAAAATGACTTAAATAACTTTTTATTTAAAGCAAAAATAAAAATGTCCCAAACATGAGTTATTTTACTAAAAAAAATTTAAATGGGGTTATACGAGTAATTTTTTTTACTATAAATATTCATTAGAAATAGAAAATGTTTTCCTACATCATGATATTTTTCTATAATTTTTAGACATTAAATAAATTAAATTATTTATGACGCCATGATGATGCATCGATTACCTCGTTATTTAACAATTTAAATAAAATGAAAAGTTAATGTAAAATCTAATACCTACACATTTCAAAAACCTATTGGATGGGTGGATTTATAAGTCCTATCACCTTATCCTCTAAATATATAATTTTGGGACCTTTAAAATCCGAAAAGCACTTTATAATAAAGTATCCTTTTATAACTTTCCAAGAGTGCCCCTCCTCTCCTCTTATAAAAGGCCCCCACCTCTACCACCTTACCCACACCTCTCAAGCCTTTGGCTCGGCAAAACCCTTCCCATTTTGTCTCTCCACATCCCTCTTACTCCTAGAATCCTCACATTGGGCAGAAGTCATCCCAAGGAAGCCTTTGAGCTCAAATCAAAAAGAGTAACCCGTTTAAAGGTAATGTCTTCCCTAGTGTTCTTTTGTTTTATTTTGATTTTCCAACCTCATAAACTCTTTTTATTTATTTCTTTTGTAACAAAAAAAGTATCTTAAATATACTAGGATGTTTTTATGAGGAGGATTCTAGCTACACAAACACACACCTTCGTCTAATGTTTAAAGAACATAATGTTTCTGTGGGTGGAGAATTACTGCCTCACGAAATCATGATTGTTCTATCTTCTCATACCACCTCTCATGGTGTCCATTATGATGGAAATATATTTATTTATGATATATATTATATTTATAACCTCCATATGCTTATTTATTTTATATTTAACACATACCTTTATGCTTTTCATGTTGTGAAAATGCGATAATTTAATTTGAGGAAGTGTGGACTACCGCCCCCTCAAGTGATGTGATTCGTTCATGCAATACATGGAATGTATAGAGAATGAAATTAATGAAATAATGTGAGATATATAACATATATATTATAATGTAATTATAATATATATATATATATATCTCATCTATTTTTAATTCCATTAATGTGCCAAAGAAATGAAACTAGCGTTCATGCGTACATACGGCTTACCGTCTCCATGAACGATACATTTCATTTCTTATGTCCAAATGTTATGTACTATTATAAGTAAATATATATAATGGATATATATGTCATATATTACATCTAAATGATGGATATCATTCTGGAATTATAATATATATATCTCTCTTTTGACTTTAATTCCATTAATATGAAAAAAATGATAGTAGCGTTCATGCGTACGTACGGCCTACGGTCTCCATGAACGGTGCTTTTAATTTTTTATCTCCAAATGTTATGGAATAGTAAAAAATTAATATATACTGGATATATATGATATTTAAAACATTAGTACTATTCTGGAGATGATGTACCTATAACTACATGGAAAATTCTTTTCCAACAAGTTCAATTTTTACTCATGTACCAAACATCGACAAAAACGTCTGATATGAACTCACTTTATTAACCAATTATTATAAAATTATAATATGTGATATGAACTGAATAATAATATTTAAAGGAGGTCGTTAATAAATTATAAATTTACCAAATTTTATTATTCAGGAGATTAATGAACGATCAACTCATGTCGGACACGAGGTAAGGGATCCTACCCCTCTCTTTCTTTTTAAGTACACTCTTTTATGTCATTCCTTTTATGCTCATATTTCTTATTATTGGGATTTTCTTTTATATAATATTACTGTAATTTTTATGTTCATATAATGAGAGACCGTATTTTCTCTCATCAATCCATTTTCGATGTTTTGAGTGGCGTCGTTAGGCTGCCGAATTTTCGTAAGAGATCCAACCTCTCTCTTTCTTTTTCAGTACTCTCCTTTATATCACTTCTTTTAAGCTCCCATTTGTTATGTTGAGGGATGTTATTTTATATTACTATCGCTGTAAATTTTATTTTAATATTATTAGAGACCCTATTTGATATCATCAATCCATTTTTGGATGTTTTAAGTGGCGTCATTAGGCTGCTGAGTTTTCATAAGGGATTTTTCATCTCACTTTTATTCCTGTGAGATTTATGCTACATTTTCCACCATTTACATTGAGTGGTGTATGTATGGCCCATTGATATACTCTTTCTGTAATATAATTTCATTTATGGGTATTTACATAATCATTGTATGACCCTTCTTCAATGGGGTGTATGTTTCGAAAGTTACCCAAATCGGTAAGGGGACCTTTCACCCTCCTCTTCTTTAAAAAGACTTCTTTTGTTATGTCTTTTAAATTACATCTTATTATGTTGGGATATGTTCTTATATATCCTTATTGCTGTAAATTTAATGTACAAGTGATGATATACCCTTTTTATCTCTTATCAACTCATTTTCTGAATTTTGAAGTGACGTCGTTAGGCTATCGAATTTTTCCAATGGAACTTCTTAACCAAATTTTGATTCTTTGGGATAAACTTGTACTCTTTGAATATGTCGTTCTATGAATATGTGTGAATAAAGTCTGATTGTTTTACACTTAATATCCACTTATATTTGTTGTATTCGTTTGTCACACATAATTATGTAATTGATTTATCCTTAATCCAAGGATACCGTCTTTGTGAGGGACCTCATCTCAATCTCCTTTCATTGAGGCATATTTTGTTTTATACACACCTTTCCTTTATACGGTGTATAAACTCCTTTTACTTTTACTTTTATTTAAAAGGAATATTTTTATACGAATCGTTTTTACTAAATGACAAAAGGGAATGTCTTTTTGTCATACGTATGCAGCAACAACGACTTCTCCGCCGCCATGAACATTATTTGAGTTTCAGATTCCTGTACAAGCCATAACTTTTTTTAAATGAAAAATAAATACCAAGTTTTAATTTTCTTTTATTTTGGTTTTGACAATTGTTTTTATAATGGATTTTTTATGTCAATATATTTAAGTGATATATTGTGATTGAAATGTGGAAATGTTTTACTTCCATTATATTTGTTTAATGTATTATGATATTATAATGGTACTAGGACATTTGATGGGTGGTTACGTGATAAACCAGATGATGGGTGGTTCCGTGAATACCAGGATGGGTGGTTATGTTATAACCTCTAATGCATTTGGTATGGAAGCTAGACGTATGGCTATTCCATTAAGTGATATGTGTGGAAGTCGACCGTATGGTTATTCCATTTAAGTATGTTTATATACCAAGTTACCTTTATATGTTATGTGTTCTTTATATGGATTTTTATGGTAATATTTTGGTTACAAAAGGGGTAAGTAATGATCTTTTATTCAGTGAAGAGTTTTCTTACTACTTCATAATGGTGAAAAGTATTACTTTGATAACGTATTCTTGGTTTACTTGTTGTTTTGAAAAACTAATAGTTTCCTTCTTTTTCTATACTTTACCGGGATTTTTATGCTCATCCCATGTTTTTGAAATGTTTTACATAGGACTTAAATATGAACAGGGCCAAGGATGGGATCAAGGAAAGACATGCTATCTAAAACATGGAACTAGACATGTTTCTTTTTAAGAGAATTTATTTTATGGAAACTTAGTAGAAGTTTATACTTTGAAATATTTGAGATATAATAGTTATGTCCTAATTACCTAAAACTCTATACCTGAAAAGATCCTCAATGTAAATTATTCATTTAATTCAATAATAAATAATTTTTAAGGTCGAGGCCTTATATTCACACCTATATCATTTCGATTAAAAATATTGTATTTGAACGATATCAAAATGACTAAAAGGAATCCTTATGATCATATTGGGATTGTTAAAGTGCTCAGAAAAAGGCCTTGGAATCATATATGGAATATTCAGGTTTGTGACCAAAATATTAGGTTTTATAATAAAAAATATGTCTATTTACCCTAACAATTTGTGATCTCAGACTCCGGATCCCCAATTAGATATAAGGAATTCATATTCTAGGGTGTATTCATCTCAGAGAAAGGGTTATCTAAGTGATTAATGTTAATATAAATAAAAATGCTTTCATTACTTCATGATTATTCCATTTTATGGGTGATTACTATTATCCAGATACTAATAGAGGGAAATATAAAAGATTTTGATCCTACATGGTTTCTTATAGAGTGTATTTCATTTGAGAATATTCTTATATAAGTCAAATCCTTCTTCATTTGTGAGTTGGGGTCAATGGATATTACTTTTTGTGCCAAAACCATGGAGTTTTAGAAGGTTTTTTCTCTCAAAGTGGTGTGACATCATTTGAGTACCTTTCGAATCATCCAATTAAGGATCTTATGTTCATGACAAGATGATACACCCTTATATAGAATCTATTATCCATGTAGGGTGGTGGTCACAAAGTTCACATACACCACTAATTTTTCCAATATCACACATCCAGATTCATCCATTCACTAGATGTTGTGATTGATGAAACAACAGTCCTAGATTGTGTGATGTAGTCACCCATTAAAATGTTAATAGTTATGGAATTCACTATGTATGACCTCAATGGGGGTTTTAAGGCTCATTTAGTTTAGAGATATTACCATCCATGGTATTGGGGAGGAAACCCAATAACATATTCATATTAAAAGGAATGTATTTTTTTTCTTACATTACTCATATCATGGTTTTCTCTAATATCAATTTTAATCTATTCGACGGTTATTTTTTTCCTCTACCACTTACTAAGAGGGGCTATAAAAATAGGGATTTTCTATATGATCTAATGGGCACTATTATTGGTTTGAGGGTAACATATGTTGTCTCTAATCTATCAAGATAATTTCCATGAATCATGGTATTGTTCTAATATTTGGCCTTATTTATCTAATTAGCGTCTTCTAAAAGAATTTTTGTTTTTGTGAAATCCATAAATCCCCCTTGGTATTTCAATTTTTTGACGGATAGTGAATCTCATCTTGAATATTTAAACATAATATTCAATCAATTTCTGTTATTATAGTGGAATACTGAGTGATAACATGAGAACCTTTTATATGGTCATGAAATCAGTGACCCACTCATTCATAGTCTATTTTCAATTTATATTGTCAATGATCTGTATTTTCCATATCATGGAGCTTAATTGATGGAAATGTACATTCCATCCCTTGACAGATCCTAAGGGAAGAAAGTTATGCTAAAAGAATGATGACCCAACCAGAGTCAGTTAAATGAATCTCAGTTTATTAATTCATACAAGTCATGAGGGACAATCATAAGGATGCATTGGGATATGATGTGGGTGATATTAATTTTTGGGTTTAATGTTCCATCAAAGGATGATAATATGAGGTAAACAAAACTGGGTAGTGGATTTTTTTAACCAATCTTGATATGGGTTCTATACTAGTTAAATGGGGGATGTGCCACCCCTCCACACCTTCCATTTGAGCAGTAATGGACATAATGGTGTTGAGGAGTCTAAAGTTTTTCACTATCATGATCACCTATATAGAATGAGTAGGGAGTGAGGTATGATATTATTATCCTACATTCGTCTCCATAAAATTTTAAATTCATGTTCGGGGTAGATGATTAACTGGATAGGGTTCAGACAGTCACCATAAGAGGGGAAAATCACTATCATCATTATATATTATCTTTATAAATATTATTTACTTAGGGATATATCAATGGTAATTCTCAAATTTCACCCTTTTAGTATGATTGGATCTTTCATGATGGATCATTATACAGATAGATATTTAATTCTAAAGGTGATATCCACTGGGGATATAGCCCCTATATAATTCTTTAATGAGTTATTTTAGGTTCTGTGTATCACTCTTATATTGGGTTATCTATTCCTCTATAGAAGTAATTTAAGACCTTTGAGATGGTGAGTTAGGTTTAGTCACACCATTCACTTTATCCATGGTATAATTATACTATGGATGTAAAAATTCAACATTTTGAGGTGCGATTTTCGGGTTTCTCCTCCAATTCCATATACATGTGGCCTTATTTTGTTCATCAACATCACTAGTATATAAAGGTATAGTTTTAGAATTGTTCCCCTATACGTCCAAATCCTAGTCTATATCATTAAACGGATTATTGGTGATAATTTTCACTGAGGTATACCATGAAATTATAGATAATCCATCATAAAATAAATATTTGAGATGATTTCTACCACTTGTTTCCCCTTCAAGATTCGCACAGGGGTCTTGAATAATTCCCTTGTAATTATTGGATAGTATAGTATTATATTTCTTGGGGGATTGATTGACATTTAATGACATCCCCCCTATCATGGACTTTGAATAAGGACCTTGAGGGATTTTCATGTAATGATTTTTGAGCAAGCCCAAAACTGTGTGTTTCTCTTAGTGGGAGGAATGGATAGGATGTTATCCATTGGTATTTATCTCATATCCTAGAAAAATAGAATTACATAGAGGTGGTTATAAAAATTAACCCATCCATAAGGGCTTGGGTTGTTTTGGGGTGATCATTGGGACTCAATAATGCTATTGTTGAGGATTTGAAAACTATTATTTTGGAAATTAAGATAAAAATGCCCACATCCATGCGGGATGGGGTTTATTTAAAGTCAAAAATGATTTCTTAATGAAATTAATGGGGTTATATGACCCTGGGGTTGATGTTGAAATTAAAATCCACACGTCAAAATTGGATGTTTCCCCACCTTGATGTCTATCATGGTATCTTCCATTGTTATATACCTAATTTATCTCAATTTTATTCAAGAATGGGTGTGTAATAACAACTAATTTGGATGGGTTCCCCTTTCTAGAGGAAGTTTTCAAGTATTCCATGACTTTGGACTCTGTATTTATAGAGTGTTCCCATTTTTTGATGTGGCCTCAAATTGGGCCCCTTTAGTGTCCATCTCTCTATACGTGATGTATTTTAATTATCAGTATGAATAAGATTCAATGGATTAAAAATATGGGCCAAATATTGTTCAGATTGGTTATATCTACAATTATTATGAAATTGTAGGATACCATGTCTGGGAGAATTGTAGTCCTAGGGATGGGGTAAGGTGTAATGCTCTATACTCACCCCATCCTCAAATATGAATATTTTATGTGTCATTAATAAAAAAATACATATAGTTTTTATGTTTTGGAGGAAAGTGTGTTGTATCATTTTATTATGCGATTATTATCTCAAATCATGGGATGTTAAGAGAGATTCGAGATCTATCTACCAATAGATCATATTTTATGTCTTATGGTGACTCTAATATCCCTTTTAAGTGTGTTTTCTAGATTTTAACCATTGAAATTATTCCCATATGTTATCAAAAAATTAAGCCAGACACTCATCGTTTAAATCATCCATATCATCACAATTATAATTTGTGATATGAAAAAACACAGTTAGGATGTTTTTTCAATATATCTCCAACCATATATCCTTTTGAGACCCTTCTTAATTAGGGTTATATTCCTCCACGTGGTAAAAACATAGAGGTTACTTATTTTATTCACTTGTTAGTTAGGGTGAGGGGTTGTGGTTAGTTGTTGGTGTATTATATATGGATAAGCCCACTATTTACCTAACCAACCTATATGATGTTTTTTTAATAGGGGTGACTTCAATTTCGTGGAGATATATCACCAATGGGAGGTATCCCACGGTGTATGTTAGAGATAGAGTTCCTATAATCAATTTCTATACTATAGTGAGGAGGAATATCATGGTATTAATCACCTTCCTATATGGATGAACATTCTATTGAGCATTGAGGTAGCACAAATATGCATTATACAACATCAAGGAATATTACATTGAGTAGGTTATGAATTTGAGCCTAATGTTGTATCATTTTTATAATTTGCCATCATTCCTTATGGGGATGTGTAAGAGTATAAGACTATAAAATGAAAATCACTAGAATATGTTGATGATCATTTTTTGTCATAGTAATGTAATCCCACAACTGATAAGTGACTGTATTATACCTATGAGCTCCTATATTTTCATTAGGGATACAAGACTACATGTGGGTGGATTACAATATATGTATATCAACCCTAGTTTAATTGCTGGTATAATCCTTGTTCAATTACTTATTCTTCATCATAATACGCTACCCGAACTCCAAAATTTGACAAGGGATATAAATCTCCACCTATATAGCTACTAAAAATGTTGGTAAAGTCAATAATAAATAGAATTAGGATTGTATTCGTGGATCCTGTAATCAGTTGGAAAATTATGAGCAACTTTATAATTAGGTATATGATCCTATATTGAGGTAATTTTTAAACTATGATAATGAACCCCAATTAGAGTAGGGATATAGGACCTATCATAGTTGGTTTCTGTAATATACTGATGGCTTCCATAAATAGTACTTTGTGCCTATCATGAGGTGATTTCCAAACTTGGTTGAGAGAACCAATTCCTAAATGGAATGTGATATCTATACTATAGGTCATACATTGTCAATATATACTAAAAATCATCTTGTATATGACTAAGAATATGGGGATTCTCTAGTATTTCCAAATATTCATGTTAATCATGGTGATATTATTATACGGATATTGGGATACGAATATGTTATTGTCCTTTTATATGTACTAGTCATGGAATACATTGGAAGAGAACTTTTTTCATTTTGGAAATATCATGATACATTAGAAATGTATGTGTAGGAATATAGACCTGCACATTTTGAGTCTCTAGGATATATTGGAATACATCATAAATTTAAGTGGAAATGTATTCCCATTATTGTCTTCCTTTTACCATCCTAATATGTCGATGAGCATCATGTTTGTGGGAGAGAATATGTGCCTCCTACATGCTTATTGTTCAGATGTGCATGCATATTTGGTTTTGATATAAGGTTTTGTGTTCTTACTCACATGATTATAATAGAATATACTCATTGTATTATTTAGTGGATGTGGCGATATGATCTATCTCGCATTTATTTGTAGATTTCAGCACTTGACGACATCTTCATGATTCACAGTTATAAGTGAATAGAGAAATCACTAGTTGGCCAATTCCATCAACAGAAGTAAAATGATTTTTTGTGGAATAGTTCTAGTGGTGTATTTTTGTAGGATCCCTCCAAGGTAGATCATAATTTTGTATGGACACTGTTAAAATACATAATCCACCTTCCAATGACACAGAAGGTGTTGATTTTCATGCTATAGGGATAAAACCCCAATGAAGTTTGCAGTGGAAATAATTTCCACCATTTTATTCAAAATCATCCCTATGAAAGGTGATATTATAGGCCTCTGTTCTTCGTAAAACTTATGTATGTACTCAAGGGTATTAATCGTATTAGGTTTTTGGTATTCATCTACTATCACACTCACCACCCGATGCTAAATAAATTGCGTGGGTGACATTGTTTCACAATCGATGGTGTTTTTTGTCATAATTGACATTGTAAAACTTTTTCATGATGATACCATGACATAAAATTATTATGAATTATTTTAGTGTAGTTTATATAATCACAACAGAATAGTAAACATGTTCACCAATCAATACAACATTTCGGGTGGGAAATATGATTAATCCTCTATTCTTGTTGAATCGAATAGTTTTATCATTGTTGGTTTAGATGTTTTATTTATTGGTATACTCAGAATATCCTATCCATGAGAATCATTATTAAATTTACAGTGACCTTGGTTATTACATGTAATACCATTGGAATATTTAAATGCATATTTATTAACCCATGTGCATATTTGGTGTAGAATTCTATGGACCGGAGAGCCTCAATGAAGTTATATTAAAAATATTTTATCACACAAACAAATTTTATTTTTAAAATAGTATAAATCTTAAGTGGAGTATCATATCATAATTATGGGACTGTGGTTGAGTTCAAGGTGTGGAATTTACTCTCGATGTGACATAATAATTTTTCGTGTCGAATGCTTGGTCGGAGGCATGTTAGTGGGGTGTTAAATGGAGCATTGTAGATCTAGTAAAAATTAATCCAATAATTCTACCACATGTGTATGATATAGTAGAGGTGAATTGTTACCAATTTTTTAGTGAGAAAATAAATTTGTGTAAGAAAATTAGAGGATGCAATGCTGATCTCTTATCTTAACAAGATCATTCCATAATTGTTCTATAGTGGCTTCAATTTATGGATATGAGCCTGAAGCTTTGTCCTTTTTCCATGAGGTAGGAAAACTTGAGTTTATGACACGATATAATTTTTATTTTTTTATGGTTTTAGAGCCTTATTATGACTACAAGTGATCCCATGAGGGTCAAATTGTATGGTTTGGGGGAAACTGGGGTGATTCGGCCAGCTCACAGGGAATTTCTATTCAGAATTCTTGATCACATGACATGTAGTAGAATGGAACATTCAGTGTTTTATTCCCATTCAGGGAATATGGACTTTTTGGAATATACTTTGTGTATTGGTGTTACATTCCCTGTAGTTAGCCTAGGACTTGTTTCTAAGGGTCTTGGCTATGGTATCCATGTCATGGGACATGGATGTGTGACAATAAAAGACCAAAGTACATGGAAATGAGATGTTCTACATGGAAATTGGTTGATGAAATAGTAAAGGGGCCAAGTAGATGACACATGCCATGTAATAAGGGGTAAACACTATGTGTGAGACCTGGCAGGCTAAGCCGTGTGGGGAAAGACATGGACATAGGCTTGTAGGTTGTGAGACACACAGTGTACTATCATGTGTGTACCCATGATTTATATAAGAGGAAATTTCCAGTTCTTGGGGTGGGGTGACAAGTCATGTGGACCCTTGTTCACATAATAAACAATTCTTCGAGAATTTTTCCACTATAATCTCAATTTCTAGGGCTTGGTTCTAGGATATCTAGTAGCCTATACAATGAATTTTTCCACATATAATGTGATGGTGGCCATGATTTTTGGGTCTTTAATAAGAGACCTCTAGTGATGTTGGGTTTCTCTTCAATTAGAAATATTTGGAACAATAGTGGTAGAGTGATTGCGTTGGTATAAACCTATGAGGGTATCATCTAGATTTATTTCATTAGTATAGGATTACAACCCCTTCGATATGATGGCATCAAATATGGTTGTATAATCCCTCCGTCGAGGTAGAGGCACAGTCCTATATCATAACATTTTCGATAAATCAATGTTTTGTGTCGTCATGTCCTACAATAAATGGAAAATAATCCCTTATATAGTAAGATATCCCAGTAGAGTTCTTAACATCATTAGTTATATGACCCACTATATAGAGGGCAATAATAGTAGGGTTTTGGCATCATCTGTTGTATAGTAACCTAATTAACATATGGTTTATGTTGGGTTTTTGTTATCATTTGGAGCATGATCACTTACTTCATGAGTTATACTAGTTAGGGATTATCGAATCATCATTACCAACACAACACAGCTGACGATCCCCTATTTGAGTGATATGATATCAAAGAAGATAGTTTGAGTTTTTGGTGTCTCCCAATGATATTGTGTATGATCCACTATCCGAGTGAAAACTTTGATATACCATATTCTGTATGTTGGTGTCCTATAGTGGGTTTGAGGATGATCCCCTATCCGAGGATATGTGATATTACATATTTATAGAATGTGTTTGTAGTGTCCCCCAATATTTTTGGACATGATATCCTTTTGTATTTATGATACTTTCACGGTCCCTCTAGGGTAAATAGCATTCCCCATTAGGGATGGGTGTGACATCCTATTTTAGTATAAATATCAAATGGATTCTCACATGACGTTCTTCATGGAGTGATCCAATGAGCTTGTTATATTAGATGTATGACACCTTGGATTGTGGGAATGTTCTATAGGCATATAGGTACCCAATGGAGTGTTATCTCTCTAATGTTCAATAAGTGATGGTATTGTTGTTCCTAATGGAGTTTATCTACCTGATGAGTTTTATCTAGGATGAAAGGGCTTAAAGAGTGTGTTCTAATGGATGAGTTTTATGTTTGATCCATGGGAATAATTTCTTATATATATATACGTGGTTATTAATTCATGATACATGGGGTCTAAGACTAGCATATGATGGTGTTTTCTTTTTTTACTTAGGTTATTATCACATATATTGGTTTACTCTCCATGTGGATAGAGTTGACTTGTTTTTTATAGCCAAGGTTCGTCGAGATGGGGTTTCTCTCTTATATGTGTTCCGTCTTGATGGGTTAAGAGGACTATTCTCATTATGTTGCTCCATTTTTTGGGGTTTGGGGAGGCTACTTAGTATTATTATACACACACTTGCATGGTATTTTCCCATAAAAGTTGTTTCTTATGAAAATGATATGACATTTGATTGAGGCCTTGGAGGACCTAGTGTAGGTAGAGTTTAATGAGCTAGAACAACCGAGGAGTTTATTAAAGCTTAGACAAGGGGATTTATGACTATTTCATTTGATATTGATTCTAACATTCTACGATGGATAGAATATTTAACAGATTTATGTTGTCTTATATTTTCTATTTTTGTACTTTTTTGTACTATGGTTTTGGGATAGATGTATTCTTGCATTAATTTTTTAGTTTATACTATCACAACACTATTTCATGAAGATGTTTGTGGGTGTTCATATAGGTACCTTAGTCTATGGCCTCCCATGTGTGAGATATTATTACTCATTTCTAGACTCCATCTTATATCCTAAGGATGAAATCCTAGGGAGACCTGACTCGAGCCCCAATTGGATGAGTTATGAGAGAGTGGATTCATAGAAGGTTCCAATTTGGGGTCATTGTTTTTTATCATGTTTCGGGTTATATTGTGAGAGTTTTAATGTGTTTTCTGTTTGGATTTCAGGATATGGACCCCAGTGTTTATGTACCAGCTAATGTATCCGTTCACTAGGACTTTGATAACCTTCTTGTCGACAATATAAATTGTGTCACTAGATATAAAGAAATTTGTATACATGCATCATTTAGAATTGGATTGTTGTTTTTTCTTATCATTATTGAGTCGGCTCCCTTGAGATACTCTTTAGGTGTGGAATATCTTGAATCTATTTTAGGATCTTAATTGGACAAAATCCAGATAGAGTTCCATAGTGGAATTTTGATTATGATCAACTTAGATATGAGATTTCAGTGAAGGGAACTAGGTTTGGGGATATATCTTCATATGGTCCACCAGTGGGGATACCACCCAATGAGTAGTAATTTGTAGGGGTAATTCTATATGAGGATATGTGTTGGTTGACTGCACTTCATGAATTCTAGAGTTAGAGACCTCTGAGGTATCAGGTTGAGCCAGACCCTTGGGGAGCTAATCACTAGTTTTAGGTAGTCACTAGTGTTTTCCAGACTATGGCGACACATCCTGATCAGATGGTGGTCCTAGAGGTGATCCTTTTATAGGGTTTGTATGTGAGATGGTGGAGTATTCTTGATGCATACCCATCGTGGGGAGACACTCTCTAGGTATGTTTTTGAGAGTCTCTTTAAAGAGGTGTTCTATCTATCCATATTGATATTTTTGTGTATCTAGGATCTTCTAATGCTTTTTCAAGATAGAATGTTCCTGGAAGAGTACACAGTGTGGTTTACAGAACTAAAAAAATACTCTCTAGATATGGATTGAGATATGTTTTTCATAGCATGGACCATTGAGCAGGGCTTACAATATGTGGTCATTTAATTAATGGAATCCTTATTTCTTACCACCAATGACGGAGTTCTCGAGAGGGAATATACAGTGAGGAGTATTGTTGATAGGCACATATCAACGTTTAGTTCTTGGAAAATAAGATATGTGACTTAGGTAACTGGTGGATGATGGAATGTTAATGGATCTAGGCAAGTGATATGCTTCATGAGAAGATCCTACGATGGATGGTATGTGGATCTTGGATTCTAGGATGGATTTGGAAAACCGAATGAGAGGCATTGTTATGCCTATAATAAATGGGTATATCTTGTCCAAGATTTTCCAACATGTCATAACACTGAGAGGGAGGTGGTCGATGGACTACCACAGTAGAGGAATCATTTTTAGTTAGGAGTTCCATAGAATGGTGCATGTGATATAGGATAGGGGATGATAGTAGGAGGTGGTATATAGTTTGAGATGTTTCCACCACCACCCTCAAGTAGTCTCCCCATTATTAGGGAGATGGAGGATGAGGGTGTGAAAAATGTCAATCCCTAGAGGCCTTTTACTAGGAGGCTCTGAAGATGAATATACTTACAATCTATTTCAATTCATATTTCTATTTTAGTATTGGTATACACTATTTTGTGGTACTATATTCTAGCCACTTCTTGCCTAAGGATTATCCTAGGTGATGTGGGTGTAGTAGAACCCTGAGTTAGTGTTTTTTGACGTAGGATTGGGATAAATAAGAACAGGGACCCTTTAACCAAACTTAGACATCTTATTTTGATGATATTAACATCATATGAATAATTTAGTTCTTCTAAAAGCAGGTAGTGTTGACCTGTGGTGGGTGAGTCTCCTCGACATGTGTGTTCAGATGCTGGGTTCCATGATAGAGGTTTTCATAGAGGGAATAGTAAGGCCCATTGTGTGCCCTTGGGTGGCCATGTTTTGTTTGCTGGTTCCCTCAAATTCTAACCATTAGATATATATGTGACTTTCTTAAGGATTCTAGGGGAAGTTCATCTAGTGGTATATGAGTAAAAATGGGTAATGTTAGTAATTATGCCAGATTACCATACTAGTGTGATGCTAGACTGTATGACTACAACTGGATCATGGTGTTTGGTGTTTTTTCACCTGTTATAGCTAAGGGGAAATGTTATTTCTTTGTTTCACAATGTCTATTTGATTTGGGATACATGTATATGTGGTTTGGCTTTATGGTTCCCATGAGTTTGTACTTTTAAGAATCACAAAAACCTCTTGGTGACATCTTTGGTGCGAGAATCCCAATTGAGTTCTCATTTTTTTCTCATTCCTCCTAGTATTTATTTTTTTGGATGAAAATACTTAATATAGGGTGGATGTAATGCCATGGGTTTTTACCAGTAATAATTTAGAATATTTTTAAGAATACTTATAATTTCAGACCCTGATTCTTTATAGAATTTTGTGGCCCAAATTTTCTCTGTGTGGTGATATTAAAAACATTAAATATAAATTAGTACATGTTCATAGTTTATTTAAAAAAATGGAATAAATATCAAGTGGTGCAATATATTTTAATCCTGAGAACATTTTGTGATCAGAATGTGACATTTAACCTAAGCGTAACATTAAATTTGTTGGTGTTGGTTTCTCTTTTGGTGGAATGTTGGTAATGAATTAAATTTAGTATAATTGATTTAATAAAAATAAATAAATAACCACTTATCCCTATGTGTTCACTAAAGAGAATAGGTGATACTCCCCTATATATTAATGGATTCACTAAGGCAAAACAAAGGAGAGGATGCACTATTGATATCCAATATTGGTGCTAATCATTATTGGGTTATGGTGTAGTTGCATCAGAGCATGGATGTGACACAAAAGAATTGGTGTTTCACCAATAGCTAGGAATATTTTAGTTTTATGTATAGATAACAACTATATATATATTTTATGTTTTAGACCACTATTACGACCTCTAGAGGTTTCTTGAGGGTCGTTCTCAAGGTTTCAAGGGAAACTGGGGTGATTATGGTGGCTCGTTGGGAATTCCCATTCAGAATTCCAGATCAAATGGTGTATAGTTCAATGAAATACACTATGTCTTCTTCCAAAAATGTATAGGTTAACTATTGGAACTACACATTGTTTACTAGTGTTATGTTCCATGTAGTTATCCCAGGTCATGTGGCCATGGGGCATGGCCAAGGTAGTAGTGTCGTGGGACATGGTTTTGTGAGTATACAAGGATATCATACATGTTGATGGGGTGTTTTATATGTACATGGGAATATTACATCACCAAGGGGATGTGTTGCTGAAATCCCCATTATACTAGGTAGAATATGATGTGCATGAGGAACGACTAACAGAGCAATGTAGGTAAAAACACAGTTAGAGGCCCAGGTGAGGAGAGACATGTTGTGTACCATATGATAACATTGTTTAATATTACATGGCTAGAAAAACGATGATCTCAAGGACACATACAATTTTTTAGGTAGGTTCACACATTGCGTGGACCATTGTACACATTTTTTACTTTTCTTGGCAGATTACTGCTGTTGAATATCTTTTTCTGGGTCTTGGATCTAGTCCTATGACCAACCTATCTTATAATTGTTTTCACATATAATGAAGTAGAGGACATTTTTTGTGTCTTTTTTATTCAATGTGTGGTGATGATGTGGGTCTCTTCTATTAGTAATGTTTGGACCAGCAGTGGTAGAGTGGGTCCCTTGGTGTATACCTACAGGGTTACCTTGTGGAATGGCATCCTTAGTGCAGGATTGTGATCCCATCAATCAAATGATATTGGATATAATTTTAGTATCCCTTTGGGGATGATGGGGTGGGATCATCTATCATATTTTTTTTCCTAACATTAGATTCATAGTATAATTGTGACCAAATATACACTTGTGGGGATCCTCTATATAATATGATTTCCCAGAAGGTTTATTAGAATCATCAGTAATATGATCCCTGATAGAGTGGGAATAATAAATATGGTTATGGAATTATCAAGTATATGACCCCTACCCAAAGTATAGGTTTATTTGGGGTTTCAGAATCATTGGGAATTTGATCCCTTAAATTGTGAGTTTTACAAGGTGGGGTTTCGGGATTTTACATGACAAACATTACACATTAATAAATCCCTTGCCTAATTGATATGTTATGTAAGATATCAAAATTTGTTTTTGGAATCCACCGACAATAATAGTTTTGATACACTAACTGACTCAGATCATTTCATTACTAGATTGAGTTTGTAGTGTCCCCCAAGGGTTCTGGGTGTGATCCCATATATGAGAAGATGTGGTCTTCAATATTTATAAACTAGTTTCATAGTGACTAGAAATGATTACAAGAGTGATCCTTTTTCATAGTGATAATACCTTTTGTGGTTATAGTTGTGTTAATATAATCCACCATTATTTATAGACGAGATTCCCTATCTATGAATTTATATCTTCTACCTTATTGCATCATTTTATTTTTCGAATGATCTGATGATCATGCTATCATATATTTATTCCACCTGGGTTGGCTACGATGTGACATTGTCTTAGTAGTACCTAATGAAGTGGTATCTCTCTGATGTTCCATCAGGGATGGAAGAATTTTTCTGGTATAATGTATCTATCAGATGAGTTTCATCTAGGATGACGGATCTTGTATAGATTTTCTCATGGACAAGTGTGATCTTTGATCCTCAAGTAGTATCCTATATAAGTATATGAGGTTGGTACCTCCTGATACTTGGGTTTGAGGTGAGTATATTTTTGTGTTTTTTTATTATTTTTATGGTGTTGTCCCAACTTTTGGTTAAATATCAATGTATATAGATCTCACAAGTCATTTATAGACATGGATATTTGAGATGGTGTTTCTCTATATTATAGGGATCCTCTAGTTAGGTTGATCAGATTTTTTTCTTCCAGTTTCACTATTTTGTTGTTAATTTTTTAGAGCCTACATTTATATTTTTATTCCCAACACTGCACATGATTTACCCACATATGTTTTGTCTTTTGAATATTAAAGTCCCTTCAATGGAGTACTAATAGGTTCTAGAAATGGAGGATCTTATAGAGATATACATGAAGACGTGCTTTCTTTATCTTGGATGAGGACTTCTCTTATAGTTTCATTTTACACTAATCCCCTCCTTCATAACAGGTTTGATGCTTTTAAAAAACAATATAAGATTTTATTTTCCATATTTTTTATATTCTTATAGTCTAGTGATGGTATAGATGTAAGCATGAATTTATTTTTTTAGTTTATACTATATATACACTATTTCATGTAGATTTTTATGGGATTGTGAGGACATGTTGTTTAGGATAAAACCTTCCATGTGTGAGATATTTTAACATGGTGCTAGATGGAAGACCCTAGCCTATAGTGGACAGAATGAAGAGTTTTGTCTTGGCCTTCAATGGGATTGGGCATGAAAAAATTTAATTATTTAATGACTTCATATTTATTTAAACATTTTGATTGTAAATATATTATGTAGTTCATATAGGTTAGGGAAAAAAGATGAAAGATATCAATGATAACTCATTTATTCTATTATCACATAATTTTCTCTTATATTTTCAATTTCATTGTCTACCTAATTCATATAGACTGATGGACGACTCTGAGGGTCATGTTATAGATTTAAATTAATTCATGTCATCATGTTTTATCCATAGAAATTCCTAAAAGATCCAAAAAATATAACAAGTAGCATGCCTAGTTTAAAAAGGAAATAATTCATTGTAGTTTCAAATCAATAATTTTTAGAAAATCACATTTGATGAGAGGATTGAAATTATTTCTAATAACTCACTTTTGGGGAGAATTATTCCATACTCTAAGACTCTCTTTTAGATATATGTTATATTCTTGTACCATTTCCAAATATCAATTTAGGACTATTTACCCAAAAAATGATCAGGTGTTGAGTCTTGATACATCCTAAAGGGGTGTTTAAATGCATCATATGTATGTTATAATGGTTATACATTTATTCCAATTACTTATTAACAATAATGTTCTTAATATATTATTAATCCATATTACTATTCACAGTGGAGTTTACTTCCACCCAGGATGGTGATTTCAATGTTAGGAGTTGACCTTTAAGAGGTACCCTACTTTTTATGTGATAAAAAAATCAACACCCTTGTAGTAATTTTAGGACTTTGTCATTAAATTTTACATCATATATAAATAAAAATTTTTGGTCAATTTTAGAATTAGTTATGGAGATATGACTATAGGAATGTATCCTTTGTTTGTTTTTTAATAATAGGAATCAGATCCCTTGTATATCTGTTCTTATACCAAGATGGATTACAATATTTGGTAGGGAATTTTATCCAGTTTTTTACATGAATACCACAAATATCTAAGACTACAATACTCATGTTGGGTGTAATATAAAATATAAATCATAAGACTAAACATGTCACCATTGATATAATATGGAATTTCTATGGGACCTACACATTAAGGTTTCCCTGATTTTTGAATGAGGGTTACACACTAAGGTTTCCCTATATGGGGAATTTTAATTATACTAGTTACATAATCATTGAAAATCCTTATACATACATGATTCATGATTGTTTTGAGAAACAAAATATAAAAAGGGATGACACACACATATTATAAGTGTAGTACTAACATGTTGAAGCATCATTGCGGTGGTACGATTATAGACCATGTAAATGATGTGGACACACAAGGAAGGATATCATTTTTATATTTGATTTGGATCTTGATCTTTAAAAAGGATTCCAATGTATACTATTTTTAACATGAATCAAATTCCTAATAGTTAAATTTTTAACCATATCTAGTAATGGATGATGAGAGATGATGGAAACATAGATGATGGTTCTTACGAGTAAGTGAAAATATAATGTTGAGGGAAATTTAATGAGGTGGATTCCAAAACCACATATTCAATATTTTTCCTCTTAATGAATAAAGAGAAACATATTCATTCAGTATATTCTAATGAATGATGACATATCTTACCATGAATTGTCAATATAATATGTTTGTATTACATAGATACCATTTTGATTGAGTGACACAAATAAAATTTCCCTAGTACACAACCATATACTATTTTGAAAAATCCTCAATAAGGGTACTCAAATGAAGGTTCAAAGTATGAGTTTCACATGTTCCACAATTACATGTTTAAGGTTTCCGATATAGAAAGGTTAAGATGTAAAATATTATCTACTTGACTTTTCTAACATGCTTGAGGATGTATTTATGACACTTATAAAGAATTTTACTTGACATGATTGAGAATTTCTCTTCCACATGGCTAACATGTCTAAGGATGTCATCTAGAAATGTCCATGTATCATCATGTGACCAAACCAAAATTTCATAGGGAAATCTCATGTTCCTCTCTCAAATTCCCAATGGTTATCATCTAACATTCATTATATGATTTATGGTAGTCACATGAACTGATCAACACATATGCGTTCCAATTGTGTGATCATTCTCTCATGAAAAATATATGTCACATGATCTAGCTAATATGTATGACTTGCTTCTCATGATCTCACAAACTTGTTTAAGTGTCTTCGCATGATTTGGATGACATCTTTTTCTGGTATCTGAATGATCTCATTGCAATGTTGGGGGGATTTAATATAAACATGGTGGGATTTATGATGGCCGTCACATGATCTTGTTGATATTTTTTGGATACTTCTTAAAATATTGTTGCCATTTCTCTCTGTGTTAACCTGATATCGATGACAAGTATGAGTGTATTAAAATGATCTCACCAAATATTCAAAATGATATTGCGTAATGATGATAAATCATGTGATATTAAAGAACCATCCCTATGGAAAAATTGTAACATCTTATACATGAAAAGTCCATAATTTTTATCCTTAATTATATAAATGATTTAATGGTTTTTTTTTGTATTTTTACTATAGAGGAATCACATGATTATGTTGAAGTGAAACAAGATTAAATTTTGAATATTAAGTACATTACCAATTTACTAATCATAAGAATCACATAAATCCCTTGAATAATCATTTGCACAGCTTACCAAAACATTTAGGTGGAAGAATGTCAAGATAATGTGGACGCCTTCTCCAGAAAATACAATATTACATCCATATAAGTGTTTCCATATCAAGGGGGATTTAATAGGACTCGACTCCATGTATCTTTTCTGCAATTCTTAGATATTATGTGTCATATATTGGGATTATTAGGTGGATGATCCATTCACATATGACAATAATGTTTTATTCACTTCACATGATCGTGTATCACGTCCTCAATAATGCTATGACTTTATGACATTATAAATAGAAACAATGTGATCACATTGTCATTATCACCTTTTATTAACCCATGCCTTGTAAATTCCCTTCTACATGAATAAAATGAAATTTCTAAGATACTTTTCATAATTAAGAAATCATTTTTTGAGCATCTTCAATACAGAGTCACACGATAGATGGACTTTGTAATACTAGGTTTCAAATTAATGGACATGAATGTGATATTATAATTGATCACATGATGTTTTTTCTTAATTCACATGAATATCAATCAAATTAACATCACATAATGATCCTATCATGTAAATATTTTATAGCATGAATTCCATGACTATAGTCCATCATTTTTCCATTGACATGTTTCATAGCCAAAAAGACTCATATGAGGGCTTCATCTGACCATGTAGGGTTATATGGGGGGATTCACATGATTAGTTAACAAATAATGTGAACCAGATAATCCCTTCACCTAAATAGTGAAATAAAACACTTCAAAAAAATATACCAACATTTTCATCTTTCATCACATGAACACATCGATGGTTTTCATTCATTTTTCTATTGACATGTCACATGATTAGAAATAATCAACTGAGGGGAATACTATAATAAGGATGGACTGTCTGAGATAATTCAGATGATTATAGAATAGATTATAAAATGAACATATTCCCTTCACATGTTGTTCCAAGGGTTATGTGATCATGAGTCTTATTGAACGTTATGTGACTCATTTAACCCTGAATGTTACCTATATCCATTATTCATCCATCAACCCCTACATGGGAATATAATAATTGATATTTGGATGTTTCATCAACCTAATTTATCTATTTCTCATTTATTTTGGCTTAAACAATGTTTTATTTCTATTTATACATCATTAATTTTTTTATGTTTCGTTGTATATGGATAATGTCTTAACCACATCAGATATTTATTTTAAAACTATTATTCTAATATTATTCTTTTATAGATGTACTTTTAGATGTATTTTGTATATTTATTTTTATTTTTGTTAATATTTTATCAATTAGTATTTGATAAATTGTTATTTGATGTATTCTACTATTTTTTCCATTCGAATACATGATACAAGGGATATGTTGATTTTTTTATAATATATATAAAAAAATTGTCTAGAGTTATATTTTTCTTATATATAAAACGAATTTTGAATTTGACATTCAAGATTTATTTTTATATAAACCAAAGTGGAATGTTATATTCAATTTTGATTTAAAATTACCAACATTCTACCAATTAATTAAACATTTGTTGTAATGATGTTTCATTATAACTGATGTTATAAATAAAAAGAATTAAATGATGGGATTTATTTACAATAGTGTTATATTCATCCATAACATCAGATTAATTTATTATAAGAATTTATAATCAATTTAATAATTTAATTTAAATAGAAATAACACAAAAAGGCATTCTAAGAAATTTCCACATGCCAGTAGCTCACATTACCTGATATGGTCTACTATTGAAAAACACCAAACCCTATAAAAAATCAATTTACATGACCGAAGAAACATATAAATTCATAAAATAAAAGAAAAAACATATGAAAATACCAAAAACAATATTAAATAGTTTTTATGAAATGAAACAGTGTGTATTAATTCAATCAAAATTTCCTCAATTGACACTATGAAAAATATTCATCATATCCTAGGGATTCCACCATGATCTGATAGAATAATATCAAAATCCCTTATCCAAATTTCTTATAATTATATGGATAAAAAATTAAATAATGTATAGAGTGCATGGGTGAGGAACTCACCACAAATAGATGACAAGATTCAATCAGAAACACCCCAAAGAATTAAGGTGAAGACCAAACGATGGGGGAGGCCCATACATGGTATTTCATGCATAATGTAGAAGATATTAAATAGTGGGATTTTTAAAATAATGATGTACTTAATTTTAATTTCACACTTTTTATTAAAATATATGCATTACCATATTTTTCATAACCATGCACCATCAGCGATAACCTCACTATCAAAAGATAAAAACCATTCATTGTTGGGATGAATGGTTTACAAATAATTCTCCATTTAGGTGGTAGTGTAACTATCATTCAAAAGAATATATAAAAGGATAAATGTTACACTCAATGTAAATTATGTGTAAATTTATATATGTAATCCCACCTGATTATAACTCTAAAGATAAGGGTTCCTGGCCTAGAGTAGTGTAGGTATAATTGACCTCCTTGGAAGTTTATAAGGGTTTGCTTGATAGAGAATAATGAACACTAAAAGAAAATGTATTTGTTATTGGGGTAGTAAATAGTAAGATAAAAAATACTAGTGAGTAATAACTTGTATTGGATTGAATATGTAACAAAGGCGTTATATGAGAACATTAGAACCATATGACCAGGTTCATGGCCAAAGAAGGTTAGGTCATGAAAAATATCATCGGATCCAATACCCAATTGAATGTGTAGTAACACAAAATAGTATTTAGGTGTAGGATCCGTTAACAAAAATATCTAATGGGGTGGATATTGTAACAGTCCTGGAAAAGTTATTATTAAAATTCTGAATGTTACTACACAACTCAAAATGGTTAACATATCTATTTGATGTATCAACTTAATATATCATCATAGTTTTATATTATTAACTTATATTTGTTTTAGGACGGGCGACCACTATAAATTTTTGATGGGACATGTATGATTTATGATAAATTAAAATGAATGGTCGTGGGTTTTGTTGTTGGGAAAGTAATTTTACCAATATGTGAACTATGTCCTTAATTTTTTATGCTATTTTGAAAATGAAAAAATTTATTATAGGAGACCCATAGTGGTAGGTGATTGGGTTTTTGGACTATGTAGGCCTTGCTCTAATATGATGGAATAGTCCACCCTACACCCTCATATGGTTTTCCAACATTGGTTTGCAAACCCAGCATGAGTTGTGAAAATCATTCTAAAATGCAAATTTCATATATTTTAGGGTTCTTATACAAACATGAATAAATAGATTAGTAAAACCAAAATAAAACAAAATTCATATTTTACTCTCATAGATTTCCCTTGTCTTGTATTGAATGTGGTATAGGGAAAACCACATTAAGAAATTAAAATAATAATCTTTCTCTCTCAAGATTCACTTGAGTACCAAAAAAACTCAAAAACAAAAATAAATATCCAAAAACATATTAATGAGATACTCCAACTCCCATATTTCCAATATAAATATTGGTTCTAAATTAAACCCTTTCTCCATAGTCATAAATTCAAATTTATCATTATTTTATTTACCATAATAACACAATTCATTAAAAACAACACACCATACACTTTTCATCCTAGATAAGAATCAGTGGACCATCAACAGTAAATGATGAAATGTAATGATCAGAAACCTATAATTAAATTTCCATGCTCCTTCTCTGAAATAATGATTGATATTACAATTCATAACTACCAAAAAAAATCAAACTTTTCATCAAAATCGTTCTACCATCCCAACAAAATTACAAATAATAAAATGATGGAAACCAAAAATAATCTCCCTCAAGAAACCAAGGAAGAATTTATAAATTTATCATGGTGCTCATAGTGCTCCACCTATAATGATTATCTTTTTAAGCATAATTAAATTCTATGGTACTAACTTCCATCTAAATAACCCATTGAAACTACATTCTTAATGGCCTGAAGAGATGTTAGATGATTTTTCCCTCTCACCACATCTACATTCAAATTAATAATACTTTCAAACCCTAAAAATATAAAACATACTATAAATTCTCAGTATCATCTTTGGATGGGTTTCCATATTTCATAATCATGATTCAAAAGGGTATAATAAGAATAAAATGATCATTAAAACTATAAAAAAATCCAAATTTAATACTTAGTGTAATTCCATAGTCAGATGCTCAACCAACCCTTCTAGATATAATTCATTCTACCAGCACACCAGGGACCCTCTAAGCCTACTCACCAAAAATAAACAAAAAAAAACTTTGAAAATTATAATTAATAGTTTTCATATGATACTCCATTCAAATATCTTGATTAATACTCACTAAGGACTTAAAAAATATTATTTAACTATTAAATAACATATTCATGAAATCTTCACCATCTAATGACGAGTCTCATCATACCTACATACCAACTAACATAGTAGGTCCTAGATTCATAAAGGATAAGACACTGCCAACCATTGGTGTGTACTAATTATCATTCATTTATAAAAAATCAACAATTTATATAGGTCATGCCCCATCCATTACCAAATATAATGAATGGACAAGGTCCTCCTGATAAAAATTAAAGGACAACCAAAAATTATAGTCATTACTTACTATAACCTTACCAAGAAAATAATACATGAATTTGATGATTTTTTATCCATAATTATGGTTTCACCCTCTATTGACCAATGGGGACAGCCCCAAAAATAGATTTCATTATAATGATCCCTTTGAAGTGATTCAAGAGGCCGTATATTATCCAAAATGTCCCTCATTTGGATATATTCTCACCCATAATTTCATCCTCATACTCTATCCATTCATAGTGTCATCATCATCACAATGTAACACCTTGAAATCTCATCAAAACATCATCAATCAATTATATAAATTATTTTATCAAAACCAGCCATCCTTTGATCAGAGATAGAAAGAAATTAAACCAAAACTCTAATGGAACCATACATAACTAGTGCATACTACATTGATCTCATCCAAACATGAATGATATCTACTTTAATGCAACTCTTTAAAATAACACAACTTTTGATACCATGAGTTTCATGTCCTCAAATAGAGGATCCAATGCCTATCTATCAATTATGTTCCATTTTAAAATCATTCTTATCTATCTAAACAACTCTAAATCATCTTATAAAAAATTTAGGCATTTCACCCCTGATAAGGAATATTACATGATTACAAACCACTCAAGAATTTTTATATGAAGAAAAATAATCTACCGAAACTATATGAACCTTATATTCAATCATTTTGGATCTTGACTCAAAACCTCATTTACAACACCACTTGAAATCAACAAGTCCATGAATATTATCGATCCATATCATCAAAACAATTATATGATACTAAACCACATCAAGTACATTTCATCACAAATTCAAAAAAAATATCAATGTCTATACAACATATTCAGTATCACATACATACCTTGAATCTAATAACCCGAAGCATCTCTACAAACTTATTATATCAAAGGCACTAATAGTAGTGGGAAAATGATTATCCCAATATACCATTATATATATCACTTGAGTCACCAATATTCTAAGAAACATTTCCAATCACTTGTCTCTTCCACCTAACTCCAAAATCCTACCTCATATAAATGAAAACTTAGTAGGAAATCACCATACTACAATCTCAAATGTACCAATGTAATTTAAGTTCACAAAACAATCTCTATAGGGTTCTCATATATATATATATATATATATATTTATTTATGTCATAAATTAAATAATAAATCATAATTCCATATATGGTCACTATTTACCATATGCAATCATTAAATGGGATCACCATCTTGAGTAAAATGATCGCATCCACTAGTATATAGATGCTCATCCCATAATAATTTGAAACAATTTTACCATATTCATATGGTTTTATTGCGTAAAATTTCACCTAGAATATATAAAAAAAATATTATATTTGTTTCTTACACATTAAATATCGAAAATTAAATTGATTTTGGAAGAAGTATCGTGCATTAAATTCATATTTCAAACCAATACAGGTCATGGAACATTACATACATATAGGGACATTATAGCCATCACTTTAGAATATCCCATCATAGAATCTATATAAATATTCATCAATCGTAATAATATCATTTTTGTATTACCATAATTAAACTAGAAAATTACATTTAAAAATACTATAAATGTTTTTGTGAAAACTATAAAAAAAATTCCCATATTGTTAGACATATCAATAAAATTCAAGCACACAAATTCTATAACAGTCCTAAATGTAAATATTAATGAATGTACAAATTCATATTACCAAATAGGCATGATACCAAACCAAAATATATATAAAATATATAAATAAACATTAAATAAATATACCAACTATATTAATTTAAAAATAGAACCAAGTTTACGTATCACTAGTGACCTGGACAACCCCTCAAAAAATGATTTTACGATGCACTAGACAGAGTTACTTCAAAAACACAATCACTCCACTAATAAGGACTAAAAAATCACCAAATAGTATGATGAATAAAAAGATACTATAATACCTCATTTTTACATAACTATGACCAAATACCACTTATCGTTGTGTAAAAAGTTTTTGTTACATGACTGCAGGCATGACTACCTATATAATGGAGTCACTCGACTAGATGCGATGGTCTAATTTCTATCATTGTAAAAATTATACCCTCATATAAATGTTGTATAATAATAACAGATAACTAAATGTTATAAAATAAATAAATATATTATTTTAAATAAAAAACACAATAATGATATAAACAATTAAGTGGATCATACAGTAATATATCATGACTGATAACCCAATGGGAAGACCAGATGTACAAAATCAGAAAATACATGGGCGGCTATACTCCCATACTCGAGCCTTATTATTACCAAATATCTAGACTCTATCTACTATTTCTCATTTGATCATGAAACACTAGTCCT
The DNA here is from genome assembly GCA_963277665.1 of Viscum album. Taxonomy (NCBI): domain Eukaryota; kingdom Viridiplantae; phylum Streptophyta; class Magnoliopsida; order Santalales; family Viscaceae; genus Viscum; species Viscum album. Next base: position 1,355,043,713 of record OY728150.1, on the reverse strand, counting down.
CTACCCTACAAAAATGTAAAATTATAGATGTTTTCTTGTGCATTGAAATGGCATGGCTACTAGGGTATAGTGTTAGTAAAAACTGATATGGGATAACCAATAGTATGCATAATATAATTATTGTCATATTTTATTCTCATGTGATAAGTTAAATAAAATAAAAATTAACTATTGAAATGGGAATTAATTATCATTTTTAATCCATAGTTTTTAACCTTCCACCTAGGATCAGTAATACCAATTTTGGCTATTTTTAGAGTAGATTTGTGCATAAGGAAAATTATAAGGGGTGGGTAAACATCCACCTATAATATAAGAAATTGTAATATATAAATATTATAAGATATCCAAATAATCAATTTAATTTCATGTACAACCATTAAATCTATAAGAATATAATAGGAATCTCTTGTATTATCAAGTACAAATGGTAGATCAAATTATACATCCTTGGTATCCCAAAATGAATCATATAAAATGAATGGATCCTATAAAAAATTATAAGAATTACACATTATAACTAGAATAATGAATAAATAATAGGAATGGAAATAATATAAAATTTCATCAGGTATAAAAACCATATCTGGTGTATCCTAGTGATACATCATAATATTTTTTGTAATGTCTAGAACCATTGAATCAAATGAATCACATAAAGTATCATGTTTACCATTGTGATCCTAAGTATTATAACAATATCCTAAAATTTGAATCAAAATATCTAGAGCTATGTTATACTATTATTATTGTATAATAATTGGCATAATTGCAAGATCTTATATAATTTAGGAATCTCACATAATTTTAGTTAAAATAAATTAATCCTTGGAATCTTGAGAGAATCAAGAAATAATAGACCTAACTACCTAATGATATGAATTTTATTAATCACATACAATTAATAATTTATTCACCACATATTAGTAAAATTTTAGGCATATTTTAGTACCATTATCTATATCCATATCTTAGGAACACTATAGTAATATTATCTAATATAATTTGGTCTAATGATGAGATCCTTAGAGACACCCAAGTGATCTTATAAAATAATATTTATAAATATAGAATATTATTAACATTCCTAGCAATACCATGTAATATATTTTGGGGAAATCATCCACCAGGGATCATTACCTAAAACCATCACTGAAAGGAATAACTATATCCCAATCATATCACACTTTTCAAAGGATTCCATTATAGATAAAAAATGTGGTCATCACTGTCTAAAAATGAGTTATAAGGTTTCACCAAGAATCTAGGTTGTAACCTTTTATACACTACCCATCACTAGGGTTATCAAATGGTCAAATCCTCATCATGGTCCCCAAGTCCATGTCATAATATTATAACCCAATATGGAATCTTCTATATCATTCCTTTTATTTGTGATCAATCCCATCAGTCATAAGTAATATTGTTCCTCACCATTTTTAAGAACACATTACAACATAAAATTCCTCATAATTGGTATAAAAAATGAATTTATATAAATTTATTGAATATTTTCCATATTACTTATGATGTCACCCTAGGACGGTACATTAATGCACATCCTTATATTATCTACAAAGCATATACCCACAAAAATAATCACATACTAGAAGAATATGAATAGTCTCATTGATCTCAAATAATATATCCAAATGGTTATATGTAATATCACACTTTTATCATGGCCTATGTGGTCCAATCATCCCAATTCATCACTAATTTAACAAAAAGGAAAAAAAGTAACCTATCTCAAAACGATTAAATTTTTTCTATTTAGATATATTTATACTTCTTCAAGGTTTATATATCTCAAGGTTCATGTTTATAATTAAATAAAATATATTCAGTAGTGAAGACAACACACTTGTCCTAGGTATAATTTTAGACCATTATAATTTCATTTTATTCATATAAAATTAATTTTTAAGGGAAAATATATTTAATAAAACAATCATCCAAAGTAATGAGAAAAAATAATATATGGACATTCCAATAATAAAAAACACATGTAAATGTCAAGGACCATCTACCTCATATAGAGTCATTTTTGTTTAATCATTTGAAAAAAACTCTATATCATCCCCATAAAACCCCTATATCACATTCTAATAACGTACACATAAACATATAAAACAAAAACCCCTATTTTACAAGGTTAATACAGTTGAAAAAACCTCTTAAATATGGTCAAAACCATATTATAATTCATAATATGAAGTATATTCAATAACAAGGATTATAATATAAGGTTTTAATAGTCTAGAAACATCCTCTTGAATTTCTTATTTTAATCCCCATTATATGGGGACTATACTACCACACTATTGTGGAATTATCTCTAGAACACTTATATAAATATCCAAAAATTAGAGAGATATAATGGAGATAAAATAAAAAGGGAAAGGGATTAAATATAACCTCAAATATATTATATAATTCCATCAATAAATACCATAATTTATGGGGATTGAATGAGAAATAAGGGGAAGGAAGATCCTTGGACTGACTCTTGCGAGATACAATATTATAGGGAGTGAGGGGTAAAATATTATTGGGGAAAAATGTAATTTTAAGCCTTAATGATAATCATGGTTATTTCATAGTTTCCACATGTTTTTATATTCCTTTAACCAAGCATAAAATCTTTTAAATCCAAGGTGGAACATCTCACATGGTTTAGTGGTATAGTTTACCATACAATCAATCAAACAAGTGGTTCAAACTCTTCATCTTTACCCACCACAAATTATTTTTTCACATGATTTTATAAATTGTAAAAAACCCATCCAAATTCCATTAACACATGAATTTATAGGTTTTTGGGTTTTTATAACCATATGTAAACTATACAAAAATATAAAAAGTAAATCCAAACCACTCAAATTAATCACACGATTTACATTAACAGTTTTGTAATAGTTTCGTATAGTACTAACCTTTGAAAAGTTTTATACATCAAATTTTATACACAAAGACTGACAAAAGAACCCAAAACACATCTCCTACATCAATCCATATGAACAAAAATCATTTTGGGATGGTCCAAATCTCAAAATTTCAATCTAAATCTTAGTTCCCAAATAATCCCATTCTCAAGAATATGAAATTCAAATTTTCCACAAATTTGTTTACTTATAATGATTCATGTCATCCCAATACTTATTAGTGGCTGAATATTTTGGAAAATATAATTTATTTTTTAAATCATAAACATAAATTTAGATTAATTTATGTTTTTAATTAATATTTTATAAGGTATATGAAGAATAGTCCAGTGAATAATATTTCATTATTCTCATTCATAAAGTTATTAGTGCATTTGAAGAAAACTAATTTTTTTTACATAGGGCACTATATGTGATATTTGTTTTAAGAAACAAATATATTTTTACATGTACACATTTAAATGGGAAGGAAGTGGTGTTAGAGTGAAATTAAACACACCAACAACCCAATTATTTAAATAAATTGTTATATTTCCTAATCACATTCATTATTAGTATGATAAAATGAGAATAAATGTTTTCTATTTTTTAGATTATTTGATCATTTATAGTGATAATTTTCTACCCAATCCAACCGTTCCATTTAATGAAAAAGGGGGCTTGTTTTATTTGAGTCATCTTAGGTGACCTAATAAATTTCATTAATATAGACAATATATAAAACTTCTAGGTTCAAAAATTATTTTCATCCTTAGAATCAATAATATTTTATCAATATTCTTGTTATGTACCTAAAATCTTTCTTGATAGTTATAAAAATTTAAATGATGTAAATTATACCATTCTATGTGTATTCGAGTCCATAAATATTCATTGTACTATATTTAGAAGATATTTTATCATCATCAATACCTTGATAAATATATTTAATAAATAAATTTTAGTGGAAACAACTGATATGTTTTGGAAAATAGTGACTCCAAAATGCTTATTTTAAAATTATATTATTTAATTTTTATTTGGGTTTACATTGAGAAGTCCTAATTTGAAAATTTTTAATTTTTGGGAAATTTTTTATGTCTTATAGCTGATGATTTGAAATTTTTTGGTTAGTAGTAAATATGTTACAAAAACATATATAGTATAAAAATCACAAGGTTAGTGCATGACTAGAAGTTGGAATAAAAAATTAATCACACATATGATAAAATTACATTTTACTATGGAATAATTTTCTAATAGTTTGGAGTAACTATATTGTCTATCTATTTAAGAGGTATAACTGAATATTATTTGTTTTCTTATGGTTGGTGCATAGATTCCCTAACCATATAACCAAAACATTTGTACTGCCTAGACCATAACTTTCAGAAATTTATAATCTATCCCCACTCAAATTGGATCACATGATCCATATTATATACCCTTTTGGTTTCATTGATCTTTGAGTTGATTCATCATTATTTTCCACCCTTTTATATGTCTTAAATTTGGAATTTTCATTGATCAATTCATACATTTCATCCATGTTAGTGGGTCCCCTTTTCATTCTTAGACTTATTATAACCCTCACAATTGTTTCTTTCTTCCCCTACATCCAAGTTGGATAAAGTTTTATCTTATACTATTTTAATGAATGATATTTTTTTGAGGTATTTTTATAACTCTATTGTGATTATTTATATTTATCAATGAGTTCAATTATTTTTGTTAGGTTTCTCTTTAATTTTCTTGAAAACATAAAATAATTGTTACTGGAAAATTTAACCATTGTTTAGATGGAAATTGGTGTTTTATTATACTTCATAAATATTAAGAAACTAATATGTTCAATTTTATATAATATTTAATTTTATAAAAAGTTCCTTTAAAATTATTTTCATGGTTATTTATTATTTACTAAAATTGTATGAACATAATTTTCCTAATAAAAATCAATACCATAATATTCTTAGATAAGCTGAAATGACTCAAAGGAGAAGTACGGTAATGAATTATATCGATTTTAATTCTTGTTATTATGGTGGATTTTAAATGCTAAAGTACATTCTATAGATTTAAAATTTATCTTGTTCAATAATAATTAATTTTAAATTTTCTCATTCTCATATTTTTGAAATATTTTTATAGTCGATTGGAAAACAAAATTTAATGTTTTCTAAAATAATATTCCGGTGTTTTAAGGATTTATGAGGAATAAAATAATGATATAATTGATATTAGTACATGTTAGGGAATCTGATAGATTATATTTTTATTATTACATTCATTCAAAAAATAAAATTTTGTTATTTCACTGATTAATCATGGGTTATTGATATTATTAAGACTAATATAGATTTAAAGTAATTATTTTAAAACTATTATGATTCCTTAATGTTTGATAAATAGTGATAGTGTGTTTGAATAAATAAATGATATGTTTAAAAATTTATCTAATTTATCTAATTATTTATTTAAAATTAATGACTTATTACATTTTTAATCAGTATGAAAATTCACTTACTATTTTTCTTCCATTCATCAAGAAGATATTTTTTGTGGAATTTTTCTTCAATATAAATCCTACATATTTTGTGATAATAGTTATAAAAAAATATTTAGTTTCTTTATTTCAAATGTCATTATATTTAAAATCAAATATAAATGATATATATGTGGGAATTTAAGCAGTATATATTATTCTCAGACCTTATATAGGGGCCTGATCTATTTATTTTAAAACTAGAATCAAAGTTCTTGTATTTACCTTCTTATACCAATATGTATTCCAATGTTAAACAAGTTTTTAATGATTTTATTAATATTAACTCGAAAAATATATAATCCTAGATGATTCATTTTAGGTTTTATATACAAGAGATATCATATGATAAAACATGTAACATTAAATACAACTTAGAATTTTTACAGGACCCACACACTAAGGTTTTCCTCATATTGGAATAAGTATTACACACAATGGTTTCTCTAAATAGGTTATATAAATTATACTAGTGGAAAAATAAATAAGAGTAAATTGAATGTCCATGGAAATACAATAACAAGGATTCCCAAGTCACATATTCATTCATTATCCTCTAATGAATAAATATACACATACTAAATTTGTATTCTCTAGTTGATGATGAGATATGATGATAGTGATAAGTCTATAAAATATTTTTCTATGATATAGAGATTTGTTTTGGAGAATGGGATTAATGGGGTTTCATGAGTGCATAACTATAGTCTATTAGGGAAACATCCCAAAAAAGGGGTGCCCAAATGAATATCAAGGCTAGTTATTAACAAGGTTCACAATTACACATCCAAGATTGAATGCCTGGAAAAGAGGCCGTGTAAAACAGTTTATTCTTGAAATTTATATCATTCTTGTGGATAAATTCTTTATGTACATAAAGATATCAACCTTCCATGTATGATAATGTATATCTAACATGGAAAAAAGTTTATAAGGACATCTTTTTTACAAGTATATGAATATTCATGTGATAAATCCAACATTTATAAGACATGTCACATGTAATATGCTAAAATTCCCCAAAGTCATCATGTGATATGCCTAATATGTCTCATGGTAGTCATGTGAACTAGTAAACATATATGAGGGTATGTTGTGTGGTATGTTTCACAGGACAAGTATACTTTATGTGATATGGATGAAATGTATGGTTGTATTCACATGATCTCACTAACATGTTTCAGTGTATTAAACTTATTTGACATGTTTGACGGTATTCAAATTATCTCACTTACATGTATTAGAACTATTGAGTAAACCATGTAATATTTTTTATGGGAATGACATCGTCTTACTGATATGTTCAAGTGAATTCACATGATCTCACTAACATTTCTGTGTGTCTTCACATGATCTTGATGACATATTTGAGTGTCTTCGGATGATGTCACATGATTTTCAAAAAGGTAATTATGTAATTAATGAATATATTGTAAACAATTTATGAATTACTCTCCTAAAAATAAATTTTACTTCCTATAAATGAAGCTTCAATCTTTTTCAACCTTCTTCACCTAAATGGATTATTGTTTTTAGGATTTATCCTACTATGGAATCACATGAGTAAGACAAATTTTATAATAATTTTCTTTTAAAATAGGATTAAATTTTTATTATATATTTCATGATCAATGAAATGATCACATGAAACACCTAAACCCATTATATTATCACTAATGTAAATCATATAGATTTTCATGTGGATGAAACAAGATATCATGTGGTCCTCTTCTCTAGAATGTCATCTCTTACGTCGATATGTGTGTTATCATATAAAAAGGGATATGATAGGTATCATCACCCTCTATTTTACAACATGTCATGGAGATTATATATCATATCCAAGATTGAGTTAGTTGAAGAACCATTCATATATGTCAGTAGTGTTTCATGCACATCGCATGATCAAGTAGCATGTTATCAATGACATTTTCCTTTTTTCACATTATAAATGAAAACAATGTGATCACATTGACATTAATATATTTCATGAAAATATGCATGTCAATTTCCTTCTGACATATTAAATGGAAAAGTATGAGATATTTTCCAAGATTATGAAATCATTTTTTTGATCATCTGTATGGTTTGGTCACATTTCAGAATTCCTTTGCAATATTAGGCCACATATCAAAGTTGTCTAGAGTGATCAAGTAACTGAAAACATAATGCGTGTCCCCGCTTACAATTATTATCAATGTAACTAACTTGTCAAAAGAATCCTATAATATTTAGATTTTATAAAATGAACAACATTACTATTTCCTGTCATTTTTCTGTTGACATGTTTCATGGTCATAAAGGCTCATATGAGGGGATTAATATGATAATGTGGGATTATCCGAAGGTATTCAAATGATTAGTTTAAAAAATAATGTGAATTTGATATTCCATTCACTTTAAGACAAAATTAATTCACTAAAAATAAGAATCCCATCATTTTCATCCTTAATAACATGAAAACATTGATGATTGTTCCTCATTTATTCACTGACATTTCTCATGATAAAAAAACTAATATGAGGGGATTCTAGTAAATAGGATTGACTTTCATAGGGGTTTCCCATGATCAATGAATAGATCAAACAAATAACATATTCCATTCATGTGATGTTCTAAGGGTTATGTGACTGCTTGTGTTGGAAAGGGTTATGTGACTCATGTATCTTAGCACTTGATCTATATCCAATCTTTTTTTATTCATCCACTAAATGGGAAAAGTATACTTCATTATTGGGGTGTTTCATCAACTCAATTTTCTCAATGCTCATTTTTTGGACTTAATTTTTTTTATTGGTATTTATACAAAAATAATTAATTTTTTAAGTTAGTTATGATATTAAATTTTATATGGATGAAGTAAAAATTGCCTCTAATTTTTATTTGGAAACTATTTTTAAAATATGATTCTTTTATAAATTTACATTTTTATGTGTGTTTAATTTTTATTATTATATTTTTTTTATTTTTAAAAGGATAATTTTTTCGTAATTTTTTTTGTATTCTATATTTGTTCTTTTTGAATACAGGATGAATGTGATAAGTTGTTTTATTTTAAAATAATAAACTAACAATTTATTTATAGTTCACTATTAGTTATCTATAAAATTGATTTTTATTATACTATTCAACCGTATTCTTATATAATTAAAAGTGTAATGTTCTTTTTAATGTTGATGTTAAATGAATAAATTTCTAACTATACTTTTATTATCAACATTAATGATGTTTCTTTGTAATCAATTTTAGAAATAAAAAAACTGGCTTGAAGGGGTTTCTTTATACTATTTTTACCTTCATACATATCATTGTATTAATTTGTTTTAATTAATTATACTCAATTAATAAATTTAATTTAAATATTAATAACACCAAAAAACATTCAAAGAAAATCAACATGACAGTATTTCATGAAAAAGGATATGGGTCACTCTTGAAAAACCACAAACCAATAAATCCCATATTTACAAGATCGATAAAACATCAAAATATATCAAATATATGATAATTTTTTAAAACAAAAAATTCATGTACGACCATTTTGATGGAAGGAAACAGTTTTCATTAACTATCTCGAAATGTCATCAATCCACACTATGAAAATCCATCATCATATTGTAGTAATTCCATCAAGATATGATAGAATAATTAAAATAACTCTTATCCAAATTACCTATAAATAGATTTATAATAAGTAAAATAATTAATGTCCTAGATAGGAAATGAACTCACCTCAAATAGATGAAGGAACTCCACTAGAAACACCCCTATGTGTGGTGATCAATACCTCAAGATGGGGAGCATCGTTAGTCATTAATGTATAATGTGATAGAGATTAAAATCTTGGGGTGGGTAAAAATAAAATTCCTGACTTTTTTTATGAAAATATATGTATTCCCTTAGTTTTCCAAACCACTAACCATATGTGAAAACCTCACTATAAAAGGAAATAACCTCACATGGTTATTCATCATGGTTTACCTAATAATTCCCCAATTAGGAGGTATTATAAATATCATTGAAAAGATTTATATTAATGGATAAATGTCACACTCAAATTAAATAAGGAAAACCTTCATATTCGAAAGCCTACGTGTTTAAAGCTATGAAATTAAAGGTTCTCATACCAGAGTAGTGTAAGAATGGGTGACCTTCAAGGAAGATTCTGAGAGTGTGTGTGTGAGAGAATAGAGAACACTAAAAGTTCATTTACTGAATAGGGGGCATAGTCATTATTCAGATAAAAAATCCTAGTGATTAATAACATGTATTATACTGGAAAAGAAACAAAGGTATTATATGAGACCCTTAGAAATAAATGACCCAATTCACAGCCTAGGGATGTTAGTCCATAAAACATGGTATCAGAGGCAATACACAATTTAAATTTAATTTAAAAAAAGATATGTAGGTGTAGGATCCAAAATGATATCACAATTTTCTAATGGGTTGTAGAGTTCAACACTCCTAGAAAACTATGAAGTAAAATTATAAATTTTAAGACTGAAATAAATATGGTTAACCTATCTTTTTTGGAGATTTCATGATTATAACCTCTATAGTTCTATGTGGAAAAACCAGATTAGTGTCATGTGGGGTGATGATCTAGAATGATTGATAAGTAATTATTGAGTAATGATAAAGAAAAATTAATTAACATGTGTTTTCTTATGGGGAAAATGTTAATTCTAATAATTGAAAAAAGTATTTAATTTTCTATAGTGTTTTAGAAGGAAAAAAAGTTATTATATAACACTCATGGGGGTAGGTGACCATTTTTATCAACTAGGGAGGTCATGTTCTAATAGGTTGCAACTGTCCAACATACATTTCCTAATATGGTTTTCCTAAAAGGTTTTAAAACCATACACGAGTTTTAAAAATCACTCAAAAATGTAAATTGAATGTTTTTAGGATTTCTCTTATAGCATGAATAAATAGTGCACTAATAACCAATTTAAAAAACATTCATAGTTTAATGTCATAGTTTTCCCCATCAACTATTAACTGTGTGACATAGTAAAACCATTTGAAATCTTCAAACATCAATATTTCACTATCAAGATTCACTCAGGTACCCAAAACACCTCAAAAACCTCAATCAATATCTAATAACTTCTCAATGAGATAATCCAACTATTATATTTCTAACATAAATTATTTTTATCAAATATACCACATCATATTCATAAACTCAAATATCTCATGATTTTCATAACCATTGTTATGAATTCCATTAAATACATCAGAACATAAAACGTTTCTTCTATGATAAGTCTAGATAGTACTTTGATAATAAATACTGAAATATAATGATCATCAATAAAAAATTAAATCTCCAGGCTCTATATCAGAAATAATGAACGAGATTAAACTACATAACTCTAATCACAAATAATAGTATTCATCAAAACCAATCTACCAAACCCTCAAAGTTGAAAATAATGAGATGAAAATCAACAAAATTATCTATCTCAAGACACCAAGGACACATCTAAAAAATTATTTTCTGAATCATAGTACATCCCTGATACATGTAATATCTCATAAGGTCTAATTCAATACAATGTTACTACCTTCTATCAGAATAGCTTTTTGAAAATACATTCTAAAAGTTGTGGAAGTAAACCAAATGATGCTTCCCTCTTACCATATCCATATTCAGACGAATATAAATTTTAGTCCTCCCAATGATGAACTATCCTAAAAATTTATATCCCCCACTATTGATAAGTTATAATATATATTGATTTGTGATAAGAATGTTATAATGTGATCACATGATAATTCAAACAATAAAAAATTCATAACCCAATTCATTTTTTATTTCTAACGGTGGAAACCCACTAATCCAAAACTAAAATGGTACCATGAAAAAAATACTATATACTACATTTATCTCATACAAAACTAAATGATTTATACTCTTATAAAACAAAACAAAATAAATTAAATAATGCTACCATGATTTTCACATCATCAAATAGTGAATCCCACACATATCTATCAACTATGTTCTATTTTTATATCATTATCATCTATCTAAAATACCCTCAACCTCCACTTTAAAATATAGGGATTTCACCCAAGCTATGGTATTGTACATGATTAACCTCAACTCAATCATCATTATAATAAAAAATAATACACCAAAACATTGTCAAAAATATAATAAAATATTTTTTATCCTGATTCAATGCCTTATTCAAAATGATCCAGGAAATCAACAGTTCCGAGATCATTTCCATACATTCCCATAGAAACTATACCTTGATACTAAATCCCCACAAGTACATTGCATCATTAAGTTTAATGAAATATATATTTTTGTACCAAAATTTTAATATCACCTCTTTCCCACTAATCTCATAACTTAAATAATATTCCCATACTTCATGAATCTAAGGCACTCATAGGCATAATAAAATCCCCCTTTCGATATACCATCATATATATCACCCATGTCAACAATATTCTTAGAAAATTTTCATGTTACTAGTCTCTCTCACTTAGATATAAAATGAAGCCTCGTATATTTAACAACTTTAGAGGAAACCAATATTCTAAAATCTCAAATGCCATAGGGTTATTCAAGTGCACAAAACACCCACTCTATGGTTTATATATATATATATATATATATGCACATCATAAATTTCTTACTTAGTCATAATTACGCACAAAGGTACTATTCATCATATAGAACAATAACAAAAGACTACCCCATTAACGAAAATTATCTCTTCCATCATTATGTAGAAGAATCAACCCATAATGATCAATGATGAGTTTAACATAGTCATATGGTTTTGTTATGTAATATTTCACTAACAATCAATATTAGAAATTATTATTTACAGATATATTTACACATTAAATAACATAGCCTATCTTCCTTTTAAGGCATGTATCAAGAAATAAATGTGTATATAAAACCAATAAGGGTTACAACCCATTCCTAACAAAGAGGTAATTTATAACCCTAACTTAAGTACATCCCATCAAATGATCCACATAATTATTAATCATAGGTAACAATGACAAGGTTCAAATATGATGAATTACATGAAAAATAGTATTGAGAAGTACAATATAAGTTTTTGTGCAGACATTATGAAAATGAAAACTTATATTTAGATATATTAATCACATAAAATAATATTAATTTCCTTGGATTCATAAATGAGAAGAGTAATGAATTCACATATTCATCTTACTAAATACCCATGGTCCCATAGTGTTGGTACCATTTTTGAAATGATCGTTACATTATGTTTTTATGCTATTAATGAGTTTTATATGTTATGAAACCAATTTATAACATAAGACATATTGGAAAGAAATTTATCTAAGGATGATTCACTTCTAATGATGACTCACTATTGAGGTGGAGTCACCACCAAAAATATCTCACCATTGTAGAAAACTCGATGTTAGTGTGAAAATTGGGTTATGTTTTCAAATCACCTACCATCATATATGAATCACCAACAAAAAACAAGTTTTATAAAGTATAAAATTACTCATGACCATAGAATGAATCACCATTTGATTGAAAATTTTAAAAAATATTTTAGACACTTACCACCATAGTTGTGTCACCTCCAGACCTATGGCACCATTGATAAAGACCTTCTACTAGAATTGAAATTTTATAAAGTGTAGGAATTTCCTATAACATGGATGAGTCATAGTTGATCATGAATCAACTCCAACCTTAGTCATCACAAAACTCAATCACTGTTAGCTTCACTCATAACTATAGACTGTCACCATTCAAAAATACTCACTCCACTGTTTTATTTATTTTTAATTAAAAAAATTATAACTTCATTATTATGAAATATATTTCCAAGAGTTATTTTAATTATTATTCTCAATTATTATTATATATATAAATTAATTAAAGTGTCATACCTGAGTATGATGATTCATGGATATCTAGATGATTTTTTACCACATGGAAACACCTATATGTTGCTGATAACAGAAGGATAAGACTCTCTCATATGTAAAATATCGAAAATCCAATAATGAACTATGAACTGAGATACACTTACATAGAGAGATAGAGTTAGAAATTTCACGATCAAGAAAATATATTTTTTCCTTATGTGAAGCATCTTTACCTGTGATCAACTATTGAATTAGTGAATCACATTTAACAATCACGCAATTTTCTATATTAAGAATAAAGAGTTTAGGATACTCTATTTTATAGTAAACTTTAGAAATATGTCTCAAGTCTTGCTTTAAAGCACATTCAAGGAGTCACAATCTATAGAGATTATCAGATAGAGGAGACAACATCTTCTTAATCCTTTACATTCTCTATTAGTAAATTTAATTTTGTTTACAAGTAGTGTATGTAATCTATATTTCTAAACACCCTCTTCCTATTTTACTAAAACTAGAAGATACTAGTTATATTCTCAACACTCTTTTAACCAATTTACTAATTATTGTGGTAGATGCCCATGTGTGTCTAGTTTTATCTATTCTCCAAAAATCACCATGAAACAGGTCCCATTATGGCATGGACTACTTTTGTGAAATTTTATACTAAAATAGGATGTGAATTAAAGTTTATTTTTATATAAACTGGTTTATTGTAGGTGATTTCCAAGTCCAGAGGGCTATTTAATAGCCTGAGACTAAAACTAATATATTAATTCTTGATGTGTATTTGAATTTTTTTTCTAAATATTTAAAAAAAAATATTTAATCTATGAACAAAACAACTAATTTTAAAGGTAAAATCAATCTGTGTTTATATATGATTTTGATTGAGTAAATTTATTTCAATGGTTAACATAATTTCATATAATATTTTAGCTGATACTTAATCAATTATTGAGCCTTCTTTTAAAAGGAAAAACACAACATCGATATTCATTTATGGATAAATAGTATTTTCTTAATAAATTTTGGATTTTTTTAAAGTTGATTTTTACTAGAAATATTTATTGGGAAGTTAGTACAACCCCCCTTTAAGGTACTCACTCAAACCAATATTTTGTATAAAAGGAACAATAATGTTTAAATTTAGTATAAATGTTTTCAATATATTTTTAAATCTGATTTTAGTTTTTTAAAGATCCAATTTTTTAGTTCTTAATTTAATTATATAAATTGACAATATATAAGATGGTTTTCTACCAATATACTTCCTCTATTTAATGTTAAAAGTTATGCTAATTGGAAAATTAATAATAAAATTAATATAGAGGGCATGTGTTTTGAAATATGGTCTACTATTAAGGATTGATATGAGTTACCTAAGACTCTTTGGAAATAATGTGATGATGAAACTAAGATTTCATACAATAATAATTGAATTGAAATAAATTCCATTTACTGTTCATTAGGTGGTAATGAATTCAAAAGATTTTGTTCTTGTAAATCATATTACGAAATATGGGATAATTTATCTATTTTACACGAGGGAACCAAAAATGATAAGGAGTTTATATTTAATATATATATATATAATATGATACATTTAAGTTGAATCATGATGAATTAATTTTTTAGAAGTATCACATGATCAACAAAATAGTGACCACCATGAGCTCCCTAGGAATTCTAGTATCTAACATGGTATATATTAGGGGACTGGTCAAATGACTTCCTGAAAGACATAGAGGGACATTAGTGTCAATCATAGAACCTTGTCCTATTATAAAAATTCTAGTTAAAGAGTTAATTGGTATTTAATGATGTATAAATAATTGATAAAATTGAAAAGATAAGAGGATGATGAACCAAAAATAATGTTAGTATCATTCAAGTCTATTGCATACAAAAAAAGTAAAGGAGAGGTTACAATCTGAATGTTCAAGTGAAAGTGAGTTACTAGCTAGTGGTGATGAAAACAATAACCTATCTGGCCATAATATATAAAAACATTTATAGGAAGATTAAATTCTTCATAAATCATAGTTAAAAAAGAATGTATGATAGCAGAGGAATCAAGAAGAAGGATAGGATAAATGATAAAAAAGAGATAAACTTCAATTAATACAATTTTATAGGACATGTAAAATTAGAATATAAAAAATTAATATAGAAAAATCAATTTGAGGAAAGGGATAAAAAGTTAAGGAAAACTATGAAAAAAACATAGACGGACTCTGAAGACAGCTCTAGTGACTCATAATCTACACCTGATGATATATTTGTCAAATCAAACATGTGTTTCATGAATAATTTCACTAAGGTAGATGAAATATCATATTTTAATTATTTTAATAACTTCGAATTTGAACAACTGAATATGAAATATATAAAGAAGAAATAATAGAATATTTTAATATGAATGAAGAAACATTAAATGAACCTAATGTTTCATACAATTTTCTTAAAAAATAGCATACATTATCTGTTGATACAAAATATGAAATTTCTATAAAGAAATAGAATAATGATACATTATTAAAGGTAAATAATGAACATAAATTTTCAAATGACAAAATGAAGATAGATTTATAAAATGTTGCCAACAGTTGAGAAAAAATGACATAGATTCTAGGTAAATTTATTACCCCAAAGTATGTTATAGGTAAATGATACCAACATATATAGAGAAGAATATTTAAGAGTGAATTTGTACCTACATCTAATTATGAATGTTATACTATTAGTTATTTTTTAAAAAGGAGAAAAAGTTGTGTTTTTTCCAAAAAGATTACAGTCTATTTATAAGAGGCATACTAACCAAATTCCGGTTCCAAAAGACCTAATTAGTAACAAATATAGACCCAATAAAATATAGGTACCAAAATTATTTCATGAATACATTTTTGTTTGTATTAAATATGTTTGAAGTACATCTATATAATTCTATGGTACCTGTAAAATAGAAGTTCAAGGAATCTGATAGGAGGCTATAATAGCTTAAATAACCTCATCATGGATGATGGTGTTCATTTATCCGTTGGTGATATTGCTAAAGTAAAGATCATCGGAACTTTCCTAATTGGTAACACCAATTCAATTACAATTATAAAAGCACTATTTGTTGGAGGTTTAAATTATTATTTTATTAGAATCTCACAATTATTTGATGATGGTTATCATTTTATGTTTGAAAAAAAACGGTATGACGTTTTTAATTATAAAAATGATTTAATATTTACTACATGAAGGAATGTGAATGTTTATGAAATTAATCTAGATTCATTGATTTCTCAAAGAAAAATTTCTTAACTTACTTTTATAAAGAATATTTTATATGGAATTTAAGACTATGAGACTATAATATTAACTCAATTAGGAATATTACTAGGAAAGGTTTAGTTTAGGTTGAAAAAAAACTAAGTTTTCAAATGATAAATTTTGTAACCCCTATCAAAAAGGGAAGAAGCACAAGATTTCATTTAAATAAAAGAATGAAGTTTCAACATATCAACCTATTAATCAAGTTTATATGGATTTATTTAAACCATATTGAGTTTACTGTTGAAATGGGAAGGACTGTGTTTATATACTATGTGAAGACTTTTTGAGGTATACATGAGTTTTATTTATGGCTCATGAGAGTAAATATTGTTCTTAATTTTCCTAGTATTCTAAATCCTTAGAAAAAATAATTGGACATATAATTAACGTCTTATGGAGTGAACATGGTTGTGAGTTTTAATATTAAGACATTGAATATTTTTTCTCTCAAAATGACTAAATTCATAACTTCTCTTCTCAGAGTAACCTTCAATAAAATGGATTTTTAAGAAAAATAAATATAACACTCCAATAGATAGCCTTAACAATGAAAAATAAATATAACATACCAATAGACAATTGGGAATAGGATTTGTACACAACTTGTTATATAATCAACTGAGTCTTAATTAGATCTATCTTTAAGAAAACCCCCACTGAACTTAGGAATTTTAATAAGCCTAAGGGTTGTTAACTTAGGATTTTTGGTTGCAAAGTCATTATTCTTAACATTATGTACAATTTTTTAAATTTTCCTTCAAAAATGATGAATGGATTTTCAGTGGTTATTAATCATCTATGAAATCCTATATAGTTTTTAATAAAATGACTAAGACTATGGAATAGTATGTCGATTTTATATTTTATGTGGCAGATCCACATGAGACTAAAAAACATTATAAAATATTGAAGATGATTTACCTTCTTTGAATTCAAATTCCAATCCTTCAGATCTACTACAAAGAAAGAAGAAAAATCACCATGTTCTGAAGAAAATCTAAAAAATGCACATGAACCTATAAAGATACCTAATGTGACTATCCCTTATTTTTATAGAAATTTTAGGACCCTTAAGAAACCTCCATTATATTTTGTAGTTGGAGGCCGATGTTGAGGTATATAAAATAGATCTTATCTTAGAATTCAGGTTGAACATCAAGCATTATCATCAAGATTGAACCTAGAAACATCGATGAAGCATTTATTGAGGAATTTTGTTTAATAGTGATACATGAAAGACACAACAAATATGAAATAAATATTGTACGATAACTGGTGCATAGAACCAAATAATCCTTGACTATAAGCACTAAATGGGTCTTCAGAAATAATGTTTATTAATATTTCACTATAGCAACAAAAAATGGACTTACTGGACTAGGATATAGTGAAAAGGAATAAAAAGTTTATGAAGAGTCCTTTTCACAAGTAGCTAGACATGAATCCATTAGAATAATTCATTCCTCAGAAGTACATATAGATTTTAATATATACCAAAAGGATGAAAAGAGTGAATTCTCAAATGGTTATATAATTGAGGCTGTTTTTTGAAAAACCCCTTATTTGAAAAATCCCCATTTTCAAAATTTTGTTTTCAAATTATCAATTTATTTTTAATCTTTAAAAAGCACTAAGAGTTTTGTATAATGGACTCACCTATTTTCGTATTTCAAAAGGTATTTAAAAAGTTATATCTCATCCTTTCCCTTTTATAAAATTAATTTTCAAAGTTATTTTTGTAGTTAAAAATTACGTAGATGCTAAAATTTATGGATATCCAAAAAATATTATGTAATTATTTTTCAACAAATATGCAAAATGAATTTGAAATATGTTTAATGGATGAACTAAAATTCCTTGTTAGTTTTCTGTTTTTTTAAAATAAAGAAGGATTTTTTTATCTATATAAATATACAAAAATTAATTTCTTTTTTTTTGGTCTTGATATAACTAAGGGTTGTGATACTCTTATGAGTACTACCTATATGTTGGTTTTTTATGAATCTAAAAAATAGAGGAACAAACTAATTTTAGAGGTATTATTGGATGCCCCTTCTATTAAACTACCAGCTGATGTAATATAATGCTCAGTATGTGTATGTGTTCTCATTCTCATGAAGATCCAAAAGTGTTGCAATTATTTTCTATCAAATTAATTTTCAAATACATCATGTATAATACCAATTTAGGACTCTTTTACCCCAGAGTACACGAATTTGAAATAGCTATTTAGATGGATATTTTGGTGATTGACTGTTATATAGAAAAGGAACCACATGAATATGTCACCTTTCAAAAAAGTTACTAGTATATTGGTTCTATAAAAATAGATTTATGTTTCATTATCAAATACTAAGGCTGAATACAAAGCTAGAGGAAGCTACAGTGCACAATTTATTTGGATGAAACACACATTACTAGACTATGGATATCAATCCTGACATTTCCCTTTAAATTGTTAAAACATAAGTTCTATATATATTTCTAATAATCATGTGTCAGATTCTATTCCAATTCATAGATACGTAAGACATCCATTTTATAGAGATCATTTTCAAATTATTGAAATAACTCTTGAATAAATTGGTACCGAACAAAGGCTCATTGATATTTTCTCTATGACTTTGAATTATTATAGAAATGGTGAAATGAAATATGAGTTAGGTAGGATTTATTTGGTTTATTTTGGATTTTTTGGGAATCACCCTTGGGGATGTCTCACCATTGTCGATTTATCACCATTTTAATGTCTCACCATTGTAGAGTTGTTTCTGTTTAATGAAACACCATTAAAAATTCTCACTATTGATACTTCACACAGAAGATACTTATCATTATTTTGATATTTGTCACCATTAAAAATTCATGTCATGCATTTTTTAAATTTTTTTATCTGTTTAATCCATCGTGACTATTTTTATAAATAATTTTTATAAATTTAAATAGATTAAATTTTTATCATGATTTTCAATTTTCAAATCCCTAAAGTCGAAAATGATATAAATGAAATTCTATGTCTAAATTCAACGCACTCTTATCTATTTCATTTTCACCAGAACATTACTTCAAACTTTTCTCTCATAACAATCACTATTTCCTTATAATTTCCCAAGTTATTGTGCTGATGTAGAGGGTCGTATGATGTGATTTATATATATCATTCTCTTACTGAGTTTATTCCCTTAGATATGAACAATGGGTGATATAGTCATTATTCTATGTTATAGCCTACACCTCCCAATATATTTAAGAGAGTAGTTGTTCCTAAAATTGATGTTGAAGCCAAGTGGTTGTTATATAGAAAATCATTGGTTAGTATTATTGTTTCTGGCCAAAGATGGGGGAATGGTTATCTAATAATGAGTAATAATTTTATCATAATTTTGTGTATGAGTTTTTTTATTTCATTGTGTACATAATTTTAGAAAATGATGACTGTGTTGGAAGTATAGTGAATGGAAGTAAAGTATATTTTTCGATACAGTGGGATCCACGTACTGAATTACTAAATGAATGATTATAAAATGAATACCAAGGAAAGATTCTAGATGATATTTATGATTTTGTTTATGAATATTATTCTTTTGAGTTTACTTAAGATTGAATAATTCTATACCTGATTGCATTTGAGATTGATGAAGTGTGTAAGATTCATTTTAATTTCATTCAACGAACTCTTTTTTTCTAGAAAATAAGACTTTTATACCTTGATATAAAAATATTTTTACCATCCATTCAATTAAAAAATAATGGCGATGAACAATTTTTTCATAATTTTGATTCTTCATATAGTAGAGATTAGTAATCCAACCTCTACGTCAATGTTTTTGATATACCCTATGTTTATTTCCGTGATGATGGATATAAAAGAATTAGATAGTGAATGTGATGAATATATGTTAGATTGTGGTGGGTTTTAAATCATATAAATAATTTTTATAATGATGTGAATGAGTTTGAATCCATGGATAAAACAATGAGTGGATGATGATGAAAAATTATATGATGAATTCAATCTTGTAGAAAATCCCTTAATAATGAAAGACCTAGTGGCCCTGGTTTACAAATAGTTAATGTGGTGGAATATTAAAATTAAGAGGAAGTAGAAGCATCTACATTTGGTAATGAAGAGAAATATTTTTTTAATTAAGGAAGTGATCTAGACTTATACAATTTCATACCCCAATAACCTTTGGTGATCACTACCCTCCTAAGATTATCCTTATTAGAGAAAATCTTTTAAAAGAAGTAATTTATGAGGTGGAGATAGAAGTGTTTGGTGAAGAGGAATTTAAGAGTAATTAATAAAATTCTATAGATAATTAAAATAATGTAAATGGAATGGTTAAGAATATGAAGATGAAGATGATGTAAATGGTATTGGAAATCGTGAAGGTGATGGTGATGGAGGATCTGACCTTGATGTCCCCAGTGAAAAAATAAGAGATGTGGATGTGGAAATGCCTCAAGGAATCATTCCTTCTCTAAGAGTGTCAGTTTTTTGATCTGAAGAGAGACCCAGTGTCAATAACAATATTGATAAGTATCCAATAGAATTAAATAATACATTAGTTGAGGTGGAATCGTCCACATTCCCCAAAAGGCTTCAATTATATCCTATTGTTGGTGGAGATGATCTTAGCGATCCTTCAAATGTTTTTGAGAATACTGGTGTTGGATAGTAAGTAGATGTGAAGTTAGAAGTTTCTAATTTTGTTGAGGAGTTTTTGCTGAGCATATGGGAGTAGAGCCTTAAATTTAAGATCTACCATGTGATATTCATAGATCTATTGAGGTCCCCATAGTTTTACTATATGTGGTTGTGTCTACAACCACGAATCCTAAAGTGGATGAGACTCATAATAAATCTTCTTCAAGTTGGATTGAGCCAATGTATTTGTAATGAGACCTGTATAATTGGAGTCAACCAAATTATGGGGGACATAATCTTCATGAATCGTGATATATTGAGGGATATTTGGTTAATAAAATTGTTGTTGCTTTTACTTATCAAAGGCTTCATTCTAAGTTATCTTCTATCAATTATTTACACTAGATCGAGTGGATTTTTTCCCTAGAGGTGTTTTATAATCCTTTAAATAAAGGATGCCTTCAGAGTTTAGTAAATCATTAGGAAATAAAATGCCTCAAGTTCCAATGTTAATTGTAAAGGATGTAAGGTATATATTGGAGATGGGGATACAACACATTAAATGAAAAATGATGAAACACATTTAGGATATAGATATTTAAAATATGTGACTTTCAAGTGAATTAGAGTCTATGAAATCTATGTCATAAGGGATTTTGAAACCCTTTTACATTATTCGGATGCTCTTATTGAGATGGTGGAAAATATTATATCAATGTTTTATAGTTCTATTGATCCTCCAAATATTCTTTATGCTGATATGATCAAAACATTTGTGTGAGATGAGCATATAATTTCTTCATGTGTTGTATTAGACCAACCACAGAAGAATTTATCCAGAACTAGTTTTAATAGTGATCATATACTCATGTTTGTTAAATAATATTTGATATAAATAAATTCTCATTGGGAAACCATATCCAAATCTATAAAATATTAAATTTCATGGATTTTCACTAAGAATGAGATGAATGAATATTTTATATTTCTTCTAGAAAACATGTGGATTCATCCTGGAACTCAATAATTGAAAGGAAAAGTTAACTAGTTGAAGGTCATGAAACCATTTCTGTAGCTATTTATAGAGGAGAAGAAATATTTCTTCTCTACCATAGAGAGAGGTGGTTCTATCATCATGGATTTCTTAAATATTATGAAAAAATTTCATTATGTTTATGGAACTGATGTTGTAGCTCAATATTCCATTTTTGTTTCTGTAACATTCCAAGTAAGTAAATAATAATATATTTTCATATATATGTCTATTTATGAATTAGATAGTGATTTAGAGGCTTAAAATGAGAATATATCCAATCTTAAGCATAGAATACTCTAAGATTTTTAAAAGATTATTTTACCGCCTTTTGATGGAGAACCTTTTTTAAAACTACTTTTAGTCAATTTTATATGTTATATTTGAAAAAATAAAATCCTTCTTTATAATCGAGACATCAAAATGTACTTTGTGTAATGTTTTGGTATTTTTCCGATAAAGATCATTTTTTAATGAATAGTGAAAAATACTGCATTTTACTTCAAAAATGCTTTTTCATCTAATTTAATTATATGGATAGATTATATTTTTAATTGGTTTTATAGTGTAATTAGAATATTTTTTCCATTTAATCCAATGGTGGTTGTTATAATTAATTTCACTTCGAAATTTGACATAAACAATTGTCAATCTTTTGATAGATATTGTTTCATAAAAAAACACTATTAGTTTTGAAAACGAGAATTAATTATAAAATTCATTAATGCAACTTACTTTTTTGGAATTTTTTTTTAAATAGACATCATTTTTGAAATCGGAATATCAAATATATCTTAGGGATAATTTTTGGTATTTTTATAAAAAACATCAATTTTTGATGAATAGGGAAACAACTAAGTGGTAGTTCAAAAACTAATTTTTTGTTTAAAAGAAATTTTACCACTTCTGTGAATTGAATTTAGAAAATCCGACATACATTTTTTTCATTAGTAAGTAAAATCCCATTCAATGGGATGAAATTTTTTTTGAATAGTAACTTTTGAATCTTATTAACCACGATTAGAGGTAATTAGTGTAATTTAAGGTAAAAATAATGTTATAATAATATGAAATTACCATTACACTTTTTCTACCCTTATTGGATGAGTCATGGATGACGAGGAAAATCCATGGGTCAATTTTGGGACCCCATGGAGCCACATGGGTATGATAATGACATTAATAACTTTTTATTTAAAGTAAAAATAAAAATGTCCCAAACATGTATTGTTTACTAAAACAATTTTTACATGGGGTGATATAAGTTATATTTTAGACTATAAATATTCATTAGAAATATAAAAATATTTCTTACATCATGGTATTTGTTTTATAATTTTTAGACATTAAATAAATAAATTTATTTATGACACCGTGATGATGAAGTGATTTCCTCATTAATGTATGATTTAAATAATATGAAAAGCTAAGGTAAAATAAAAGACTTACACTTGTCAAAAACCTATTATAAGGGTGGATTTCGAACCCTTATTACCTTATACTAAAAATATTTCATTTTGGGACCTTGAAAATCTGAAAATCATTTTATAACAAAGTAATATTTCAAGATTTTCCAAAAGTGAACCTCCTCCCTCTTATAAAAGGCCCCCACCTCTATCCCGATACCCACACCTCTCAAGACCTTGGCTTGTCCAACCTCTACTCATATTATATCTCCACATCCCTCTCTTACTCCTAGAAGTCTCACTTTTGGTAGAAGTCTTTCCAAGGAAGCCTTTGGATCAAATCAAAAAGAGTTACCCGATTTAGAGGTAATGTCTTCTCTCAAGTTTCTTCCTTTTTATTTTCCTTCATCACCCACCACTATCTTTTTATTATTTAATCCTATAATAACACCAGTATCCTCAATATACTAGTATTTTTTTATGATAAGGATTCTACCTACACTCACACACACCTCCGTCTAATGGTTAAAGACCATACTGTTTCTGAGGGTGGTGAATTACTACCTCACAAAATGATGATTGTTCAATATCCTTTTAGCACCTTTCATAGTGTCCATTACGATGGAAATATATTTATATATGATATATATTTTATTTATTTCCTCTCTATGCTTCTGTATTTTATATTCAAAACATACTATTATGCTTTGCATGTTGTGAAAATGCGTTAATTTCATATGAGGAAGTGTGGACTACCTCCCCCTCAAGTGATGTGGCTCGTTCATACCGTACATGAAATTTATAAATAATGTAATTAATGATCTTATGTTACCTATATAACATATATATTATACTATAATTATAATATATATATGTCCCATATAGTTTTAATTCATTTAATACGACAAAGAAATGAAAGTAGCGTTCATGCGTACGTACAGCCTACAGTCTTCATGAACGGTGAATATCATTTTTTATCTCCAAATGTTATGGAATATTATAAAATGAATATATACTGGATATATATGATATTTAAATAATATATACCATTCTTGAGATGATGTAATTATAACTACATGGGCAATTCTTTTCAAACAAGTACATTTTTGACCCATGTACCGAACAGAGAAAAAACGTATGATAGGAACTCACATAATTAACTAATTATTATAACATGATAATATGTGATATGAATTGAATAATAAACATTAAAGGAAGTCCTTAAGAAATTATAAATTGACCTAAGTTTATTATTCAGGAATTTAAATAATGAACGAGAACAAGTCGGACTTGAGGTAAGGGACTTTATCTCAATCTCCTTTCGTGGAGGCATACTTCAATTTATATACGACCTTATTTTATTAGTTGTATAATAAACCCTTTTCACTTATAATTTCATTCAAAAAGAGTATTTTTACATGTAGCGTTTTACTAAACAACAAAAGGAATGTTTTTGTCTTACGAATGCGGCGACAATGACTTCTTCGCCACCGTGACCATTATTTGATTTTCAACTTCCTCAGCAATCCATAACTTTTATTAAATGAAAAATAAATACCATGTTTTACTTATCTTTTGTTTTGGTATAGAAAATGGTTTTGATAATTTTTTGATTATATCAATCGGTTTTATTGATATCTTGTGATTGAAATGTAAAAATGTTATGTTTCCTTTTTACATGTTTTATGTGATATGATTATGTTATAGTTCTTGGGAATTGTTTATGAAGTCGGGTGGTTCCATGATATTCTAAGGTCGGGTGAGCTCGAGATAGCTCTCCAATGCATTGGGTAACATGAAGGATTTAAATGCAAAGGTTTCTCTGAAGTGATTTAGGGAATATACTGTGATGGGTATTCCAAATGTAACCATGAGGGTTACTCCCTATGTAAGAATGGTATGAATTCATCAAGTTGCCTTTATGTCATATGATTTCTATGAGTTATTCATAAATATTATGTTTTCATGAGGTATGTTAAAGTGATTATGTTTCATGATTAAAGAATGATTTCATTGATTCTTATGTATACATGGAATAATGTTTTATTTACATATTTTTATATCCCTTACTGAGCTTATTATGCTCATCCCAAGTTTTTGAAATGCTTTTCACAGGTCAAGGGAAAAGTACATGATGTGATGATAGTGTCGAGGAATTGACAATAAAGAAACCATGTTTTATATTAAATAAGTTTCCTTTGGTGGAAAAATTGAATACTATCTTTGATGAACCCACCTTTTTTTAATGTGGAATGTAATACATGATTTATGATATAGTGCTCTAAAACTCTAAACCTAAAAAGATACTCAATGTGAATTCTTGAAATAACCCATGATTAAGTAATGATTAAGGCTGGGTCCTTATAGTTGGCATCTGAGGTCGGTTTAGATAACATTAGGAGTTATAATTCTATTAAATGATTATCCAAAAATATATTTTTTATATTATGGTCAAATTGAAATGATATAGAATTTGAGGATTACTATGTTGCTTCATCTAAGACATGTTTGTTCAGAATGGTTTTCTGTAGAGAAAATTGTGAAGTAGTGCTATGAAGGCATACAAAAGGAAATGACCTTCCAAATCAGCATCATGAGATGGTTGGAATTGGAATTGAAAAAATTTGTGTATAAATGGAACAGTTGACTCAAGTGATAAATAGTGGTGGTATCCATGCAAAAGATCATCCAGATCAACCGTAGAGGAACAAGTCAGTGGTGGAACATTTAATGAGGAAACATCCCCCATTATTCAAAGGATCCTCTGAACCTGTGCTAGATGAAAGGTGGATTAATGCTCTGGAGAATATTTTCTATGTCATGGGTTGTTCAGACAATCAATAGGTTAGTCTTTCTATTTAACGTTTGGAGGGTGAAGTAGATCAGTGGTGGTTGATGGTTAAAAATATCAGGGATGCTGATGAGATTAATGCTCTTGAATGGGATGAATTAAAAGGTATATTTCTTGAGAAATATTTTCCTAAAGCTGTTCAACTTATGATGAAAAACAATTCTTTGAATTGAGGCAAGAGGATGACTCAGTGGCTTCTTATGAACAAAAGTTCACTCGATTGGAAAGGTATGCTCGAAATTTTATCCAAGACCTTGAAAGTAAAATCAATCATTTTTACTCAGGACTAAAGCCAAAATATCTAAAGGAATTAGCTTATCATGAGTTTAAATGTTATTAAAATCTTGTTTGATGTGCTGATAAGGTGGAAATTGAGTTTGTTGACGATCAAGTGTTCTTTGAAAACCAACAGAAGAAGTGACCGAGGTGGCAGGAGAAAGGGAAGAATCCTTCAAAAAGGTTTGATGGTTAGAGAACTAAGTTTGCAGTTGGTGTCAAATGTGGTAAAAAGCATGTTGGGGAATGTATTTTGAATTCTATAAAGTGCTTCTGATGTGGTAATATGGGACATAAGGCTCGTGATTACACTGTAAAAGATCCGGGTAATGGTAAGACCAAATTTGATTTACAGTTAGTGAAAATTTTCAAGTGCAATGAGATGGGTCATTATGAAAATGAGTGTTCGACAAACAACTTGAATGGTGGGATGTAGTCAGAATAAAAGAAGAATGATGTGATGAAATCCTTTTACCCTACCTCACAAGATGTTGGGCCATCAAATGAATTGGTATCAAGTACTTTTTTTTCAGATTATGATAATGTGTTTTTGGATTTAGGGTCTATAAATCCTTTCATCTCTGAAAATGTTTCTAGTAAATTGGGAATTCCATCTCAAGAAATGACTCAGTAACTTGTGTTAAAAATACCTGGGGAAAATGTTGAGGAAAAAATAATTTATATTAATCTTCTTATCTTTATCTGTAGAGAGAATATAATTGAAAACCTTATTGTTTTACCTCTAGTAGAATTTGATGTTATCCTCGGTATGGATTGGCTCTCTGTTTACCATGCTAAGATTGACTATAGAGCTAAAGAATTTTATTTTCAAAAAGACTTTCAGGTTGTGTACAACAATGAACCCTTACTGTTGAAAACATATCAAGAGGCTGAGAAACTGGTAAAAGATGGAAATGAATGTTACCTGGTACACATTGTTGAAAACAAAGGAACCGTTCAGATTAATAATGTGACAGTGGTAAATGAGTATCCAGATTTTTCTCTTGATGAGTTTCCTGGAATAATACCAGATGGGGAAGCTGAATTTACTGTTGAATTAGTTTCTAATGCTAATCCAATTTCAAAAACCCCTTATCGAATGGCTCAAATTAAACTTTTAGAGTTGGCGGAGCAATTGCAAGTTTTATTAGAGAAAGTTTTCATTCGACCTATCACATCACCATGGGGTGCTCCTGTATGATTTGTTAAAAATAAATATGGTTCAATGAGACTTTGGATAGATTATTGAGCCTTGAAAAACATCACTGTTAAGAAAAAAATACTATTTTCCTCATATCGATGATTTTTTAGATCATCTCTAGTGAGCTCAGTATTTTTCAAAGATTTACTTGATATCGGGGTACCATCATTTGAAGGTAAAGGAATCCGATATTCCGAAGACCGCATTTCGTACAAGATATAGCCATTATGAATTTGTAGTTATTTATTTTGGGTTGACCAATGGACCTGCTGTATTTATGGACTTTATGAATAGAACTTTCCATGAGTTATTGGATAAGTTTGTCGTTGTTTTCATTGATGAGATTGTGGTGTTTTTGAAAAGTAACAAGGAGCGTGAAAGTCATTTAAGGGTTACTTTTCAAACCTTAAAGAAAATAAATTTTATCAGAAATTCGGCAAGTGTGAGTTTTGGTTGCAATAAATTTCATTCCTTGGTCACATTGTTTTTAATGATGTAATAACTATTGATCCAGCAAAAACAAAGGTTGTTGAATAATGGTCAGGACCCACAAATGTAACCGAGATTCATAGTTTTCTTAGTTTGGCAGGCTATTACCAAAGGTTTGTTAATTTTTTTGCATGGTTGTCCAGCCCATTGACTAAGCTAACTCAGAAGGGTGTTGTGTTTATCTGGACAAATGAATGTGATGATTGTTTTCAGGAATTTAAATAAAGATTAATGAATGCTCTATTATTGGAACTACCTTCCTGGAATGGTGTGTTTGTTATCTATAGTGATTCTTCATTGAAAATACTTGGTTTCATCCTAATGCAGAATTATCAGGTAATTTTTTATGCTTCACGTCATTTGAAAACTCATGAGATAAATTACCCTACACATGATTTGGAATTAGGTTCTCTTGTTTTCACTTTAAAATATTGGAGGCATCATTTGTATGGTGTAAAGTGTGTAATATATACTGATCCCAAAAGTATAAAGTATATATTCACTCAGAAATAATAGAACATGAGACAGAGGAGATGGCTATAATTAATACAAGGATTATAATTGGATGATTCACTACCACCCAAGAGAAGAAAATAAAGTGGTAGATGCTTTGAGTAAAAAAACTAATGCTTCATTAACCATGTTATATTTTCAACATGATACTTTGGTTAAGGATTTGATGAATTTTGGCATGGAAGTTGTTGGTGTAGGAAATTATTTTGTTTTGTTTCAGATATCAGTGAAATCTTCTCTATCAGACAGAATTATGCAAGCAGAGAAGCAAGATAGTGAGTTGCAGAAAAAGGTAGAGCTAGTTCAGAAGGGTATGTTACCTGAATTAAACATTGATAATGATTGTATTTTGAGATTTGGAAAGAGATTGTGTGTGCCTTGTGATTCACAGTTGAAGAGAGAGTTGTTATGTGAAGCTCATAGTTGTCCATTTTCGGTTCATCCAGGCAATACTAATATGTATAGAGATCTTGAGGAGTATTATTGGTGGGGTGGAATGAAAAGAGATATTAATGATTTTACTGGGAAGTGTTTGACTTGTCGACAAGTTAAAGTAGAGAGGCAGTTACTGAAACGGATGCTTCAGCCTTTTTCAGTGCCAGAGTGGAAATGGGAGAATATATCCATGGACTTCATTGTGGGGTTACCAAAGATGCCTCGAGGTAATAATGAAATATGAGTTATTATTGATCGTTTGACTAAATCTATATATTTCCTTGCTATACGATATACTTTTTCCTTAAAAAAACTTTCTCAATTGTATCTTAAATAGATAGTCAAGTTAGATGGATTTCCCCTCTACATTTTATATGGTCATGATCCCCAGTTCACTTCTAACTTATGGAAAGGCCTTCAAAAATTGTT
Source organism: Viscum album (assembly GCA_963277665.1). Lineage (NCBI taxonomy): Eukaryota > Viridiplantae > Streptophyta > Magnoliopsida > Santalales > Viscaceae > Viscum > Viscum album. The sequence continues at coordinate 1,355,013,740 of OY728150.1, read as the reverse complement.
GGGTACTGAATTAAATTTTAGTACATATTTTCATCCTCAATCAGATGGGAAGTCAGAACGAACAATTCAAACTTTGGAGGATATGCTACGTGTTTGTTCGATGGATTATCAGGGTTGTTGGGACCATAATATTTCATTGGTTTTGTTTTTCATATAATAACAGTTTTCATTCCAGTATACGAATGGCTCCATTTGAGGCATTATATGGGAAACAGTGTTGAACTCCAGCTTTTTGGGATGAAGTAGGTGAAAGGATGTTGATGGGACAGGAATTGGTTGAAGAGATGGAAGAAAAAGTACATCTAATAAAGAAACACATTTGAATAGCTCAGAGCAGGAAGAAAAGTTATACGGACAATAGGTGGATGGATATCTCTTTTGAGGTAGGTGATCACGTCTTCCTCAAAGTTTCACAATGGAAAAGTGTGATGTGATTTGGTAAGAAAGGATAGATGAGTCCAAGGTTCATTGGACCATATGAAATTCTAGAGAGAGTTGGATCAGTTTCATACAGAGTGGATTTACCTCTGAATTTATTTCAGGTACACAATTTTTTTCATGTTTCAATGTTAAAGAAGTACATGCCAGATCCATCTCATGTTTTGAATCGTGATGTAGTTCAGCTAGAAGAGAATCTATGTTATTTGGAACAACCCGTCCAGATTCATGACCACAAGGAGAAAGTGTTGTGGAATAAAATGATTCATCATGTAAAGGTTCTATGGAAAAACCATATTGTTGAAGAGGCAACATGGGAATCTAAAAAAGAAATGAGGGATAAATACCCCCACTTTTTCGATAAGTAAATAAATTGTGGGGACACAATTTCCTAATGGAGGGAATGATGTAACAACCCAAGTAAGTAAAGAATAAAATATTTTCATATCTATGTCTATTTATGAATTAGATAGTGTTTTAGAGTCTTAAAATGAGAATAAATCCAATCTTAAGCATAGAATACTCTAATATTTTTAAACGATTTTTTTACCGCCTTTTGATGGAAATCCTTTTTTAAAACTACTTTTTGTCAATTTTTTATGTTATATTTGAAAAAATAAAATCCTCCTTTTGAATTGGGACATCAAAATGTACTTTGTCTAAATTTTTGGTATTTTTTCGATAATGTTCATTTTTAATGAATAGTGAAAAATACTGCATTTTACGTCAAAACTTCCAATTCATCTATTTTAATTATATAGTAGATTATATTTTTAATTGTTTATAAAGTGTAATTAGGGTATATTTTTACAATTTAATATAGTGGTGGTAATTAAAATTAATTTCACTATGAAATTGGACATAAAGAATTGTCAATTATATGATAGATATTATTTTTTAAAAACACGCTATTTGTTTTGACAACGGGAATTAATTATAAAATTCATTAATGAAAAATATATGTTTTTAATTTTGTAAAATAGAAATAATTTTTGAAATCGGACTATAAAATATATATTAGAGTTATTTTTTGGTATTTTTCTGAAAAGCATCAGTTTTTGATGAATAGGGAAACCACTAAGTGGTAGTTAAAAAACAGATTATTCATTTAAATGAAATTCTACCACATTTGTGAATTGAATTTCAAATATCCAGCATACATGGTTTCCATTGGTATATAAAATGTGGTTCAAGGGGATGAAAATCATTTTTGGTGAATAGTAACTTTTCACTCTTATTAACCGCGATTAGAGGTAATTAGTGTAATTTAAGGTAAAATATATTGTTATAATAATATGAAATTACCTTTACACTTTTCCTAACCTTATTGTATGAGTCTTGGGTGAAGCATACAATCAATGGGTCAACTTGGGGACACCATATATCCACTTGGTTATGATAATGACATTACTAACTTTTTATTTAATGAAAAAATAAAAATGTCAAACAAATGTATTGTTTTACTAAAACAATTTTTAAATGAGGATATATAAGTTATATTTTAGGCTATAAATATTCACTATAAATCTAAAAAAATTTCCCACATCATGGTATTTTTTTTATAATTTTTACACATAAATAAATTTATTTATTTATGACACCATGATGATGTAGTGATTACCTCATTAATGAACGATTTAAATAAAATGAAAAGATAAGGTATAATATAAGCCTAAAACTTGTAAAAAACATATTGGATGGGTGGATTTCGAACCCTTATCACCTTATCTTAAAAATATATCTTTTTGGTTCCTTTAAAATCCGAAAATCATTTTATAATAAAGTCACATTTCAAGACATTCCAAAAGTGACCCTCCTCCCTCTTATAAAAGGCCACCACCACTACCCCCATACCCACAACCCTAAAACCCTTGGCTCTTCCAAAATATTCTCATATTATCTCTCCACATCCCTATAATACTCCTATAAGCCTCACTTTGGAAATAATCCTTCCCAAGGAAGCCTTTGGCCCAAATAAAAAAGAGTTACCCGAGTTAGAGATAATGTCTTCTCTCTAGTTTCTTCCTTTTATTTTCATTCTTCACTCCCCACTATCTTATTATTATTTGATCCCATAATGACAACAGTATCCTCAATATACTAGTATTTTGTTATGATAAGTATTCTACCTATACTCACACACACCTCTGTCTAATGGTTAAGGAACATTCTTTTTCTGTGGGTGACGAATTATTGTCTCACAAAACAATGATTGTTCAATCTCCTTTTTACACCTTTAATGGTGGCCATTACGATGGAACTATATTTATATATGATATATATTATATTTATGTCCCCTAAATTCTTATTTATTATATATTTAAAACAAACCTTTATGCTTTGCATGTTGTGCAAATTCGATAATTTCATATGAGGAAGTGTGGACTACCGCCCCCTCAAATGATGTGGCTCATTCATGCCAAACATGGAATTTATAAATTATTTAATTAATGAAATTATGTTACCTATATAACATATATATTATACTGGAATTATAATATATATATATATGTCTCATTTAGTTTTAATTATTTTAATATGAAAAAGAAATGAAAGTAGCGTTCATTCGTTCGTATGGCCTACCATCTCCCTGAATGGTGCATTTCATTTTTTACCTCCAAATGTTATGGAATAGTATAAAATGAATATATTCGGGATATATATGATATTAAAATCATTAATACCATTTTGGAGATGATGTAATTATAACTACAAGGGAAATTCTTTTCAAACAAATTCATTTTTGACTCATGTACCGAACATCGACAAAACGTATGATATGAACTCACATAATAATCTAATTATTATAACATGATAATATGTGATATTAATTGAATTATAAACTTTAATGTAATTCCTTAAGAAATTATAAATTGACCTAAGTTTATTATTTAGGAATATAAATAATGAATGAGATCAAGTCGGACTTGTGGTAAGAGAATTCATCTCAATCTCCTTTCATTGAGGCATACATCAATTTATATACGAACTTCTTTTATTAGTTTTATAATAAACCCTTTTGATTTTTAATTTCATTCAAAAGGAATATTTTTACATGAAGCATTTTAATAAATGATAAAAGGAATGTTTTTGGCTTACATATGCGTCGACAATGACTTCTCCCCCGCCGTGACCATTATTTGAGTTTCAGCTTCCTCTATAAGCCATAACATTTTTTAAATGAAAAATAAATACCATGATTTACTTTTATTTTATTTTTGTATAGAAAATGTTTTTGACAGTGTTTTGATTATTTCAATGTGTTCTATTGATATCTTGTGATTGAAATGTTAAAATTTATGTTTCTTTTATGCATGTTTTATGTGATACAATTATGTTATGGTTCTTGGGCATTGTTTATGATGTCAGGTGGTTCCATGATAAAATAAGGGCAGGTGAGCCTGAGATAGCTCTCCAATGCATTGGGTAATGCGAAGGAGTTAAACACTAAGGTTTATTCGAAGAGTTTTAGGGAATATATAGTGATGGGTATTCCAAACGTAACCATGAGGGTTACTCCTTATGTAAGAATGTTATGAATGCCTCAAGTTACCTTTATGTATTATGATTTCTATGAGTTATTCATAAATATTATAGTTTCATGAGGTATGTTAAAGTGTTTATGTTTTATGAGTAAATTATGATTTCATTGATTCTTATGTACCCATGGACTAATGTTTTCTTTTCGTATTTTTATATCCCTTACTGAGATTTTTATGCTCGTCCCAAGTTTTTGAAATGTTTTTCACAGGTCAAGGAAAAATTATATGATGTGATGATAGTGTCGAGGAAGTTTCAAGAAATAAACAATGTTTTATTTTAAATATGTTTCCTTTGAAAAAAAAAATGAATAATATCTTTGATGTAACCACCTTGTTTAAATGTGGAATATAATGCATGATTTATGATCTAATTTTCTAAAACTCTAAACCTAAAAATATCCTCAATGTGAATTCTTGAAATAACCCCATATTAATTAATGTTTAATACTGGTTCCTTATAGTTACTTATCATTTGAAACCTATAGCTAATAATTCAGATAATTTCAGGCCCGGTGTGACGAGAGATCTACATGAACCCTTACCATCCTATTTCCATATTTTGTATTTTCCCCCATATATTTCATTCATCACCTCTACCTAATCATCATTATATGACCTCATTAACTTATATAAGTTCCTAAAAATATTCATATATCTCATTCAGGTTTGGATGCTAAGCCCGTTACAACTGATAAAAAATGGGGAAAGCCCATATTGATCCCTCATATTAGTTTGAGTAGCACTGATACTTGTAATATTTTTGTTTTAGGGGCCATTTTTGTGTATCGTTTTGTTGAAACATTTATGGTTTACCTTCAATAACATTTATAAATGATAATTATCTAATTATTATTATTTTGTTTCATTATATTATTCGTCTTTTAATTTCATAATTTCTATTCACTTTTTGATAATTCCAAAAGGGGTTTAAGAATATGGAATCATATTATTACTTTATATATTGTAATTCTTTTTATAATATACTATTTCATTGATAAAAAATGTATAAAATGTCATGCTTTATATTTGATACCATGTGAATAATGTTCCGTGATTTGAAGTAATAGAGAAAGGAGAGATTATTAAAACATTTGTTTTAATAGTCCTCAAAACATGTGAATTATGTTATCAATTATTTTTATATGTCAAGATAGTATTTTATAAAATAAGATAGATTTGGAAGAAAATTTGGAATCTATAAGTCATCACCAAGGCTAACTGAAAACTAAGGTTGAGTCACCACCTGTAGTAACTCATCTTTGGGGATAACTCCATGTCAGTATGAAAATTTTCCTATGTACTAAAATCACCAATAATCACTTATAATTCACCCCTAAAATAGAAATTTAGTAATGTTGTAATGAATCACCCCCAGAGGATGACTGTTCATTAGACCATAAATTTGACGAAGTGTTGAAAACCCTTACCGCTGGAGTTGAGCCGCCACCAGATCATAGTCAACATTAATGATGAAAATCCATTTGAATGGAAACCTGAAAATTTATTGAAATTACCTACCACCAAGATGAGTCACCATTGATCTTGACTCACATCCATCCCCTATAACCGCCAATCTCAATATCCACTAGCTCTAATCACCACCAGAGACTATCACTATTCCAAAAAACTCACCTCCATAGTTTCATTTGTTTTAAATTAACTGTTTCTAATAGAAATATTAAAGAATTTAATTTGATGTGTTATTTTAGTGATAATTATTAATTATTGTGAAGAGATACATTAAAGAATGTGTGTAACCTAACTATGAGGATACATGATATCTAAATGATTATTCTCCATGTTGACACTCTTACATAATACTGATAAAATAAAACATATACTCCCCAGTGTGAAGAATATTGAAAATCATTGAATGAATTTAGAACAAAGATACACACATAGAGAGAGAGAGAGAGAAAGAGTTGAATATTTCAAGATCAAGAAACTATTATTGTTCCTTACATGAATAATCGTTACAATTGATCAAATTTAGAATAAATGAAGCACATTGAATACTTAGAATACTTCCTACAGTCAGGAAAATGAGTTTACGACCCTTTTTTCGACAAAATGTTTCAGAAATACAACTCAAACATCATTTTAGATAACATCCATGGAGTCACGATCTATATATCATATCATATATCGATAAAACATATTCTGACACCTCTATATCTATTTTTTTAAATTTTTATTTACATTATGATAAGTGTATTTTATCTATATTTATAAACACAAAAAATGACTCTTTCACTCAAACTAAATGATATATGATAAATTTCCAATATTATTTAATACTATTTTCCACATGTTGTAGAGGAGGTCCGTGTGTAGACTATTTTATCTATACTCTAATTATTACTATGGAAGATTTCCCTTTGTGTCTAGGATAGTTGTTCTACTATATAAATCATGATACAGTATGTGGATCAATGTTTATTTGTATATAAACTACTTGGTATCAAGTTCTTTTATATAGAGATAGCCAAGTCTCACATTTAGTCTAAAAATCTTGTATTCATTTCCTCTTTGTGTTTTTTTGTTCTGGTTCTAAGCTTTTAAAATGAATCTATTTTAATTCATAAAGAATAACTACATTGATAGTTAATCTTAATTAGTATTAATATATTACTTTGATTGAGTAAATTAATATAAAATGTTAAATTAATGTTATAATTTTTTTAACTATGACCCAATCAATTATTTATAAAACATTATAAATAATCATGACTTATATTGATATTCAGTTTAGGTTATCTAAGATGTTCTTTATAAACATGCTGTTTTATTAAAAGATAGTTTTTAACCATAATTTTTATTGTGTATTCAATTCACCCCCACTAGAGATATGTACACCAACTAAAAAAACCAATATAAAAATATCATATATAGAAATACTTATTTAATTAATATAACAAATATAAAAATGATATCAGAGAACCAAATTTCCAAATAACTTGTGATATATAAATCCCATTAAAAAAAGATTTTACGATGCACCAATTCGAGTTCCATCAAAAACACTCATATTCCACTAATACATACTACTAAATATCTTAATTGTATTATTAATAAAAAAGGAACAAGAATAAATATAAGGATATTTTAACGGATGGATATTCAAACACCTAAAATATATTAATGTTTTATCACCAAATACCATGAAATATCCCAAGAATAAATATAATTTCATTTAAAAATATAAAATTGAAGGGAACATAAAAGGATTCTCTTTTTTTATCATTAATAATTTCTTAACCTAATGAGAAACACTTGGTATCCTAACTTGTCCATAAAAAATCTGTGGATCATAGAAATATATATTTATATTACCATATTAAAAGTATAATAATAAAGAAGTCCCATGCATTATAAGATTTTAAAAAAGCACCAGGTATAAACACAAAATCCAATGTTTCCATGTGATACATTATAATATTAGTTGTAATGGATAGATCCAAAGAATACGAGTAATCTCATATAATTCCATGCATACCATCTTAATCTTATAAATCATATGTATATCATTAAATTTGAAGTATAATACCTTAATATTATGAATATTACGATTCTTTCATAAAAACAGGAATAACTACAAGAGATTAAACATCCTAGGAATATCACATAATTTTGGTTATAATAACTGGGTCCATGGTTTATACAGAAAATAATAAAATAATAAACCTAACTCCCAGATCCTAGGTATCCTATTAATCTCATACAATTAAAAATAGATTCACTAGATCTTATGAAAATTCTAGGAAGAGAAAATTACAAGGTTAAAAAACTAGATACTAAGAACACACTAGTAGTCATAACTCATATCATTTGGTTTAATGGTGAGATTATTGGATACACCCTATGAATCTTATATAATGTAATTTATGATTACCAAATCTTGTTAACATTCATAGTCATATCATATATTATATTTTTGGACAATCATCAACAATGTATCATCATATAATACTATCGATGAAAGGGATGACCATATTCTTATTTTTTCACACGTCTCCAAGGTTGTACTCTCTTGAACCAAACTTTTACCATTACTGTTATATAACATGTTCAAATGTTTCACCATGAATTATAGTATAATCCTTCTCTGCAAAACCCATCATTAGTGTTAAAAAATTTCATATTCAAACTAAGGTTCCCAAGTCCATATAATTCTATGATAACCCATCATAGAATATCCTATCTCATTAATTTACATTTTTTTTCAATCCCATCAGTCATAAGTAGTATTTTTCCTCTTCATTATACTGTTCACATTACGAAATAAAATTCCTAAAAAGGAATGCTCCAATTAATGTAATATAAATTGATGGTATATTTCCCATCTTACTTCTCAGGTCACTCTTGCTCGATACATTAATAAACATTTTAATATTATCTAACATGGATATACCCACCTGAGTAATCATATATTAGAAGGGGATGAATAGTTTCCTTGACCACTAATAAAATATCGAAATTTCAATATTTCCAATCCCATTGTTACCATTTTTTAATAAGGCCAATAATCCAAATTCGTCAATAAATTATCAACAAGGAAATGAAGTAACATATCTCAAAATGATTACATTTTGGACATTTAATTACATTTATACGCCTTAAATTTCTATATATATAAAGGATAATTTTTATAATTAAATATTCTCTCATCAATTTTGATGAAAAAATAGTTTCCTAGGGATCATTTTATACCTTGATAATTTAATTTTATTCATTGAAATTACATTTTTAATGAAAAATTATTTTATAAAAAAACTATTTATACCAAATTTTTGAGAATAAATATCACATGGACATGCCAATAGTGAAAAATCATATGTATAAGTTTAGGATCACCTACCTCATATTGATTTATTTCTTTTTAATCACTTCTTAAAGGCTATATCTCAATCTCATCAAAAATCCAAATCAAAATTTAATGACGGATCTCAATCCTTAATCTCAATTAAATAAATTATTAATATTTATATTCATCCTTATGTTATTTTTTGAAATATTTATAACTCATAAAAACTAAAAAAAATCATTTACATGCTAAAACCATGAAAAAGGGATGTGAACCAATATAGACTCACACTTAAACAAATGCGGCACAAAACCTCAATTTTACAACATTAGTACAGTGGAAACCCCCATATATTTATGTTGAGAACTATAATTTAATTTTTAAAATGATTTAAATTCTTCAAAAAGGATTATATTTTAATGATTTAATCATATAGATACATCCTCTAGCCTTGTTGACATATATTCTTATCATATCGGGAAAATTTGACCATAATATGGTTAAATCATCTTTAGAACAGTTACAATGATTTCTCAAAACTAGTGGGGTACTGTAAAGATTAAATAATGAAGTGTAATATAGAGAAAATCACGTCAAATAAAAAATGTAATTCCACCAATACCACCATTAAATAATGGGTTTTGTAGGAGAAGTAAGGTGAAGGGTGCTCTCTAGTCGAACCCATATGAGATAAATGATTGGAGGGAGAGAGGGATAAAATATAATTACAGAAACCCATGATTGAATTTTTTTATAAAAATATATGAAATTTCCTAGTTTAAATATGTTTTTGTAAGGAACTAAAAAACCATAAAATCATTCCAATCCAAGGATTCACACCACACAAGGTTTGGTTGAATAGTTTCCAAACAATCCATCAACCTTGTTTTTAACACTCTTCAACTTTACCCACCTAGAATTGTTTTTTCACAAGATATTATAAACTGTAAACCAATAATAAAGTTTCCTTTGACACATGAATTTTTATGTTTCCATGGTTTTCTACAGCCATGGGGAAACTATACTCAAACATTAGAATCAAAACAAGACTATACACATTACTCAGACCGTTTTCTCTAATAGTTCTATAATAATGCGATAGAGTACAACCCTTTACAACATTTAAAAATAAACATTAATACCTCATGATTGACCTCAAAACCCAAAATACCTCTCATGTGTCAAAACATATGTAAATATTAATCATGATATTCTCCAACACATAAAATTTCAATCTAAATCTTGGTATCAATCTAGAACCATTATCTAGAACATAAAATTCAAATTTTCCATAAATTTTATTACCTATAATGATGCATATCTTCACACTCCTTCCACATTTTTTAATATTTATAACAGTTTAATATATTTTTTGAATCATAAATAAAATATAGATTCATTTATGTTTGTTATGAAAATTTCCTAGTTAATGTGGATAATTTCCTGGTGAATCTTCTTCCCTCATTCTCATTCAATAATAAATTATTGTATTTGAAAAAAAATATAATTTTTTCATTGGCCTCTATATGTGATATATTTTTTAATAAATGAATTATATTTTATCATATATTCATTTACATGCAAATTAATTGCAGTGAGAAAACTATTTCACCCAAAATAACCCATTGAATCCAATTAATATGTTATTTTACAAGATCCTTTGAATTCGTAGTTTAATTTAATGAATATATTTGTTTCTATTTTTTAGTATCTCTTATCATTTAGAGGGATAATTTCTTCCCCAACATGACCATAAAAATTGAATGAAAAATGGGTTTTTTATTCATGTAATCTTATGTAACATTCTCAAAATTAATTAATTTAGTCATTATATATAGTACTTCTAGGATTTAAACATTATTTCATCCATAGTTACAATAATATGTAATACAATTTTTTTTATTTCCCTAGAGTTTTTCTTTTTGGTTATACCCATGCCAATGTGGAATTTTATACTGTACTGAGAATAATGGAGTGCATCGGTATTCATTGTAATATTTTATAATTAAAAGCTATCATCATTTATACCTTGAAAAATATATTTTCTAATTAATTTTTAGGGGTAAAAATTGATATGTCTATGATAATAGTTACAACAAACTGAAATTTCTCCATCTTATATTTTTTTAGCATTCATATAAATTTAATTGGTGATGTCCCTATTTGAAATTATCATGGTTTTTGTAAATTTTCTTGGTTTTATAGTTTATAAATGAAAATTTCATGGGTAGTTGTAACCATGTGACCTTAATATATGTACAATGATAAATAATGTGGTCAGTTCATATATTGGAGTGGAGAAACAAAAATAATCACACATATAGAGAAATCAGATTTTATTATCTAAGGAATAATTTTCTTATAGTTTGGAGTAATTATAGGGTCTAACTATTTTGTATCTCTAAATATATTTGATATGTTTTTAAATGGTTAGTAGAAAAATTACAAAACCATACTATCAAAATATAATACATTCCCAAATAATAAATTTATAAATTTCTAATTTATCCCCAGTCAAAATTAATCATATATTTCTACCTCATTTCCCATTTTTGGGTTTTAGGATCATTGAGTTGATTTATAATTATTGTCCACCCTTATCTCTTTGTTCAATGTATAATTAAAATTTAGGGATTCTTAGATGTACTCCAAGTTATTGGGTCCCCTTTTCGTTATTAGATTTATTATATCCCTCATAGTAGTTTCCTTCTTCTCCTACATGAATGGATGAAATGTTTTTATGATATAATATTTATATTTTATATATTTTATTATTTAATGATTATTATTCACTTATTGGTATTAGTTATATATATCAATGAGTTCATTTATTTTAGTTAGGTTTATCTGTGATTTTTCTAAAATTTAAAATAATTATTTATTTTACATTTAATCTTGAGTTATAATGAAAAATATGTTTTATTATACCCCATTAATATTTATTAACTAATATATTCCTTCTTATTTAAAATCATATTTAATAACAAGTAGTTATTAAATAATTTTAAAAGATAATAATTTTTCATTATAATAGTATTCCCATAATGTATATGATAAAATTCCATGATTTTTTTTGATAAGATGGAATGAATCTGAAGACAATATAAGTAGTGATTTATATTGATATTATAAATTATTCATATGAGGGATTTCAAAGGGTAAAAGAATGTTTCAATATTTAAAAGCTTTATATTTATATGATAAATCATTTTATATTTTTAACTTTTCATGTTTTTGAATTCATTTCAAATATGAATAATAAAAATTAATCTTTTCGAAAAAAATCTACATAATTATTATGGCCTTTTGATAAATAAAATAATGATATAATTGATATTTATAAATGTTAGAAACTTTTATATATGATCCATTTATTATTAATTACATTCAAATGTAAATTTTTTTGATATGTCATGGATTGGTGATGGATCATTGATATTATTTTAACTATTATGTAATTCATTTAATTTCTTGTTGATTTGTATGATTCATTCAAGTTTGATAATTATTGAGTGTGTGTTTATGATACCTGATTATTTTTCTTATTTCCATGTGTAATGTTTTGATTAATTTCCACCATTTAATGTCATCAGAATCAGTCAGTAGATATATAGGAAATTTAACTATTAGTTCTTCACTAATTTAGGATTATGATCTATCTATTGGCACCATGTTAACACTATGATCACTTTAAGGGATTAGAACTCCTATTATGGGCAAGGTAAAACTCGGTTTTTTGGAATTCCAATCCCATCATGAATTTCAATCAGATGTATTTCATTACTATGTTGTACTAGATTGATTCCTAGTATCACCAGTGTTTCTATATTATTAAACTTGTGGTAATTTAACATTGCTTGTTATTTTTTAATAAAATTAAATTGGATTTCTTGTTATTTATGAATGTTTATTTTATCATTATTTTTTTATTGATATTTATTTTTATAATTGATTCTTCCTATACAATTATGGATTTATGTTAGTTTTAATTTCATAAAAAAGAAATCATTATTCATTCTTTTCATCATAAAAAATGATTACATTTAACATGTTATTGATAATTTATATAGAAAAAATATTCTTTTTATAAATAAATTTAGAAAATATTTTAGTTCGTAAAGGAATAATCACAAATCACATATGATCTAAATATTATATTTAATATTTTTATTAAAACATGGTATTTAAACAACATTTTTCTAAAATTAGTATTTTATAAAAGATGTTTTAGACAATTCCCCTCGAATAAAATTCCATATTTTACGGATGAACCATGAATCATAATAAATATTTAAGGGCGAAAACTACGATATATGGAAAGAATGATTTTAATTAATTGATTCTCAAAATCATTATTTTCCAATATGTAAAAATTTCATACATATATATATATATATATATATTTCAATATAGAATGGTTGTATTTACTTTTTGTGGTCCTAGATTCAGGTTGTAGAGGGTAACAACAAAGATATCATGATTACACCTTATAGACACACTATGGTGTGTCTACTATAATTAAGATCTATGATGTAGGATTTGTATAGATTTTTACTAGATAATTCATGTTTCCTCACCATTATTTCATGTATTCTACATGTAGCATGTAAAGATAATTCATATGACACATAGAGATAGATGGTTGGTAATTTATTTTTGAAAAAATATTGGTTATAAATAATATTAGTAATCTTATTTGTCATTCAACTTTGGTATAAAATTATATTATAATTCATTTTTAACACATTCATCTTACAGTGGATCATCTTTTGTAGTTTTTCATAGTGATTCTATAAGGTCTCATATAGAAATATTGGTTTTACTTATGGTTTGATTATTTTTTCTTATACACGTATTCCTTGTTTGGGTTATCCCTAGTTTGGAAATTTATTATGATATATTCATCTACCCCTATCTTATAGGGAGTTTAAGTAAAAACATAAATTGGGGGTTTATTAATGAAAATTATTAGAATAAATCATTCCCAACATTGAATACTATTATACATAGTCACTATTTTCTTTAATATGGTGATTGAAAACATACCTCAAGACTTGTGATGGGACAAAAAGGTAATGTATAAGGTTTTCATAGGTATTTAAATGTAATGACTATGGTTTGGATGATTTAGTACTTTTAATGTTTTTATATATATCATTATATTCTTTTCATGAATTCGTATTGATACTTGTTGTCTCAAGATCCTGAAATAATTATTTAAATCATTATATATATATATATATATTAAAACACACAATTAAATTTTTATAGTAAATGATATTTCCATTTTTTTATTCCCTGGAAGTGAAGTCATGGATCAATGTTGATTCCAAAATGTGGGTTTTACACTAGGTTTGAAATTAACATAATAGGGGTTGGGTTTCTGGTATTAGGAAACCATTGGTAGTGTGTTAAATAAAATAAATATTAATTTTCTTAATTTTATTTAAGAATATAGAGATATAATTATACTAATTAAAAAAATTATGATATTTTTATATAGATAGTTCCATTAACGTAGGAGAATTATTGTAGGATGCGAGTTCTTTCATTATTTGTGAATCGGGATAGATGATCGATGTTGAATGGATCAAAGTGAAACGCGAGATGGATGGAGAATGTTTCAGGAAATTTTTCTGCATCAATTTCATAATATTTCTTCAGCAATGGTTGATATATATTATGGTATGATTCATTATTTATTAGTTTAATTCTCTTTATCTACATGAAAAAACATAGATCTTTTTATCGTATTTGGTTTATAGGGATCATCGTTTTCTCCAAAAGCCATCTATTTATTTATTTACGGAATTTAAATTAATACAATGTGTTATTTGATATATTTCAGAATGATTGTAATGAATCCTAAATAAGTAATCCTTTAATCCTTACATTTTATTCATTTTTTTATTTCCTGATTTGGTCATCATGTGATCATCATTTGTAATAATTTGATTGGTAGTTCTATGCATACCTAGGAACAGATCTATGCACAACTAAGCATTGGAGTTATGGTTCATTTTTATAGTTTAAATTTTTGATCAAGATAATGCAAAAAGGGAATTAAAATTTTATAGGAAATCATTAATGGATTTTAGGTTGATCAAGAGTAATTTGATCATGGGTTCTAGTGAATAGAGGAGAATCATTAAAGGAATTCTTTGTGAGTGGACTCAGATGGAGTGAAAATTTCCACTACTGATAATGGGGTTTTTCTAACTCCATGTCTATATTATATCGTGAGATTAATAATATAATTAGGGGAAGATGTAGTATGTTGGGAAGAAGTTTGATCTTTCTAGGGTTCCCTAAAATCAAGGAATACAAGTCTTGTAGTCACGGAAGACTAGCCATATACTCCATTAGCCATGGTTTCTATGATTTCAAGAATGGTTTAGTATCACACTTCATTTATAACCTATACACACCATGTGACCCAGTGTTGGAGGCTTACCCTATACCCTGATGGTGTATTGGAATTTAATAAGCAAGAAACATGGGGACAACCAGAGTACACAAGAATGACTATGTACTCACAGAAAACCATGGTACCCAGATAAAACCAGTATACAAGGGCACAATATGAAAAAAATGGGAATGAGGAGAAGGTACATGTGTAGGCCACATATGATTAATACATATCATGTAGAAAATGTACATTATTTGTAGTTACACATGTCTATCTAATCCTTATGTATGTCGGGGAATGTATAAGTGTAGTACCAATCTTATAATTATCTAACAATTGTTTCTCATTCCTTAGGACTCATATTTGGTAATGCAAGTATACTATCTTGAGTATTTTTTTAAATATAACTCGATGGGAGACTTTTCATAGGCCTCATATATACAAGATAATGTTTTATGAGCATGATGATTCTTCTATTGTTGGTTAGATGATCATAAAGTATGGGATGATATATCAAAGATATGTAATTGATGAAATTCCCCCTATAAAACCATATATTATTTCCCTCATACTATTTATATTTTTAGGGTTATAAATAATCTATAATATATAGGAAAATAGTCCTCTATATATGAATTGGTACCCTTATCCTCCCACATTCATGTTCTAATAGAGATTAGGTTCTCCATTGGGGATTGTTACCCTCATCGGTATAGTGTAGTAGTGAGGTTTGATCCCTCAACATAGACACGTTTTTTATTGATCATATGTTTTTGGAATTATATATGGACTCTTGAAGATGAATGATTAATCATCATGTTTAGGTGTACTGTAGAGAAAGAGATCCCCATTCTCTATAACACATCTTTCATTAGAATATCATATATGTATAGGGTTTTCATTTTATTCTTGCTTATGAGTTCAAGTAACTTTTTTATCATTCTATTTATCCCATAATGGTTATCACTGTGTCTTATAATGTATGTATATAGTAACCCCTATAGAGCATTCACCTACATGTGGTGTGTCTTATATAGATGATAGACATATCAGTGGTTACCTCAGTGGAGCATAAATCAAATGATTCTAGATGTACATAGAATATATAACCATGATCTTTTTTCAGCCTTCAATATTGTTATCTCCGAATTCTTTGATCTTCCCTTTACTAATATTTTTCATTTTAGGACATCTATTTGGGCTGGGAATGTATTTTTCCCATTTAATATTTTAAATTTTCTATTGTACATTTATTATTTGGTAGATCTTATTACATGCATGATATGAATTTTATAAGTTTAATTTAATCCATTATCTCTTCATTGTTCCATGGAGTGTGATTCTTATGTGTGTAAAAGTACATAGGTTGAGACCTCAAATAGAAATGATATTCATTAACAACACTTGTTCCATAACCTAGTATATAGGAGGTGGCCTTTGGGTGTCACACTCAGCTTATTGGTTTCTATGTAGTCCCTAGTGGGTAGAGTCATGATAGCGTGGTATAAAAGGTGATATTACCTCCTTGAGTCTGGGTTTTGAGTTTTTCATTGTTGTGAGTACTGGTTTCAGATCCTTGTGAAACATTTTCCTTGTTTTTTGACTGTGTAATTTAGGATAGAGCAACCAGTATTGGTTAAATGGCCAATGTATAAATTCACCTAAAAACTAATTACATTGTTTTTAACTCAGCATGCTCATTCATCAGTTTTAGGGAAACATTGGACATGAATCCAATTATATTTAGCCCTTTTAATTTCATGTCCTTCTTGAGTCAACTCCCTACATGTACTCATCTTTCTCTGGTAAAAAATTATTACTTTCAAGATGCCTCAGTGATGTCATCCAACTAATATTCCTATATGGGTTCCTGGTATTGATCAGTTGACTGAGGAAACCTCAGAAAAAATATATACTTATATGGTGTTTCCCCTAGTTTTGGAGTAGGGGTTTGACTGGGCTTGGGATATACAATTTTTACATTACATCAGAAAGATGATTTATGTATGATTGGAATATTATGAAAGTTCTAGTGATAGAGACTTCTGATTATTCATTGTAATCCTGGACCATATTAAGTGGAGGATTATATAATATTAGTGTTGTGTGTTTTTATACTTGCCTTCACCCAAACCGATCAGATAGATGTTCATGCATCAAGAATTATTCAGAGAGCCATAGAGAGATTATGGATTCCGATTATATGGACTTATGATAAGATGTCTCCTTTATGGTAAGTCTTACATAAAATATTTCCCAATGACTAGTAACATTAATATGTACGCTCTATTTTGATTAAATTTCCTCTAGATATGAAATAAAGTGATATGCCAGTTGCTATGTAAGACACGAGGTTTACTTACATCAAACTTTACTTCCTCAAGGTAGTTCCAAATAGAATATCACCGATACAGTATTTTGATTAGGGCCTTTGTAGATACAAGTATGTAGCATTGTTCCCTTATGAATTTATAATTACGTAGGAGTGTTGTTGAAGGATCTAGTTGCAAATAGATTTTAAGTATAGGAACACTGATAAAATAGAATTAGCATTGGGAAACATGGGGATGATCCATCTATAGTAGCTAAAAAGAATCAATCAATAAGGTCTTGATTCCATATACCAACCTTTGGCTGGACATACACACATTGATATGTAACACAATGTTCAAATATATTATCTAGTCTAACAAGTGAGGGATGATGCAATTTTTGAGATAGGATATGTCACATAACTTAGGCTTTCCATACAAATCATGTTAAGAATATTAGATAAATAGTGGATGAGATTCCTTGATAGAGAAAATTTCATGATTAGAGATCACATAGTCTTTTTTATGGAGATCCCATATGGACAGAGTGCTAATAAAAGAGAATTTTGATCTCTAGTGTGAGTAGAAGCTAGTGGAGGGTTATATTATAGGATTCATCCACCCCTAGAAGATTTTGGCCCCCAAGAAAACTAGATAGATAGTGGTCATTACCATGAGAAGTTGAAAAATATGGAATGTTACGACTTGACTACCAATGAGATGATTTACAGTACTATCCATATCAATTATTATCATTCTCCAATTAATATATTCACAGATTTAAGATATTCCTTATTCTCTATAAACATTATTAATGAGCTAGAGCTCCCCATTGAGATTTTATCATGAAAGATATTTCAGGAGGTCCCTATAACGAGTGATTTTCTAATATCATTTTTTCCAGTAGTGTGGTTTGGAAACCAGTATAGATATTTTCTCATTGGACCTCTTCATTAGTGTGCTTAAGCCTTATTATGTCATCTTGGTGAAGATTTTTTTCAAATTTTTATTCATAGATTAAGTATAATCATAAGAGAGTTATATTCATACATATAGATAGGATGTGAATCACCATTATGGGTTAGAGAGACCTCATGGAAGAGTGAATCGGTATCATATGTCAGGAATTGAATCCCATCACATACGAGTTAGTGAGAATACCCCTTAGTGCAGTGGGATCTTTAGGCCTATAGATTTCATCAGAGGTAGAGGACTATATGGATTTATTCAACATATATTTTCTAGGACTACCTCCAAGGAGGGACATAGACATCATCACCAACTTTAATCATGATACCAAATTTATTTCTTCAATAAAAAAAGATGTCCCATATTGAGTTAATATATAAAAGGGTGAAGTTTGAGTTCCTTTGATGGAAATTTTTTATTATACCCAGTGATTTCCACTAGATAGATCCAGTTTTTTTGTGAAACATGAATATTAGATTTGAGGATATATGTATTCTATCATCACCTAAATCAGGTAATGATAACGAAAATTTATTCCTTGAAAATGATATATTTACACATTAACTAAGTTATAGGTGCATGTTTTCTCTCAATGAATGATATATGGTCTTGCAACAAGAATTAGAGGGTTTTAATGGATGGTATAATAAATATTGTATTCTGATTATTCTCTAGATACTTTGAGTTCCTAGTGATTCCTTTTCCAATTTATTATTCCCCCAGTATGTTTAAGGATATTATAAACTAGATATTCCATCCATACATGGAAAAATTTATAGTTATATTAATCAATGACTTCCTCATTCACTCTATATTAGAGGAGGACCAAATATAGTATTTGAGGCTATTCTTAGAATTACTGTGACAGTACTGGATTTATGGTAACCTCTATAATTATCTAATTAGATCAACAAGACTCAAATTGTGAGAAATTTCATAAAAAGTAATGATTTAGATATGGACCTAGAAAAGATTTATGTAGTTATTAAGGGGGAGGTACCCATGATCTTGTCAAAGGTGTAGTGTTTCCATGGCATGACAGGGTAAAATAGTTGGCAAATGGAATAATTTTTCAGGATAACATCGAATTTGACATTATTTTCATGGAAAGGAAATATATTTATCTAGTATTATAGGTGTTGTAGATCCTATGAGTAGTTGAGGAATTTTTGGAACACTAATCCTACCCTGATCTCTCCATTGGATAATGATTAATATGTGGTGTTATGAGATTCCATTAGATATGGAATCAGTAGTGTGTTGATGTAGATTTTGTTGATTATCACATTTTTTTGGTGGAATTTATGACCCATGAATATAATTGAATAAACAACAATAAATATTTGGAAATGGTAGTCTTCTCTTTCAAATATGTGGAGGAACTATCTTATGAGAGAGCATTTTGTTGTTTACACTAAACACTAGTGCTCCATGTAAATCTTCACCTAGAGTGACATAAACCCATGATAGAGGAATTAGCTGGGGTTCATGAAAATCTATGACCATGAATAATTCTATACTCTAGGGATTGGTAATGTGGTGGATGATTCTCTTACTAGGATGTATTGTTCTATCACAGTGGACGTGGCATCTAAGAAGTTAGCTTCATTGTAGTAACCTTGGTGGAGGAGAGGGGTGAGATTTTTCTTAAGTTAATTGTAGTGAATCTACCAATTCTCCAGATTATGATAGAGAATCATCTAATATACATCAGGTGTGAGGTTTTAAATGTCCATATAATGTAATGTGATACACCAAATGTAATTTCTGAAGAATGAGATAACAACATATTTTTTTGGGGATGTTTTCAGGTTCATGCACTATTTTGAGAGTAGGACATGAGGGAATTTCATAATTCTCCATTGTTCATAGGCCATAGTGTTGGAAATATATATAAGGCCCATAAAATATATATTTGGATGACATAAATGAAGTAGATCTTTGTCAAATTTCTCTCTCAGAGTCTCACATGTCTCTATGATTAGGCTAGACATCAGGTTCTAATAGGTTTCCTATTGAGATCCCAAAATAGAAGTGGGATGAAATATTGATGTATTTTTTATATAGATTTGTCATATTGAGAGTGGATAGGAT
Organism: Viscum album; assembly: GCA_963277665.1. Classification (NCBI taxonomy): domain Eukaryota; kingdom Viridiplantae; phylum Streptophyta; class Magnoliopsida; order Santalales; family Viscaceae; genus Viscum; species Viscum album. The sequence continues at coordinate 1,354,993,172 of OY728150.1, read as the reverse complement.
GCTATGTGTGTGATATTAGATCATCTCACCAGGTTATAAAATGTTATTTTCATCCAGGAGTAGTGTTCTATTGAGTTTTTGGGGTAGTTTTATGTTCCTAATATTATCCTATTTAATAGGGTAAAAATCACTATCATCTCTTAAGGTGATTCATAACTTGTATCAAGCATGTGGAGAGGTTTGTAGGTGGATTTTTGATCCTTATTTTGTACATGTATAATGTTTTACCCCATATGGATGTGTATAATGAGAATAATATCAATGTGTCAGATGATATATTGAGAGCCTATGTGTTATACATCAAATGAAGATGTGAACCTTTATAAGAGATGATGTAGGTCACCCTAGATTGATATTTTCTTGATGCTTCTTTTTCCACCAGGGATGGGGAAGTCAATAGAAGTGATGTTTTAGGTGATATTAAATAACATGAAGATATCTTGGGGCCAAAATAAATCCTAGGATGTTCAGTATCATAGTCACATGAAGTATGAGTAGAGAGACAATGTTTTCCAAATAGTGTAACCATGATGAGAAATGTGGAGATTTTGTGGTGGGAGATATCAATTAAAAACATTAATTATTTTATTAGAGGTACTATGAAGGGTGGGAAATTTTTATTACCACTTGGAATTCTACCCTTAGTTGGAAAGAGTGAATTCTATCATCCATAATTCATAGATAATATGTTACATGCATAACCCTACAAATATTGTTCACTAGGGTGAGTTGGACAATGAGGATGGATCATACCTTATGGATTACCAGCTGGCGATCAAGCACCAGTAGAAAGAGATCCAGTATAGGTGGACCATACCTTTTGTTTGACTTTTTTCATGCATGGATGCATGCAATGGAGCTCTTTAGAGCTTGATAGATAGATATAAGATCATTACCCCTATATTTATCAGTAGCTTTTTCTTTTATGGGTAAGAATACATATAGGAGGTAAAATGTAATGACTATGGTTATGTGGATTTAGTCCATTAAATATTTTTATATATGTCTCAATATTTTTATCAACGTAGGTAAAGATTTTGGCCTCTTGGGACCACAAAAATATTATATTAAAAATATTGAAATATATTAAAGAAATTGTGTGTGTATTTTTTGAATAACTGATCTTCCTAATGTCTGATAAGTATGATTGAAAATATGATAAAATGGCTGATTCTAGAATACATGTTTTACCAATGATATGATATAAACATGTCCATTTTTGAGTTTCTGATCAAGGTAAACTATTTGCAGTATATTAAAGGAAATAAATAGCTATTTTTTATATTACTTAATAACCAAGTGACCTAATTATCCACTTTAAATAAGTGATTATGATTTTTCCATGGGTTTTCTTATAACCCTAGAATAAGTATAGGATGTGATCTTTGTCGTAATTAGGGATTTGAGATTTAATACCAAAAATGAATGAATAGATGTGAATTTTTATATGGATAGAGAATTCATCAAAATATCTCACTTAATCCTTAATAGATTCATTACTCATTGATGATTGATCCAACTTAAGGTAGGAATCATTATTTTTTTGTTTTCTACACATTATTTGTTTGATGAAGAATGAATTTGTTATCTTCAATAGTTTTTGAAAATCATCATTCTTTGCACGAGAAATAATAATAATTTATTTATTAAATTTTAATTTAGTCATTATGATCAATAATTTATACATCTATGGACATAATCTATCCTAAAAAATTACCACATTCTTTCTTCATGGGTGTGTGTTGTGATTTTATCCCTGAGTCATTATGTAATAAATTTTTGTAATCATTTGGTTTGTGGTTTGATTAATACTTGGTAATTCATAATTGCACAACCAATATTTTTCCCTATTGTTTTTTTCATGTTTCCATATTTTGGATTAATAGAATGATTGATGTGATTTGTGGTGTGATGGTGGAATAAATGATTGGAGGTAGATCATGATTTCTTTGTTCACTGTGTAAGGTTCATGGATGAGTGGTGTGATTGGATTACTGAAAAATGATGATTATAGTCATCAGAGTTTTTCCATGAGTAATAATATGGTTCAGTAAACACCATATCCACATTGTAAAATGAGATTTGTTGTGGAATATTGGGTATTGGGATTGAGGAGTTAAGAAACATGATGTTTTTAGGATTCTGTAAAATCCCAACATACATGGTATGTATTCTAGAAGCAAGTATCATGTAGTTCCATTGATTCGACTACTATGATTTCAGAATAAGTTAATAATCATCCATCGTGTAAGACACATACACACCATGTGACATAGTTATGGTAGATCAGTGTGTACCTTAAAGGTACACAATAATAAACACGACTATCCACATTGAAGGTCCATAGTATATTGGCATGTATATGTACTTGAAAATTTTTAGGGTACCCAGACACAATTAGTGTACAGAGATATTGGATGAATGGAAAATGCATTGGTTGGAAGCACATGTGTAACCCTAAAACCGCCAGAATATTCTCCATACCAACTATACACTCCAATAAGTTACACATGGAAATAAAATCCATGTGTATGTAAGAATAGCTATAGGTGTTCACGCGAGGTCGCATGTCATTTTACCTTATTTACACACCTTCTACCTCTTTTAGAATCTTCCATAGTGTTTATCTTCTTTTATGGTGCTTGAATTTGGTCCAATGGGTAACCTATCCAGAGAAGTATTATATTTAAAATATGATGAAACCCTTTTTAATATAATATATTACCTAAGGTGTTATGAATGCGATGATTCATTCAATGATTTTTCGATTATAATAGTTATTTGACAAGTTATTAAAGGATACATGAGGGTTGGAAACCCCTATATTTCACTATGGATTGGACCACCCATATTATGTATGTATGATGAGTTTGAAACGCCCTTACTACACTAGGAGTGTGTCCACTTTGTACTGGGTGGAACCCCTCCCCTACCCATCTTCAATATTTTCTGTGGAATGAGTCTTCTACCAAGAATTTGTCCCCCTCAATGGTGTAGAATTGTGGAATGGTTCAGGCCCTTCTTAGGGATATGTTTTTGGTTTCACATGATGTTGGGAAATAGATATGGACACTTGGTGTTAAATGATGACTTATTTTTATTAGATGGGTTATAGAATTTAGATCCTATTTTTCTAATGATTTGGTTTCATTATGATAATATATATATATATGTATTGGGGTTTTTCTAATCAAATTATCAGATGGTCATACTACAATATTTTAGTTTTCTAAGAATTGGTTAGCAGGATGTATTAAAGAGTATTTAAATACTCCCCACTATTTGGATTCACTTGTACATACTGTGTCCTATGATAAAGATACATAGGTAAATAGTTACCTTTGTAGATAATGATTCAATAAAATACATTACTAAACTGTTGTGATGATCATATTTGGTGGATCAACTTAGAGATTGTTAGTTAGACTCTCTCTATTATCCAATTTTCTTGTATTTACATGATAGGATGTCATTTTTTGAGGGTCATGAATTTTTTTATATTTACATTTTTATACTATGATGTTTTACATTGATTTCATCCAATAGGTTATATCATTCATGGTATACATATTATATGTTTTGTTTATCAATTTAACTATGAAATGTTTCAAGGACTTTATTGTGTGTGTTTGGGTATAGGTACTTATTATAAGCCCTCCCATTTCATTAATATTATTTCTCATAAGTATTCTCCAACCTTTATCCTATTAGAGGTGGTACTAGGGTGTCACACTTGGATTATCTCTATTGTGGAGGTTCCAGATGTTCGGTTTGTGATTGTAAATGACAGTTATATCATTTTTTTATTCATTGTTTCTCTACTTTCACCAACTAAAATCCATGTTAATTGATAAAACCATCATTGGAACTAATAATTGTATAAATAATAAATGAGTCCATGATAATAAATAAATTTTGAAAGAAAAATAAAAAATTGAATACTCAGATTTTTTAAAATATTCTTATTTTATTCTATAGTAATCACTACGTCCATATTCTATTGATCAAATATTATCCTAAAATCATAAATTGAATTCCCAAGAAACTAAATTTATAAAATTTTAAATTATAATTGAATATTTTATAAAATATTAAATGTTACAAGAACGAAAATAAGATAACAGTTATATATCATTATCATCCTCATAACATCTTTAATAAATCAATATATACTCAATGAACAGGTTCATTAATGAACCCAAATTAACAAAAAATGTTAATTATCCATTAAAAAACTCACTATTGAAGAACTAACAATAATAAACAGATCACTAAAAAATGAGAATGGATATATATTATCTTTAATTTATTCTTTGAAATATCCATATCATTCATTAAATTATTATTACATTTGGGTTAAAGATTATAATTTGATAACCATCAGTTCTACCTCATCTAATAATATAGGTCATTAGTCATTAGAACTGAAACCTGATTCTCATCGACCATTTTGAAAAAATACCCCAGATCATACCATCATGTTAATCATTAAATAAAGAATACATTAATATAATATATTCTAACTAGATTTTTAATACCCTATGTTCTTCTGGATCTGTTTGGAAATTATGGATATAAATAGAATTAGAAATAATTACCAAATCTATCAAGAATTATATATCACTCTCTAAATGTAATCCAAAAAAATAAATAAATACATTTTGACCTATAATGGATAATAGAGGAAAAATAACACAAATAAAGTGCTCATAGGATCCAAAAATCATACTTTTAATATGATAAATAATCACCCATCTTTATCTCATAATAAAATAAACCAAAATATCATGTTAATTCCCCACCCCATAATCTGTTCCTTTAATCTCATAAAATTGCATCTCTAGTGCATATAAATTATATTGATGATTATTTCAGTATATAAAAATATAAAAATATGTAAATAATTTCATAGGTATTTTTTATTGTATAGTAAAGTATCTGTGTTAAATAACACTTCTGAAAATACAACATCAAAGAACAAATATGTAATAAGGGAGGAAAAAATAATTGAATCGGATGCACATGTATCAAAAAAAACACACGCCAATCTAGATTTAAGTATCATCTTACCTAGGATTAATAGAATTCCTTTAAAACATCTATAGGTGTATAAACCATATAATAAAGCCATCTTAAATTTAATCTATGTGTTATCCTAGAGCGGAGTATTTTAGAGGGGGGTATAATCGATGGTTTTACAAAATTGTACAAAATTTCACATTTATATGAAAAAATTTCAAAATGTTTTTTAGGAAATTGAAAAAAGAAAAAATTTATAGAGTGTAGATCAATCAAGAAAATAACATGATATTGAAACAGAATATAAAATTAAAAATTATGAACTGAGGATGTAAAATATAATATACTATAAAGAATATGTTATAATATAAAAACTCATAAATCCATAATTAAATTTTGTTAAACTACATCCATGCCCATATACCTTAACTAATTTTATTTTCACCAAATGAAATAGATGCATATATCACTAATATGGTAACACATTATTCCATATGTGACCTTTTTAATTGTAAATATTAGAAGATAAAGATCTTAAGATAGAACATCATTGACTAAATTGGTTTTCGGTATATACCCCTGTAAATATTGGATTAAAATATTAGTGAAAAAGTTCCTATCCTCAGAAATTATTCATTAAAATGGCATCAGAAAGAGAATTATTTGAAATGAAAAATTTATGATTTTATAAAAAGTATACTTATTCTTTAAATTGGGGATTAGTGTGAGATTTTCTATAGAGGGGATGGAATCAAGGTATGACATATTATTAATCTATTAAAACACTTCTTTATTTAGATATCACTAACCAATACGTGCCATGACTTCCCTATATTGAGGGTCATTTATTATAAAACATTTATTACTATTGATATGAATCAATCGCTTCAAATGACGTTTTTATCATCTTGAATTTATGATTTTTTTACCGTCTATTGGTGTGCTTTCATAATGTAAATAGGGTCATGAAAATTTACTTGGTTCACCCTCACTGGACTATGTCTACGGTGTGTGAATATTGGATGTGTCATTTACCAAATTAAGATAAATCCTATAACTCTTTAAAATCAGTTTAAGATTGCTCACTCTTTCCCTGTGATAAATTCATACAAATTTATTTACAACACATTTCTGACAATGGGATACTCCATTAAAAATTCCATACCATACTCATTAATGATGGTAAGCATCACCCCAACTATATTTATTGGAATATATGACCTATTGTAATACCCTATGATATTTTGAAGTATATTTTTTCAAATTAATTTAAATTTTAAATATCTGATGTTACATAAAACCATGAGTTTCTTCAATAGTGTGCATGATATGCAACACTCAGCTTCAACAGAAAATGATATAATATTAATTAAAATATTATCATTAAAACCAAGAATATAAATTAGTGGGTATGAGTAGTATTAAAATATTTACCAAATATAAATTTAAATTCCATATAAATATAAATTTATCTATAAATTATTTCTAAATAATCCATAAATTTTTTTTAAATTAATTATATTCATAAAAAATATGTTTTCATAAAAAATTGATTTTTATTGACTTTCATGAGGAAATATTATGATTAATTTAATGATATTTCATAAAATTTATATGATAAAATGAACTAAATTTTTTGGATAATCATATCCAAACTAACTTTTGGTGAAATTTGGGGATTTTGTTTTCTAAAAATATAGATTTTTCAATGAATAGTTGAAAATACTAATTTCTATAAAACTATTAATTCTATCAATAATTCAAGTAATTTAACTCCAAAAAACGATTAATATAACATAATTAATATTCATTAATATTTACTCTAATTAATTAATTTTTAATAAAATTTATACAGTATTTTCGTGTATGTTTATTTTTAGGGTTTAAAAGATGGTTTTTCTGAAATATTTTTTAACTGCATTATGTTTTTCAATTTTAATTAATTAAAATAATCCAAAATGAGTAATTTTGTAAATAAAAATGTTTAGATTATATATGAGTAATTTTTTAATTTATATTCATTCAATAATGATTATTATACATCGATTTAATATAAAATTATCTTGTTTTAAAAAAAAGATACATATCGAAAACCCACATTATCATCGCATCTAGGGGTTTTGTATTAAATTTATTTATTATAATATTATAAAAAATCTATTAAAAAATAAAAATAAATTTTGTAATCATTATTTAAAATTTATATCTGGGTTTAATTTTCTCAATTTTATTAACATTTATTTTTTGATGAATAGTGAAAAATACAGAATTTTAATTAAAATATGCCTTTTTATTTTATATATTTGTAAATTTAAATTATATATTAAGATTATTATAATTTATTGATAGTCAAATTAAACTTCCATTAATCATATTTATATCATTTTAAAAAAGTTAATATTGATATTAAATATAGAATCATTCTATAGATTTGAACATTTTCTCTTTCATACCAAAATTTCTTATAACCTATATCTAAGTAATTATCAATGAAATTTTACAACAAATGTCAATTTTTTTTGAACAAACTATTACATAATTTTAATAATTATTATTTTTATTATTTTTTTTGATCATGCAAATGTTTGATGAAAATTTATAATAAACACAATGAAAATTATTATCCACAATTAAGGTGAAAATTAGTTTACCGGTGGATAAAATTAAAATATAACGGTCAAAAATGGCCCAAAAAAGTCCCGTACCAATTTTAGGGATATGTTTAATCCTTATAGACTATATGATAGATAATTTTCAATTATTGGATCTTTTTCACATAATAAAAATTTTGTTGTAATTCATTATATCAAAACAATTTTAGGTGTGCTACTCACCTCACTAATAATATGCCTCCCAAATCCAATATAATTCACACTTAAAAAATCCTTTGGTTAATCCAATAACAAAAATGTAACTTCCAAACATTTTTACTCTCATTCAATATGATTTTATTATAAATAAATCCAACCAAGGAATGATTTTTGAGCGAACCTATGGAGTATACCAGAAGAAGTGGTATTTTTCACCAAAATTCATTTTTTATTTTCTTCATCCACCAATTTCAATTATTAATATACAATTATTATATAATAACTTATGTATATTCCATATAAATAGTTTGAAATTTATTTTAATTCCATGACCTATAACTATCTCCAATTCTATTAAATGGGTTAGAAAAACATAATTTATGTGTACCGAAAACTATGGCCTCAAGAACTGATGTCATTTATTTTTCACTTAGCACCTATTATGGTTGGAAATTATGATGGATTTATTATTTTTATATTTTATTTATTATATTATAATTATTTTTTAATTTTTAATAAACACACACCTTAAAAAATTTAATTTTTCTAGAAATGTTGTGACATCGCTTGTGTATATAGTTGACTATCATCTCGTGAAGTGATGTGATTCATCAACGCATTTCATAGATGGTATTAATGATTGGTTTAATAAAAATCTGTGTTATATGTGACATAAAAATGATTCTTTCAATGTAATATATCATTTATATTTAATTATTTACATCAAATTAAATAATGGAAACATTGTTCAATCTTATGTACGGTCTCCCCTTTCCATGAATGATGTATTCCATTTTCTATCACTAAATTTTATGGATCAGTATAAATATATATATAATAAATATATATGATATTTAAATCATTTTAAAAAATATTTGGGGTTAAATTAACCATGGTCTATGTAGGAAGAAAAAAATAATAGATGAAAATATATATAAAAAGAAAAACCTTTTCCTACCTGAAACATAACATTAACATATAATATCCAATAAATGAGTAATAATGAGACATAATACAATAATATAACATATTATATATATATATATATATTTCTATAATATATATATATATATATATAAATTATGTTTATTATGCATGATATTTTACTATTTAAGAAGGAAGGAAAGACTTAATGTATCAGATTTCCATCTCACTTTTTACTTATCTGAGACACAAGCCATATTCACCACCTATTTATTTTTTTGTAGTTCACATACTAAACATGAATTTATTTTATAATTATTATTCTCTAACTTAGTGTAATTTACATATCCATTTGAGTATCTCTCTATCATGGTGCTTAATGACCAATATATACGAAATCAGAAATGGATTTTTGTCATAATAATCCATTATTGAGACATATGATTATATTATACAACTATCTTCTTGTATGATGTATATATATATATCCCTTTTTCAAAATAATTTCATTTATTTATATACCATTATGATATTATATGTTTTTTTAATGATATTCTTTTGTGGGAAATATATTTCAAATTTACCGAAGAGAAAACGATTTTATGATACAATCTTATTATTTACCAGAATTGATTATGACCATGTTTTCGATGATAGAATCATATGATCAATATCTAAAGAAGTTGATGAATATTTTAGAATATATTTATTTCATTATAATATATGTTTCTATTTATTTTTGTCTTTCTATTTTATAATAGATTCCAAATAATGTTTAATAAAATTATCTTTATTTATATTTTTAGTCGAAACCCCATTCTTTCAAAAACGATGTTATCTAAAAAATTTAAAAAAATATTTTTTAATTTTTATATTATGATTTATTGAATAAACGTTTTTCAATGTTTGAAATTTTAAAATATTCATTAAGATGAACCTTCAATTCATTTTCAAAAAAATTTGTATTTGGATACTACCAAAATTTTAATGATTTGTCTGTCTGACATGAATGAATTTTCCACCTTAATTACCATTACTTTTTTTAAAGAATGAATAATTTTGTTAATGGATATTTTCAATGGAAATTATTTTCACAATTTTTATGTTATTATTATTTCTTTTTTTATGTGGAAAGGATATTATCCCTAAAAATGTTTTAAATGATCTTTAAAGAATCTTTTATAAAATTCCATTATTATTTAAAAAAAAAATTTTGAAAATGTTTTATGTATTAAAAACTGATTTTAAAATAAGTTTACATTCCAAAATAAATATTATAAATGTTTTTTACTTAAGAATTATTCCCCATATATTGTGAAATCAATTTATGTTATTATTCTTTTCTGGGATATAATTTCTCTAAATGGTTTATGTTTATGATGAACTAATATATGTGAAACCTATTTTTCTTTGTAGGTTATACCATGAAAAAGTTCTATTGAAACCTGATATTTTTTTGAAATAGTTCTTTGTTTTATTAAAAGGTTAAATGATTTCTGAAACCCGTTTATTTCCAATATGTTTTAGTATGATAAAATGTTAGTGGATCCAATTTTACTTCATGGTTTCTGACATGTTGAATCTGTATGATCTTATGAAACACATATTTATGATTTTGATTATATTATGGTTGTTATGTTATAACCAAGGAGGGTTGTCACATTATATCAAAGGTGATTGTGACCTATATCTCACTCCAATGAATTGGGTAATGATTTATATCTCATGAGATAGATGAGTGTGAAATGGTTAGTGAACCCAGTTTAGTAATAGAAATTTTCAGATAAGATGCTATTGAAAGTGAACCTTGACTACTATAATGGTTTGTTTCGTAATCACATCCCATGATAAAGAATGACATTTTATAATGGATAGTGGTGTTACCTACACAGGAGGAGTAGGCATCCATGAAGATCCCTAACATGTTTTTTCTATGAGACTTGGCTACTAAGAAAATAATTTTTCCTGGTTATCTATACGAAACAATTCCAGTTCTTAGGAAAATGTTATGATCTCATAGACCATGTTATTTTATTTCCTTAGTATTAATGTCTTTTAAACATCAAATATTTATTCCATGACCCAAGATTCTAATACTTTTATACATTTTATGGTTTTTATATGTTATTACCATGTTCTCATACCCTTATATTCGTGTTATATTTAAAAATATTCTATGTTTACCCTTACTGTGGATCTAAAACCACCCTTTATTATGTTATCATTCCCTATGATATAAATAATGTAATGTGAAGAGTATGCTTGTGACCATTACTAATTGGAAAGATCATTTTGGGAGACATTTAAGATCTATAGCTAAATTAAGAAGATTGTGTAAAATCTTTACAAAGGCACCAAATAATTGTGGTCCTTAGAAATATTATTGTGCAATATACATGTATTATAAGAATGGGTTGATATATTTTGTATCATATGAATGGTTTGGAGAAAAATTATAATCTAGGATGAGAAAACCTAGGATATTTATAAACGTATATTTCTAAAAATATTTCTATTAATGTTTATAAGGATAAGTCTAAGAAAGAGTAAAAGTATAGGAAAATTTCCTTGAATATTGGTAAAGGATAGAGAAATTGGTTTCAAAATATTAAATCCTTGGATAGATAATATATTTTGATGTGTCAATGGCGTAGTGGTACCTAGGGGTAATAACTCTGAAAATCGCACATTGATATAGATATGATAATCACCTACTACATGACAACATGCCTCGCTGCACAACTTATTTGACACTCCCTTGGGATATGATTTGGAAATTGGAAAAATTGTGGATAAAACATATCATAAAAAATTCTAATTCAACGCTTACTTCAAGAATGGTCTGTTCATTACCCATTTATCAGAAGTGTGTGTAGTTGTTGGTATAAAATATATCATAAAAAATCACAGTATAATTATTATGCTGAATTTATTATATAATAATGGTATAAAGATATTTGAAGGAGTGGATAAAGAAATAAAACTAAATAGATCACTAAAGAACGTTACCTATACTTTGGTAACTACTTTTGGTTTATACTAAAATCCTACAATTTATTTCTTTATACCTAATTTGAGGCTAAGAGTATTATTGTAGGGATGTTGGGAAATAATTTCGGTAGGGTTTGGACCATTAAAAGGGTTTGATATGTGTGGATAGGTGTGAGGGGTGAGTGACTTTTTATAGTGAAGGAGGAGTTGTATAGTTATAATTTTTTTAAATAGGAATTCCACCCACGTTTTTACCACATAAATTAGATCCAATAATGTTATAAATTTTATACAATATATTATAGTTCCTAAATATTTACATAAAATGGATTTTTTAATTTTTCCAAGGTTATTTTGGGCTATAAATTAAAGGATCAGTCCTTTGTTATGCTAATTCTTTCTCTTAGTTGTTGTAATTAATTTTAATCAGTTTCACTAATATTTTTGGTCAAAACTATTATTTTACTTTTTAGAAATTAAAAATTATTTTTATAGGAAATATGGAACCCATTTTTTCAAATTCCAATCAAATAATTTATAGAAAATAAATTAAAATTAATCCCGTAAATAGGAGGACCAAGAAGGGATTTAAAGTAAAACTGTTCACATGTTTGAAATCATTCTATATACAATTTTTATTTGAAATTGATTAAAATTTAATAAATTTAATTAATTGATTTATTATTGATCCATAAAAACTTCTAAAAAAATAAAAAAAATAAAATTTATAATAAGAAACAAAATTATGAAAGGGCAGTTTGGAATTAATATTTTTTATTTTTAAATATTCTCCAAAAAATGAAACTTCTAAGAAATATAAAAAAAATTAACCATAAGATAATTGTTATATTCTGATTAAATATTTGAATATTAATTTTACAGATATAACTCATAAATGTTACAAAAAAATTGATTTAAAATATGTTCTCTAATATATTGTGGTAAATTTTCCTTTTTAGAAAAATATAATTTTAAGCATGAAACATGATTTATTCTTATCTTATGATTATAAAAAAATTATGGGATGAATATAATGAACATTTAGCTATATATATAATATATATATATTATTAAAATAGTTTGTTAATAATAATTAATTTAATTAATTATGATAAAATATATTTATAAGCATAAAAATATTTTATTTATTCAATTGGTTCTTATATTCATTTCACATAAAATAATTTTCAATGAATTCATTTTATATTTTTTTAAAACATATATTTTCATTAGTTAGTCAATATAATTAATAACTGGTAATTTAACAACATGATTATATGTTATTATATTAAATTGTAACTTTTTAAAAATATCATGTTCCTTAGTAGAACACAGTTTTACGTGAAACACAGGCTATTTAAGAAATTATCAGTTGTATATGATACAAACTAACTCAGTATGGTGTGTATTGAAATATTTTTAAAATATTAATTTTTTATAAATTAATAAATATACCATAATTTCACGAGAGTTTTGTTACCGTTCTATGTTTGGTGTTCTGTTTCATACACACTACTGAATAAAAGTTACTCCTTTATAATTTTTTAGGTGTTGCATTCTCCCCACAATAACTAAATTGTGTCCAAGAAAATAAAATAAAATATTGGAAATATAGGCTCTGATATTTGAAAATTCATTTGGTTAAAGACCCACATTGTGAAAAGATTTTATAAAATATACTCTTAATAAGAGATAATAAGAAGTGAAAAGTTTACCTGGAATAACATATAACTAGGTATCTAGGTAAGATAACATTAATGGTAAGCTAAAATATAGAAATGTAGATAAAATGTAAATTTTGAGATGGAGTGATTAATTAAATCAATCACAAACACGTGATGATCAATTGAATGTTGTGGACCTCAAATTCATAAATTTATGATGATTTAATAGACCATCGGTTTAACCAGAATGAAGGTATTGTGTTAAAATTTTTGTTTTATGATACATTTACTAATGTTGAGGAATTATATTATGAAAAAGTAGTATATGAAAATATCGTTTCAATTTTCATATGAAAAAATTCATCTTTTGGTAGTGCTTTGATAAAATTATAATTCAATGCTTACTTCAAGAAATGGATATCAAGAAAGGAACATTTTTTAAATTATGAATTACTAAAAATTTATTTTAATGGGTCATAATACCCTTAAAACAAGTCATTAGATTTTTCTCTTACAATTTTACAAAAAATGGTTATGTAATTAATCATTATAATTGATAAAACGGGTTCATAAATAATATTTATTCATAAAATTATTTAACAAAAAACAATAAACCTTAGCCAAGACATAACATAGGCTCGTGGTAAGAAAGAAACCCTTATCATCCTTAAGCCCGGGATTCAAGACCCACCACTTAGCGGGTTGTCCTTTTTTAAAACCATATTATTTACTAAATAAATTTTATGGACATCCTTGAAATTTAATCACTAAATATACTTTTATCTAATGTTTTTAATACAACCTATTTTCTAGAATTTCTAATAATCTTATTTGACTAATATTAAAATATTAATATTGATCATAATAACACTAATGTTTATCAATACATTAAAACACATGTCTCTAAAATGTAAAGAAATAAATTCTTTAAATAGATTTTCCACTAAAATAAACACTTAACCAATGTGTTCTAGTTTCTTAAATTTATTCCAAAATTTCATTTATCATTCTAGTTTCTCATCACATGACCATAAATATATTTTTTAAACATAGTTTTTATGCTCATCCATAATCTCCTAATCCTATAATGGAATCCATCACACATAAGATAATAAACAGATATGCTCTTCTAAAATTTAAAATAAACCATATATGTTTCATGATTCTTATAAGTAAAATATAATGGGTGTAAATTACTTATTCAACTTAATTATAGAATCCCAATAAATAATTGAACATTTTTATTTCAACAGATGTCATTCCTTATTCTATGTATTAAAATAGGTAATTAATTTTCACTATCTATTCAAATAATTTGTAATAGTTTTTAATGAAAATGATAATTTTTTAAAGCATATCCCCCACGAGTTTCAAACCAGGTGTACAGTAAGTCCCATTGTAATGTACCAGGTTATGATCGGGTTAGGGATGATGCACCTTTTTGAAGTGGTTACCCTTTGTATATCTATACTAGAACCACATTCACTTTTAGTATCTAAACAAGGATGTATTGATATAAATACCCATATAATATCTACCTTACCAAAATCCTAGTATGTTCTTTTATACTTATCCTAAAATTATATCTTAGGTTTATGATCTCTAAATTATGTTATCTAAAATCTAGTTTATGAGGTTTCTACTAAATGTCTTCTGATACTAAATATTTCTACCCAAACCCTCTATCCCGGAAATGGTGTCCACTACCTTTACATTGGCATGTTTATAATTAATTAAATCATGAAGGATCAAAGAGTTTAATAGTCTCAGTAAACCAGACACAAACATGAGTCACTTATTGAAAATTAATACCATAAATACAATATTTTTTCTATTGAGGTTAAATTTATTAATCTTAGAAAATCCATGCATATCAATCATATTATTCACTTAGGGAATCATGTGTATCAAAACAAAATAAGGGTGGGTAAAATATTTTGTAATAAATATGTTCAGTGGAAGCAATAGTTTATCAATGAGAATATTCATCATGTAAAGGTAAATGAACTAACACATATTCTATGTAATTAATAAACTAGGAATGAGGAGCATAAAAAAATACGGAATATTAATTGATGTAAAAAATCCATTTAAAATACCAAATAAGAAAAAAACAATATAGAAACATAGGAAACAAAAGTAACATTCCATTTAAATAGATAAAATGTGATTAAAATTCATCCATATAATTTTTCATAGTTATAATGTAATGGATAGATAATATTGACCCAAATTTAATACAATTATTCATTATTATATTTCATGTTTCAATAGAACATAATACCTTTATATTCAAGACCTTTCACAAGATTTTTTAGCATACTAGCATAAAAACCATTCTCATGTCAGTTGTAATAATGGGGTAAAACCTCATCAATTGTTCTTTGAAATAAGCTTAAAGGGATTTTTTCCAAGTAATTTTGTCTCAAGACACTCTTGATTCATCAAGGGGATTACTGTAAATGATACCCACTATGTGTCTTTCATGTCCAATGAATTCCTAATATATCAAATAACTGAATTAATTCAAAAACTTGTGCCTTATATATTGTCTGTACTGAGTAAAGGATATGTATTTACCAATATTTTTATATTAAATCAATTATATTTAAAATCAAACAAAATTTGTTAAAATTTTATATGGTTTTGGAAATAAATATATCCATGATAAATGATATGGATAATTTGTGGAAATTCAATGTTTAATGATCATAAAAAATTGACTATTTTAATGGGACAAAAAAATAATAAAGAAAGTGAATTTCAATAATATCCTGGTATAAATCAAGAAAAAACCATCTAGAGTATGAATAAGGATTATATTAATAAAAAATAACCCAAATGGAGTAAAAATAAAGGGTAATTATTATTACTAAATTGAAATATTATAAAAATATATTTTAAAAACAATAATTAGTAAAATAAAATTTTTATTTTGAAAAATATATATAAAATAATTTTCTTTGGAAATAAATTCTAAAAACATTTCATTAAAAATTAAAAATTTAATCTTGAAGACAATTCTTAAAATTTATGATGGTTGTTTATTTTTTACATTCTATACAATGTAAAAAAGACATTCCTTTTGCAATGTAAAAAGTTTAGAAAAGTGCCTTATTTAGAAAGCGAAAAGGATATTCCTTTAGAAAAATATAAAAACTAAAAAAGGGAAAATTTTATTTAATCAATATTTTTTTAAAGGTAATTTTATTCAAATACGATTTCTTGATAACATGTTTTTGGATTAAAATAAGTTTTTCTTCTAAATGGAAAAATTATGTCAGTTTTGCATAAAAATATTTATAAAATATTTTGAGAACCAAAGAGTGAAAAAATTGTATTATTAATTGAAATGTTCATGAATAAATATAGGATAATAAAATTATAGCATTTATTAAATAATGATCTGATAATTTCGTCTCATATAAATTCAGGTGTAAACTATCCCGAACAAAATGATTTTATGATTTAAACACTGTAAATATCCATAACGTTGGTGTGAGAATCAATCAATGAGTAAATTATATTTATTTCACTTAAATCCACATAACTTGTTATTAATTAAAATAATATATTGTAAAAAGATACTATACCCAAAATATTATAATATTAATGTCAACGAGGGAGTAATTTAACCCAATGAAAAGGAATTGAGTTATGCTATTCTATACCACGTGGTGACTATTAATTTAAATCCATTTAGAAGAATTAATTAGAATTTATTATCCAAATACCATCAAGTAAATATAATTAATGATTTAATATAAAAATATTAAAAGTGGGCACACCAATAAAAATATGTAAGTGGTGAATATGACAATTATCCTAGATATGTAAAAAGTGAGATGAAAATCCCATACCTTTTTGTTACTTTCGGGTGAAAATCCATTATCCTACTATATAAAGGTTTTAAACATGTAAAAAAATTATACCAAAAGAGAAATAATATTTATGATATAACTTATGATCTTCTTATAATAACTTTTTACCCGTTTGTTAGTAATCTTACAATATTTTAACTATTATGGGTGTTAATTTCAATGTTTTTAGGTATGTTTTAACATGTAGTTTTTTTAACATATTATATAGGTAACTATTTCATCTTGTAAAAGATAAAAACCATGATTTTAATTTCAAATATATCTATTATACACATATTTATAATAATCCCATAAATTTGAGGATAAAAAACAAAATGCACAATTCTTAGAGATTGTAGGTCGTACATACTCAAGAATGCTACTTCATTTTTTTCATATTTAAAAAGAATGAAAGGAAAATGATATATATATATATATATTATAATTCCAATGTAATATTTATTCCACATATATCATATAGGTTTATTAAAATGTTTGGTCAAAGTGATTATATGTAGAAGGGTGGGGGTGAATTGTGTACCCAATAAAAACACTCTATTAAAATGGATTTAAATTAATGTCTCCAAATTTAAATAACACATCATAGTTTAATAAAAAAACGTTTGAAATAAGTTTTAATATCTTAGATTAGTTTTCAATGATTTTTTAGGTCTCTGGTATTATAATATAAAATATTATTATATCCTTTGAAATAAATTTACTTAATAAAAATATTAAAATATCACTAATTGATATAAACTATAAAAGTATTGTTTTTTTTCTATTTTATAATTAGCATGGGGTTAATGAAAATAAATAAAATAGAATAGAACAAACAATAAAACATCTAGATTTGAATATAAGATGTTCAATCTCAAGATGATACATAATCCAATATACTTGGAATAAACCTATTAGCTAGATGTTTATATAAAATTATCTTATAATTGATATCCTTGATAAAGTTTTACAACTATTTACAAACTATCTATACCATAAAAGTAATCTTCCATTATTTTGGTGGGAGTAAAAAATAAACAATAGGTCATAATTGGACCTTTACCACAACATGTGGAAAAAATAAATAAACGATGTAGGGAATATATCATTGTATCTTCTAGTTAGGTATTGTAGAAAGAGTGTGCTATAAAACAAAGTATACATATCCATATCATTAAGTATGTTTATATACGAAAACATAGAAAATAAGATAAATTAGTAATGGTGTTTCTCTATCTGATATGTGATGTAGCTCATGACTCCATGAAAGTGATTTGGATTGATTCATGTGTCAAAATTCATAATTTTTTTATAGAATAGAGTGTCCTTAAATATTTGTCCCTGAATATAGAAAAAGAGAGGATATGAGACTTGGTTCAACATCTTTAGTCGAGTGCATATAGGAAGTAGTAGGCTATTGTGGTTATTGATGTAATATCAAGGTCACTACACGTGTACAACTCTCTATGATTATTTCCACATTGTAATATTTATTTCACGAGGGATCTTTATTCCAATTTTAACAATAGAAGTAGAAAAATAGAGAGTCATTCAGATCCACTATGTTTCTCATACTACATGTCTAACACATGCACCAATGGATTCTGTCAAGAAATTAAAAAAAAATCATTAAACTAATCAATGGAATTACATTTTATAATGTATCTATTAGAAACATTTAAATAAAAAATATTTAAATTAACTGGGTTGGTGGTTCTCTAGAATCATGGAATTGATATTATCTAACTCTTGCAATGACATAGTGTATAAAAGTGACTCAGAATCCAGCTATGAGACTTTTGTGGTGTGTATTTGGAACAATGAAACATTCTTTATTGAATGTCTAGATGGTGGTGTGTCAGGATGGTGGTGAGACTTTCCATAAAATTTTAATATTATATTATTGTGTTAATATTTCCTTTACAATGTTTCAAGGTGAATGAGAGATTATTTTGGTGGTGTCTCATACATTATCAAATGTTCATCTCATTAGTGACTTATTGTGGATGGTGACTTAACAATTGTGGTGTCACTTTTTGGCGATGAGTCTTCGTGGTGGTGTCTCATTCTGGATGGTGAGACCTACTTGGCAGTGGATCACTATTAAGAAAACATATTTGTTAAGTATTATATAATATAATTCCAATAAAAACATAAAACTCTTTAATTACCAAAATAATATTGATTTCATGATCATCAAATGAAGGAGGTCAACAATATCCACCTTTTTTATTATAAAAATTCAAGGAATAGAATATCTATGTATGAAAATGAAAAACATTATATTTTAGAAAAAAGGTATCAAATATAAAGTAATAGGAAAATAAATAAAATCAAACACATAGTTTCAATAGGAACACATATCAGTATAAAGAAAGAAAAGCAAAGAACTATAAATGTAAATTCCATCGATATTCTCCTAATTTTGGGATTATATAAAAGTTTAAAACAAATTAGAACTAGTAAATAATAATAATAAAATAGAAAAGGTCAGAGATATAGATTAAGAATAACTTTATAATCCTCATGAACAAAGTAAAGGAAAATACATCAAAAAACGTTTTCATTCAAAAAGATGCATAAAAAGAAATCCCATCAAAGACATTAAGTCTAATAAATGATCATTGGGATTGGGTGATAGGTCTAAATTTTATTTTCCACTATCCTTGGTTGAGGAAGAAGCAATGGTGATAGAGGGTTCAATATCATTTGATGAAGTAGCTATATGAATGGTTGATGATAGTGATGATATAACTGAAATACCATCTACAATATCTAAACGAGGTTGAGAATCATAAATGAGGACTGATCGAAGGTGTCGTAAAACCTAAATATGAGTTAGATCAATTGAATGGAACATAGAGAGAAAAGGTTATAAAGTGTCTCTCCCCACTCTAGGATGCAGGAACTATGGCGAAGTTTCAGGAGGTGTCAGGTGGGAAGTAACAAGGATGATTGCTTGAGTAACAAAAATAGTACTATTAACATAATGAAAATGTTGTACAAGGTGTATGAAATGTATAATAATTTGAGAACCTTGTTCAATAACAGTAAAAAAATTTATTTTCATCCATAAAACTCTAGAGTGAATGTGTCAAAAAATTCTACTGGTTAACATAAAAGCTTTTGTCATCGGATGCATCCTCAAATTCTTTGTCAGAAAATTAAAATAGGAATCCATATCAGTATTAGAATTGATTCATGAGAGATAATACTTTATTCACTTTGTTATAATGTATTTTTATTCTTTTTTATCTTTATCATACTCCTTGATCATCATATTAACATGATCATTATTACTCTCAAACATTCTCATGGTCTTCAAATTCAAGGGAAAATAATCACTTGAAACTCTTTCTAATGCATCACTATGATCATATCTAATCAATGAAATGAAAAATTCAACATTAAAAATAAAAATATGATTAGTAAAAATATATTCTACTAAGTTATTGTTTTCATCATTCTCGATAATGGAATCCATACTTGCTGCAAAAGCAAACTACATTCCTTCCATTGTGGATTTTTGGGAATCCAACTTATTTTCTACACTTATATTCTCAATTTATACTTCTTGGATGTGGCTCAATTTCTTCACCTGAGTGTGGTGATTCACTCATTAAAACAGATATATAACATCTTATTCACATAGCTTATTATGAAAAAGCAATTGATTCCTTGAAAACATTTCAAAATATGAAACCTATTTTTCTATGAACTTATATTAGTCACCCATGGTGCCTACATCAATAGAAATAAACTAGATAGAAGGAGGAGGTCCTATCAATAATGTAAACCTATAAAACAAAACTACAACATAAATCTGACAAAACCATCTATACTTCACGATTTTCATCTTCTCGGAGCGATGGTTCACCATTATTTTGGTTAATTGAAAACAATTTAAGAAAAAAAATCAAATTCTTATAATATGAGATCAATCCATCTTATAGGAGGAATCAATATAATATAAACTATTGAATAAGTAGAAAATGTACATTCCACTACAATAAGTACATCAAAAAAATGTCTCAACTAATCTCAATTCAATAGAAGGTTCATCAACCACAATCTTATCAACCAATGGCTTATCTGATTTAGCCAATCACTCAGCTATGCATAAATATCTTGTAAGAAATGGTCTCATTTCTATATTTTAAGGCATATTCAGCTCAATAGAAGAAATAATTCTCATATTCTCAACAATAACAAGATCAAACTCAGTTTAATCTCCTGCAGTAGATACATTATAAATATACAGAAAAAATTTATCATTTGGCGATTTATACCCCTGAATATATACATTTTTTTGAGTTGGAATATATATTTCACCAAGAACACTAGGTATGTCCTATGATATGGAAATATAGCCTATAAAAGAAGTAATAAAATATTTTATAGACTTAACCTTCTCTCTTCAAGGTTTCCCACCAAAACCTTCATGATCAAAATATCCATCAACCACACATTCATCATCATTTCTATCACCATAACACATTCCATTTTCATATTTATTAGACTATTTATCTGAACTATCACCATATTCACCAATTTGATCATCTATTTTGGAATTTTATCTAAAATTATATTCAACAAAGAATTTTATCTCTCCCTCATCACTTTTTACCGACATCACTCTTTTTGGTAGAGTCCCAGGTAGGCTAGGAGCTCAAAAAAATATAGTAGGAGAACTAAGACATTGGTTAGTGTCACTAAACTAATCCCCTAGAAATTACTCCTCCTATTCCCCACCAAATATATATTCATTCTTATCATCAGAATATTCAATGTCCTCATCAGTTTATAGACTTGGATCAGCAGTAACCTTTGGCCTTAATGGATGATCAATAGGGTTAAACTCATCATGTACATTTTTACTATCAGTTACCCAATAACTTATCCAAGGGTTTTGATTACAATTAATCCTTCTATAGATTATCCTTCTAATACAAAATCCAACAACATAAATTATAAAAAAATTATCTAAAGAAATCATATTATCTTCCAACATAAAAATTCATCTTGGGATAGATCAAATAATTTTATCTTGAAGTTGTATTGAACATTTTTTATATATGAACAATATGATATATTCGAAGGTTTATCATCGATCCTCTTAACATAAATCAACCCAATTAAACATATTGATACTTTATAGTAGCAAAGTCACCCATATATGGACACATCAAGTTTTATATGAACTTGGAAATCAATCCTCATTTTCCACCTAACTCAGAAGAAACTATCCATCTAAATGATCCATATATACTTAACACTATAAGGGGGTATTCATAAAAAAATTATGACCATCATTTAAGATATTTCTTTTTTAATTATTAACATCATTATTCTGTTAGAATTTTTAATACTCATCAAATTATTTAGAAGGAATGAAAAATCTCTGTCCTTTAACACTTATTCTAACCCAGTTTTCTTCTTATTCTTAAAAACGAAACTCCACATTCTGACTGAATTCATACCCCAACCTAGGATAGTTATCTTATTTTAATAGAACCAATCCATAAATCCGTTGTTATGTAAGACATTCTGCACTAAATATCTTCTCAAAACATCCATTATACTTCAAGAACATTTTCGAGTGCTACAAGATATTTTTTCTAGCTTGGTATTCATATGTTAGCTTCTACTGGATCACATGGTAATAATTTTTGACTCTTTGTAGAATGAGACATGTTTGGTGATGATTCTGAGTGATGCTTCACTCTATAAATGTAGCTCATCTTAGTTGGCTTGGTTGAAGGTGGAGGTAATATTGAAAGGATAATTGAGAAGGATATCAAAGGGATAAAGAGAAAAAGTAATGAAGAAATATGTGTGATAAAAAAATTGTGCCACATTTAATATTTGTAATATTATAAAATATTTTAATCTAAAATTTATGAACTAGAAAAAATTAAAAATAAAGTTATAAATTAAATTGTAACTAAAATAAATAAATCAATGATTCACATTTTACAACGTCAAATAAAAAAATTGGTAAAGGAATGAAATATTCCAATGGTGAGACAAACAACCAGTGAGAAGTACAACAATGAGAATAAAATTTTGATAAGTTCAATGGTGAGAATTCAAATGGTGAGGAGTATAATAATGATAAGTCAGATGGTGGGAAGTCCTACAACAAAAAATCCAATAGTGAGATGTCTAATAGTGAGAATTCCTAAAGCGATATATTAAGAATAGCTATAAATTCACAATGGTGAGGCATTCACAACAGTGATACATTGAAAATAGTGAGACATTCACAATGGTGAGACTTTGATAATGGAGAGACCCAAATATATATATATATATATATAATTCTTACTTAATTCATGTTTGATGTAATTTATTCTATTATAATTAAAAGGCTTTGTGAAAATATTAGCAAAATGATGTTTTATATAAATGTATTCAAGATTTTTATCAATATTTTGAAAACGATCACTCAAAAAGTGATTCCTTGTATCAATATTTTTTTCATGAAGGTGATAATGGTTTTTATAAATATTTATATAAAATATGTTATTACAATTTATAGGGACATGTCCAAAATGATTTCTATAGTCAAGAAATATGGTTTTCATCCAAAAAATTTGTGTATAACATCTTCCAGTAGTTATTTATTCGTCTACAATATTAGATAGTGAAACAAATTTTTTATTCTTATTACACCATGAAACTAGAGACCTTCTCAAAAAGTTACATGTACAAGAGGGAAATTTTTTATCTAACATACATCAAGAAAAATCATATTCATAATAACTAACTAAATAAAATGCTTATCCTATTTGGTAAAAAATAATAAATTTGTATTACATTTGATGTATTTTAAAATTATATTTATAGATAAAAATGTGACTTTTTTGGATTATCTTGAAAAAAAGAACACATAAATACACTAATCATTGTATTCATTCAACTAGAATTAAAATAGTGAATACATCCTACCATTCCTCTGTAACTGTATTATCCCATTACTTTTCCAACTTCATCACGAATCAAGCTACAATTAGTAATCATATGGGGTATCACTATTCTTAGTGATATCTATGTTAATGTGTTTTAAATTATCCTTTGTATGTTTAGTTTTATTTTAAAGGATTCATTCATTATTTTAAAAAAATTTAAATCCAAGAATGAATTTGGGTTCAAACATTAAACTAATTTCAAATTCATTTTCCCTCATTTTGAAAATATTAGTACATAATCGTTTTTTTAATATCAAAAAATAATTTCATCTTCATATATTTTTACATCTAAAACATCATTTAAAATTTAGTTTTAAAAAAGTATGGGATAAAATATACCTTTTGAAAAACCTTTTAAAATAAGAAAAGAGTTGAGCCTATTATACCAAGATCAAGAGGCTTGTTTGAAATCATAAAATATTTATTTAATTTAAAAACATGACTTTGAATATGGATAATTTTAAGACTGGGAGTGGTTCTAAAAAGCATATTTAACTATATAATCATTTAGAAATTTCTTATTTACATCCATTTGAAAAATTTTGAAATCATAATGAGTTTCATAGTTATGTTGTATTATAATTGATTCAATTATGGATGCTGGTGTAAATTTCCATTCATAGGCTATTCCTTCATCCTTAATATATCCTTTTGTAACTAGCCTAGCCTAGCATTATTTCGTACTATTGTGTCTGATTTATCTACAATGTTTTGAAACACACATTTATTGCCTAACGTTAATGTTTTATTTGATCTATCATCATGTTCCCATACATTGTTTATTTAAAATTCATTTAATTATTATTAAATTTATATTACCCATAATTTATCATTGATTTTTTAATTGATATTATTTAGATAAAATTTATAAATGAATGATTATTGTTCATCTTTATTTCTAAGATAAGATCAATTTGATGTAACTCTATATAGATATCCAAATATGACATCTAGGGCGTGGTATATAAAGGTCCATATAGCTCTAGAAAAATTAGGGTTGTTCAAATTAGTGTTCTCTACATTTTTGAGTTCAGAATGTTCTAGAAACTCCTCATAACTAGATGATTTTTTTGACTATTTCATACCAGAATTAGTTGGTTTGGAATTTAAATTCAAACAACATAAATCATTCTCATGGTTTCTAAATAATTTTGATGATCATGTGGATGTGTCTAATTAAATTCTATATGAACATATTCTTCCAAAAAAAATTCTTTCAGGGAAAACACTATAGGATTTACTTGAGGTTGATAACCCTTAAATATTCTGTAATTACTTTAGGAGGAAATTTTTTCCAAATTATCTATAGTTTTCAGAATAAATACTTCGCGACCCAGAACTCTAATGTAATTAAACTAAAGATTTCTGTTATTCTAAATCTCATATGTGTTTTTCAAGATTTTTATAATAAAAACATTATTAATTGTGTAATAGGATGTGTTCATATCCTATAATCAAAAGTAAACAGGTAAGTCATATTTATTAAACATATTTTATGAAATCTCTTGAATTGTTCCATTCTTTATTTCTATTAATCCATTGTTATTAAGGGTCCTAGAAGTATAATTGTTGTGAATATATCCATTTTTTGACATCAATGATTCAAAGTGTTGATTTTCAAACTCACGGACATCATCACTTCTTATGTATAGCGAACTAACCCGAAAAATTCTAGAGCCGGGGTCTATTACCATTACATTGGGATGTTTCCAAGTAATAATTTCTTGAAAGACCAGTTAATTTAGAAGACTTGGTAAACCATATAAATATATATGAGTATTTTATTTTAAATGAATACATGAATTAAACAATATTTTTCATTCTAGGATAACATTATTCCATCAAGTGTATACTTACATATATTTCTTAGTATACTTCTTGGATTTTTCGGGAAATGAAAAAAATAATGGTTCATTGAAATCCATACAAAAGTTAAATTATAGTAGAATCAATATTGAAATAATAATAAAAATTATTATGTCCTGGAAAATAATTGAACACACATAATATTTTTTTTAAAACTATGAAAAAAGTGAATAAATAATATGTATAGTTTATAACTAGAAACAAATTCCATTTATATAACTAGATAAAAAATTCATTATTGAAAGGTAAAAAATTGAAACACATTCCACTTAATCAATGGCCAAAAAGTAGAATGTATCGATTGATATGTCGATGCAATATCTCATAGAATAATAATAACTAAAACTAAATGAGGTAAATGCTTCATTATTGGATGCCATTTTTCCTAGGTATATGGAACCATGACGGTCAAAACCTTTCACCAGAAGGTTTATCATATTAGTTAAAAACCCATTTAAGGAAGCTATCTAGCTAACTTCTCCAAATAAACAACTGATACATCAGGGTAATATCTATAACTAGGCCCCAATAGTGTTATACTTGTCCAAATAATTCCCAATATATTTAATATTAAATTTATCAATGTTAATTATCATAAATCCATATAGACTATAAGGTAAGGATTTATCTATATTTAAATTAATAATCAATTGAATTTCCGTGGAAAACCCATATGTATGATGGTATGTGTTTTGCGACATGGACATATACAGGATAAAAAATAGGTATAGTTAGAAGAAATTCAATGTTCAATTATCATAAGAAATTAATTATTTCGAAGGGGATTAATATAGGAAATCAAGGTAGTGTATATAAAAACAATCCTTTATCAAAGGATCTATAAACCATCCAAATGAGTAATAAAGATGGTATTAATATAAAATATCTCATATAGATTTAGGATAAACAGTTTTTGATGAATAAAAATAATATAATTGTTAAAATTCTTAATGAGAGTATGCTTTTTTTAATCCATTTAATAAATATTTTATATGAAAATCTGTTTTAAAAAACATAAAAAAATAATATAATGAGTGAAATTGTCATTATAAAATAATTTTTAAAAGGTTAATTTGTTTTTGTTTTTTTTATAAACCATGTTTTTTAGAAGAAAATAGGTTCTCCAACTAATGATAGTGATAATGAGGTATTTTCATAAAAAAAATTCTACAATAATATGGGTTCCAAATAATGGAAAATGTAAATAATTATTTAAAAGATCCATGAATAACCAGAGTAGAATAAAATGAATTTTTTTTGTAAATATTTATCAAATAATTTCCCCTGATGGGAACTCATGTTTTAACCATCCCAAACTAATTGAGATTGTAAGGAAACCCCTTGAAAAAGTAAAAAAAAATTGATTTGAAACTCAACCAATGAATAAATTATGTGTGTCAAATATAAATCCAAATAAAATAAGTGGAAATAAAAAAATATATAGTGAATATTTATTACACCCATAATCTTTAAAAATTTATAAAAATTTTGAAGTAAAATAAACCAAGGAAAGTAAATTGAGTTATGAAATTGTTTTCCATAAGGTAATATTTAACTCAAATTACCTTAAATGAGAAAATTCATTTTTAAACTCAAAATATCATGAGGAATGAATGAATAATGATATTATATGTTAATGTGGTAGAATGTGCATGTCAGGAAGCAACCTAGGTTGACCCAAAACTGGTCACCTGAGCCAATCAGCGGTATGGATGGAAGGGTGTTCCTGATACCCACTTAATGGAAAATTGTATTGGGAATTAGATATAAATTGAGGGGGACTGATTTCAGCCTAATAACCATGATCAAATATATAAAAAAATCAAAATGAGTAGGAAACAACAACAAAATAAATAAATAGTTGATCTAAAAACAATTTTCAACTAATGTGACTGAAAACTAAAACAATGAAAAATGAAACAAAGAAAAAACTAAAACTAGACCATGATATCTCTATCTCTATGAAACATATTAAAAAAATACAACCATAAAAACAAACCTACACTAACCATGAGTACCCGATCCAAGAAACCTACACAATTACAGAACCCACAAAACAGCTTGGGTCTACCGACACTGAGTGGTATATGTTGGTTGCGAGCTAACAACTCAGTAGGAAATCACCACATAGTCAAATATTTTTCTTTACCAAAACAATTCATTAACACTAGTTTGAAACAAAATTATAAAACTAGATTCTTCACATTTTATTAAATATCTAGAACATTATTGTTTTAAAGTCCAACACACGAAAACATCCATTTTTATAGAGAAATACCATTTTATAACAAAAACCCATACAAACCAAATTAAGAATATTAAATGGATAAAATTTAAATAGATAATAGTGTTAAAGAATTCCACTTTAAGGAAAAATAAATTTCATCTAAATTTTCCAACCCAACCAACCATATACCAATTAAAGGTGAAATATAATAATTGATCACTAGTCATGAGAACAGCCCTAGGCACTGGCTAGCTATGGGCCCCAGGTACCTTGTATCTTAGTGAAATGTAACCATAATAAATATATGTTCTCATGGACACAAGCCACTAGTATGAAAAACAACCATAACCAAGTGGTCCCCACCATCATAATAATCATCCTCATTATCATCATTTTTTTGTTATTGTTGTCATCGTCAAACATGCAACGTGAAACATGGATGAAACCACAACAAATCACTAGCATACTAGTACACGACTTCCCACATAGATATATGGGATTCCATTTTTTCTTATTCATGATTCACAAAACACATTATACTACATACATAATTTATCAACCAATCAAAGCATCACATTTCATAGACCACTAATTTGACATCACAATCCCATTCTTGAAAAGTTATACACATAGAAACATTTAAAAATCGCTTCTAAAACCATGATGAACACCACTTCCCCAAGAATTTTCTAATCAAGTCTTTACACATTTTACAAAAACCATGAAAATCTAAAAACATTCCAAATGGGCCTTTCTGTTTATACAGCAAAATACATTTACCAAAAAATGTCCATATAATTTCTAAAACAATCTTCACCTGTGAAATTCTAAAAATCCTCCCAATCTAAACATTTTCCAAATCAGACACCCCAAAATAAAAATAGGAATACCCCATGATATTCCATTTTAAACTACATTTATTAACTAAACAACGGATAAAACATTATTTAGAAAATAAGAACTATTTACGAAAAAATTATTTTAAGGAACACCACTTTAAAGAACCATATTCATTTCAGGCCACAACTTGAGTACACCTAGTGCACAAATGGATTTTCCAACATCCGATGGTATATTAAAAATCCAATAGTACACCAAAAAAACCTTTTCAAATACACCAAAAACATTCTTTAAAATCACATACGACCATCCACACAATTTAGGGAATGTAAAACAATCCCCTTATAGCCATGAAACCCTTTTTAATACATTTTAACACATTTAACATGTTAAAACATTACCAAAACATACACACCAAATCATGTTCAAAAAAAATAAGTGACCACCGCACCATAATCAATGTGAAACATTTTATAAGAACCCCCAATTTAACTTTAAAAGTACAGTGTCACTCTAAATAATAATCCTATGTTCTATAATCATAATAATTTCACACAAATCCCCTTGAAGACCAATTTTTTTGTAAATCATAAAAACATTAAATCAAAATTTTCATCAATCCATAGATATATTAGATGTGAAAATGATATTTAAAAATTAATTGAAAACACACAAGTTCTCAAAGAGTGTTCAGGAAAATAAAAACATGAAAATGACTACCTCAACCATGTGAGGATGGGACAAAACTCCAAGGAGAAGAATAATCAAGACTTATGGATGATTATCCCACCCTATCCTTATTAAAAAACAAAAATAATCCAAACCTAACCATATGGTTTTTCCAAACCATAACCAAGAAAAAGTAGAGAAAAGAAATTAGAGTGGGGGAAGAGGAGAAAAGGAATAGGGAAGATTTGATAAATAAGCACTGACCTTTGGGGAAAAATCTCCCCAATAATGAAACAAAACGATAGATAATGAAGGGGGAGGTGATGTTACATGATTCCCAACTGATAGGTCTACACTTTTAAGGTTTAATCACCCAAAATGGATCTCTAGGTCAAATTTTTTAATCCAGTAAGTGGCAGCATGATTTTATGGAACAGTTTTTTAAAACGTGAACAAATGGTGTGAGGGATACTGGAATACTTCTTAAAAATTTGTAGGGTTAGGTTGTATGGGTTGAGAAAACCATTTTCATGCCGTGCATCCCCAAAAATTGGCCAAAACCCCTCAAATTACACCCCAAACACTAGGTATGTTCTCCCAATGGTCCCTGATTGTTTTAAACACAATGTAGCGACACCGTGTGTGTCACAAACTCCCCAGCACTACACTTTACCCCAATACCAGTCACCATAACAATGATTTGGGTTAGAATAAAATATAAGCCACCCAAAATCAATGAATTCTGTTGAATACACAACCTAAACATCAATGAAAAGATTGAATATTGATAAATAAACAAAAACAAATGAAAAAGTGGTTGGAGTGTGAATATTTTCCCCACCACATACACTTTATTCTCCTAGAATGTAAACCCACTGAATTTTAACCAAAACATGAATTGATTCCAAATCAAATCTAAATGAAACCATGTACTCTGGGATGACTATTCACTCCATGTGTTAACAAGACTGATCTTACTGAAACCACATCACAAGAATGATGGGACAACATAAGGGTGTTCTCCCCACCAGAAAGACTCGGCTAATACAAACAAAAATAAATCCCAAAACAACAACCTCATCGCAACCAAGAACAATAGATTTTAATATTTTCATGTTTTTGGGCATATCGCATTGTTTGGCCACACAATTTAGCAAACTATGCACCAACCGTGTATGAGCTATTGGAAAGAAGGGGAACCCTGTATGACTTGCCTACATGGTTTCAAAACCCTATGACAATCATTCCAATGCCTCTGTCCTAATATGGCACTAAGCCGCAAGGTTACTTGGGAATAGTGATCGGTCTCCTCTAACCATGCACTAACTGTGTGAAGAAAAATAATTCACTAAAAACATCCAAAATTTGAAAATTTTAAGAGAGACTCCACCCCACTCTTTTGTAAAATATGTGCATTACTGCTACGGAAACATGTAACCTCACACATGAACCCATCCCAAAATAAATCAATTTTACAAAACTCAAGAATCTCCAAATGAGAACTGTTGAATGTTAAAACTAATACAAAACTACGAAAGTGTAAGACACACTCAATAGAGGAACGAAAAATTAATCTGGCCACATTTAGATAGTCTTAACCCCTTGGGTTACAAAAGAACAAGTCCATCATTATTTTACAATGAAATCATGAACATACATCAACAAGAAAAATAGGAAAAAGAAACATTAATCATCTAATTCCCAGTACCGAAGGAAAAAATTGGAACAAGTTTTCACTCACCCTTAGAATCACTTGACTATTCGCGAGCTTCACCCTAATAACTGTGGTTGGTGCTCTGATGGCTGAAACATCCCCCGCCTCCTAGTATGTAAAGAACATTCCCAATCACAACTATTTTTAGAGGTATGTGACAAGATGAAAACCAACTTCCATTTTTTCCAATAGTGGACCCTAAAACAAAAACAAGACATCATGGACATCAATAAACTCGAGAGTTACCCACAACCCAAAAACACACTATACTACCTTCAAATCAATTCACTATCAGAATACTCATCAATCAATTCGAATGACACGTGACAACTAAGAATAATAAGAAACTGGGTATGACTCATTGAAAATTTTTAGGACCATTATAGGAACCATATACTGAACATCAAAAATAACTACAATTAAAAACCAACATCAATTTGAAGCACATTCACAAGAGACATCTCAATACCAATAAAAATTCATAAACTAAACATTTAAAAAAAATCCAAAAATAAATTTTACACCCTCCCCCCCCCCCAATTTTATTTAAAATTAAAAAATTCTTTCTCCCAAGATCACTATCCAAATACCAAACCCCAATTTTCAATAATCAAAATCCATATTCTAAAACAAAAAAACAATTTCCAGAATTAGTTTTCATTCACATTCAATTTCACATTGTTAAAACAAGGCCATGCCTTTGATTTCGATCACACACACATGGTATCCTATGAACCATCACATATGTTCTCATCCACATCCACTTACATCATCAACACACAATTTACAACAAACACCTTCAACAAAACTCTATCATATTTGAACATTCATAAAGAGTACCAAGGGTCAAAAATTTCTTTACCTTAGGAAAACCCAAGAATTTTCCAAATATTTATCCATAAAACTTTTATTTAAAACACATTATTCCAATCTAAAAACCACTTAAAATGAATCATTTTTAATTTTCATAAACTATTATCATTTTAAAATATTCCTCACATCAACCAAGACCGAAATAAAACTTGATTGAAGAGAAAAACAATTGAATGATGAACTACTGTCCATTCCTAACTTGGAGACATGGTAGTGGGCCATTCCCCAAGTAAAAAAAAGCACTAAGAGGGCCTTGAGTTGTGTAATTATACTCCAGATTGGTCACTACTCCATGTGTCCTCAGAATATGACACCAGTTTTCCTCCATTGTTATCTCCCAAATAAAAACAAAGACAATAGAATCAAATACTGTACTCCCCTTGGTAACTCGGGGATCTAAAAAAGAAAGGGTTCATGAATCCCTTTCTTTTTCCTACCTCCTGAGTCTCGAAAACCATAATATCCAACTACCAGAAACCCCAAATAAAAAGGGCCTCCTCTAATACCATTTTTTCATGAACCAAACCAGATCGACCCAAAACCGATCACTTAATCTGATTGTGGCCTAGCCCTAATGGAGTTCTTGATCCCCACGAGCTGTCAACTGGTGTCGAGCGTCAGATATATTTCAATTAGGGTTGATTTCATCCAAATAACCATAATCAAATATATAAAATAATCAAAATGATCACCCAAAAACAACCCAAACCTAAACATAAATAAATAAATAGTTGATCCAAATACAATATGAAACTAAAAAGACTGGAAACTAAAACAGAAAAATTAAACTGAGAACAAACTAAAACTACCTAGGCTACCGCTATCTCTCTGAGAAATCTAGTTCACCACTAACCACATGACCAAACATGCTCCAACCACAAGCACCTAATCCAGAAAACCTAAACAAATACAGAGCCTACCAAATAGCTCTATTCTACCAACATCTAGTGGTATAGGTTGGGTGTGAGATAATATCTCAGTTATAAATCACCATAGATTCTGAGTTTCTCCTTTCCCAAAGCATTCTATTAAAAGTAGTTTGAAATATTATTATAAAAATTGATTTTTGTAATTTTATTAAACAACAAAAAATTTAGTATTTCAAAGACCAACACATGCCAATATCCATTTTTCATTAGAACCACCATTTTATAATTAAAATACAAACCAAACAATACTATTATGAATTTTCAATGGAATAACATTAAATGGAAAACAGTTTTAAAGAATTGAACATTAAGGACAAAGCACTTTCTTTTGAAATTACCCACCCAACATAGCATATACTGATAAGAGGTTCAATATAATAATTGTTCACTAGTCCCAGAAACTACTCTAGGGACCAGCTAACTATGGTCCCCAGGTAACTCTCTTCAAGGTGACAACTAAACAAAATAACTACATGTTAAAATGCACTCGATCCACTATTAAGAGAATCATCCAAAACCTAGTGGTCCCCATCATCATCACCATAGTTTAGTTAGTGTTTCCAACTTCAAACTTGCTACGTGAAACAGGGATGAAACCACTCTAGATCACTAGAATACAAGTACATGTAATCCCACCTAGAAACCTGATCTTCCCTTTTTGTTCTCAATCAATATTTAAATATAACAGGATACAACTTACAAAATTTATGAAACAAGAAAATAACCACATTTCATAAACAACTAATTTCACATCACAAACCCATTCTTGAAAACTTATGCACACTAAAACATTTAAAAATAACGTATAAAACCATGGGGAACACCACTTCCCCATGAAATTGGTAAACAATCCTTTCCATATTTTAGAAAAAAAATTAAACTCTAGAAACATTCCAAATGTGAATTTATTATTATATAACCAAATATATTTACCAAAACATTTCCAAATAATTTCTAACAAAATATTCATGTGTGAAATGCCAATATGATCCTCGAGACAAATTTTTTCCAAAACACACACACCAAAATCTAAAAATTCATACCCCAATGATTTTCAAATTTAAATAAAATTTAGACACCACATGAAAGATAAAAACTTATTTAGAATATAAGAACCATTTTGGAAACCAATATTTTAAGGAAAATCGGTTTAAAAACTGTATTAATTTTAGGGACAATCTTGCATTCACATAGTGCAACCATGGTTTTTCCAACATTCAATGGTACAAGTAACATTCAAGATGACACCCCAAAACCTTTTACACAAACCCACCATTTTCATTAAAAACTCATTCGACCATCCATATTATTTAAGGAATGTAAAATAATCCCCTTATAACCATGAAACCCTTTTTAAAACATTTTAACATGTTTAACAAGTTAAAAAATTACCAAAACATACACACCAAATAATGTTTACTAAAAATGAATAACCACTACACCATAATCAAGGATACAATTTTCATAAAACCCCCCAATTTTACTTTCAAAGAATAATTTCCCTTTAAATAATAACCCTTGGTGCTATAAAGCTATAAATTTTGTAGAAATCCCTTTGAAAACCTATTTTTTAATACTACCAACATGAAATAACCATTTTCATCAATAAATATATATATAATAGGTGAAAAATAAATTTGAAAATTATATTAAAACATACAAGTTCTCATAGAGTGTTCCAGAATGTAAATTGTTGGAAACACCTATGTCAACCATGTACTTATGTGACAGAACTCCAAGAAGAAGATGAATTGATCCATACAAATGATACTCGCACCCTAGGCATAATAAAAATAACCAAAATCATCCAGCCTTAACCCTAGAGTTTGGCCTAACATAAACCAAGAAAAAAGTGAGAAATTAAATAAGAGATGAGGAATAGGAGAAGAGGAATTAAGAAGATTTGCTGAAGACCCATCGAAATTCAGTGATAAATATCCAACGAAAGGACCCAAAACGATGGAAAAGGATAGGGGTAGGTCATTTGGTCAATGCCGTACTAGTAGGGCATAATTATGGAGGTGGAATCACCCCAAAACAGATCTCTTGGACAAATGTAATTAAGATAGTAAGTGGATGCATGGTTTAATTGCAGAGTTCTGTAAATCATTCACAAACTATGGGAGGGATAATAGAAATATTATTCAACATTGTAGGGTTATGTAGAATGGTTTTGGAAAACCTTTCTCAAACTATGAAACCATAAAAATTGGCATGAATCCCTCAAATTAGACCCCAAACTCTATAGAAGTTCTCCCAATGATCCATGAATGTTTAAAACATAATGTAGTGACACTATGGGTGTGAAAAACTCCCCAACATGTCACTTCCCCCCTGTAACATTCACATTAACCGTGATTTATATTATAAGAAAACATAGACCACCGAAACACAAGGACTTTTATTGGAAACTCAACCAGAACATCAAATAAAAGTTCAAATATCGAGAAATAAACAAAAATAAATGAAAATAGTTATTACGGTGTGAAAGTACACCATATATAAAAAATTTAGTGAAAAATAATAATGTGATTGTTTCAATAGAATATTGAAATCCATAGTAGGAAGTGATATTTCCAATATAATCATTAAAAATCATCTAAAGTTGGGTAACATTAAAACATTCCAATGTTTTATATACCACTTTGAAACATTTGAATCATAATATCCATGAAGAAATAAAATTAAATGGATCTTAGAATATCATGTGAATAAATAGGTTTAGGATATAACATTTAAAATATAAATATATACACCATCAAAAATAAAAAAGGTTCATAACAAAAAAATAATCCTCAATTGAATGTATATTGAGATGAAATCCATTTCCTTGTGGTTTCTTCTTGGGATAAAAACCATGAAATTCTTATATAATGGTTTTAGAAATTTTACTAACTAATACCAGATTCGTAATCATATTTTTAATATCATATATTAACTTTTTATGAAGTCTTATTACCCATTTGATAAAAATATTTCATTATTTTCAATATTTAATGTGTTAATTTTCGGGTTTTTTACTATGTTTTAATTGGTTTTTTGTTTTTAATATCATAGTTATATCATATAAATATTTTAAACCGAAATTAACTATAATATATATTCATTATATATATATATTTATAATTACACATAATATTTAGAGGTAATAAATGGAATGGACTGTTCATGGAGACGACAACCCATACATATGCGTGACCACTAATTTTATTTATTTTTCATATTAAAAGATTGAAAAGTAAATGATAGATATTTATATTATATTTATTGTATCATATATATGTCATATATATGTTCTATATTTTAAATTTATTTAGACTTGAAACTTTATTAGGTCCTGATAATTCCATTTGAACCAACTCAAGAGATTGATATATAGAAATGTCTTTTTTGATATAAAATAATTCTTTTGTTTTTTCCCTTTATCATAGCAGTTATAGAAATTTTCATGTATGAACTACAGTTTTTTTATATATTCCATTAAATCATTTCAAGTAAGATTCATAAGGAAGTAAATGTTAAAATTTCCAAGTCTCCTATGCCGAATCCATGAATCATTGTGAAAAAAACTCAAATAAGAAATCTTTTGAGAAACAAAAGTATTAATATCAACAACATAAAAATTTTAATTTTGTAAAGTAATAAAAACAAAGAATAATTTTAATCTAAAAAATTACATTAATTATTCTCAAATTTAACATGGAAACCATAATCACATAATTGTCAAATGACAAGTAGGTTATACATCAAACCATCAACAAAAAGTAAACTAAAAATTAATACATAATTTTTGTTACAAATTTGGCCAAGCCCAAATATTTTACCTTTAGGATTTTCACTAATTGAAACTTGACAAAAAACCAACCGTTTTTAGGTTTTGAATATATAATAGTATCATTTAATATGACTTGAACATACACTATTCTGGTACCATTTACTTTTGTAAGATCCCTTCAATTAGTTTTCCTAAAAAACAGAAATTATTGTAGAAATTATTTTGTTACCCATATTTTCATGGGTATATAAGTGATAGTAATATTGGATTTAAGAACCCATATTTTATAATAGATCTTTTGTAAATATACTATAATCTTTTATAAATAAACACTTTGTTTGGTCTATTAGAAAATTAACTTTTACTAAAAAATTTATATTTGGACTTTAGAAAAAATGTTCTCTTTACTACTTTTCTTTGTACATTTGGTATAGTATACCCGTTACATAATTTGGATAAACATGTTTTCCTAAAATAAATGTAATAGTTTCTCTAAACTATGAAAAATTATTTAAATCCTTCTTCAGCTACTAATTTTAATGTTTATGTTCAATATTTTCCTTTATTAACTGAGCTTCGTTTTACTTTTTAACAGATAAATTAGAATTAGAATTGGTAGTTAAAGCTTGTTGTCTCTTAAGAACATTGTAAATATCCTTAAGTTAATTAAAAGTATCCTATAAAATTTTCAATATAAAAAAAATCTCTTCTCGATACATGACCTCATCATAATTTTCATCCAAGGAATAATTATAATTATGAATTGTTAAAACATTAGAAACAACAGGTACCTCAGAGACATTAGTCATAATCTACATATTGTCTGAGTCAGACTTCTGTTTAAGGGTAGAGTCTAAATCATTGGATCATTCTTCAGATTCACATCATGTTGGATTTATATATTTCTCAACCCTCTAGTGCTTAATATCAAATAAATTTTTTGTATTTCAATTTTGTAATTTGTTCCATAACATTTCATTTTTTTCATTCTTAATAGGTAATTTCATTATCATCTTTTTTCAATCATTTTTGTTGTTTACTTTAGGGTCGTAGTTTTGATTATGACTAGGATTTTTGAAAATATTATATTTTTGTAAAATTTGTTGAATCCTATGGCCAGATTAGCTATTTCCACATCACTATTCAAAGGTGACTAACTGTCACTTGAATTTTCTCTTGGGATCTTTTTGTCATCAATTTGGATCCAGTAGACTTGAATGTTGTTGAATTATTTTTTTTCCTCGTCATCTTCTTATCGATTGAATTTTATTTATAATTCTTAAATAATTAGTTTCCAAATCATCATCTTGAATGAATGTTTTCTAATGATAGATAAATAACTAATTTAAACAAATTCACCTCTCCATATTTTAGGAAGGTATCATAAAACTCTCATGAATTGGTCTTTATCAGACACTAAATCTTCAAGAGAGATAATTCTAACCACAATTTCATTAATCCTAATAAATATATAATATTTTTACATAAGGATTTATTTTAAATTAATCATAATTAATTGTATATTTATTTAATCAATTTTCATTATCATTAGTTTTTCTCTTATGTGAAACAAATAATGTGTCTCGAATGTCAAAAAAAAACATACAAGAAGAAATTTAATTGTATTTCTCATATCCTAAAGCATAGTATTATGTACTCATGGGATTATAATTATTTTTATAATCAGTTTCAGTACCATCATCCCTTGTAACTCTAGCAGTTTTAGGTAATTCATATCTATCTTCAATGGAATTTCAAATTTGAAAACCCATACACGTTATATTAATTTTAATTTCAATTTTAAATTTAGAATAGTTATTTTTATTGGAGAGGGAGGTTTATTAGTTTCAAAACAATCATGATTATTATACATTCCAAAAGATAAATTTTAAAATAACTTAAATTTATGATCTCTAAAGAACAACATAAATCACTATATATATTTTTGAAAACATTGATATAAATGCTTTTACCATTGATATAAAATGTTGGTCGGAGTGCGTATCTTAATAGGGGGTTAATTGAGTACCCAATGAAAAATATTTGTTAAAAAGTATATAAATAAAATCCCCCAATTAAAAAAATGGAACTGTTTTCCAAAATAGTATTTTGATATATGTTTTAATCCTTTATATTATTTCTAAAAACATTGATTAGGTCTCAGGTAAAACAATATATAATATTATTTTACCCTATGAAATTAATTTACATAATCATAATCATATATAAAAACAAATTAAGATAAAAAATCAAATACTGGTTTTAAATTTTAGATTAAAACAAAATTGGTTTAGTGTGAGGAAATATAGTAAAATAACACCAAAAAAGCACATAGTGAAATTTGAATACCAGAGGTTAAAATGCAAGATGATTATTAGTCATGTCCACTAGGAAATAACTTTCTTCAAATAATGTTATATAAAATAAAATTTTGGGCCACAATGTCAATACATTTTTATAACATTATTCAATCAGTACAGACCACACATGACCTCATCCACAGTTTCTGTAGGAGTAAAAATGAAACATCATGTCATAAATATATCATTAATGCAACACATAAAAATCATAAATAAAATATATTGTGCAGATATTTACGTATAATTCAGTTTAGTTGTATTAGACATTGTGTGTTATAAAATATATTAAACATACATTACTCGTAAAGTAAATGTAAATAAGAAAAAACAGATAATAAAATAATGAAGTAAAGGTGTTTCTCTGAATATTAATTTATTTAACTCCTGACTAGTTTAAAGTGATTTGAACTAAGACATGAGTCATATTTCATTGAGTATCTTTATAACTGATTTTTTTAGACTCTTTGTTCTTGACTGTCGGACGACACTGGATGTACGATGTGATTCATCTTTTACGGTCAAGTATAGACTAGTTTAGTAGGTAAGCTATTGTGCGATTTTCAGTAATATATAGCTCACATCACATGTTCATCTCTATAATTTTATTTCCATGTTTTTATATATTTTTAATGAGGGAGTATACATTCTCTTTAAAAATTAGTAGCAACAATTGGGAGTCATGTAACTCCCTTGTGCTCCCTGTATTGCATGTCTGACACATACATCAAGGAATTAATTCATAAAATTATAGAAAAATAATTAGAATAATAAAAGGAATAAAATTGGAAAATATATCTTTTATAAACATTTCATTAAGAATAAATAATTAATATAATATCGACATTGTGACTTTAAAAAAGTGCAATAAGCAGTGTCTTTCTCTAGTGTCGACTCAAAATCTAGAGATTACATAGACTCTGGTGGGGATGATTTGGAGGAATGTCCTTATAATAGTTAAATTTTTTTGTGGTATTTCTGTTTGGTTGTGTTTCTGGATGGCAGTGACTCTTTCCAAACATTTTCAAAATTACATTCTGGTGGCATGACCTCATTGAAGTTGATTTAAGGCAATGGTGAGACTTTGTTAATAGTTTCTCATACATGTTCAAATATCTGTCTTAGTAGTGACTTATTTTGGATGGTGGATTATTGCTGCAATTTTTACTTTTTAGAGGTGACTCTTATTGGTGGTGTTTTATCCATGACTATTATACTTACTTAGTGGTGACTCGTCTATAGGCAAAATTTTTAAATATGTATAATATAATAAAATGCTAAAAAAACATGAAAATATTTAATTATCATGATAATAATTATTTTATGGGAATAAAACAAGGTGGTTATCAAAGACCATCCTTTACAAATTCTATCTATAGTGTGAAAAGTCCCATCACATTGAAGATGCAGTAGACCACAGTTCCACAAATGAGGTTATCATATTTACACAAAAGGGAAATAATGATGTTTTGTTTTATATGAAAATTACATAAGCATAATTTCAATATATATATCATATATATCATATAAAAATATAGCACCTAATATAATTCCCTCCCCTGAGTGTTAGTAAATGAAAAATGAACGACATTATTTCATGATGAGATAGTTCTCACTACTGGAAATGGATGTTTTTTCAATTATTTTATCCCAAAGGCTTACAAAAACCGTTGGAAAAGGGAGGATATAACAATAGTTTAACACAACCTTTGGTATATGAATGTTTATAGGAGCCTTTTCCAGCGATTCTAGAGAACTGTTGGGAAATGCTTGTTTGTAAGAGGCTTTACCAATGGTTCTACAGAACCGTTGGGTAAAGCCTGTTTTTAGGTGATTTAACCAATGGATCTATATAAATCGCCGGGATATCCACTCTTTCCCAACTTTTTTTAAAAACCATTGGAAAAAGTTTTCCCCAATTAGAATCCCCTCCTCATTCGCGAACATAACTAAATGTGTTGCAGCCGGAGGCCATCCTCACTCGACTTCCCCCATCAGAACGGCTAAATCTCCATCAGATCCATCTCAAATCATGTATTTTCTTCTATCTACACTAAAAATATTTATGTGTTACCTTATTAATATTTATATTCCTATAATATTTTAGTTTTGTGTTTTGATTTTGATGTATATCGTTTTTTTCTGTTTTTATTTAACCTAGATTTTCTCCATCCCATTAGATCCATTATATTAATTAAATATTTAACCCTCCATTAAAGGTTAAACATCTTAGATTTGTTTCGGTTGGATTCCATATTTTCTATGTAAGTGTTTTTATTCTTTTTCTTCATCTTGTAAATAATTATTACTTGTGAATTCATTTATATGTGTTTATTAATATTTAACAATGTTTCTATGAATTTATTGATTAAAATTCTTTGTGAAGTATTATTTAATGTTATTCTCATTGAATTGAACAAGTAATGAATTTGATGACTATAATTTGGACAACTTTAAACTTTTTACAAATTATTCAATTCCATGACTGTTTAGATTTATTTTCAAAGAATATTTAGTGAAAGAATTGGTGTAATTGAGACTTTGTCTCGGTTTTTTATTCAAAGAATGAATTAAATTTATTTGAATGAAATTAGTTGAACTATTAAATGTTTTTAAGTAGTTTTAGATGATTGAATTTGTGAAATGACAATGAACCCTCTTAGAATGAGGGGGTGAGGGGGATCTCTGGGGGGTGGGGAGGTTGTCCAGGGTGCGGGGCTATCTTGGGGGTTGGGGGGACTTTCTAGAGTGAGGGGGTGTCTGGGGGGTTGGGGGTTGTCCGGGGTGGGGGGGTTGTTCTGGGTGGGGGGTCAGTTCGGGGTGGGGGCTATCCGGGGGCTGGGGGAGATATCCGGATGGGGGTGGGGGGTTGTCCGGGGTGTTGAGGTAATGCCCGGGGTGGGGGCTGTCTGGGGGGTTGGGGAAGCTTTTTGACCGGGGTGGGGGTAGTCCGGGGTGTTGGGGGTTGTCCGGGGTGGGGGGGGGGCGCTCTAGGGTGAGGGTGATGTCCGAGGGGGGGGATGTCTGGGGCGTGGGGGAGGGGGGGACGAGGCTGTCAGGGGGGTGGGGGAGGGGGGGACGAGGCTATCCGGGGGTGGTTGGGATGTCCGAGTGGTGAAGATGGATCTCTAGGTGGTACGGGTGGGGGGGGGGGGTTGTCCGGGGGTAGGATCTATCCGGGGGTTGGGTGGGCAGTCTGGGGTGAGGGGGGGATGTCCGGGGGGTTAGGAGGGGTGGTGTCCGGGTGTTGGGGGAGTCTGTATTGAGGGGGGGGGGGGTTGTCCAGGGGTGGTTGGGCTATCCGAGTTGTGCAGGGGGGCTGTCTGGGTGGTGCAGGGGGGTTGTCCGGGAGGGGGTGTATTTAAAGGGGTGTGGGTTGTTCGAGGTGGGGGGAATCTCCGGGGTGCGGGGGGGGGGGGGGGGGCTGTGCGGAGGTTGGGTGGGCTTTCCGGGGTGAGGAGGGTTGTCCAGGGGGTGGGGGCTGTCTGGGGTGAGGGGTGTTGTCCGGGGCCGGGGGGGCTGTCCGGGGGGGTGTGAGTAGTCCGATTTGAGGGGGGGCTGTCCGGGGTGAGGGGGAGCTGTTTGGGGGGTGGGGTGTTGTCTTAGGCATGGTGTGGCCAGTACCACTCAAAGTGTCTCACTTTTATTTGAAATGGACAGGATTTTAAATGAAAACAACAAATGACATATGGGAAACTGATCAGACGCACTCGGATTGTGTTGACACTTTAGGACAATGATAAATTGGTCATTTATGATGGGTATGAGTCAACACTACCTCAATTCGAGACACAGTGTGGCCGGTATCACCCAATGTGTCTCACTTTGGTTTGAAATAGATGACATTTTATGTTAAAACAACAACTGACATACAAAAAACTGACAAAACATATTTGGATTCTATTGATACTTTAGGAAAACTATCAAATGGTCATTTGAGAAGTGTATAGGAAAACCCCACCTCGATCCAAGGCATGGTGTGGCTGATATCACTCTAAATGTCTCACTTTTGTTTAAAATGGACACCATTTTAAGTAAAAACAACTGAACACCAAAAACCTACCAAATGTATTCAGATTGTCTTGACACTTTAACACAACTATCCATGGGTCATTCATGAGGTGTATGAGGAGATGGAACCTCATTCGGCAATGCGGTTTTCACGGAACAACTGAATATGTTTTTTTAGGTGTATGGCGTGCTTGAAAAGCATGCATGTGGTGGTCAAAACCAGCCTAACGACCTCAGAATGCCAGGAAATCGGACGACAACAAAGGGTGGGTGAATTTTGAAATGGCCAGCAAGACTTCATGTCAATCGGAGGTGTCGTGTGACCACGGTGGCCGAAAACGCACTCCTCATGTTGTAAATGGCCAAAACATGCGTTTAACAGTCAAATGCATGTCAAACGACATTAGAAGAGCTTGAAATCAAATGAAAACACACTAATTATTATTTTTGAGGTTTAAAAGGAGACGAAGCGTCATTCAGACGCACAGTTTGCATGTCACATCAAAATATGTGTTTTTTAGGTGTTGGGTGTGCTTGAAAAGCGTGCGTGGGGTGGTCAAAACCATCTGAACAACCTCATAATGCCATGAAATCAGATGACAACAAACGGTGGGTGAATTGTGAAATGGTAGGCTAGAAGGCACGTTAATCAGAGGTGGTGTGTGACCACGGTGGCCGAAAATGCACTTTGTGTGTCGTAAATGGAAAAACCTGTGTTTTACGGTCAAATAAATACCCAATGACATACGAATGACTTTAAATCAGACGAAAACACCATAATTAATATTGGTGAGATGTACGAGGATACGATGCATCATTCAGGTGTGCGGTTTACGGGGAACAACTTAATATGTGTTTTTGAGGTGTTTGGCGTGCTCAAAAAGCCTAAGTGGGGTGGTCAAAACCGGATGAATGACCTCAGAATGCCTTGAAATCAGAAAAAAAATAAAGGGTGGGTGAATTGAGAAATTTTAGGCCAGACGACATGTCAATTAAAGGTTTCATGTGAACGATGTGGACAAAAAAGAAATATGCGTGTCGTAAATGGCCAAAACATGCGTTTAACGATCAAATAAATACGGAATGACATCAGAATGACTTGAAATCACAAAAAAAACACCCTAATTTTTATTCTTGAGGTGTACTAGGAGAAAACACGTCATTTGGACATGCGGTTTGTGCAGAACGACTGGATATGTGTTTTTTAGGTTTATGGCGCCCTTGAAAAGCGTGCGTGAGGTGGTCAAAACTGGCCAAACGACCTCAGAATTCCATGAAATCAGATGAAAACAAAGGGTGGGTGAATTTTGAAATTTTTGGCTACATGACAAGTCA
The DNA here is from genome assembly GCA_963277665.1 of Viscum album. Lineage (NCBI taxonomy): Eukaryota > Viridiplantae > Streptophyta > Magnoliopsida > Santalales > Viscaceae > Viscum > Viscum album. The sequence continues at coordinate 1,354,948,337 of OY728150.1, read as the reverse complement.
ATCAGATGTTTCGTGTGACCACGGTGGTCGAAACCGCACTCCACGTGTCGTAAATGGGCAAAACATGCGTTTATTGGTCAAATGCATACCGAATGACAACGGAATGACTTGAAATCACACGAAAACACCCTAATTATTATTCTTGAGGTTTAAAAAGATATGAAACATCATTAGGATGCGCAGATTACATGGAATGGCGGAATATGTGTGTTTAGGTGTTTGGCGTGCATGAAAAGCATGTGTGGGGTGGTCAAAACCGGCCGAACGACCTCAAAATTCCATGAAATAAGACGAAAACAAATGGTGGGTCAATTGTGAAATGTCCGGCCAAACTACACCTCAATCAGAGGTTTCGTGTGACCGCGGTGGCAAAAAATGCACTCCACATGTCGTAAATGGCCAAAACACGCGTTTAACAGTCAAATGCATACCGAACGACATTGGAATGACTTGAAATCACACGAAAACAACGTAATTATTATTCAGGAGGTGTATAATGAGACTAATCATCATTAAGACATTTGGTTTTCACTACAAGACTGAATATGTGTTTTTTAGGTGTTTGGCATGCTTGAAAATTTTTCGTGGGGTGGTCAAAACCAGCCAAATGACCATAGAATGCCATGAAATCAGACGAAAACAAAGCTTCAGTGAATTGTAAAATGGTCGGTTAGAACGCACGTCAATCAGAGGTTTCGGGTGACCGCGGTCGCTGAAAACACACTTCGCGTGTCATAAATGGCCAAAACACACCTTTAACAGTCAAATTCATACCAAATGACATCAGAATGACTTGAAATCACATGAAAAAAACCCTAATTATTATTCATGAGGTGTACAAGGAGACGATGCGTCATTCATATATGCGGTTTGCACGGAACGATTGAATATGTGCTTTTTTAGGTGTTTGGGGCGCTTGAAAAGCATACGTGGGGTAGTCAAAATCAGTCGAATGACCTCAGAATTCCATGAAATCATACTAAAATAAAGGGTGGGTGAATTCTGAAATGGTTGGCCATAAATCACGTCAATCAGAGGTGTCGTGTGACCGCAGTGGTAAAAAACGCACTCTGCGTGTCGTAATTGGCCAAAACACATGTTTAACTGTCAAATGCATACCGAACAACATCATAATGACTTGAAATCACAATAAAACACCCTAATTATTATTTGTGAGATGTATGATGAGACGGAACGTCATTTGGATGCGTGTTTTGTGCATCACGACTAAATATTTGTTTTTTAGGTGTTTGGCGTGCTTGAAAAGTGTGTGTGGGGTGGTCAAAACTGGCCCACTGATGTCAGAATGCCCTGAAATCAGACAAAAAAAAGGGTGGGTGAATTGTGAAATGTTCAGTTAGACAGAACGTCAATTGGATTGGTCTTGTGACAGCGATGTCTTAATAATCACTCTGCGTGTCATAAACAGGAAAAACATGCATTTAATGGTCAAATGCATACCAAGAGACATTAGAGTGAACTGAAATCAAACAGAAAACACCTTAATTATTATTTTTGAGGTGTACGAGGAGACTGCGCTCCATTCATATGCACTGTTTTCCCGACACGACTGAATATTTGTTTTTAGGTGTCTAGAGCGCTTGAAAAGCATGCGTGGGGTGGTCAAAACTGGCCGAATGACCTCAAAATTCCATAAAATCAGACGAAAACAAATGGTGGGTGAATTTTGAATTGTTGGGCCAGACGACACATCAATCAGATGTATCGTGTGACCGCGATGGCCGAAAACGCACTCCGCATGTCGTAAATGGACAAAACAAGCGTTTAATGGTCAAATGCATACCGAATGATATCAGAATGACTTGAAATCACACGAAAACACCCTAATTATTATTTGTGAGGTGTAAGTTGAGATAACACATCATTCGGATGTGCAGTTTGCACGGAACGGCTGAATATGTGTTTTTTAGGTGTTTGGCTCACTGGAAAAGCACGTGTGGAGTGGTCAAAACTAGCCAAACGACATTGGAATATCATGTAATAGAACGAAAACAATATGTGGATGAATTGTGAAATGGTCGGCAAGACAGTACGTCAATCAGAGGTGTCGTATGATCATGGTGGCCAAAAACGCACTCCGCATGTCGTAAATGGCCAAAACATGTGTTTAACGGTCAAACGCATACCGAACGACATCAGAATGACTTGAAATCACACAAAAACACCCTAATTATTATTCTTGAGTTGTAAAAGGAGACGAAACGTCATTCAAATGCGTGGTTTGCATGGCATGAATGAATATGTGTTTTTAGGTGTTTGGTGTGCTTGAAAATCATGTGTGGGGTAGTCAAAACCAGCCGAACGACTTCAGAATGCCATGAAATCGGATGAAAAAAAAGGGTGGGTGAATTGAGAAATGGTCGACTAGACGGCACGTCAATCAAAGGTTTCGAGTGACCACGGTAGCCAAAAACGCACTCTGCATGTTGTAAATGGTCAAAACATTTGTTTTACGGTCAAAAACATACCCAACGACATCGAAATGGTTTAAAATCACACAAAAACACCATAATTATTATTATTGAGGTGTAAGAAAAGATGAAACGTCATTCGGATGTGCGCTTTGCATGGAACTGCTGAATATGTGTTTTATAGGTGTTTGGAATGCTTGAAAAGCATTCATGGGGTGGTCAAAACTAGTCAAACGACCTCATAATTCCATTAAATCGGACGAAAGCAAAGGGTGGGTGAATTGTGAAATAGTCGGCTAGAAGGCACATCAGTCATTGGTATTGTTTGACCGTGGTGGCCAAAAACGCACTCTGCGGGACGTAAATGGCCAAATCATGCGTTTGAAGATCAAATGCATACCGAACGACATCAGAATGACTTGAAATCACACAAAAACACCCTAATTTTTATTCGTGAGGTGTACGGGGAAAGGACACTTCATTCAAACGTGTGTTTTGCGCGGCACGACTGAATAAGTGTTTTTAGGGGTTTGGCGCACTTGAAAAGCGTGTGTGGGGTTGTCAAAAATGGCTGAACAACCTCAGAATTCCATGAAATCAGACGAAAACAATGGGTGGGTGAATTATGAAATGGTTGGCCAGATGGCATGTCAATCAGAGGTGTCGTGTGACCGCAGTGGTCGAAAACGCACTTCACATGTCATAAATGGCCAAAACATGCGTTTAATGCTCAAATGTGTACTGAACGACATCAAAATGACTTGAAATCACACAAAACACCCTAATCTTTATTCGTGGGGTTTATGAGGAGACGACACTTTATTCGGATGTGCGGTTTTTTGCGGCACGGCTGAATATGAGTTTTTGAGGTGTTTGGCATGCCAGAAAAGCGTGTGTGGGGTGGTCAAAACCGGACAAACGACATTGGAATTCCATTAAATTAGACGAAACAAAGGGTGGGTGAGTTGTAAAATGGTAGGTTAGACGACACATCAATCAGAGGTGTTGTGTGATCACGGTGGCCGAAAACGCACTCTGTGTGTTGTTAATGGCCAAAACACGCGTTCAATGGTCAAATACATACTGAACAACATCAGAATGACTTGAAATCACATGAAAACACCCTAATTATTATTCGTGACGTGTACAAGTCAACCCCATCTCAATATGAGTCATGGTGTGGTCGGTACCACTCAAAATGACTCACTTTATTCAAAAAATATAGGATTTTATGTGAAAACAATAACTTGAATATGGAAAACTAACCAAATGCTTTTATATTGTATTGATACTTTAAGAAAATGATCCATAGGTAATTTTTGACATGTTAGAGTCAACCTCTCCTCAATCTGAGGCACTGTGTTTCAGGTATCACTCTTAGTGACTCTCTTTTGTTTAAAATGGACAACATTTTAAGTCAAAAAAACTGACATATAGAAAACTGACCAAACGTATTCAAATTGTGTTGATACATTATCACAATGATACATGTGTCATTTGGGACGTCTATGAGTCAACCTCGCCTCAATCTGAGGCATGGTGTGATCGGTATTACTCAAAGTCTCTCTTTTATTTCAAATGGACAACTTTTTAAGTGAAATCAAAAACTGGCATACAGAAAAAATGATCTTATGCATTAGGATTTTGTTGATACCTTAGAAAAAAAATCTATGGTTCATTTTTGATGAGTATGAGTCAACCCCACCTCAATCCAAGTCTCATTGTGGCTAGTACCACTCAAAGTGTCTCACATTTATTTGAAATGGATGGGATTTTAAGTAAAAACAACAAATGGAATATGAAAAACTTACCAAACGCAATCGGATTGTGTTGATACATTATCACAAAAATACATGCATCATTTGGGAAGGATAGAAGTCAACCCTGCGACAATCTGAGGCATGGTGTGACTAGTATCACTCAAAGTGTCTCACTTCTATTTGAAATGGACAACATTATAAGTGAAAACAAAAAATGTTATTTGGAAAATGGATCAAATACATTCGTATTATGTTTATACTTTAGGAAAATGATACATGGTTCGTTTGTGATATATAAGAGTCGACTCTTCCTTAATCTAAGGCAAGGTGTGGCTGGTACCACTCAAAATGTCTATCTTTTGATTAGAATGGACAAAATTTTAAGTCAAAACAACTGACATACGGAAAAATGACCAAACATATTTGAATTGTGTTGATACATTAGAACAATGATCCATGAGTCATTTTTGATGAGTACGAGTCAACCCTTCTTCAATCCGATTCACAGTGTCACTGTTATCACTCAAAGTGTCTCTCTTTTTTTGAAATGGAAAACATTTTAAGTGAAATCAATAACTGGCATACGGAAAACTGATCAAACACATTCAGATTGTGTTGATACTTTAGTACAATGATCCATGGGTCATATTTGATGTGTATGAGTCAACCCTACCTCAATCCAAGGCACGGTGGGACAGGTTCCACTCAAAGTGTCTCACTTTTGTTTGAAATTGACAAGATTGTATGTGAAAACAACAATTGGAAAATGAAAAACTGAACAAACACATTTGTATTGTGTTGATACATTAGAAAAATGATCCATAGATCATTTGTGACTAGTATGAGTCAACCCCTCCTCAATCTGAGGCATGGTGTGACTGGTATCACTCAAAGTGTCTAACATTTGTTTAAAATGGACTAAATTTTAAGTGAAAACAACAACTTGCATACAAAAAAATCATCCTAAGGCTATACATAGATTATTGCAATTAAGGGATAACAAATAAAATATGGTATATTGGTCATACTCTATTAGAAGAAAATTTCCACAACGCAAACATTGAAATACAGTGGGTCATATTATATATTGAAAAATTTGAATTATAATAGGAATGAGTCTCGACATCACATCATGAACATGCACCAACACTCATGTTCTAATTCTCAATCATGGGTCGTTCATTCTATACAATAACATACAACAAATAAATATCATATAGTGATTTTATATGAAATATATGAACAGTCAAGCATACCATATAACGAATTGGTCAATAAGGATACACATATATTCTTGAAAAATAAGTTTCAAAGTATCATAAAAATACCCCAAAGGTGCGGAATTCATATAGTTACACCATAGCCCCATGGATCACTTCAATCCCATTCTCAAATAGTGGTTTCTAGGACCAATCCAAAGTCCCTTTGGGAACCCAATACCAAAGACTTAATTGAATATTAATACCCACTACCCACAATGTGGATTCATCTCATATCACATCCAGGAGAGAAAATTACAATTATCCACATACCCCTTATTCTAATTTAAAAGACTATGAAAAACATGTAGGCTATTCTGGTAACCTATCTCATATGTCGATATTGGCCAATTTTTCCCAGTAACACATCCGGAACCATTTATTTCATTTGAATTTCTAAATTTCTAAATCCTCGAATGAATTCTACATTTTGAATTCATTGGATGGGAATTTTGTATTGGTGTTGTTGCAAGTCTAGAGAGGGGGAGGTGTGTTGCTATGGAGATGTGTTGTTGCAGGTCTGGAGAGGGGGGAGAGAGGCTTGCTGCTTTAGAGTTGAGCAAATTTATACCAACAGTTTTATTATAACCTTAGGTATAGATTTATACCAACGATTATAACAGAACCATTCGTATAGGCTTATGGATTTCCACATCCCCTCTATACCAACAGTTTTAAACCATTGGTATAAGTGTAACACACATATACCAATGGTTTCACAAACCGTTGGTATATTTTATACTTTAACACATATATGCCAACAGTTAGTAACAAACTGTTGGTATACCTTCTATTTTGACACCAATACCAACGATTTTTACAGAACCGTTGGTATATTCCTATTTTGATGGATTACTTAGCCACTGTTGAGGGAACCGTTGATATACTATATACCAATATTTTTCAGGCCTTTACCTATGGTTTTGAACCGTTTTTAAAGTGTATAATTCCATTAGTGTCTCCATACAGAAATGATATGCTCATTCCTAATTTGATGGAAATGTTTATAAGTGTAGGTATAACACAAAAAATAACATTATATAAATAGATTTAGGATAACTATTTTATTATATATTCATTTTATAATGATAATTTAAGGAATGATTAAGAAATTAAAAAAACCTATCTTTGAAGAACATTAACCCTTATTTGGGTTACTCCTTTGGGTTAATAATAAATTTTATTGTTGTTTTAATTTCTTCAATAAAAGTGATTTATAGGATGATGGAAGGTATTTTGGGAGATAATATGGGATTCTTTTGGACTAGTAAAAGGGTTTTATAAGTGTGAATAAGTGTGAGGTAAGAGTGCCTTTTTTGTCACGAAGGAGTGGTATTGTTGTAAATTTATGAAAAGTGGATTCCAAGCATATTTTTCCCATGTATTGTGGCTTCAATAATGGTTTAGATTCGTTCAGTGAGAGTATATGGTCAAAATGTTAACATAAAATAGATTTTTAAAAGTATATAGGTCATTTTGGGCCTTATGATTATGTTTATTCCTTTAATATGTTGTTTTTTCTCTCAATCATTGTAATTAATTTTAATAACCATAACAGATATTATTTGGTAAAAACATCAATTAAACTTATTATAGATTATAAATTATCAAAATTCCTAAAATAGAATCAATTTTTCCAATTTAAAATCATATAATTTGAAAATTTTATTTAAAATTAAGCCCACATATGGGGAAAATAGATTTGTTTGAAAAGTAATAATGATCCAAATTTTGAAATGTTTTTATATTATTTCAGTGATTTAATGATTATAATAAACTAAATAGGTATAATATATTTTCAATTGGTCTAAATAAACAATAAAATCATTCAAAAATATAATTTAACTTTATAAATTAATTAGATTAAAGATCACTGTTGAATTAAAAATCAATATTTTTTCACAATTCAACCACAAAATAAAACATATTTTGAAAAAAAAATCATATGCTAATTTGGATGTCCCTATTTCAAAAATTAAGTCTATTTTACAAAAAAATATATTATAATTCAAAAAAATTTGATTTCAAATATGTTATCCATTATAATTATTTTAAATTTTCTTTTTAGTAAAATAAAACTTTTAAGCATAAAATTGGTTTTATTATTATTTTATTCATATCAAACATGTTATATAAGTATCAAAAATATTTTTTTTGAATATATATATATATATATATCATTTATTTCATTCACTATTAGTAATTTATAAAACTTATTATAATAATACACCTTCATAATAATTAAAACATTTTCTTTATATTCAATTGGTTTATATATTCATTTCGGACTAACTGAAAATTGCTTTTTTTATTTCAAAAACACTTTTTAAAGGAAAAGTGAGAAAACGTGGAACAATAATACAACCACCAAACATCAAAACAGAAACAAGTTCAGAACAAAACACTGAGTCTGCCCCACCCTAGCAAGTATATCATGACCCCAAGCCTTCACCAAAACATGACTCTTTGGAAAGGAGTCCCGTGCAAAGTTGCACGGACATAGAACCGATGGTGAAGCCATACCCTCTCAAGTATGCAGATCCAAAATGCCAGTGGTGGTGATGGCTTCATTCTCTGATCCCATTCTTGAGTGAACCCAAGTAGTATGCTGGATAGCAAACAACACAACCAAAAAAACATCACAAATATCCAAACACAGCAAATAATGCCCAAACATTCCTTTCAAACCAACCACCCTACCAACAACTTAAACATAGTGATTGTAAGAAAACAGTACCTCACCTGATTCTGTATCCTTGAATAATTTCCATGATAAGTATGAAACCTATAGATTAGGTACCTCTATCAGTATCCTCTCAAACCCATACGACAGCTGGTCCCAGACCTGGATGTACTCCTCAACACTAAACTTCCCTTTGTTTAAACCTCTAACCATGATTTGGACTTGATTGTCAATCCATGCATATTTTTCCTCATTGAGCGAAACCTCAAGAGACCTTCCCATCATCTTAGCCACTTCTTCCTCCAATGCATTGATCAAAAGGACCTGATCAGTCCCATCCTTTTTAGAGGTTAGAAGCAGAACCAAGGGGTCACCCTGATCTCCAACCTTCTGGTGGCAATGGGTCCCCGAAACCATCCTCTTAGAAGTTTCCTTCTTTGCCGACCGAGTCTCCAAAGGTGGAGGTAGCAATGAATATTCCTTCCACCCCCTCCTCCTCAAGAGGCCACTGTTTCTATTCCGATTGGGATCATCATTAGTCGAGTGCCCGTGATCAGTCCCCTTGGTCATCACCACGTTAGGACCTACTCCCTCTCCTGGAGAATTAGTTTCCAATCTCATATCATCTTTTGAGAGGCTGTCAAACATGTTGCACAAAAGCACTGGGTTCTTAATTAGAGCCGGACCACCTTCCATCCCATTAGGTGTATCTGCTTCCACCATTTCCATCCCCTTCCTCTCCTTATCCTCATCCTTACTACCCGACCTTGGTTCCTCATCCACTAAAACAATTGTAGCCTCCTTCTCTTCATCCAGATTCTGATCCATATTCCCTCTAACTAGACGAGCAGCCTCCAGATCCACCAAATGGCCATCCTTCGGTGGTCCAGACAGATCCTTCCTTAGTCTAGAGAACACCTCTGACACCAGCGGGTTGATTTGGGTCGATCCATTCCTCATCTAATCATCACCAAACGTCTCCTTAGACACCGCACAAAAAACAGTTGAACCAAATCCTTTTTTTCCTCCTCCGTTCGTGACCATGTGATATAATTAAACTCATTATTGCACGCATGGAAAGCTTTAGAATATATTAAATGTATTTCAAATATTAAATATACCACTAAGTCTTCAGATGCTAGATTACATCCTATGTGTGGTGTTTTATTTTATACACACCATCAAATAATATTTAATTATTTACAATTTTTATGGTTATATTGGTATATCACACATACCTTCATATTTACTATTTTCAAGAAAATTTATAATGGAACCAATGCATGTGACGGACTACAACCTCACGAAAAGATGTAGTTTTTTCTTGAATTACATGGATGGTATTAAGGGTATGTATAATATAAATATATGATATATATGACATATAAATGATTCTAGAATAGTAATATATCATTTATCTATATTTCACTCAATGTGAAAATAAAATAGAAGCAACATTCATTCATACGTACGACCTACCATCTCAATGAATGTTTTATTTGGTATTGTATAACTAAATTTTATTGATTACTCTAAATAAATATATAATCAATATATATGATATTTTTCATGACCCATCCCTCGTGGCCCAGGCCGTGACTACCCCAAGCCCGCCTTCCATAGGATAGGGTCTGGCGACTAGAACCAAAGGCGTAATTCCCTAAAAATGGGAAGAAATTCCCTTTAAAACCTATAACACTCACACACAAGAAAGCAAAAAGTTGGACAATACACCAAGTAAACAGCAGAACAAAAGAGTTCTGAATGTAAAAGGGTCCAGAATACAAGGCCAACTGAAATTAAATTCAAATAAAGAAAAATAAAAGATAGTTGTTGGATCGTCCTCCGAGGTTCCTTTATATAGGGTAGGTACATATCGTCTCCTCGGTACTCCACGTCCATCTGTCTCCTCCGTGTACTGACAAGCCGTATGGTCCACCACTAGGTATCATCTAGTACAAGAACTCTCAATTTCAGTCATCATTGTCCGTCATCTACATCCAACACAACACGGTGCGGGAAAATCCCATGTAGTGGTGAGTATAATGATACATAGTTAGGACCTCGAGACCCTTATGGTCTCACAAAATCCAACAAGGATAAACCACAAAGTATGAAATAAAAAAATAACCCTACTTAGATATATGCCCATACATATACCTAAGTTGTTACGTAATCCATCTCAATCATGAGAAAAACACAAAAGTACTGACTCAACTCAACCAGGATTTTATTTTAGGGGTAGTATCAAGTAACATCCCCAATCACATTATTGAAACCTCGGATACTACAGAACTCATGCTCAATCGAGTATAGTGGGCCTTCCACGACACCAAGAGTTCTTCCCACTGACCTTGTACTGCTGAGGTGCTCCTCTTATCGAGTATCATGGGTCTACCCCGTCAAAGAGAGGTGCTCCCCACCATGGGTCTGTTGTGTCACCAAGCACACTCCCCCTCATAGCATACTGAGGTAATACTCCTATCGAGTATGATGGGAATGCCACGTCACCAAGAATAGTTCTCCACTATGCATCTTCCGTGACACCAAGGCACTCCCCACTGGGCGAGTAGAGTCACTCTGTGTCAAACAGTCAGCAGTCGTCAGGTGTCAGCCAACTACTAGGTCTCCGCACTACGATAGTTAATCTCTGAGAGGATCTGCTTAATGAGATGCTGTATGATACTACAAATATAACTAATTCCCATGAAAGAAGTATCTCAAATGTCTGCCAAGTCAAAGGGCTCTCAACGCAACAGACGACACGACAATCAGATGCATGATCTTTGAGTTATTAGCCATTTAGTCATGGGGTCCTGGTTAGATTTGTGTACGATCCAACCTGACCATATCTCAACAATACCCCAAAATCTAGTGGGTTATAGTCATAGGGACCGTCATTCTCCAAGATTACCCGCAACGCTGACGGTTTTTCAAACAGAAGTCTGGTGCCAACGATATGGCCAAAAGAAAGTAAAGGGTAATTGTGGGACCAGGTCCGGTCCGACCCAGTTGAACAGACCTGGCCTGAACCAGTCAAGTCTGACAGGGATTAGTTTGACCCGCCCTGATATGTTGAGTAGTCCAGCTTGTTGGGTTCATCCCGGAAGCCCGCGAGGGGCGGCAGAGAGCTGTGAGGGCACAGACAGGCAGCGAGGGCGCAGACCGGCTCCGATTCGGTGCAGGGGTTGTTCGGCCCAGAGGGATCCGTGTGGGCGGCTCTCCCTGGAGGGCACCACGAGGGAAGATTGGACTGGGGCATGGGGCCGGTTCGGCTCAAAGGGCCATGGGGGCGCGGCACGGCCCAAGGGCAGGGGTGGCGCGACCGTGGTTGGTTCGGCCATCAAGTAGTGCGACTGTGGCCGGTTAGGCCGGGAGGTCGGAGCAGCCTGAGTGGCATCATTGTTAGATGGTGTAGCATGGGCGGCTAGGCCCGAGGGCCGGGGTGGCGTGGCCGGGGTCGGTCCGGGCAGTGAGTGGCACAACTAGGGCCGGTTCGGTCGGGAGGCCGGAGTGACCTCTATGGCTCGGCCGACGGATGGCGCGGCCAGGGAAGCTCGGCCAGGAGGCCAGGGGGTGCGAGGGCCGGTTCGACCGGGAGGCCGGGGCGGGGCATGGCCGAGGTGTGGCGTGGGTCACCATGGCCACAGCTGGTGTAGTCGTTGCCTTCGTCACCTTCATCACTGTTTCAAAGAACACCACAACAAAGATCGGTGGGGGTTCAGGCCATGTTTGTTTTTCCTTCATCCTATTCGTTTAGAGAGGTATCAAGTAGTTCATCAAGAACATCAACAAAGAAAAATCATGAAATATATTTTAAACTTCAATTCCAAAAATCCCCACATAAATTTCTATTCCCATCCCCACAAAGAAAAAATAAGGGATAACATGGGGAGTTTTAATCAAATAAATAATAAAGCCCTACCATGTTCGTTCATGGTGTTGGCATGAGGAATAATGTGAAGTTGTCGACGTTCGTCTTGTCCGCCACACAACTCCAAATGCCGGGATCGTGCGTCAGTTGCCTCCACAAGATGCTTCCGAGGAAGAAGTCGAAGATGTTACTCACTAGGTTTCTTTGTGGAGGAAGTTTTATATGTGGTGGAAGTTTTATTTGTTAGAGAGTGTAATCCTCCAAGTGTTGGGAGCCGCTTCACTTTACCAGCACTTCGTCACTTGGGGAAGCCATCCCAAATCCTCCTCCCAAGATTCATATATATATGAGAGTGGGGTAGGTAGGTAAAATTTTGGAATTTATGATGGTTCATTTATTAGGAACCTTCCTAAATTCCAAAGATGCTGTTACATAATTTAAAAAGGGGGCAAGCCAATTAACTAATTTGGCCCAATTAAAGGTTTGTGTGTTGGCACAACTAATGTGGAGGAAGTCAAGAGGATCCTCCACATTAATGAGATGGGTTAAGAGTTTCTATCAATAAAAGGGGGGTTTTAAGGGGGTTTAATCCCAGGTGATCACCACCTCCATAACTTCTCACGGAGGTTATGGTTCAGGTTGTCCCCACCACCTTAACCTTTCATTAGAGGTTAAGGTCTGGTGGTCCCCACTTGCAACTTCTACATTGAGGGTTAGTTTTGGTGGACCCCACCTGAAATATCCACATGGAAGCTCAAAAAAATTAAAATGAAGTTTATTTTATTTTATTAATTCCATGAAAAACCCAAATACAAACTTTTTCCCTGGTCCATATTCCATCGAGATTAAAGTCTTATTAAGAAAAAATCGGCGCTGCGAGTTCAACGGTGCCCTCTGATTTCAATTCCAAGCACCGGTTCAAAAGTAATAAAAACCCACGTATACATTTACTGAATGTACCTGAATAAAACTTCAGAAATTGATTCCGGGCACACCAGGCTTTAGAATCACATGCCGTCAATTTTCACGAATTCATAAAATTCACATATATTTAAAAAAGTACATAGAAATTTCAGTTCTTTACATTCTCTCCACCTAAGGCCTTACATCCCCATAATCCACAACTCAAACTAAGAGAACAAGTCGGAGTACTGAGCACGCATCTGAGCCTCCCACTCTCATGTCCTCTCCTGGAGTTTCCCATGCTTCCAGCGAATGTACACTAGTGGTATCAACCATCCACGAAGGATGTGTTTCTGTCGATCTGTAAGATCTACTGGAACTTCTTTAAAATTCACCCAATCATCGACGTCTGACTCTCCATGGTTGATGATGTGAGAAGGTTTATGCACGTATCTTTTCAGCTGAGATATGTGGAAGATATCATGCACCAGGTGAAATTGAGGTGGAAGAGCTAAGCGGTATGCCACCTCACCAACTCTGCTGAGGACCTAAAATTGTCTGATGAGCCTTAGAGATAACTTTCTGCCTTGGCCAATTCTCCACAAACATCATCGAGGTGAGACCTGTAGAATGACGTGGCCACCATCCTTGAACTATTCAGGTCTCCGTCTTCAGTCGGCATACGACTTTTTCCTGATTTGTGTAGTCTTTATCAACTCATTGATGATCTACACCGTCTCTTTGGTAGCCCATACCATCTCTGGTCCCACTACTGCTTACTCCCCCGGGTTAGTCCAGCACAAGGGTGATATGAAAGGTCTCTTGTATAACACCTCAAAAGGATTCATCCCAATGGTGGAGTGATAGCTGTTGTTGTACGCAAACTCCACCAAAGTCAAGTGATCCTCCCAGCTATGAACTAAGTTGAGAACACAAGCACGTAGCATATCCTCAAGGGTCTAAATTGTTCGCTCAGTCTGACCCTCCATCTGAGGATTGAAGGTGGTTCTCAAACTAAGTTTCACCTCGAAAGCCTATTGAAACCCCTTCCATAGACGTTAAGTAAATCATGTGTCATGATCAGATATAATCATAATGGGTACTCCAGGTATCTGCACAATCTCCTTCACATAGAGGTTTCCCAAGCTCTCTACTGATCCCTGCTCTCTGATCGGTAAGAAGTGGGATGACTTGGTGAGTCGGTTGATGATCACCCAAATCAAGTAATTTCCCATAGATGTATGTGGAAGTCCTGTCATGAATTCCATGGATATCACATCCCACTTCCACTCTGGAACCATCAAAGGCTGAACCAAACCCGCTGGTACATGATGCTCCACCTTCACATGCTGACATGTGAGGCATCAAGAGACAAAATCTGCAACTGCTTTCTTCATTCCCGGCCACCAGTGTTGTCATCAGAGAACCTGGTACATCTTCCCAACTTCTGGATGTACCGCTAGATGGTATGTGTATAACTCCCTCAACACTTTCTCCTAAAGTGACACATGTACGATGGTACATCCTCTAAAGAGGATGACGTGTTCCCCACCTTCAAAAAATCCATCAGGTGCCTATCTAGTGGATATCTGAGCACATCGTGTCTCATAGTCAACATCCCCATGCTGCGCCTACCTGACTTGTCAGGGAAGTGGGGAGTGACTGTAAGAGTCTGTAAAAAAGCTACTTCGTCTATACCCACAAAGGATAACTACAAAGCAGCCAGCTGCTCTGTCGCCTCACCTAGAAATTGTATACCAGATATCTTACTGAGTTCATTTTCAACAATGTTCCCCTTCTCATAAGTATAGAATATCTCAAAGGCATAGTCTTGGAGGAACTCAATGAAACATCACTGTATTGGGATTAGGTCCTTCTTGGAGAATATATACTTGAGACTCTTATGATCAGAGTACACTGTAAAACATTTGCCCATCAGATAGTGTCGCCACATCTTCAAGGTGATGACAACTACTGCTGACTCCAGGTCATGAGTCGTTTAGTTCATCTCATTATATCTCAGCTGTCGAGAACTACAAACAATCACTTCTCACTCCTACATCAGGACACATCCGAGTCTAGTCCATGATGCATCACAGTAGACTACGTACCCTACGCCTTCCTTCGGAAGCCTCAAGATGGGGGAAGTAGTTATCCTCTGCTTCAGCTCTTGAAAACCCTTTTGGCATCTCTCCGGCCACACAAAGGGGTTCCCCTTCTTTGTCAAGGATGATAGTGGAGCTACAACTCTGGAGAAATCCAGCACAAAACTCCGGTAGTAACTAGCCAAACCCAGGAAACATCATACCTCTGTCACACTCCTGGTTGGATCTCTTCAGGTGATCAAAGAGGTCGTAAATCCTCAGAAGTGGGTACATTGTTATTCACATTCACCTTGTCCATGTGACGATAGTAGACACAAAGACTCATGCTCCCATTTGCCTTATTGGAAAACAAAATTGGGGCTTGCGCAAGGTGAAACAGTAGGTCGGATGAATCTCCTCCTCTGCTAGTCCTCTAGCTGTACCCGCAGCTTGTGAAGTTCCACGGGTGACATCCAATACTTTAGAGTAGATATCAGTGATGTCCCAGGGTACATGTCAATGTAAATGTCCACCTCCCTATAAGGAGGTAGGACTGGGACATCATCAAGTAAAACATCTGCCTACTGGTCCACCACTATAGGATAGCTCGGACTCTCTACATCAATGACTCTAAGGGTAAGGCTATCCAACTGATGAGTGATCGGTTGCACTCTCCTCTGAGATAGTCCATCCTGTTCTACAAAGGCTTCATTCTCACCAGTGAAGGTAAACCTGGTCCCATCCATTTGGACACACCGTACATTTCCCCTAATACAGTATATCTGAGCATTGACTGTACATAACCAGTCCATACCCAAGACGACGTCGTAAGGCCTCTATGCCACTACTAAAAGATCCCAGCCAAAGATCTCACCTCCTAGAGTAAGATCACACTGCTGGAACTAGTGAATAATCATCGATTCTTCTTCCGTAAGAGTATCTAGCCATTAGAATTAAGCCAATGCCTCCATCAGAATTTTCGAGCTCTGAACAAGGGTAGTGGAAATAAAATAATGACTAGAACCTGTGTCTATATGTACTGCAACTATTGTGGAATAGACACAGCTCGTACCTCTTATCATATCCATAGCATCGTGATCTTAAGTCTCAGCTAATTGGAGCTGAGGTCTTCCCTGTCCACCAGCTCCTTGCGGTCGGGTTGGATCTCGTCGTGGTTGTGGTAACATCTCAAATCGTCACCCACCGCCAGCTGCACGACCTGCCCCTCTGCTACATCCCCCTACTCCATGCAGACCACCTTGATCGAATCTTTGTCTCTGCATAGGAAGTCCATCGACCATCTGCTGATCATACATACAGTGAGTTTCATAGTCAAGAGCCATTTTACCATGCCCGTCGCATGAGTAATACATCCCACTCTTGGAAGGTTTGTCTCCGCCTTGGGTTCCCCGCACAATCGATCATGAGTCATGTGGTCTTCCACATATAGGTTTGGTCCTCTTAGACCACTGTGATGTCGGTCTATTTCTAGCTGGAGAAGACTTCCCTATGTGATGACTGGTAGTGGGTCTCACTACTGGTGACTGCTCACCAAGGAAACTCTCCACAATGATATCTCTCTATAACACCCCCACCTGGGTCGGGATGCTGAGTGAGATCATTGAAGCCCTGATCTCCCACCTGAGCCACTGATCGAAGGTCTGGGCCTAGAAGAATGGGTATCCCACAATATCGGTTGAGTAATGTGAGAGGTCAGTGAACCTCACTGATTACTGAGCTACAGTTATGTTGCCATGTTGTAGAAGAAGTTGCTCCAGAATGCGCATTGTGTGAAGACTTTCTAGAACAAGATCCACCAAAAACAGGCTCTCGAAGTCTGCCCAGAGAAGCGTCACCTTGTCGTGGACCTGGAGCATCATGCTCCACCATCTACCCACTTCTACCTATATAAGGATAGAAGAAACAATCACGAGGAGGTTGGATGGTGTTCCTACCAGTTGGAAAACTCTCACCATGGCCACCAGCAAATCCTCAGCAGCCAGCGGGTCCACCATTCCCCTAAACCTTGGTGGCCTCTGGGGCTTGAACTCATGCAATGCGCTCAAGAGGCATGCACTCTCTACTTTTGGGGATGTTTGAATCGGTGGCCCAATGGGTAATGGTACTTCTAGTGCCTCCACTGGTGCCTCTACAAGAAGAGTGCCCTACACTGAGGCCTTGTCGCTCGGTGGGCTATCAGTGCATACAACTCCTGGAACTCTAGCCAACTGTTTTCATGGAGGCTTTCAGAAATGAAACAGGTGCGATACGGTTAAAAGTTATACCTGGTGAGCTGACCTGTGAGTTGACTTAAAGAAAACGTTTGAAAACACACAAAAAAATCAGTGTTTTAGTGAAATGAGACGGAAATCAAAAGCCATGGTCCTGGTGTATGGATACGTGGGCCACTTCACCAACACAAGTCTCCCTGAACTGAAAAGCACAATCACTACACATAACACTATTGCTTTACAGAAAATATCATAGCCTTATGTTATGCGGTAGAAATGACTCCTCTGATACCAATTTGTCACGACCCAAAAAATTTACATTGAAATTCCTGGTCTTTACATTCTACCCACCTAATGATTTACGTCCCCATAATCCACATCTCAAACTAAGAGAACAAGTGGGGGTACTGAGCACACATCTGAGCCTCCCGCTTCCATGTGCTCTCCTGGAGGTTCCCCTGCTGCAAGTGAACTTGCACCAGAGGTATCGACCGTCCACAAAGGACCTGCTCCTATCGATCCTCAATCTCTACTGAAATGTCCATAAAATTCTCCACATCTTCAAAATCCATCTCGCTATGGTCGATGATCTGAGTAGGGTTGTGCAAGTATCTCCTCAGCTGAGATACGTGGAAGAAGTCATGAACCCGGTACAACTGAAGTGGAAGAGATAAGTGGTATTCCACCTCGCCAACTCTACTGAGGACCTAAAAAGGTCCGATGAACCTCTTAGATAACTTTCTGCCTTGACCAATTCTCCGAAAACCTAGTCGAGGTGAGACCTGTAAAAAGACGTGCTCACCAAAGTTGAACTCTAGAGGTCTCTGTCTCATATCAGAAAATGAATTATGCATGATTTGTGCAGTCTACATCTGCTCCGGGATGATCTGCACCTTCTCTATTGTAGCTCAAACCATCTCTGGTCCCACTAGTGTTGACTCCCCTAGGACAGTCAAGCACAAGGGTGATCTACAAGGTAGCTCGTATAATGCCTCAAAAGGTGTCATCCCAATGGTGGAGTGATAGTTGTTGTTTCACACAAACTCCACCAAAGAAAAGTGATCCTCCCAGCTACGACCGAAGTCAAGAACAAAAGGACGTAGCATATCCTCGAGGGTCGGAATGGTCCTCTCAGTCTGACCATCCGTCTGAGGATGGAAGGCGGGCTTGGGGTAGTCACGACATGGGCCCCGAGGAATAGGGCTTGACAATGATAATATCATGGTTATAATTCTATAGGGAAAGGAACCATGATCAATTTAAGGGGTCGAAAAATAATAAACCAAAAAACATGTTTAAAAGAAAGGGTTTATTACCTGAAACATAAGTTTAACATTGAATTTTTAATAAACTGGTAATAAAAGGTCATCAGAAAAATATATATGGAAATATATATATATATATATATATATATATATTAATTATTCATTAATATATTTATAACAATATTAAATTTGTTATACATAATTTTTGAAGGTATATGGTGAATTGTAAAACATAAGGTAAAGGATTTTCATCTCACATTTTACTTCTAGGAGACACATACTATGTTCGCCACCTAATTCATTTATATAAAACATATAATTCCCATGAATTTGTTTAATAAATATTAGCATTAATATTTTTTTTGGATTTACATATAAATTTTTGGATATATTTTTCATGGGGATAACCGTTCATGAGTAACCAAACCAATAATGTATTTTTTTCCTAAATTTTTCTTCTTTGGGATATATGATTATATTATACCCATATCTCCTCATAATATGTGTATATAAAGAAACGTTGAAATTTAAAACCATTATTTTATTTACTCTAAGTATAATTTACCTTTCATTTAATGATACTACTTCATGGGGATTATATTTCAACGATACTAAATTTGTAAATATTTTATTTCATAATCCCCTCATTTATCATTGTTATTTACGATCGTAATTCTATTAATTGAATATTATAATCAATATTTAAATAAAAAAATGAATATTATTCTTCTATATTTATTTTATTATAATATATGTTTTACATTTATTTTAAATAAATTATGTACCTAATATTTTAATATAATATTTTTAATAAAATTTTATTTATTTTTCTTTTTGGTTGAAAACCAATTTATTCCATAACCATGTTTTCTAAAAAAATAAAAATTCATTTTAACATTTTCTAAAATGATTTATTATAGATATTTTAAAATATGTTTCAAATTTAAAAAAATATTTTGGAAGGAATATTATTGTCAATTTTTTTAAATTTTATTTTGACTATTACTTAAATGAGAAATGAATAATTATATACTACAGGAATGAAATTTTCTCCACAATGAGAATTACATTCTTGGAATATTTTACTGTATATTATCATGGATATTTTAAAATAATAGTATTTTTAAATTGTTTAATGTTTAAATATATATATTCAAATATGAAATGGTAATTTACTCAATATATATTTTATATTAATTTTAAAACATCCTTTATAAGTTTTCAATGGTATTTAAAAAAAGATATTTTGAATAAGTTTTATGTTTTAAAATGTGATTTTCAAAAAATGTTTAATTTATTCATGAAATGTTCCAAGTGATTTCTATTTCAAAATCCTTCTACAAATAAGATTAAATCATATAATGTTACTTAATATTTACTAATGATATTATCCAGTGATATATTTCATTTTATTATAATGAATTGTTTATGTTTACAATGAAATAATGTTTTTAAAACCCATTTTACTTCCATGAATTATACCACAATGAAATTCTTATGAAACCTACCTCTTTTTCTAAGGATCAGGGTATAATGAGATGAAAAAAATGATTATGAATTCTATTTATCTTCCATTGTCTATGTACGAATGAAATTTTTATGAATCCAATTTCATTTCATGGGTTCTAACATGATGAATGTTTCATGATCATCTGAAACATATATGTATGATTTTCATAATGTGAAAATTATTATATTATAACCAAGTATAGTAGTGATGATAATAAATAAGTGGGATGCATACATATATATATATCTATAATTAATTGGGTAAATATTTATTTTTCATGAGATAGTTATGACTGAATAGGGATTGGACTGGGTTCTATAATGGATTTTTTCTACTATTATGGACTTAGGAGTGAACTGTGAAGACTAGGATAGTTTAAAGAGTGAACTGATTTCTTTGTGAGGAAAGGGATTCCATTGGGGATGGTAGTGTGTCTCTACTAATAGGTTTATCAACCCATGGATTTCCATGATACCTTTGTTTCAATGATATTAGGATAATAAAGAAATTATTTTATATGCTTATGTGTTTTCCCCACTTCTATGTCTTATAAAAATGTTATAATATCATAGAACACATTAATTTATTTCCTTATGATTCATGTATTATGGACTATCAATATTTATTCCATGACTCAAGATTATGATCTTTGATATTCATGGTATGGTTTTCACATTTAATCTCATATTCTCATACCTCATGTTCATGTTATTCTTATGTATCTCCCTTGTTAACCCTTATTGAGACACTATTATCACCCTTTATTTTGTTTCCATTCACCAGGATATGAATAATGGTTTATGTAGGGTATGTTTACTAATGGGGAAGATCATTTTTGGAGGTATTAATGATTTATCACAAAATTAAGCAGATTGTGTTTCATTCTATCTAAGTCACTAAACTATTACAGTCCTCATGCATGGGTTTATGTAATGTATTTAATATTCATATAAAAAGATGTAATATACATGTATAAAAAACCGAGGATACTAAGGAATTTACTGGAATCACAAGAATGATTCCAATAATTGAAAATAGGTAGATAAATTTTGTAGTCCCATTGGGTTAGTTCTATAAAAATTCGGAGTATATTCACATGAAACATATTTTTTGTCTATTATAGTGCTATTTTTAAATATATTATTCACTCCAGTGGACATGATTAATTATTATACTTTGAAATAAATTAAATGATTGATAAATTATTATAGACCCTGAAAATTCCTCATATATTCTTCGGTAAATGTTATTTTTAGTTATAGACACCACATTTTTTATTTTTTTAGATGAATATTGTCTGAAAAGATCACAATGTCAAATAATAGTTCCCTTCTAAAATAGATTATATCTATTAAATATAAAGTAATCATTAGATAGTAAATTGGTATTTTCAACACATTTATGACACCTTGAAACTTATAATTAACATCCTAATACCCCCCTACACAATCACTATCAATTGTAGTCAACTAAAAAATTACTTCGTAGATGATTATTTCACTTTGGAATATATAATTAAATATCTATATAATTAAATTTTCTAAACACTGTAATCACTATTACATTAGGATGGAATAATTGAAAAATACTTAGACATGTTATTAAAGAATAATTTAGTATATTTCCTAAAATAATTATAATGAATCATCCAAAACTCGTCACATTAGTCATCAACAATACATTGTCTATTATGTAGTTAAAAACCTTTTAAAATTATGACCTAAAAAATATGGGTACTACAACATGGTCATCTTTTGAAGGAACTTTTTGCATGAAACTCCACCTAATAACCAAAAGCACCATTGAACACCACCGCACACGTAATGGTATATCTGATATTATGTGTGGACCCAATTGACCAATATACCTAGCTATATGGTTTTGTTTATCTTGTTTTGGTACTTTTGAAATAAATGTCCTCAAAAAACTACTTCACATCAAATAATTCCACAACCATTGTATTTCGGTCCCCATTTTTCATATATTTATTGAATCACACCCCACGATCCACCACAATGTATTCTCCATGTAGTTTACATGTTGATATTTTTCTTCTCAATGCATAAAATGATATGGGAATTGTTATACAATGATTTTTCTTCACATTCACCACATCCACTAACTACAGAGTGGTCTCTCCAATGATGGGAAATAATAAATCTACATTGAAACATGCCTTATTCTTAATCATGTTCCTCCTCTTCTGTATCCAAGTCATTGTTGTACTTTATATTGACCACATAGGCCCTTTATTTAATACCTTCAGACTTATGGATTACAACCTGATAAAATACTCTCTTTTAAAATTATTCTAAAATAACAACCATCAATATTCCCTATTAAAAAGATTGATCATCAAGAAATCGATATCAATGTCCAAAATCCACCATGAATTAGCATTACCACATTTATTGTCAACAAATCCAACTCAATCCTTTAAAATTCTTAAAAATCTCCCAATTTCTATTTTTTGTGAATATTAAATATGTATCACCCATATAGGTTATGAAATTAAATGAGACCTTATTCTTTAATAAAATGTGCGGTTTTTTATTTTGCACATAAAAATCCATTTTAATTAGATCCTTTTCCTTTCATATTATAGCGTTTATTTCCATTGATTTGTGGGAGTAAAATCCAATAAACCTCAACTCCACATTTGTTTAATAGTTTTAGGAGGTATTTCTCATGGGTTACAACTCCCCATATTAGGATAGGGAGGAATTCATAATATTATATCTTTTCTCATATTTCAAAACATATAAATACTTTGTATTCAACCACATTTTGATTAAAACAATTCTTTGAAACTAAATTTAAATAGATTCTTATTGGAATTAAAAACCATATATAACTTGATTTATATGTAGAATTAAATTATCATGATATTAAAGGTGTGAATTTACCACTTGAAATATGGGATGTCAAAAAAACCTCTAATCCTTCTTTTCTTGAGATCAATGTAAGGAAATGAATTTATTTTAAAAAAGTAAGGATATCAATGTCACTCATTAATTCTAATTAAATGAACTTGTTGCTTTGGATTTTCCCTTCGCAAAAAACATTGTTTTCCCAATCACACTATCTATCCAAATAGTTAGTGAATTAACATTATCCACTTTTTGTGAGGAATACTTTTTTTTAAGATATAACAATAGTGAAATACTCATTTATAACAATTGATAATATTATATTCCAATTCATTACAAGTATCATCATGTTGGAGATATGGTTAAGTATCGTATTATTTTTATTACCACTATTCCAATAATTTTTTCATTTTAAATCAATTGTTGATGATCATGTTGGTGATACCATAGGTTGGAAAATCTTTTTAATTGTAGTATCTTTTAGATGTCCTAAAAACCATAGATTATACCAAACAACAATCCACATTTTTATTTAAAAAATAAAAAATTAACATATTTTTTGTTCATTCTTTTGTCTCCCATTTTATCCTCTTATTATATCATAAACCATATTGGATGGTGTCCTTAAAAAATGAAATTTTCTATCCAAAAAATGTAATTTTCCAAGATAAACACCGCCATGCATTAAATCTACCAAATAATTCTATATCTCTATGAAATAGTTATAAACTATTATTTTTATAGGGACATGGATACCTCAATATACCTCAAGTTGAAGAATGGAGATAGATATATTTCACTAACCCTTCCCCAATATATTTAACTTTCAATTTTTTAGATTTTGGGAAACAATTCTATTATATATTTCATAAAATCAACACAATATTTATTCATCATTTTTAACTATTACTAATGAATATAATTTCTATGTTACTAATAACACACTTAATTTCATGGATGTAAACATTTCCATGATTCTTATCTTGATATTTTAATATTTTATAAATTTGTCACACTGGAACGAGATTAATTTTTAGTTTCATTCGTAATGGATCTCATCTCTAGAAAACATTTCAATTAATCTACATCTTTTTTCATCCTAGAAGTTTATGTAAAATCACATTGGAAAACTCTATACATAATATCAAGGAGTTATATATTGGAATACATAATATTTATTAGTGGATCCTACATTAATTTTTCATCCACCATCAACATAGGATGTACATCCCATTTCATTTTCATATAGAATTTATTTCATTATATTGAAGAGAGTCATTATGAGTTTCTTTATCTTGGTGATTTTGGTACAAATCATTGAGGCTCATTCTCAGTGTCCAATAAATTGAATTTAATTTCTATATTAACATTCTATTTTCATAGACGGTCTATTTTTTCAAATTATATGGGAACTCACTGTTACCTTATCACATCATTATCCTTACATGCATTCCTCTAATTTTATTACCTTACATTGTGGTCTGGAATTGAAAAAATGTGTCATATACCATATAAAACATACCATAAGAGGTCTATTTTTTATTGAGATATTGGAACTGAGGTAGTTATTGAAATATCATTATGAATCTTGGCTTCAAAAAATCTACATATGAAGTTCCCAAATATTCCATAATAATGGAACATTGGTTACACCTTATTTTATCGATCATACCATACAATTAAAATCTATTTTCTTCTTGATTATAAATATATAATTCCTATTCGGGTTTATTCTTTCATATAAGTGGTTTTTCTTTTAATTAAAAATAACTATCTTATTCTCAATGAACATTATTTCTTCACTCATTCCCTTTAGTTTTTATCTATTTTTTCATAAAATGAGCTTTATCCATTCACAATTTGTTTTTAATTTACTCATGTTCTGTTTTGATTGTAATGATGATTTGAATTAATTAATATTTTCTTTAGTTAATATTATGTGGTATTGGAGGAGTTTTTTAAGTATTCCAATTTTTTTTAAAAATTAAACCATTTTATTAACAGAAAAATTCATTGTCCATTATTCCCTTTTAAAATATTTTTTTCTACTAAAAAATATTAAATCATTTGTCAATAAACTAAATTTCTCACCTACTATCATTCCACCTTATATTTTAAGGATGTGATATCATATTCACCTTATTGTGAACAACATAATGAATGGGATCTTGATATTATTTATATTCCCCATTAAATATTGTTTTCATATATGAAATATATTTATAAATTACATATACAATATAAAAACCATTGATAAAATCATAAATGTAATTTAATTTATAATATATTCTATTGGAGGGGAAAATAATATTCAAATATGACATCTTCATGTCATTTTTATTATTTCTATTGGATATAAGGAAGACTTCAAAATCTTTTTTATAGATTTCATTCAATTTCATCTATAATATTTTCAGTTTCATTCCATGTAAACCATCCCTATACACCTTTTCTCTGTAGGAATCATTTAATTAAATTTACACCATGGATGCAATCTTAGTGTTTCCTTGATATTTTTTAAATATAAATCAATTTATTCTTAAGTGAACAAATACTTCATCCCAAAATACTAATATAACACCATATAAATCATCCTTGTAGGTAATGAACAATTTATTTTATTCATTAAAATATTTTCCCTCAAACACCGGAGCCTCCATAATGGAGTCCATTTCTATTAAAAATTAATTTAGTTCATTGAAGTGAAAAAAATAATGGTGAATTGTCCCATTGATATCAATTTATGGTCCCACAATAATGTCTTAGTTTGAGATTACCCAGCTATGTGGGTGAATTAGGTTATGCAACATTATTAACCAATTGGAATATTTATTCTTTTATCTCTCGTTTACATAAATGAATCTCTAATTATCAACCATAAGGGTCATTTTTTTCTCTTTTTTATGATGTCAATCTAAATCAATCACGTGGAAAATAATTTGTTATTTCAAATTATTTATTATTCATTTTTCATTTTATTCATTGGTAAGAACAATGTTAATAGGGATAAAATAAATTATTAGTTCTCTGTTATTAGGAAGTCACCAAGGGGAATGCCTAAAAATGTATTTATCAATAAATCACTATAAATTGGGATACCCATTTCAATGGATTCGGTATATTCACTCTTTTAATAGGATCACTACATTAAATATTTATATACAACTCCTTGTCTTATAAGGGTCACAACCATGAACACTCAATAAAATTCTAAAAATCTTTGGATAAGATCACCTCAAAAAAAAGTATGTGGACATGGAGGTCCCTTTTCCAAAATCAGTATAATAGTCTTAATCATTGAGAATAAGTAAATTTTCTTTTGTAGTCATTTAATGAAGATCCTTCAATAATTTTGAATAACTATTTGTGAAATACCATCTTCTTCATTGTAAAATAATTCTGGAAAATATTATTCCATAGAATATAATTGATGAAATAATATTCATCAAAATATCTTAAATTATTTATATATTTTTCAATCCCCACCATTACAACCCAGATTTTCTCCACCCATTCCTGAAAGCATCATTAATCCATAAAGCTCTGGATCTCCTTGATGACGTCCCTAGCCTCCATATGTCATATTTTGTTTTTTTGGAAACCAAAACATTATTGAATATCACTCTAGTTTTTCTTTTTAATAAATGGAGGCATTCAGCTAACACTTTCGACTGGTTCGTCTTCATCTCTTGGGACCTTCAAGAAAGAGCGACTATTGGCCTACTCGAAAATCACCATATCCTGATTCGGTTTGAATCAGAGGAAAATATTATCAATGCATGGTCGAGAGCTTCTCGTAGTTTCAATGGATTTTATTTATTCCTATTATGTTGGTTATTATATTTTCACTTGAATCACGATTCACATTCTACAATGGTTTGTGTAAGATTTCAAAATCTCCATTTTCCATTTCAGAAACCTTATATTACTCAAATGTTAGGCAATCTTATAGGAAGATATCTTTGCTCTGATAGCCATACTGAGGTCGTATGCCCCTAGTTAATCGTCAGGTTTGTGTCTCAATGGATGTTTCTCATTTTCCTTTCAATTATGTGTGGATTATCATTGGTGAGGAATAAAGGTGTAAGAAATGGGTGATTAATGAAAACTAGATAGATTTCTATCCATCATTAAATCGTTTGGGACACCCTTTGGATGTATTTAAAGGTGAATCCCCACTCATGTGAATATGGTATGTCTTCAAGGGAAATAGGTTCCCGCAAGAAGAGGGGATGAGTCAAAGGGGAAGGCTCCTGAGGTTGGTGTGATGGAGGCCCTGGATCCAGAGGATTTAGGGTCAAAATGAAAAGATTAGGGACCTCAACCATTGAGTCAGTTAGTGAAGGAAATGTCGGATGGTGTTCATAAGGTGATGATTGAGGATTTCCATGGTTCTGAATCGACAATTGCTTTGATGATTCAGATTAAAGAGAAGGTAGCTGAAGTGTTCAGCAGGTTGCAGTAGGATTTGGAGAGACCATCTAATCCCAATTTATGGTAGGATACTATATCAGGTTATCATGTTGATCATTTGGAGATGTACATGGATGGTGAGAAAATTGTTAAGGAATAGAAGGTGGGAGAGAGGGACCCAATTCAGACATCACCAACCCAAACAGTGCTGGTGGAACTAGGGGCTTAGACTTTTCGTCCATGCCATTTCTAACATTGAGAAATTTATTTTAAGGCATTTCAAAAGGCATTTTTCAGAGGTTTTGGATGCTGATGCCCAAGTAGGAGGTGATATTGATGGGGTATTCTCTAAAGGGCACATGGTTGGAAGGTTGGGCCACGAGGAAGTTTTTATGGCTATGGAAGAGGCTTCTAATGTGGTTGGGTGTCTTGCCTTGATCGATAGTAACAAGTCGGACTAGAGAATGGGGAATACTAATGGATGTGAGGATAATTCATTGAATAACCTCCTATTAAAGGGATAGATCATTCTTGGAGTGATGAATAAAAGGTGACTGGTCTGACCAATATTTCCAACAATGACATTGTGCAGAATGGGAACAAAATGATTACTGAGTGTGAAGGAGCATTGTCTTCTACACCAATTAGAAGAACAAAAAAGGCCTACTCTTACATACAATGACCAGTGAGTACTAGATCTACCTTTGAGTGAGATAGAGGGGTGATAATTGCTTTCAAAAAAGATAGCTTGATCAAGGAACCTTTCTATGTACAACATTTATTGGACCAGATGAGGATCCTGGAGAAAAGTTATTATCTTTTGAGGCAGCATAAATCAGCTTTAGAATGGGAATCAGCTACGACAGAAGGGGACTCTTGTGCAGGATGAGGAGATTACAATGGATATTACGATATGTATTCTTGTTCTGGTCCTTTTGGTTTTTGGTTGTACTGCATGTGCCTGTTCTGAGAGTGTTACATGCCATGATCCGGTACAGTTTAAGGCTTGTACAGTTTCTCACTTTCACTAAAAGTGTTTGGAAAAGAAAATTTTAATTTTTAGGAACAATTCCTGATATGAGAATCTCTAATTTTTTTTACCTTCAATAATATTCAATCAACATTATAATAAAATAGATCATGATCTTGTAAATTGAAACATTTCCACCCAAAAATTGGGTCTTAAAACTATCAGTCATATTTTTAAGAAACATCCCCAATGATCCCCATTAATTATATTCAACGCACATATCTTTTTTGTTGAATAATATTTCACATTAAAACATGTAATTAAATATCTAACTAATTCCATTTTTGTAGTGTTGCAGTCAGTAACATTTAAGGCCAATATTGTGTTCTAAAGATGAGACACATGAATATGGAATCCTTTAAGATCCATATAATCATTTCCATAATTATTTCTTCTAATGTTTTGTGTGTTATACTTAAAATTTCCATTTATCAAAGTTTTCTAAAAACATCATCCTATATTTTGACAATAATGCATTGGGAACTATGGTGTTATCACCTTTTGTTAGAGGTTTTGGCATTCCACTATACCTGATGTCCATGAATAACCATACGTAATACTATTACAATAATAATATTCTTTTTGTTACACAGGGATCCTTTTGTACCACTATTACTTACTATATTGTGTGGTCCATCTCTTGTTGGCCCTTTTGAACAACATGACATTAAATAATTGATTCACATCAACTATGAAAACAATCATAATGATCCTATGGATGTTTTTCAGAGGGTATCTAAAATTCAACCACTATAGTTACCACAATGTGGTCATGTTACTATATCCCATGATGTAAATTTCTTTTCAAAAATTCCCAATATTATCCATTTGTCCTCACAACGATTTTCATTAAATTTTACCAATTCTATAGAATTTGACATGTAGTTTCTTATTTTTGGAAAATTATACTCATCATGAATGGAATTATTATTCAATGGAGTGGTGATCTTTTTCATTCTCTATGATTTCTCTATCCCTTCTATGGACTTATGAGGAACCCTATATAATACGTCTTCACTTCTATATTCCAACTAGATACCATACCAATTATTTGGACAATGGTTCATACTCCATAAACATCATTGAATCTTATTAGTAAATCTAACAATCATGAAATTAAGATTACTATAAAAAATCATTCACTAATCACTATGAAGATATATCTTTTTAAAAAGTCCAAATAAATCCTTTTAGATTGATAAAAAAACATAATCACAAATATCTATGATGATATAAAACAGAAAAATGATTTCTATCACTAAATAGGCAATGAGATCTCAAATATAGCTTTTTAGTAGTGGGCCATCAAAAAATCCCTTATTAATAAATGATAAAGTTATTTTAAATATATTATGTTCATATAGAACTTTAGTATTACAATATTCCACACTAAATACTTCAAACACCTCTAATTGATCTTTCATTTGAATAAAAGTCTGTTGAATCTTTTGAATATTCTAAAAAATGGCATGTAACATATAGGATAATCAAGAATATGATGCTCTAAAAGTTACACATATGCATAAATATTAATAAACACATCGAGATAAATTTACAAATAAGTGATGTTTATTTTTTTTCATCAAAAAATAATTTCATAAAATGTTATATTATAAAATACACTCAATAATCCAACTTTTTTTTAAATCAATATCCATGATAATAAATATAAGATTATAAAATTTCATTCACTATCTTTATATCTAAAATAAACGTCACTAACCATTTTAAACTGTTATCTATAATTATCATTTACAAAATATAAAATCGGTGATAATAAATAAGAATAGGTTTTGTAGAATAAGAGAAATAAATATCTCCTTGATTCAAAAATAAATAAATTCATTGTTGTCTAATATTTATTTTCTTTCTAGATTATTCAACCCAAATCTCATGATTGAACATAAATTTATTTTATTCAGCTTATTTCTTCTATAGGGATTAATATCATATTAAATCTATTGGATCTTGACCTCATAATATAGTATACATTGAATCATCCATTTCATATATTTAATATCATAGACCATTAGTTTTATAAGAATAATTTTTCAGCAATAAATTATAAAATAGGTATCTTATAAATAATAATTACAGAAAAAATGATGGCTAGTCATTCCATTTGACATAGTCATGTTTGGGTACAATTAATATATAGTGTCCTTAGAATCTTGGATATATAAAAATTGATCAATAATTAAACCACACCATTTCTTACTATTTTTTTGTAACCAGAACCCTCTTCATACATATCATATATAATAATATTCTTCCTAAAATTGGGAAATAAATTATAATAAATGGGTAACTCAAATGTTTAATGATGGTAAATTGGGGAGCTATCAACATAAAATGATAATAAGGGTATAAGGACATGAGAATACATTTTTTGTACCATATCATATATATTTTAGATCATAAACATGAGTCATATCATAAATCTCAGTAGTTCATAAGACATGAATCATAATTTAAATCAATGGAAATAATCCATGATAGAATAGAATATAGATAAAAAGGTGGAAATTATAAAAGATCATATGGTTAGGAACATGTGAAAATAGAGACAGGTTCACACATTAGGTTATGTACATGAAATGTGGTCCCCATATTAAATATAGACATGAACTGTAGGTCCATACTAATGTTATAGACCTCAAAACTAGGTCCATGAATGAAATTATGAATATGAAATCATGTTCATGAAAAAATAATTTTCTCGTGTGTTATCCATTTTTACCAAATGCATTGGAGAGATATAATTTTCTCACCAATACTTGGTATATAAAGAAACCATATACCCTTGGTTATAATGTAACCACCATCCTGTGTTCTAATGTATTTTATATCATATGTCATAACATAACCACCGACTTGGGTCATAACGTCACCATTTTTTAAATTTATAATGTAACCCAAATCATTGGTTATAATGTTACTATTATACCTAGTTATAATGTTGACGTGGTCTTAAATTATAACACAACCCACACCTTTTTTTAAAACATAACAATCATTAAGGGTTAAAACATAACCACCTTCATAAGTTATAACATAGCCTCTAATTGGTTATAACATAACCACCTTCTTTAGATATAACATAACAACCTTCTTTGGTTATAACATAACCACCATATGTGGATATATTGTATCAAACAGAAATTATTATGAAATAACCACCTTCTTTTATTTATAATAGAACCACCATTCAGATAATTATGACCATCCATATATCTCCACAAAATTCATAAAATATTCATCATATCATCACATCATATACTGTGAGGGGATTCTAGTTTCATAATGATTTCACAAAATTTTCACAACAAAATCTATGAAAATAGATGGATTTTTTAAACATAAACCATCTAAAAAATGAATACATATTGTAATATTGGATCATAAACCTATTGAATCTTATGTAAAAATAATGTATTTAATCTTAAATGGAAAATTATCTTAAAATATAACATGGAACATTTCATTAAGAAACTATCTTTCTGACTCTGAACTCACTTTTTTAAAATATAAAAATTCTTTAACCATTAAAGAATAAAAATATTTAATAATGACCTTGAAATATTTTAAAAGACTATTTAAATAATTGAAACTTCATGATGATGTAAAATACCATTCATGTCATTTATGTTAAAACAAGTATTCCTTTCACATTTTTAGTAAAATGATGAAAGAGCCTCTTTACAAAAATAAAAAGAATATTCATTTTAATCCATTTTGTAAAATATTTTTTGAAAAAATGTATTTAAGAAATTATTAGAGTAGTAAAATAAATTTTGGCAAAAAACTTTTATAAAACATGGTCATGAATGAAAAATGATCTTCCACCAAAGAGATAAATAATGTCAATTTATGATAAAAAAATCTTTTAGTGCCTATAATTCATTAAGACTGAAAAATAAAACGAAATAATTTATTCTATAGAAATAAATAGTTTATATGGAAAATCATTATAATATTTTTGAGGTATTTCATAAAATTTAATCATCATAGACTTAATAAAAATAAATCTCGATATACAGTGTGATGGTGGCATGAGAAATTTCTATATTCTTAACATTTTAATCCTAAGACCCTAGGAAAAATAACATCAAATGTAACATTAAATATCATTAAAATAATGATATTAATGATATAAAGTCTTTTTAGGGAAGTATATATTCCCCTTATAATAAATGACTGTTGAGTATAGATTATATGTTCCTAGATTAAATGAGATAGCAGAAATCCCTTAGAAAGAGTCTCGATATCGTTTGTGCATGTTAGAACCTACTCTATAATAAATATATGTTTTTTATAAATATTTTATTCTTCAATAATAATATATATCATTCCATTTATTATTTTTTATTACCTTTTACCTCCCATTGATTAATAATTATTAGTAAAATCAACCTTTTGGATTTTAACTGCTTCTTTTCCATGTATGTTTTGGTTCAGTAGTTTTTTACCTTGTAATATGATTATGATTCCAATATCTCCATAATTTGAGTAATGATATAAATATTTTATAAATTCAATATATAAATATATATAGTCTTCCACAAATTTTAGTCATGAAGAAAATAATTACATAATTCATCAAGACAAAAATCAATACATACACATTAATAATGGTTCCATTTTCTCAATGCATGGAACTAATGAAAGATAAATATTTATTAAACTTACCATAATAATTTTTATAATATATATATATATATATAATATTAATTAAATTTAACCTTTTTATCATCCATGAAAAAATAATTTTAAAACATATCACATCACTTAATGGAGGTGGTAATCCACACTAACACACAAGCAATGTTATTGTTTTCCAACATATATAATGTTAAGATGTTTTACATTATATTATAATTTTAAAAAAATAATAATGTCATAAATATAATAAAAATATGTTGAATGTATTAATATTTCTTTTCTTTGAGAGGCATTGATGGAAAACAAATTACATTGGTTCATAATGTGGTAGTCCTTCATACGCATGATTGACAGTTTCGTTTCCCATTTGATGGGAGATGAGATGGATATAGGTTATTAAATTATCATAATATAATATTTTAACAAGTTAAAAAAGATTTATTATATTTTAAATTTTTAATAATATTATATATAGGTGGAAAAAGTTATATAATATAAATAATCAGTTAAGAATGACACATCTTATTCGGACAACCTCATTAGGTTTGAACCAAAAGCCTTCATAGGATGGTTTTATATTCAAAATAAAGACTATATTAATTATTAATGGAATTAAAGATGGTAATTTTGAAGGTATTGTATTAAAATAAATGTTCATGTATTGTGGGTAGGAATGGAGTAGATATCTCCTTTTATAAGTGCCGAGAGGAACCCACATGGAAACTACGTTGGATTTTTTCAAAATAATCATAAATTATTAATTCATTCCGAGGAAAAATTAATCTAAATGAAAAAATAGTCATGTTTTTAGTTATATATGATCTAAATAAATCCATAAAATTGTATTTATGCATTTTTATTGGAAATCAAACCCTTTTAATTCTGTTTAACCACCGATAAACATGTTTTAACCCCAATTACGGTAAATAATTTTTATTGTTTTCTCTATTTATTATGATGAAAAATTATGTTGAATGTATTATAAAATATGAATTATTATGATTGAAAATATAAAATAAATTATTGTCAGACAATTTTATATATTTTGAGGAATTTACTTTAAAATTATACCCACATCCGCGATAAAAACATAGTTTTCAAATATATTGTTTTTTTAAAACTATAAAATGTTTTTTTAAAGAAATTAAAAATTAAATTTATTAAATTTAACTATATTGGATTAATAATAATTTAATATAATTATTATCAATTTATAATTTTTTTTAAAAATATCTTTTTATATTTATTAAATTATTTTAAGGTTTTTTTTAAAAAATAAAAAACTATTAGTGCTAATTGAAAAATTAATAATTTCAAAAACTTCTAAAAAATCAATAGATGATAATTTAGATATAAATATTCAAAATATAAATTATATTATTTCAGATAAATTTTCTAAATGTGAAAAAAAATTATTTTATTATTTCATTACAATAAGAAATGATAATATTTTTTTTAAAAGAAATGAATTTTGAAAACATGTACTGAAACATCGATAATTTTTATACTAATTTTTAAATGTATTTTATTTACCGAAAACCATTATATTTAAATTAAAATACTTTTTTTCATATCTCTATGTTTAAATTTTAGGTTATAACTATCACAGTTAAATAACATTATTAATAACATATTGCAGTTAGTTAAAACTCAGTGTTGCATATAACAAAATATATAATTGTGATAAAATCCATTAGAAGGGAATATATATTTCAAAAAATATACGGTTGTAACATTAAAAAACCATTACAAAAATTTAACCCTCCAAATTATGTCACTCTAATAAACAAATTTATGATTCAATTTCTCTAATCATATCCACATGTTCCCTAGTTTCTATTTTAAATTTCTAGTTTCACCACACAACTTAAACCTGGGGTGTGGTCTTGATTTATACCACATTCTTTCTGTGATCCATACTATAATTGAATTATTACTCATAGAAATTATCATTATCAAATTTTAGGACTTTTTAGTTCTATACTTTTGTGGGATCAAATATGTACTTTTATAGGGGAGATATTTGGAAAACATCATGGAAATGAGTGATGTTCGGTTAAAGCACAAAAAAGATAAAAAATAATCATGACCGAATCCTGAATTTTGAAATTTACAAAGTACCTATGTCTCACCTTTCATTTCATATCAAATTTCATAACATTCATCCATGTTGAAATTCATAGATACTCTATCTCACAAATGTAAAATTTCAGATTACATTGACGATTATTAGTATAACTTTTATGTCATTTTAGTGTAGTCCATGTTTGTTATTGAATGGATATAAACTTATATGATATTTATTTATCCATATATAGTACCCTTGATTTTTTTTTCATCAACATTATCGTAAAATTTTGGAGTTATACACATAATTTAATAGAGGGATTATTCATGATCCATCTAAATGATAGAGTGAAAAATATTGTTGTATAAAAACATAAATAGAGGAAGGTGTCGATAACCACAATAATTTAAATAAATATAACAATATATCATAATATAATCTAGGGTTTGAATTGTTCACTTATACTGAACATTTTTAAGAGGATATTACATAGTGTTAAAACTCAATTATGTGTTAAGAGCTTACAGAAGACATTTATTGAACATCAAGGTGAGACTTAGATCCAGATCAGATATAATATAATGTGGCACTCTTTACATCCTTACCAAATTCTTAAATTATATAAACTAATTATGAAATTAATAGATATCTTCTCTTATACTAATGAATTTGAATACTTTCTATGGTAGCTGACTATAACCCATATATCATTGTTTAATTTATATATTATTGGAAGTCTGATGAAACAATCCATAGTGATGTATCTCAGTTTCCATTTTAGTGTGGTAAATAGATGTAAAATCCACTAATAATTATTTCCTTCATCCATTACCTGCTAAAAAATAATTAAATGAATTAAATATTTTTTCAATATCACACTTCATGTCATCCAACCAAAAATACTCTTTCAAATCAATATACATCATTGTACATTCAGGATGAATAGAGAATTCATAAATATTATCATTATATAATATATCCTAATTCAATTAATATTTGGACAAAACACATCAATATATCATGACCATTATCATTCCATCACCTTCATTATTATGAATAAAAAATATTTATCTCCTTATTAAACATCTCTTCATATTCCTTCTGCACATATTTAATCTTAAAATTTATGGATAACTAAAAAATCATTTTAGAAATATAATATTTATCCCCTTCATTCAATATTTATAATTCTATACATTTAAATCAAAATAAATAGGATATTTTTTAATCCATAATATATATATTCTAGCATGGTAATTTCATCAACAAGCATCATCCAACATGGTCACCTTCCCATGGTGGTAATATATCAAACAAACATAATCTATAATCATCTATAACCATATTCACTAGTTTATATTCCACTCTTTCTTGGTGGAATATATAATTTTAACTCTTAATATAAGTATATTCATA
This sequence comes from Viscum album, assembly GCA_963277665.1. Taxonomy (NCBI): domain Eukaryota; kingdom Viridiplantae; phylum Streptophyta; class Magnoliopsida; order Santalales; family Viscaceae; genus Viscum; species Viscum album. Next base: position 1,354,911,877 of record OY728150.1, on the reverse strand, counting down.
AAACATTTCACTATAAAAATTGTCCCTCTATAAAATTAATGAAAAAATTAATATACATAACACCAAATCACGAGCTTATTAAATATTTTCATAAACATTTAATTCTATTAATTTATAAGCTATCACTCTATCTTCTTAAAATACCATTGTTATCTCAGTGATAAAACATATGTCCCAAAAATAAATTTAACCACTATCCACCACATCATTAACATAATCATACCAACCAAAACATCTTGTATTAATGTTGTATTCATTTTATCATTATCACCCTTCAGTTGTGAATTCAATATTTTCTTCTCTATTAGATGTGATAGATTTTTCTTTTCACCAATACTAGAAAATTCATAAAACAGTCATCTATATTTGAAAAAGAACCTAAATTTTCACAGGTAATATAAACTTGGATGTTTATCAATACCTTTACACATATAAAAATAAAATTCTTCCTCAAATAAGACTCCATGTTAAACTGAATAATTTCATATACCTTATTCAAATAATAATTACCCCCCAAATAACCTTAATCACATTAAAATCCCATCACAATGAATTGAAAAAGGTATGTATAAGAGCATAAAAATATGATCAACCATAAAAAAATATAAACCAAGGTGGTATCCATAAATCAAAATTTAATCATACATTATGACTTACATTATTTTTAAATTTACAAAATACATTATTTTTAAAAAAAAATTATAAAAAATATTCACTTGGTAAAAATATTTCTACAACATAATTCTTTAAAACAAATAAATAAATTAACCATTTTTCATCAATGATTTCACATAACACTGGTCCTTTCATGTTCTAAGGGATAAACATAATTTTTGGCCATTGACTTGGATAACTCTTGAGTTCCCCAAGTATAATACCACAAATTCCACTAATTTATTTATTTAGAACCATTATATTCAAATAGAAATCAGATTTACCTGTATTAAAGATATTATTCTATGTCTTTCTTCCCACATTATTGAAATATAGGAAGATTAATCTTCTTTTTTCTATGTACATCACCACATGAACGTTAATAAAATTCCATATTCTTATTATTTGATGACTTAGGACTGCTAAAAAACATTATGTTGTAAGACATATATCATGATATCAGATTCAGATTAATCTCTATATCTATCTATCATATAATTATTTTATTTCAAATCTCATAAACACTAAACTATTGATCACATTCATTGTTAAAATGGTTCCTAATTTTTCTAGGCCTTGACTAAAAACAACAATCATAGTCCAATCAATAGTAATCATAGTGAGGGTACCACCTAAATATAAAAAATAAATTATAGGATATATAAATACTGAATCATTCCTTTTAGTCTATCACACGTTAATTTTAACATAAGTTATTCTTGGACATCATCTATTAAAATCCTTCAGGATGGTTCTAAAAGGTTTTATTAATTTACAAAACATATCTTTTGAAAGTTTCAATGTAGATGTGTAGAAAAATATCACAAACTGAATCTCGCCACTTCAAAATAAGCATAAAACCTGGAACACGACATGGCCCGAAGGGCGTTCCTGATCCCTATGGGATGGAAAAAGTTCCAGGTTATCATAAATTGATGTTTGGGAACGATTTACCCAAAATTATAAACATTAAACAACAAACAAACTCAATAAAAAAATATAGATTTCTCAACTAAAACTGTCTTTTAAAAAATATCAGAACTGAATTAATTAAGTTATATATATGTTTAAATACAATTAAAATTTTAAAAAAAATAAGGACAACCCAATAACCTCCACAAGGTAAGAGACATTGTCCTCAATCCATCTCCCCAGCACTGCTTCACGAATGACTGGAAAAAACCTGAAGTGTTGGCACAAAAGTTCTACCCAAACATGCGACAACAAAATAACCAAGACTACTCACACCCAAATGTGTAAGTAGGGTGTGAAAAATATCCTAGTAAAATAACACCACTAGGTTATTCTATGCGATAAACATTCAATGATGAAAAACATGTATGTTTTCAAAAACATGTAATTTTTAGTTATAATTTCTAAAAGATTTAACTTAAAAAAATTATGCTTTCAAGTGGGATAATTTAAATTACAAAAAAAATTATTATATAATCCAATGATACTAAATTTACTATCCAAATATACCATATGTCGATGGTAAGTATAAAGGATATAATGAGGACAAGCAAAAGGAAAATACCTATAGGCACTAGCAAACTGTGCGTCTCAGGTACCTCGTATCTCGGTGAGAGTAACCAACAAAAATATCCGTTCTCATGCACGAGAAACTAGTAGGGAATATACCCATAACCTAGTGGTCCTCAATCATCATCATAATAGATTAGTTATAGTTTTATGCATCAATCATGCTAAGTGAAATTGAGACTAAACCCCACATATTCACTTGCATACTAGTACACTTCCACTCACCTAGATACCCATGTTTTCCCTTGTGCCCAAACCAGTTCAACAAGTTAAGAAATATTCATTTCACATTTAAATATCATTTCTACATCAAACATTACCCAAATAGCCCACATGTATACCACACAAGTCCCAAAATTCAACTTTTCATTTAAATTTATTTTGAAATATGACTCACACCAAAATAGACCACAACACTTTTCACATTTTTTTATCACTTCCACAAATTCATTAAACAATTTTATAAAACTATTCCAATATATTACAACTCACATAATATCCCACTCACATGTTACATAATTCCCTTTTCATAACCCAAATCTATTTTCCACATCATACTCACACAAAACATCCCACATCACTTTCAAATCTCTTACACACTTTATTTAATCATTCAAACATTTTTATAATACATTTATAAGATAGAATTCCTCACAAAACATAACCATATACATTTAAAATTTACCATTTCAATATATAAACACTCTAAAATAGTTTACCAATATGGTTTCACATCTTACATAAACCATTAAATCATTCAAATCTTTAATAAAACAATTCTAAAGAGTATACCCATGCATTTATCACAAAACCCATTTAAAACCGTATTTCAAGGACAAAGACACCACAAAACACTACAATAGTACAATTTAAATCCCTAGAAACATTTATAAAACCACTTTCAAGTGTTATAAAATCACCTTGAATAATACCATGAAAGATACAATTGAAAACACGCATTTTCATAAAATGCTCTCAATATGTATAACAAAGTTTTACACACCAAACATATTCCAAAAACCAACATATAATTCCAAAATGTCACTAAAGAATAAAAATCAGAATTATCATCCACTTTAGAAAACTAATAAATAAGTTTCTTATTTTATAAATCTACCACAAAAGATACAACATGTATTGCATTAAAAAAGATCACAATTCAAAAAAAATGAAACTATAAAATTAAATTGCTAACCATATCCCTCAAAAATGGTTTTCGAACCACACACATCATATAGAGAACACGAAAAACTAGTAAAAAAAGAAAAATAACATATCAAATAATGGTAAACCATGTAATCACTGACCTTTTGAGTCAAAACCCGCAAATCTTGGTGCGAAACATTAGGCGCACACCACCGCACAAGAAAGAAGGGAAGAAAAACCTAAAATCTCAATATTACACAAAAAGACATCATTTAAAACCATAGGTTCAAAACCTAACTTATGGAATCTTTTTAACATCGTGAAATTTGGATTAAATCCTATGTAAATGGATGAAATGGAATGGAGGAACACTTACTTGATGGAATCTTATAGAAATCACCTGAAATCCACCAGTATCTGAATTTTCAAGCAACCAAACATTTAAAAGTGGTTTGAACAAGGATGAGGTGATAATATAGGATTTGGAATGGGGAAAATATTGAAAAATTAAGGATTTATGATGGAATCAATTTACCCCATTAAATCTGGGTGATTTAAAAAATCTAGGGAAGATTCACCCAAATTCACAAGTCAATTGAGCTCCAAATTGCGGTAGGAGAGAAAGGGGGTGCCCCTAGGGTAAGTGGGATCGATTGAGAGTGGAAATCACAAAATAAACCTAAAAATTGAATGAGATAATAAATCATTAAAACATATTTTTAATTCCAGAAATGGGCTTTTGGGTAGGCCCAATCCCTTAAATAAAAATCCAAATCCACCATGATTATAGATATCTAAATGGTCCAAATTAATATGGGTGTGTTAATAGGTCATCGGAGGCCAATTAAGAATTATAATGGATAAAAAAGTATGAAAAATGAAGGATTTAAAAAGGAAACAAAATTTATTTTTAAATTCGCAATTGGGCTCACAGTTTTTCCCAAATCATGAAAACTCAAAGATTCCTCCAAAAATGATTGGGAAACCCCCAAAACAAATAAATTATTGAAATTATATTAAAAATAATTTTAAAATAAGTTATTTATGTGGAAATTCTTCCCACCATTAAGAATTTATTCCATAAAAATTCATAGAAAGGCCAAAGCAACCACCAATCCCAATAGAGAAACTAAGAGGTACTCCCATGTTAGGTTTTTCCCCAAAAGGCCAAAACACGACTAGTGATCATTTAAGAAAGTAATACTCTCACAAACCAATCTCACACCACATTCCTAAAACAATCAAGATCATTTAGGCTTTATCCCAAAGGAAAAATCCACAAACACAATCTGATCAAGGCTCAAGAAATTTACCCAAACAAATAGCAACATCGAACAAGGTTACACATACCTTGACATAACTATATCATTAGGCACTCTCCAATCCCAATGTTCACCCAAGGATGATGTAGGTAGTCATATTTTTCTGAATGAGACTACCCACATCCATGCCAAGACCAAGGACCAAACATTGTTACTAGAATGAGGAGATAGAAATGTTCTCCCCATCATAAGAGACAACATAAATTTTTCCTGAGACAAAATCAGGACACTAATAGGGGGAGGCCCGAACAATCTCCATGGTACAAGGTGTAAATTTCCATTATAAATTTCAAAATAACAAACATGAGACCCATGGTGTGTATCCCCACCATAATAACAAACCATCATAACTGACCAGCGTGGGTTGACACAAAAATAAACCAAAAAACAAAGAGTTGGGATGACTGCATAGTTAGTTTTCACAGTTTGGGAAACTGTGCACTAACCATATGGATCCTTGTATTCACATGGTATTCAAGGGAACAATTACAAATCACCATGTGAAATCTGTGCGCTCAGCCTTTCTAGCCAAATTTCTATCATTTTCATACTAAGGGTATGACTTGTACAAGGGTTTAAATGACCATGGTATTTCCCGTAACTACGCACCAGCTTCCATCAGGGACCTATGGATGGGGCTCAAAATATTGAAACATCATTGGCCTCATAGTTTGGATTTGGAAACCCATGTATACAAATTCTTTTTTCGGTGCCACAAACAACTACACCGCATACCTCAATGGGTTCACCAAGACATAACACACTCCAGAACTCACTTTACTGAAACCTAACATTTCACTGATACAAGGGATTAGAAGATGCTCACACAACACACCTTATTTATTCGGGTGAGAAACAATAGAAGGGGATGAAACATATAAAAACCTTTTTCTAAGATAAGGGATTTGAATATATTTCCTATGGGAGACATACTGCCAACATAACAGAGACCCTCAGAGAATTGCACAGCCTTTAACATTATAGTCAAATTAGAACACAACATCAAAAGGCATCACCGAACATGACCATTGCGATTGATATACAAAATATATATAAATGGACCTTATGCTAAGTCCCCAAACAACACACAATTCTAGTTGGTGTTTATAATGTCCTCTCATGACGTGATTTCCAACACTTGTGGTTTAACAATAACTCCTACTTCAAAGAGACTATGAAGGACCCATATGCCCTCTTAGAAACCATCCAGACACTCATCCACCCTAACAACCCCAGAACACTTCCACCTTTGATGAATCATTAAAATTAAGAAACTATGGTCTATTTCAACCTTCCACGAGCACTCTCTCACTACAAGAGTATCCTCAAACCCATAAATTAAAGGTATTAGAATCATTTTATAAATCATCAGAAAATATTCCATACATTTTTCAACTAGAGTATTTTACAATGATGAAACAATATGGGCTACACATTAATTGTGCACTAACCCATAATGGGGCATACCTTATCCAAATAGAGAACCCTAGGTACCAACTATCCTGGACTATTGGTTAAGAAATACCGCAACTAGATCCATACAGATGAGGGGTACCACCATAAATTCTTCCCAATATTTTCTCAGAAGAGACCACTAACCAACCCTTCAACCCAGCTTATCGACCAAACACAAACCCAAAATCGTATTCAAACAAGAGATGTTCATTGACTCAAAACATTCCACAACATCAACTTTTCCAAAAACACATAATACACACCATCCCAAAACACTCATTAAGAAATAAATTTTTTCCTATTAAAAACATTTCTTTGGAATCAAACAGTTCAGCAGTTAGCATATCCACCAATGGTCCCCATGGGCCCCACACATGCATGTTTTCATGCCACACTAGACACACTCCTCATATCAATCTCAACACTCATCCAGTCAATTCATTAATCATCCATCATCCCATATAACCCCATGAATTTGGTTACTCGTGAAAATTCCAATGGTTAAAACAAAAACTCTTTCACTTTTTCAAAACCAAAAAGAATCAACCGAATATTCCTTTTTCTCAATACCACAAACCATGAAATAAAACCCAAATTACCACTTATAAAACATTTCAAAAAGGCCCGACCATTAAAATGAAAACTCACTTTCAATTCATACAAATTAATTTAAAAAAATCCCATCCCATTAAAACACATTTCAATAGTTTAGAAAACTCTTTTGGAAACACTTTTTCAAAACCACCTTTGACATACTTCTTGTTTTCAAAAGAGGCACAGACACACCATTTTCATAATTCAAAAAAAATCTGAAATTTTAGTTCCATAATTTAAAAAATCAGAAACATATATATTTATTTGAAAATAATTTCAAAATAACCTTATGCATCTTAAAACCATGTCATTTTTACTTTAAAACCAAACTTCCAAGATTTCAAAACTAAAGGACAGAAGAAAATGCAAGGGGGAACTAGCTTCGATGGGTGACTTGGATATATGGTTAGTGGCCATAAACCAATCACTTGACCATCACATAGAGTGTTATAGGGAAATATACCCATTTCCACATGTATTTATAGGCTCTTTTTTCTTCATTGAGACCATTACCCAACTCCCTTTTCATTTCCCCGAATCATTATCAAACCAAAAAAAACCAATGGAATTAGATATGTCATGTCCTCCCATGGTGGCTTGAATCCCTTCATGAGGTGTGGTGATTATGAACACTACCCATAACCAAAATTATAAGTCCCGAAAATCCAAACATAAAACTATCCTTACTATTCCCCAAATTACACGAACCAAAAAATTAACATAAACCTCTTTTGATAACATTTTGTCACGAACCGAATCTAGTCACTGCCAAAACCAGTACCAATCCTAGCCTGGGGCATAGAATAAAGGGATTTGTTGATACCCACATGCTGGCACAAGTTCTGGAGAATCATAAATGTTGTTTGGGAATGATTTACCCTAGTTTATAAACATTAAACAACAAACAAACTCAATAAAACTAATCTGGATTTTTCAACTAAAGGATTCTTCTACAAAATTTCAGAACTGAATTACATAAGTTAAAACAATGTTTAAAGACCATTAAAATTGTAAAAAACTAAATAATGAAAGCCAATAACCACCTCATGGTAAGAGGCACAACTCTCAATCCATCTACCCAACACCGCATCATGAATGACTGGAAAAAAACCCAAACCTTCAATAAACAAGTCTATTTACACCCAATGGTGTAAGTAGGGTGTGAGCCAAATCCATGTAGGATAACACCTCTAGGATATGCCATCTGATAAACATTCAATGTCTTAAATCATCCATATTTTCAAAAACATGTAATTTCTTTTTACAATTTCTAAAAGATGCAACCTAAAAAAAATAAATTTTCAAGTGGGATAATTTAAAGAATCAACTCTTTTAAAATAAATTACAATGCTAATTAATTATCAATTAAAAAATACCATTGTCACGATGGTATGTATAAAGGATCTAATGAGAAAAACTAATAGGAAAGCGAACTATGGCTCGAAGGTACCTCGTATCTAGGTGAGAGTAACCACCACTAGTGCAGAAAACGTTTTTAATGTCACGATTATTTACATTGATTATATATAACTGACATGGAAATCTGTGATAGGTGTTTTTTTACATCGGTTATTTTATAACTGACGTAAAAAATATAGAGAGTAAATTTTTTACGTCGGTTATTTGATAACCGACCTAAAAAAGAGGTATCTACGAATTTTTTTACGTCGGTTATACAATAACCGATGTAAAAAAAGGCGGTATCTAAGGCCTTTGTGACGTCGGTTATGAAATAACTGACATAAAAACAAAACCTCCTGAATTTTTCATGACTGTTATATTATAACAGACGTAAAAAACCAATACCCGACAATTTTTACGTCGATCATAAAATAATCGACGTAAAAACTGTGGTTTCTAATTGGTTTTTTTACGTCAGTTTTATAATAACCGACGTAAAAAACCATCACGCGGCTTTTTGACGACGGTTATAAAATAACTGACCTAATAACTGCATTATCTGATACGTTTATAACGTCAGTTATTATAATAACCGACGTTATAAATTTAATAATGATAGTTTATAACATCGGTTATTAAATAGCCAACGTTATAGAACATTTAATAAATTAACATGCCACGTGGATTGTCATTGCAGATTTTTTCGGTCGACAGACCAGTGACTCATATCTCTCGTGCAGAAAACCCTAATTGACTCGTTGTTTGGGTTTTGTTAAACTCATTTTCCATAATTTTTTATCATATTTACTCTCCTCGGATTTATCATCTCTACTCGCAACACTCAGGTAAGCCTCTGACGATTTTATTTCCTTTGTTTTTTTCTGGATAGACTATATTTACGTTTTACGATTTTTTGTTTAAACTAGGTATGATTCATCAATTTCAATCCATATTACTTCCTTTTTCCATCATCATCTTATTTATTATAACTAGATCTATTAGATCGACTCGTTATATTCACGTAAGCCTCACATACTTCTATATTGTTTGTTTTTATTTCGAGGATGCCCGACATTGAAGGTAATTTATGTTGTCATTAACAAATAATGATATCATTCACCTATATTACTGTAATTTATATGTAAATAATTGTGATAATCCCATTTTGTGTACCAGTGTGACTTAATTTATAAGTATATATGGGTTTTCATGGTGGAATGTTTGTTTTGGATCCTTGGTTGTTTCTATTTTGGGTATCACTATTTGTAGTTCCATAATCTATTTATGTCGCTTATTTTTGTGGACTATTTTAAGTCTTCATATGCTATTAAAACCCGATTCATTGCACAATAAATCATTTTAGACTAGTTGGAGATACATATCATGGTTCTCATTTTAAATAATGGCATGATACCAAAACTAGAAACTTGAGGTTAAAATCCCTAGATATGCCAAAAATAGTAGCTTGAGGTTAAAATCACAAGGTTCTGGGGGGATGTCAAGAGGTTTGGCGGCTATCCAAGGTGTTGGGGCTGTCCAGGGTGTCCATGGAGGTGGGGGGGGGGTGGCAGTCCATGGGTGTGGGGGGGGGGGGGGGCAAGGAGGTGGGGGTGTCGAAGGGGGTGGGGGCTGTCCAAGGGTGTTGGTGGGTGGGGGAGGGGGGTTATCCAAGGGTTGGGGGCCTTTCCAGAGGGTTTGGGGGTTGTCCGGGGGGTGGAGGCTATATAGAGGGTTGGGGGTGTCCATTGGGGTGTCAAGGGGGTAGGGGTGGGGGCGGTGTCCAGGAGGGGTGGGGGGTGCTGTCTAGAGGGGTGGAGGCTGTCTAGTTGGTGGGGGGGGGGGGCTGTCCGGATTGGTGGGAGGTTGTACAAGGGGGTGGTGGTGTCTAGGGGGTGTCCAAGGGGGTGGGGTGGTGTTCAGAGAGTTTGGAGGGCTGTCCAGATGGTTGGGGGTGTCCAGGGTGTCCTTGGTGGTGGTGGTGGTGGTGGTAGGGGGGGGGGGGCAGTCCAGGGGTGTGTGTGTTAGGGGGGGGCAAGGGGGTGGGGGCTTTCCAAGGGTGGGGGTGGGTGGGGGTGGGGCTACCCAAGTGGTGGGGGTGTGTCCAGAGGGTTTTGGGGGTTTTCCAGGGGTGTTCAGAGGGATGGGGGTGTTCAGGGGGGTGTCCAAGAGGGTAGGGGTGGGTGGTGGTGTCCAGGAGGGGGTGGGGGTGATGGCTAGAGGGGTGGGGGCTGTCCAGGGGGTGGGGGGGGTGTCCAGAGGGTTGGGGGTTGTCTAGGGGGTGTCCAAAGGGGTAGGGGTGGGGGTGGTGTCTAGGAGGGGTTATGGGTGCTGTCCAAAGGGGTGGGTGCTGTCCAGGGGTTGGGGGCTGTCCAAAGGGGTGGGGGCTATCCAAGGGGGTGGTGGTGTCCAGGGGGTGATTAAAAGGGTGTGGGTGGTGTTCAGAGGGTTTGGGGGGTTGTCCAGAGGGTTGGGGGTGTCCAGGGTGTCCATGGAGGTGGGGGGGGGGGGCAGTCCATGGGAGTGTGTGTGTGGTGGGGAGGGGGCAAGGGGGGGTGTCTAGGGTGTGGGGGTGGGGGTAGTCTAAGTGGCTGTGTTGGTGGGGGGCTTTCCAAGGGGGTGGGGGACTATCCAAAGGATTTGGGGGGTCTTCTGGGGGGTGGGGACTATCCAGAGGTTTGGGGGTGTCCAGGGGGTGTCCATGGGGGTAGGGGTGGGGGTGGTGTCCAGGAGGGGTGGGGATGGTGTCTAGAGGGGTGGGTGGCTGTCCAGGTGGTGGGGGATGTCTAGAGGGTTGGGGGATGTCCAGAGGGTTTGGGGTTGTCCAGGGGGTGTCCAAGGGGGTAGGGGGTGGGGGTGCTATCCAGGAGGGGTGGGGGTGCTGTCTAGAGGGGTGGGGTTTGTCTAGGGGGTGGGGGGCTTTCCAGAGGGTTGGGGGTTGTGCAGGGGGTGTCCAAGGGAGTAGGGGGTAGGGGTGGTGTCCAGGATGGGTGGGGCTGTCCAGATGGTGGGTGGGGCTTTCCAGAGGGGTGGGGGCTGTCCAAGGGGTTAGTGGTGTCTAGGGGGTGTCCAATGGGGTGGGGTGGTGTTCAGAGGGTTCGGGGGTCTGTCCAGAGGGTTGGGTGGTGTCCAGGTTGTCCATTGGAGGCCTCATGGTTTTGTTTGATTCAATGGAATTTAAAACTGTTATATCTAACTATATTTTCTTTTTAAAATCATATTCAAACATATTTTTTTTAATACGCATTGATTTTTTTTATATTTCAAAATTGTTTTACATTTAAATTATGATTTTTTTCATATAAACATATATTTGTCTTATCTTAAAAATATGTATAATTGTGATATTGGTTATAGGTAATAATGAGTCGAAATTTGATTACGGCACATCGAATGAGCAATTAATATGAGGAAGGTCTTGATTCCTTTTTGGAATTTTCTAAACGAAATGTTCCAAGTAGTGAAATTTTTTTCTGTCCATGCCTGAAATGATTGAATATGAAGAAGTTGAAAATTAAAGAGATAAAAGATCATCTGATTTGTCATGGTTTTAATCTGAGTTACAACCCTTGGATTTTACATGGTGAAACTAGACGGAATGTCACTGATGATGATGATTCAAAACATGGTAACTCTGATGTAATTGAAGAAATGATTCGTGATATTGCAGCAAAAAAAATGAGATAGAACCGACAATTGTGCGTCTATATGGTGATGCTGAAAAACCATTATATCCTAGTTGTACAAATTTTATGGTGTTTTTAGCATTGTAAATATTGATTATCCTAAAGGAAAAACATGGATGGAGTGACAGATGTTTTATAGAGCTGCTACAATTTATGAAAGACATTCTTTCAAAATATAACGATCTTATAGATTGACATTATAAGGCCAAGAAAATATTATGCCCGATGGGATTGGGATACAAGAAAATACATGCTTGTCTGAATGACTGTATTATATATAGGATGGAATATCAATTTCTGTTAGAGTGTCTTAAATGTGGGACATCATGGTATAAGGTGAATGAAAATTCATAGGCTGATGTAGAGATTACAAAGATCCATTCAAAGGTATTTTGGTATCTTCCTATAATTCATCGTTTCAAATGTTTATTTTCTAATTCACATGATTCAAAAAGGTTAATATGGCATCCAGATGAGTGTTTATGTGATAGAAAAATACGTCATCTAGCTGATTTTCCACAGTGGAAGAATATTTATGAGCAGTATTCTATATTTGGAAATGAAATTAGAAATCTCAAACTAGGTTTGTGCACAGATAGAATGAATCCATACTGAACCCTCATTAGCACACATAGTTCATTCCCTATTTTATTGGTAATTTACAACCTCTCTCTTGAAGTTTGTATGAATCAAAAATATTTCATGTTGAGTATAATGATTTCTGGTCTGAAGCAACCTGGAAATGATATTGATGTTTACTTTTCACTGTTGATTAATGATTTCAAACTTTTATGGGCTAATGGTATTACGGTGTATGATTCTTATAAAATGGAATATTTTTAACAGCATAAAGTGCTTTTTTTAACTATACATGACTTCCCAGCATATGGAAATTTTTCTAGATATAGTGTTAAAGGGAATAAAGCATGTCCAATTTGAGAACAACAGACGTCATATTGTCAATTACATCATGGGAGTAAAACAGTGTACATGGGTCATCGAATGTTTTTTCCTATGGATCACCCTTATAGAAGACTAAAAAAGGAATCCAATGGCTCACATGAATTTTATATTGCTCCAAAACCTTTATCCCCTAATCTGTATTTTGAGAGGGTGAAAAACCTTGATGTGACATTGGGAAATACACAAAAATCTAGTAATGATAGACATATTTGGAAGAAAAGTTCAACATTTTTTGAGCTACCATATTGGTGATATCATGAAGTTAAACATAATATTGATGTCATGCATGTGGAAAATAATATCTATGATTGGTTGATTAGAACATTGTTAGATAATAAAGGAAAGACAATAGATGGGTTGAATGCAAGATTAGACTTACTATCAATGGGAATACGTTTAGAGTTAGCTCCCACTCCTAAAGGAAGACGAACATTTCATCCCCTAGTTGTCATACATTATCTAAGAGGGAGAAAATTATCTTTTGTCAGTGTCTTCATGATATCAAAGGGCCTCAAGGTTATTCTTCAAACGCAAAAAATTTTGTCTCCTTTAAGGACTTGAAGTTGATAGGTATGAAATCACATGATTGTCACATCATGATGCAAAAAATTCTACCAGTTTCATTGCATAGAATATTGCCCATCCGTGTCAGAAAGACTATAATAATGTTATGTTATTTTTTTAATTCAATTATTAATAAGGATATTGATGTGAATGATTTGAACATTTTGGAAAAGGTTGAAGTTTTTATACTTTTCCAATTGTAAATGTATTTTCCACCAACTTTTTTTATATAATGGTGCATTTAATGATTCATCTGGTTTGAGAAATAATGCTTTGTGGACCTTTATATCTTCGTTGGATGTATCCTTTTGAAAATTATATGAAAATATTGATTGGGTTTGTTAAGAATTCATATCTACCTGAAACCTCCATTATTAAAAAGTATATTTCTGAGGAGGTTGCAGAGTTTTATACGAGCTACTTAGATGTGGCACAACACATAGGTTTGACTCCATCTCGCCATGAACGAGTTAATAATGAGGGAAAGGGGATTCGTGGATTGAAATTCAAATCATTGTCAACTGAACAGATGAAGAAGTTAGAATCATACATCTTTAATAACATAGCTGATGCTCAACCGTATATCACATTTCATATTAATGAGTTGAAAAAATGTCATCCAAAGAAGAAAGAAATGTGGATTTTGAATGATCACAACAAAACATTTTTTACATGGTTTAAACATGCCTTGGTTGGTAGATTAGATTTATAAAAGACATTAAAATTGATAGTGGGTGGTCCATGTTTAAATGTGATAACATGGTCCGGTTATGACATTAATGGATATACATTTCATACGAAAGCTCTGGACAACAGACGTGCAATTCAGAATAATGGTGTATTGGTGTTTGCAGAAGCAATGCATTTTTTGATTGTTATGGACAAAAATCCAATTTCTGCATCAAGTGAATATTATGGAGTGACAGAAGACATATGGGAGGTTGATTACTTTAAAATTAAAGTTCCGGTTTTTAACTGTAAATTGTTAATCAGTAACAACAATGTCAGACATGATGAATTTGGAATGACACTTGTTAATCTAAATAGATTGGAAGTCACATCTGATTCTTTTATAATGGCAACACACGCAAAATAAATTTTCTATGTGGTAGAGAAATCAGATATGCAGTGGGATGTTGTTTTACAAGTTAAAAAACAATATGTTGGTAAGGATGAACTTGATGAATATGCTGATTTATGCGAGATACCAACTTCAATTGAATGATTAACAGAACATATTGATGAGCATGTTGAAGACAGGTCTTGTTCCATAAGCAATGATCATGATGAAGGAATTTGGGAAACCAATCCATTTTTTACATTCCTAAAATTATAGTTAACATATTCTTATTTCTTGTTTACATTTATTTTTTTCCTAATATGTTATATATTGTATGTTTTTCCCTATTAAAACATGTATTAAAACAAAATATGTATAAGTTTTTGTTTGTTTTATGTTTGTTTAGTTTACTTTATCATGTTTACCATTATATAAATTATATATTTATTATTTTTGTTCAGTGAAAATTACATTACTATGTTTACCAGGTTTACCAGGTTTACCATGTTTACCATCTTGTCCACCTTGACCATCATAACAATTTTTTAACATACTTACAATATTAACAATGATTACTATTACGTAACTTAGTACAATTTTCTATTTTCTGATTAAAATAGTATTAAAATATTTGAATTTGTATATTAGTGAACTAATGTTTGTTTTTTTATTTGAAGGATAATGATAGATCATTCAGTTGATCAACCACATGATTATGTAGATGAGCATATTGGTAATACCTCTAAGGATGAACATTCACATTCTCCTAATGATGTTCCCCAATATTCCTCATGATCTCCTATTACGACAAACCGTTCAAGAGTTGGTAAACATGGTTGCACATGTTTACCAAAATTAGCACTTTCCCGTACGCAAGATCAGAGGATACTCATTGGGTTTGATGATGATGATATTCCTAGAGGTCAAAATGAAAAAGATTTAATGATTTTTGTATCAACTCAGGTTATGAGAGAAATAAGCATTTTGTATGATGATCTGAGAAGTGTGGATAAAGAAACAATCTCTCAGTTTTGGGAGATGATTTTGGTGAGATCTTTTGCTATTGTTTTACTATTATTTAAATTTTTATAGAATATGTAATATATTTAACCTCTTCTTAATCAGATGACATTTGATATTCTAGACACTAGAGGAGTCCAGAAGAAATTCTTATCGATAGATACTTGGAGATGGAGGGATTTCAAATCAACCCTCTCATCTGATTTCATTTTTGGTCATAGGAGTCATGACAATCCATGTCGTATATATCCTTTTATAGATGAAGACACAGGGATAAAGTTTGATGAAAGTAGAAGAAAAGAGTCATTTTTGGTATAGAAAATGTAAACTTTTATAAGCTTTCTTATATAAATGATCTTATTAATGTTTTTTAATGATTTCTTATTCATAATTTATAGTAAACAAGGAAATCTCATTAGGAGATCCAATCTAAAAATGTATACCCTCATAGTTTATATCATGGAGGGTAAGAATTTTTTAAAGAACAAATGATGGAGAAAAAATTTCAAAAACTAAGAGCTGAGACTTCAAGCTCTGGAGAGGTGACCCCTCCATCCCCTCTATCTACACATGAAAAATGGATGAGAGCTTAGACGGGAAAAAAAGGGCAATATATTTCGAATGAATCGAGAATCGTAGCTTAGAGGATTATAAGATATCAATTTTTTTTATTTAAGTTAACGATTTTCTTCATATAATTTCAATCATTACAAAAATGTTAAATTAATTAATACAGGACTCTCTTGAGGAGTAGATCTCACAGGGGGCATTTACAGCTACAGGGAGGTAAGATATTTTATCTGTAGAATTGAAAAGGCCGAACATCCTGGTCGTGTAAGAGTATATCTGGATGGTGTATCGGTAAGAAAGGTGTTGCCACATTCTTCAACTTCTAATGTTGATGGTGTTTATAAAAAATAGAATCCTTGGAGGCTGCAGTTCATAATATTAATGCAACGATAGAGGAAACGATTAGAGAATTGGTACAGTCTATATTTTCAGACATGCAAAGGCAATTTCAGACTACAGCTCCCTCTCCTCCACCTCCCCTTACAGACCCCATTATTTATCCTCCACCCCCGCCAGTAGCTCCCACTACCCCACCTCAGCCTGCGGACCCCACTTTTTTTCCTACTCCTCCGCCGCAACTTACTACTTATTGCGAGTTGTATGTTGATGATCCTCAAAAATCTATAGTTTCATATGGGTAGGTATATTGTATAAGAGATATAGTTCATCATAAACAATTAAAGGTAGATAATCAGAGGGTCACTGTACAAGATATTATAGATAGATCAGCTTGAGTACCATTACCTATAGATGAGGTGATGAAATTTGGGCATAGTCTCGACCTTTTATTAATTTGGCCATCCAGACTTCTTTGAATCATTACCTTAGAGGTGTGAATGTTATATCTTTTATTTTATTTTTTTTAATAACGTTTTTTTATCATTTAAAAACTAATATATTTTTCTATTTATTTTTATAGGAATACTTCAAAGGTAAAGAAATACTGTATAGAAAAAAATAAAGGCAAATGGCTATGACATGAGATACTGATTCTAGTACTCTTGACAGATTATCAAGATATTCAAATTTGTTGGCGGGTCATTGTGAGTATCCAATGGAAACTCATGTTTGTGGACATGAAATAACTGTGGGGATTATGAAAACTGATATCATGGAGGTTGTTACTGGAGATAAGTTGGGCATCAACATGGTGCAAATTTTTTCCATGTATGTCTTAACACCTTTTCCCTATGTTATATTTATTAAAAATGTATACTTATGTTTATTTTTATTTGGTATATTTATAACATTTGTGAGATGAATGAGCTGAGAGATGTATATGGATTCATGGACCCACAATTTATTTCCCCTTAAGCATGTGCATTGGATGAGGAACAAATAATGCTTTATATTGGTGAAATAATTGAATAGAATATTGTCACACAATGTTGGATGATGCCTTTTTGTGAGAGGTATGAAACACATCTCCCTCAAAGAGTTCATATTGTCCATGAGGGTGGGGGTGTCCAGGGGTGTGGGGGGGGGGGGGGGTCCAGGAGGGTGGGGTCGTCCAGGGGTGTGGGGGGCTGTCCAGGGGGAGGGGGCTGTCCAGGGGTGTGGGGGGGCTGTCCAGGGGTGTGGGGGCTGTCCAAAGGTGTGGTGGTGTCTAAGGATGTGGGAGGGATATCCGGCGGGGTCGGGAGGTTTCTAGGAGGGTGGGGGTGTCTAGGGGTGGGGGTGTCTTGGAGGGTGTGGGGGGCTGTCCAGGGGTGTGGGAGTGCTGTCCAGGGTGTTGGGGTTATACATGAGGGTGGGGGGTAGTCCCGGGGTGTTTGGGGCAGTCCAGGGGTCGGCGAGCAGTCCAAGGGTGTGGTGGGGGTTGTCCAGGGGGTCGAGGCGTAGTTTAAAGGTGTGGTGGGGGCTGTCAAGTAGGGTAAATGATTAATTTTTCATTGGTTCTTGTTTTGTTCTACATCTATTTTTGTGGTACGAATTGTTGATTTGGTTTCTGTTTGTTTCTGGGGAGAGCAGAGGACTGCATTCCAATTAAAAGAAAATAGGTCTTTCACATTGGTTATTTGAATAACCGACATGATAAAAGGCCCTCAGACTAGTTTATGACATCGGTTATATAATATCCGACCTTATAAACCATTTCCCATGCCTTTTATAAGGTCGGTTATTTTATAACCAACATGATAAAAGGCCCCCACACTGGTTTCTAATGTCATTTATATAATAACCGACTTGATAAAAGGCCCTCAGACTGGTTCATCATATCAGTTATATAATAACTGACATGATGAACCCCCCCTACCGTTTTATAACCTCGGTTATGTAATAACTGACATGATAAAGGCCGAGGAAATGGTTTATCACGCTGGTTATTATATAACTGATGTGATAAATACCATCGCATTGTTTTATCACATCGGTTATATAATACTCGACATGATAAACCCTCCCCCCTAGTTTTTTCACATTGGTTAATTAATAACTGGCGTTATAAACATCGTAATGTTATGTTTTTTACGTTTGTTTGTAAATAACTAACGTAAAAAACAATATTTATAACATCTTCAGTATTAACGTCAGCTAAAAACCAACGTAAAAAACGAAAAATAACCAACGTTAAAAACATTTTCTGCACTAGTGCACCAAAAATATCTATTCCCATGCATGATCCACTAGTAGGGAACTTAAACACAACCTATTTTTTCCCAATAATCATCATCATAGTTTAGTTAGAGTTGTAAGTTTCAATCTATATAAGTTAATCATAGGCAAAACCCTACAGATTCACTAGCATACTAGTACACGTCCACCCACATAGATACCGGGTTTTCCCTTTCTGCTCAAACAAGTTCAACAAGTCAAGAAATATACTTTGATCTTGAAAATATCATTTGCACATCACGAATTCACCAAACATCCCACATCTATACCACAAAAGTCACAAAACTCCACTTTTCATTCCAATTGATTTTGAAATCTGACTCACACCAAAAATACTGACAATACTTTTCACTATTCATTAACACTTCCACAAATCCATTAAAATTTTTTAGAAATCCATTACATGATATTACTACTCAAATAACACCCCACTAATATGTTACATAATACCATTTTCATAACCAAAATTCTGTTTTTCACATCACACTCACACAAAACATCCCACATCACTTTCACATATTTTCCACACTTTACTAAATCCTCTATACATTTTATACATCATTTCTAAGATTCAACACATCACAAAACATCCTTTTTCACATTTAAAATTAACCATTCCAAAATATACATACTCCAGAAATAGTTTTCCAATATGGTTTCACCTCTTACATAAATCATTAATTGATTAAAATCATTCATAACACAATTCTAAAGAGAATACCCAACCATTGATCATAAAACCCATTTAAAAACTATATTTCAAGGACATAACCACACCAAAGCCCTACCAAAGTATAATTGGAAGCCCTATAAAAATTTATAAAACCTATTTCATGTGTTATAAAATCTCCTTGAATAACACCATGAAATATACAAAAGAAAACACCCATTTTTATAAAACTATCTCAAGAAGTATAACAACATTTCAGACAACAATCCTATTTCAAAAACACCCTTCCAAGGCCCACATGATAGTAAAACATTAAAAAAATAGAAATTTGATCCCCTTTCAACAACTAATTACTCAATTTCATATTTTAAAAAACCACCACTAATGATACGACATGTGTTACATTGAAAAAGATCACAACTTCGACAAAAATAGGATTATAAAATTAAATTATTAACCAAATCCCTTAAAAATAGTTTTCTCACCACACACTGAATATGGGAACATGAAAAACTAGTAAAACAAAAAAACTAACTTGAAATGGAATGGTTAACATGGAATCACCTACCTTTTGAGTCGAAACCCTCAAATCTTAGTGTGAAACATTAAGCTCACCACCACCGAATCATAATGAATTGAAGAGAATCTTCAAATATCATGATTTCATATAAAAGAATTCACTTCAAACCATAGGTTCAAACCCTATCTTTTGGAAACATTGGAACATTAAGAAAGGGAAAAAATCCAAAGGAAATGGAAGAAATGAAAGGGAAGAACACATAATTGATTTAATCTTGGTGAAATCGCCCTAAATCCCCCTGTATATGAATTTTAAAATAGACAAACATTCAAGGGATGTTTGAACAAGGATGATGAGAACATGTAGGAACTATAATTGGGGAAAATAGATAAAAATGAAGATGTTATGATGCAAAAAATTTACCTCTTCTAATCTGGGGGATTTGAAAAATCTAGAGATGTTTTTCCCAAATTTGTGATTCAATTTAGCTCCAAATTGGGAGAGGAGAGAATAAGGGCACACTTTGGGTAAGTGGGTTTGGGTGAGAGTTGGAATCACTAAAAAAACATAAAAATTTAATGAGATATTAATGCATTAAAACATATTTTTAATACCGGAAATGGGATTTTGGGTAGGCCCAACCCCTTAAATAAGAACCCAAATCCACCATGATTATGCATTTATAAATGGTCCAAATTAATATGGTGGTGTTAATAGGTCAAGGGAGGACAATTAAAAATTATAATAGATAACAAACTATGAAATATGAAGGATTTATAAAGGAAAAAAATTATTATTAAATCTAAAATTGGGCTCAAGGTTCAGACCAAATCATGAAAACTCACCCATTTCTCCAAAAATGCATGGGAACCCCCCAAAACAAAGCAATGATGGAAATTTAATTAAAAATACATTTAAAATAAGTTATTTTGGTGATAGAAAATTTATTTTCATGAACAACATGATTATCAGGTCAAATCAAAATGTTCCCCTTTTAATGTTATGACCCCAAGGAACATCTATTCTAGATCCAAATACTTATGTAGTATCCCAATATTGATGAAATTTCATAGAAACCACTTTTTATATCTTTCACCAAAATGACATGATACCTTATTATAAAATGATTTACCAATACACTTATCCTTGAGGATATCAATAAATTTTTATTATCATATTTTTAAAGGATGTCATAACCTATCCAAGGTCACAAATTATATAAACCCATGATTTTAATATAAATATTAAATAAAAACATATTAATTTTTATTTAATTTTATATAAAAAATACTTGGGATAGTAATGTTATATGGTCTTTATAATCATGGAAACTTAAACAACTAGTTCATAAGTGATCCAAATAATCTCCAACTATGTTCTTCATAACTAGAAACCTACATATATTATCAAACATAATACCATTATTATTAACCTTTAGAAAGGTGCCGTATGAAAGGGGGGTATTAGATGCTCTTTCTGGTAAAAAATGGATTTATCAACATAACATGGGTATCAGGGTTTTAGAAAATGGGGATAACATTTGAGAACCATTCCTTTCTTTTCATAGATCTGAAACATCCATCACTGAATAAATAATATAAGTTTTTAAGAAATTATTCTTAAAAGAATGAAAGGAACATAATACATGAGATCCTAAAAAAATATTATGTTGTAAAAAAAACATAATCTCGTAACATTATTAACATTTATAAATAGAGATTGGTTAACTATTTCTGTTAAGGACACAAAATAAGGTCCTCATATAAACTTATGTACATTAAATCCTTGTCCCACTTAATCATATGTCAAGTTCCATCCATGAAATAATGAACATGGAGTTAGGATTAGTCATAAAATTATAAAATAATTGTTTATATATCTTTACATAATTAATTAGATATCTATAACATTCTCGGTCATCCATCGTTTATAACTCAACCACTGTTCCTTGGGTAAAACATAACCTTTGACCTTGTTTATAACACAACCATATACATTGGTGATATTGTAACCACTATCAATCATTATATCCGAACCACTAACCATGTTTATAACACCACCACCATACTTTTTTAAAAAATAATCCACATCCTTAGATAAAAATTAACAATCATCCTTAGTTCTAACATAACAACCATCCCTATTTAAAACATAAACACCATCCTTAGTTGTAATATAACCATATTCATGGGTTATAATATAACCACCAACATTTATTATAACATAAACAACATCCATAGTTTATAAAAAACCACCCATAACATAATAAAAACCCCATATATGTATGTCACCATATCACATAACATTTATCATTCAATCATGTCATAACTCATACAAGGAAAATGGGTGTCAAAAAAATTTCCACAATTCATCAAAGAACAAACCATGAAAATAGATGGGTTTCATAAATATTTGGTTGATAATATTTAATAATATACAAATAAATTATTTTTAATATAAAATGATATCATATTATATGAAACATTAATTTTAAATTTCTCATAGAACATATCTTGAGGAAAATATCCTTTCCATTTTTTAAAAAAAATCTATATAATTTAAATATTTACCTACAATATGAGAGAAAAAAATTATTGGATATAAATTTTGAAACATTTACTGTATGCTTTAAATCATTGACTAGTCATTATGGTAGAAAATACCATTCATGTTGTCCATATTAAAACATATATACATTTCAACTTATAATAAGTAGTCCAAAGAGACTTATTTGTAAAATGATAAGAAGAAAGTATTTAATCACTTTTGAAAAAAAATAAAATATGGGAAAAATTTTATTTCGGAAATAATTTGAGAATATAAAATTTATTCCCTAATAAACTTTTAGAAAAAATGGGCTTGTGAGAAAAAATATTTCGGATGGAAGCGAGTAATAACAATTATTTTTATTAAACACAATTGTATCTTTAATACGTTAAGATATAAAAATGAAATGAAAAAACATATTCTACATATGAAATACTAAACTATAATAAAATTAAGGATTTTCATGGGAGTAATATTGTAATAATTCATCACCAGTAACTTCCTCTCAAATAACCATGATAAACTATGAAATTGTAACATTATACCACTACCACATTGGTAACAATTGAATCGTAATCCCTATGAAACATTAAAATAAATTGAAACCATAAAAATAATCAATGTAATATGATTTGTGATATTAAATTTACAAGCATATTATATAATTTAAAAAATTGAAATGGGTGGTGACATGACACATGTCTCTTATAATTAAAAGAGAGATAATAAATATATTACCATTTGTCTCAACATCCTTCATAAACAATAAAATTTCATTTATATCAAATATAGGATTATTATACACATATTGTAGTGACATAGTAATATATATCATTAAATGTATGATTTACTTATAATATTATACCACCAATTTTTTAAAACTATAATTAAAATCACTAGTTTGGGTGATTAAGGATTTTCCTTTTAAAAAACATTTTTGTTCGGTAGTCCATTCTTTATAATTTGATTATGTTTCAGTCATATATAAAATTTCTATATTTATATAACTATAATATTAATTTATCAATATGTATTTATATTTATCCTTAAATTTTATAAATTAAGAACGTAATTACACTGTTCATTGAGATGGAAAGATGTTCGTACATATGAATGCTTTTTCAATTTTCTCATCATAAGGAACGATTAAAAAGAAATTATCAGTTAAACCTTACACATTCATTTATAAATCATAGTCACCATATATGTTCATTAAATAAATCTATATTTACATCCCTGTTATAAAAAATAATAAAAATGAACCATAATAATTCATGGGGTTGGTAGTCCACACATACACATGAGGGATGTTATCATCCTGTAATGGATTAGAAGTTAATAATGTTTATGTGTTTTTATAAATATATAATTATAATTAATTAATATATAACATATAAATTTGATAATCATATAAAATTATCCTAACATGATCGAATGTGATATAAAAACATTTACACTCATTCGCGAGGACGTAGTCCACCGTACTCATGATCGACAGTTTCATTTTCAATTTCATGGAAGAGGGGATAGATATAGGTTTTGAAATTGATAAATATTTTTTGTACAAGGTATATAATGAGTTTATTGTATTATTATATAATCTAAATCTTATCATTCATGTATATTACATCATTTTATATGAATATTCAACACTTTACATAAATACATCCGAAAGGCTCATAATAGTTTAATGTCTTTGGAAGCATGGACCAAAATATCTTATAACTTGGTGAAATGTATCCAAAGTCTCACATGATGATATTATCCTTTATTAATCCTTTATAAAACATTTCTTCATAACCTAGGGAAAGTAAATATTAGAACGGGCAATTTCAAATGCTAAGTAACAGTATATAAGTAAGATATGTAAGCATAACATGAATGTTAGTGTATGAGAACATGAGAATAACGATTCAATACCATATACTACATATCAAGGATTTTATAAATTTGTCATGGAATAAATATTTCCATTTCAAAAGATTTTAATCATAAGGGAATCAATCCATGAAATCATAACATAGGAATAATACATAGAAATATTAATGAAATTTAAACATATAAAATGATTTCAATAGTAGTTGAGAATTAATACCAAGACCATATTAGTGTATTTTTTACTCCCAAACCCATATTAGTAGTCAAGGTTATCTCCCATGATTGTCTTGGTTAAAAAATTCATTTATTGAACCAGGTTCACTTCTTATTCTTGCTCTGTAATGTTGAACCACACCTACTTTCCATTTAATCCTTGTATTATTGAACTGAAATCACTCCTCATTATGACCATGTATTATTGTATCAGGTTCAAATCACATTCTAAAGCTGTATCACTCATCCAATTTTTCTCCTCATTCTATCTCTGTATAAATTAACCAATTTCACTCCATATTCGCACATAGTATTATTAAGCTGTGTTCACCACTTATTCAATCATTATATTACTGAAATAAGATGAATCCATATTTCATTCATATATGCCGCATGATATATAAATATTTACCAAATTTATATGAGATAAATATAGGTATTACTATTCATATAAATAAATGGTATATACATGTGGCTCAACATAATAAAATATTCATCAAACAATGACACATATATATAGTTTGGATTTATAAACATGATATCATGACACATGCAATGAAATTGTAATCATATAAATATCATCCTAGAATAACAAAAAAATAATTGTAATAACCATTAAATAAAATTATATCTCATGAAAATAAGCCGGATTCAAAACTATATTATAATGGTATCAACAGTTGTAGAGAAACTAGTTTCATAAACAACAGGTCATCTTAAATATAAACATTTGGAAGAATGTGTAAGAATGATATACAAGGATCATATCCCCAATAAAATATAATATATATATAATTATTTCATTATATACAAAAAATATGTTTCAAATGATCATTTAAGACATTTCCTAAGGAAAATTTTTTTCCCCTTTGAAAGAAACTTTTTTAAACATATATCATTTTGAATACCTTTTCATTTAAAAATAATAATAAAAAATATAAAAAAACATTGAAAATAATCTATCACACATTATAATCATAAAAAAATTTGAAATATATTTTCCTTGAAAATTTTATTAAAATATCAATTAAAATAATTTTTGTAATCATATTTATACAATATGTTTTTTGAATAAAATATACTTCTCATCGAAGAGAAATTATAACGACTTTTATTAAAAACATTATTAATTATCATAAGTTAAAACTAGTGGAAACATATTAAAATTACAATAATATCTAATTAAAAACAAAATTAGATTAAAATTCATGATAATTATTTGGATATGGATCAAAATATTTCATCAAAATAGTTTAATCAAAATCAATCCCGAAAAATGATGACCTAGTTGAAACAAACTCTTATCACCTCAATAAATTTGAATCATAGCCTCGATGAAATAAAAAAACAACAAGAAGGTTAAAATAAAATGAAATTAATTATATTCATGATATAAATTGTCAAATGGTTTTATATACCCTTTATAATAGAATATAGGTTCATAACAAAGCATGTACCATAATGAAAAAAATAAAGACAAAATTACATTAATAATTTGGTAAATTTTTAATAGTAAAACCCGATGAAATATAGAGAATAAAATAGATATTTAAATTACTATAAAATTATTGATATGTATCATATAATTCATTCATGGTCTGTATTTATACCACAAAAAAGAAATTAATTGTTAATAAGGCACATGTCTTACAGAAATAAAAGTGGTCCTAGAAAACCCTTATTACAATAGTAACTATTGAATAATGATATCAATGAAAAAATAACACCAATTGAATGTTTAAATATCAATAAATAGTTTTATTTAATTATATAACATTTCATTTATAATTATATACACTAAAAAACAATAATAAATGTTGTATATTATATATATCTCATACAAATAAAATTGAGATGAGAAAACCCTTACCTTAAATATTGACTTTTTAGTGCACATTAAAACCTATAATATAAAAAATATAAGTTTTTATAAATAAAATGGAACCATATTATAATATATAAAATCATCTATGTCTTTTTTAGCACTTTATCTTTCTCATATATGAATAATTTAATGCTAAAGTTACATTTCGAGTAATAACTACTATGTTTTTCTTATATATTTTGACTTATTACTCATGATCCTATTTCATATATCATGATTTAATTATTAAAATAATTCAAAACATGATATAAAGATCATTTATATTCATTACATAAATACCGATAAAATAAATAATAATTAAATGGAATACACCTTTCATGGAGATGGTAGGCCATACTTACACATCAACGTGGTTTCTATTTTCTTGTCATTTTAAATAAAATCATGTAAATGAAATATATGTATAAGTATATATAATGATTATTTTAGAGTTGTTATTTAATATATGTCAAATAAATTTAATAAAACTGTCTTCAATATATCCCAAAGTTTTGTGAACAAATCTCATCGCTCTGAGGAGGTAGTAATACAAATATCTACAAACGAAGTTATCATATTACCAAAAAATAGAAACAATGAATGTATGTGTTATATAACAATTAAATAATAATAATACATATTAAATATAAAATATATCATATAAAAATAATAATTTCATAATTACTCACATCCATGAACATTGGTAATAGATGAAAGAATGACATCTGTTCCCATGGTGGTTGTTCACCTGACACACAAACTGTGATTGTGTGTCCCATTTTATAGAAGAGTGTGCAGGTGTAGGTTAAAACATTACATAAAAAAATATTAGTATAATTATTATACTTATGTTATTATATAATAATTTAACAAGAATAATTGGGGTTGTGAAAAAATTAATAATACAAAATTACTTTTTGATGGATGTATTCCCTTCTTGGGGTAACTTATTTTGGTTTTCAACAAATGATAAACATGGTTTTCTTTATGACAAAATTGGATTCTCTTGGATTAGAGGAGTTATTTTGGGATCCTATCAAGAAATATTTTTTTCAATAATGTTTTCTTAATATGTGTAAATAGTTTAGGGGTGGTTCTCTTTTGTTGTGGAAGATTTCAAACAATATTGCAAATAAAAAAGGTAAACACAATTTAAAGGTCACCCTTATATAATGTTTCTCCAATAATGGTAAATTTTATGTCCAATGGATTATATTATATATATATATATAATAGGTTGTGGACATGTTTTTAAGTGATTTTCCCCAGTAATATAAATTTTAACCCCAATGTTAACTCCTTTTTTCTTAACTACTATAATTAATTTTAATTACATTCACAATTATTTTTTAAAAAAAAATAGTTTTAATAAATAAAAAATATTAATTTTTATGATTCGAATTATTGAAGATATTTTTAAAAACTAAAAGCAAATAAGTTTCATAAATTCATTTAAAATTAATCCATCATATATGAAGAGATGAAGTGTTTTTAAACTAAAAATGTTCAGGAGTTTGAATAGTTTTTATATCAAATTTCTAACTAAAATTTATTATAATGAAAAAAATGTATTATTATATGTATAATATATCTAAACATAATTTTAATAAAATTTTATATATAATTTATCAAAAAAATAAATTGAATAAAATATTGTTTTCAATTAAAATTCATAATTTCACTATTCATAAAAATGAAACTTCTCAGAAAAATACCAAAAAATCATCCAAATGTTTTTTATATTATTCTTTCAAAAAATAATTATATTTGGTAAAATAAAATTTATATATGTTTCTAATATTATATATAAAACATGAAGGCCATTAAAAGGTGTAGAATAAACTTTTGCAAGAATATTTATCATCATGCGTACAATTTAATTTATTCATATTTCTGGTCTAGAAAAACATAAGAAAAACTTTAAATAGATGACTTAATATATATATATATATATATATAATTCATTAAAATAATTTATCGAAATTATATGAATTATTTTATTATGTTAAAACATGTTTAATTGCTTAAATATTTCATTCAAGTAAAATATTTCTTATATATTCAAAAGGGAATTATTTTAATTTCTAGTTAATGGGTCACCAAATAAGTATTATTAAATACACATGTAAATCATATTTTCATAATTTTCGTAATATTATTCATAAGAACTATTCCAAAATCTATGTGAAAATTATAATTATATTTTAATAAAAAAATTAATAGTTCATTGTAGTTTAGTAATAATGGATATTATGTGTATCAAAAAATGTTTAAGAAACTCATAATTGTGTGGAACTTAGCATAAAATCGTTGTTCGTTTACCAAAAGTTTTTCTGGTAGCACAAGTTTAACATGGTGATTTATAAAACACAAACCAAATATAGTGCTCTCAAAAAACAAAATCTATATCTAGTGTTGTGTGTAATAAAAAGTATCAACATATTGAAATTAATTTGAAATTATGTTCAAAAAATCATAGACTGTTACATTCTACCCCCCTTAAAATTAATTTCACCCTTGAAATTTTTTTAGGTTATTAGTGGTTCAACACGTGAATGTTTCTTTCATAAAACCCAGATATTGAAAATTAAAAATAAAACATCCTTAAAAAATTATGGATCCATAATGATTACCCAAAGAAACTCATAAATAGGTATCTAAATAGAATAACACATGCAGACCTTAAAAAATGAATATCAAAGAGAAATATAAATTTAATGTTATGAAGAAGAATTATATAGAATATTTTAAAGAGAATGTTAACAATAACAAATATATAACCGGAAGAGGGTTTAAAATTTTCATTAATATCTTCATTAAATGTTGATAATGGGACAATAATTAAATTAAAGACCCTTTTCATAATGAAGAAGATTGTTAAAAATAGTTACACTTATGTGAATTAATTCCATTTTATATGCTCAATCTCTTTCTACAATTGTGTCTTGACTAATTTTTACTTTGTCTGTTACTCCAAAAATTAAGGTGAATTTGTTATGCCTAAAGTTATAATGAATCATATGATCCATATGTAGAGTGATAAGTAATTACTTATATATTTAGTTATCATCACAAAAAATAGGTTTATAAATTTTATCCAATATGTATAAATCCTCATATGGTGACATAATACTATTATCTCTAAATCATAAACCGAATTTTACCAAAAAAATTCTTTAAACGGCCACCCTAATTACATTTATGAAAGATGAAAATCCAATTTATAAAAAACGTGTTCAAAAAATTTCTCAAAATAAACATAACAATGATCCCCCATATATAATAAAGTACTAATTGGTTTTCATATATCAAACTTGTGAATAAAATTATCATTTTATTTCTTAAACCATGATAATTACTAGAATTACCATAAATCCTTATTTAAAATATGAATTTTTTTTTCAAAAGATCACTAGATATACTCCTTATGTAAAAAAATAATGTGAACTCCGTCCATGGTAGTATAAACCAATTTTTTAACAAATACATTATTAATTATAAAATCATTAATAATAACCAATTTACCTTATCCATATCATAAACACTTTATCCTTATAAAATTTCAATTTCTCATATTATGGAACATGTTAAGAGTTACCTTCCCATAATTCATCATTAAAATTAAATCAATTTTCTAGTTCATCAGAATCATTGAAAAAATTATTGAAAACCGTAAAAGAAATTTTTTTAAAAACAATAATTATATTTTTTGTGCTTTATATAACATAATCTTTGAATTCTAAAACATGTACACTCCAATCATCTAACATTATTCCAAAACCTTTACTCATACATAATCGTCATATTATTCAAAACCCATTTCTTATAATATAAAATAAGTACCATATATTAAGGTTAATCAACCTCAATCTAATCATTATTTTTATGTTTAATGTAAACATTAATGTTACAACATCCCATACCTTTCACATTCCATTTGAGGACTCTTTACCTTCAGCAGTATAACAAATAATCATACCACATTCCAAATTATCATCATGATATTTCCACATAGAAAATTGGTTTTTATAGTAACAGTACTTTCCATATCTAAAACATTCAACATTAACCCAGTTTCTTCCACTTACCTCTATTTACTAAGACTATAAATCATAGTACATGTAACACTTATCATGGCATAATAATTCACAATCTTGGAAAATTACATATAGGATGACTAAACTTTAAATCCTACAAATAAATATTTAACAACTTCATGTCATCTTTATTGACATCCCTTGGAATATCATTAGAGATATCCCTTGAGATCTCACCAATTTTTCTCAAACCAGTTTTCTATGGTGGAGTAAACCATTTTTCCAATACCAACTATAGAGAACCAGGATTGACATACATATATATTACATCATTATAGATGAATACATCGAAAATTAAAATAATTCATGCTTGATGACCACAATAGTTTTTTGTATTTGAAAACATTAAACACATTATCTTATATATTGTTAAAAGATATCCAATATCCACCAATGTGGTATCTCCAATAATAATCATACTTAATACTTTTCGTCATAACATATTTAAAGGAATCACTTGAAATTGTGATCTCAGATGCTCTATAAGGGTAAACAAGTATGATATATGAGCATAAAAAGAACATAATAGTATGATAACATGAGAAAAAATATTTTTAGATCACACCCTACATATCAAATATCATATACACGAGTCATAGAATAAATATTTGAACTTAATAAGACATGAATTATAAGGTAACGAATAAAATAATCCATTAAATAATAGCATTGGAATAAGGCATGGAATTCTAGAAGATATGTAAACAAATAAATCATATCTATAGTATCAAGTCATACTTCCAAGGTCACCATAGTGGAATGGGTTCACTCCCAAAACCATATTTATAGTCATGGATCACTCCCAAGACCATCATAATGAAAATGTTCTTTATGAAATTGGTTCGACTCCTCATTCCAGCTGAATGTTATAGAAGGGGGTTCACCTTCCATTCCAGTACTATATTACTAATCGGATTTCACTTTTCATTCTAGCCCTGTATTATTGAACTGGGATCACATACTATTATATCATTATATAACTGATCTGGTTTCACTAATTATTTAGGCCTTGTATTACTAAATAAATTTCACACCTTGTTCTATCCCTATATTACTAAACTGAAGTCACTCCACACCACAACCTTATATTATTGAACTTATTTCACTTCTTGTTCAATCCATTTTTATCTAATGAGATATTAATATTTACCCAATGCATTTGAAGTAGATATAGGTTCTACCCATCAAATAAATAAACCATATATATGTTTTCCAAAAAATAATAAAACATCCATCATATCATAGCCAAAAAAATTAGATTAACTTCAAAAAAATCATATCATCACCTGTGAAATGAAATTAGTGTCATAAAAATATCATCCTATTATAAGACATAGAAAATAAAGGGGTCACATAATCATTTCATAAAATTATAACTCAGGAAAATAAGTGGGTTTCATAATATTTTTAAAATGGTATCACCTGTGAAAGAGAAACTAGTTTCATAAAAAAATCATCTAAAACATAAATCATTCAATGAATGGGTAACAATAGGATCCTTGGATCATATCCAAAAAAGCAGAAATTATATCAAATTATTTCATATAAAATGACAAATAATTTTCAAATAACCATTTTAAACATTTCTCAAGGAAAATTTCATTTTCAATTTGAAATACCCTTTTTAAAACATAAAACATTTTAAAAACAATTTCCTTTAAAAATAACCTCAAAAAATTATAAAGAAAAGTTGATAAATATTTTAGAACAATTATAAACATAAAATATTTTTTAAATCAATTTCCCAGGAAAATTAACAAAAAATATGATTTAAAATAATTTTATAAAACAATTATGGAAAATAATACTTTTGAATAAAATATATTTAATACTCATGAGAAATAATGTAATATTTTCTTAAAAAAATATTAATTGTATTAATTACCTAAGAATGGAAAAATTTTACAATTTCCATAATATTTCATGAATAACCATAGGAGAATAGAATATTGGATAATTCATGAGATATTGATCATATTATTTCAATAATAGAAGCAGAAAAATAAACAATCTTGATAAATGATGATATTGTGGAAATAAACTCTTACCACGAGGGAAAATTTGAATGATAATCCCCATGAAAGGGTAAAATTACATGATTATTAAAATACTATTATTATAATAATATTATTGATATAACATTTCAAATCGGACAATACACACCATGTAAAATACAATAATTTTATAACAAAACATGTGCTTTGAGAATGAAAATTTAGGCAAAATTATGTTACCAATTTGGTAACTATTGAACTATAAAAACCCATGAAATAGAGAACATAATATGTTTTTTTAAATTACCATAAATTTATTGCTAGTTATCATAAAATAAATTCATGGGAAGTATATATAACAAAAAAATAAATGACTTGAAAATAAGGCATCAGTCTTAGAGAAAAAAAGTGAGACTAGAAACACCCTTAATAAATGGGAAATGTTTGAATCATGAGATCCGAGAAATAATAACATAAATTAAAACATGTAACACTATTAAATAAATTAAATTCATGAAATTACTTGTCATTTGATATTATATAAATTCCACAATAAAAATAAGTGGTGAATATAACATATATCTCATAGAAATAAAAGCGAGACAAGAAAAGCTTTACCATAAGACTTGAATATCCTTAAACACATTCAAATATCCTGTATAATAAATATAATTTTATTATATATAAAAAAAATAAACATATACTTATATATTATAAAATATATTATTTTATTATTATTTTAATTTCTCAATTAGTAACAATTTCATGCTATAGTTATGTTTTGGGTAATAACCTCTTTTTCATAAATGTTTTGACATGTTTTTCATAATCCTTAACATAGATCATGATTGAATTATTTTTAAAATTTAAAAAATGATATTAATATCATATATATTCCATATATATTAATCTATAAAATATATAAATATTAAATTGAATACACTGTTCATGAATAATGTAGGTAATATTAACGCATGAACACTGTTTCTATTTTCTTATCACATTGAAAGATATAAAGTATATGACATCTATGTATATATATATATATATTATAATTCCAATATCATTATAATTTAATGTATAAAATATAATTTTAGGGAAACCACCCACAATACGTCTCATTTAAATTGTGAATGAATAACATCCCATTGAGGTGGTTGTAATCCACTCATCCACAATTAATGTTATAGTGTTCCCTCGAAATGGAAATCACGAAAATATATGTTATAAAAAAATTAAGGAAGCATAAATAAATTTAAAATAAAATATATATGAATAAAAACACTATTTCCAACATTATTCCTTATGTTGAATAATGGTTATGGAATAATAAATGATATATGTTCACGAGGTGGTAGTCCCTCGTACACATGAACGATGATTTTGTAATCCATTTTATGGGAATCTGTGTAATTGAAGGTCAAACACATAACATAAAAATTTATAATTATAATTAGTATAATTATTATATAATATATTATTTTAATAATAATAAATTTGGGGGTGGATAATGAAATAAAAGAAAATTTCTTATGGACGGTTGTTACCTATTCTTTGGGTAATTCCTTTTAATTTTAACCAAAGGACTAACATGGTTTAATTTATTACAAATGTGATGATTCTTGGATGAGAGATTATTTTTTTTAGATTTTTTATTTCTTTTTTCTGATCCAAATGGATTATTTGGTGGGAATAGTTTAGGGGGTGAGTGTCATTTTATAGATGAGGAGGAGTGGCATTCTTATAAATATATATGGTACACACTATTTTGAGGTCTCCCTTATATCATGTTCATACAATAATGGTCCATTTTAAATGGAATAGAGGATATTGTTAATTTATTTTCATAAAATAGTTTTATTTACAAGGTTTATTTTATTTTCACCTCAAATTAATGTTTAACTAGTATGTAAACTCATTTATATCTTAATCAATGTAATTCATTTTTATTACATTTACTAATATTTTTTGTCAAAAGATAAGGTTACCATACTGAAAAATCTAAAATAGTCTAATTCAAAAATATTTAAACTATATTTTCTAATTTTAAAGAAAAATTGGGATAAATTAATTTAAAATTAATCCCACTGACCCGATAAGGCAACATGTTTTTAAACTGAAAATATTTGTAATATTAAAATGTTTTAATATCAAATTTTAAATTGAAATTGATTCTAATTACCCAAATAATATTAATATATATATTATTTATCTTAATATACATTCAATATAATTTAAATGATAGTTTAAATAGATAAGTGAATTATACTAAAATGTTGTTTTTAATAAAAATTCAGTTTTTTAACTGTTCATAAAAATTAAAAATTCTTAGAAAAATAACAAAAATTTAACCAATGTAAATTATTTTATTTTTATTTTAAAAACTAAAATCATTAATTCAAATAAAATTTATAAAATATTCAACTGATATATTTAACCTATTTTTTCTATTAAATGGCAGTAATACTTCCTTTTAGAAAGAATATATATCTTTATATGTAAAATTTTATATTCTTATGTCCTTCCTAGAAAACAGATAATATAAAGGATAAATATTTTAATTAATATAATATACCCATATTTCAGAAAATTAAAATTTTAATTTTTTTGAATAAATAATAGAGGTAAATATGTTTTATTTCATAAATGTAGTTTTATAGTAAAATATTTCATATATTTTAATAAGTGTTTTGTTATTATTTCCAGGTAATTGGACAGTACATAATTATTCTTATATACAAGTCTAAAACATTTTTTAAATATTTAATAAATCTTATTAATAACTACAATTCCAATGGTTGGATAAAAATTATAATAATATTTAAATAATAATATTAATAAGAAAATGTAGTTTGATAAAACATGGTATTCCATGTAACCCATGATACTAAAGGAAATCAGTATTGTGTGTAACATATACCATTTTTAGTGTTGTGTGTATTGAAATATAATCTATGTGTTTCCTATAATGCGAGATTAAATTGGTGTTTCATGCAATGAAAATGAAACATATTACATTCATATAACACATCCAATATTCACTATTGCGTGAAATGAAAAATATTGAAAATTTTAAATTATTTGAAAAATAATTCACAAAATCTTAGGGATTTACATTATACCCCAATTTAAATGAGTTTCAACCTTGATATTTTTATATATTATCAATTGTTTAATACTTTAATGTTCTTCTCATGAAAATCTGCATGGTAAAATTAATACAAAAACATCCTTTTAAAAAGAAAGATGGAACAAAAATGGTTACACAAAGTAACTAATAACTATGTATCCTTGTAGGAAAACATAGTTTTAAGTGAAAACATTGACATTAAGGATAAATATTAATATCAAGTCTTGATATAGAGCGATGTAAATGATAGTGAGGATAAAGTTAACAATTGTAAATTCATAATAAGAACAGGCCTGAAAATATTCTTTGATAAAATAAAAAATGATTATATGTTGGAAATGTTTTAATTCCAGCACCCTTTCCTAATGACAGTGAATTTTAAGAAGTATATATATGTAATTGATTTAATTCCATTTTATATACTAAATTTTACACTTTGGTTGTGTATTGACCAATTTCGACTTCATATCTTACTTCTAAAATGATAGTGAATTTATTATGCCTGATGCACTAACAGATCATAAGATCTATATGTATAATGATAAGTACAACCATATATATTAAAATATCATCATAAGAAATGTAAGAATTGGTAATCCAATATTCATAAATCCTCATAGAGATAGATAATAAAATAATATATAAAATACCAACCTAAGTTAAACTTAAATCATTCAATAGACGATCAACCTTTTAAACCATCTAAAATATGAAAACCCAATAATTTGGAATAAGGGTCACTAAATTTATAAAAATTAGCATAAAATTGATCCCCCATATATCATAATGTATATATTGGTCATCACATACTGAACATTTGAATAACTTTATCATTATTTTACATAAAAAGGTAATAACATGAATTTCCATAAATCCTTATTGAAAACCTTCTTGATTTCTTATTCCAAATATTAGTGGATATTATTCTTAAATCCAAAAATTACATAAAATAAATCCATGATAGCCTAAACCACTTTTTTATCAAAACATTTATTTGTTCTAAGTTTATAAATATTATCATATTTAATTTATCCATATCATCATCCCGTTATCCACATAAAATATCATTTTCACATCCTTTTGAAGAAGTTAAGGGATACATTACCTTAATGTTACCTTACTATAAGATCATTTTTCTAGGCCATTTGTATCATAATAAACCATCCTTGAAAATACATAAATAAAAAATTCCACAAAAAATACTTACATTCATTATGATTCATATAACATAATCTTTGAATTCAAAATTATATATACTTCAATCAGCCAAATTTATTCTTAAACTAATAATCAGTCCCCATAAACTTATTATTTAATACATAATTAATATTATATGAATTATAAATCATGTATTATGGTTCATCAACCTCAATTTATTAAGTATTATTACATTTAATAGAACCAACATTATAAGAACATACCATAACTTTCACATTTCAAGTCTGGTCTTATTATCTTAAACAGTATAATAAATAATCACCCCACCATCTAGATTATCTTAATGAGATTTCAATTCAAGATATTGATTTTTATAATGCCCATACATTCATATTTTGGGTCATTCTATGCTAACTGAGTTCCTTCTTTTTCGTGTTATTCACTATGTCCTGAAAGCATTGTTTGAGCAATATATATCATAACAGAAAACCATATAATCATTAAAAATTACTTATATGATGCCTAAATCATGTCACATAATTTTAAATATATATCACATTAGGATTTTCCTTTGATGTATAAAAATAAATATCCTTTAAAATATCCCAATGGGTTTCATTAAATTTTTCTATAGTATCTAAAGTTTGAGTATACCCTTAATTTGATACAAATTATAGTGACCCAGGAATAAAATACATGGATAGTACACCATTTGAGATGAATATTCATCACATTGGAAAAATAAATGCCTAAATTTGGTAAATGTTAAGTGTCATTAGAAACATAGAAAACAATATATTCTAACTTGTTTAAAGATATCCAAATTATCCTATAAAGATATTCCCATTTAGTACCCATACATAAAACATTTCTTGAGAACCTTGGGAAATTAAACAAAAAATGTTGATAGGAGGTGCTCTATAGGAGAAAACATGTAATCTATGAAATCATAACATAAACCTACTTTTATAAGTACATGAGAATAAAATTATAAAATCATACACTATATTTCAAAGATCATACACATGAGTTCTGGAATAAATACTGTAAGTTAATAAGAAATCACTCATAAGGGGATAAATAGAATAACCCATGAAATCATCACATAGAAATGTGTCATGGAATAGTGGAAGACAAATAACGATAAAAATTGATTTCCATAGTAGTCAAGTCTTACATTCATGTCTCTCTTAGTTGACTTTTTTTCACTCTCAAAACAATTTAATTGTAATGTTAACTCCATATACCATCTTATTTTAAAAAATTACATTAATAAAACATGTTTATCGCCATTCTAGACTTTATTAATAGACTGAGTTTAGTCCTCATTTTAGCCATGTATCACAGAACGAAGTTCATTACTATTTACAACCATTTATTATTTAATTGGGATCACTCCTTAGTCCATCCCTATATTAATGTGCTAATTTCAATCCCCTTTTAAATCTTCTATTACTGAATTAGGGTTACTTTCTTCTCTATCCCAATATTTAGGAATTTAGTTTAGTCCTTGATCATACCATGTATTACAAAACTAGGTTCATATTCCATTCACATATTGTATTACTACATAGATTTTACTCTATATTCTAGCCCAGTATTAATAAACTGAGTTCACTCATCGTCCAAGCCTTGTATTAATGATATGAGATCATTCCTTACTTCATACCAATATTACTGAATCTAGAAAAATCCATGTTCTAGCCATGAGTATATAATGATGTATAAATATTTTCCAAATTCATAGGCAGGAGATATTGTTCCCACCCATCAGATAATGAAATCAAATATATATCTATATATATGACACAAGATAATAAAACATTAATCATATCATGTCCAATAAAAAGATATGGTCATTATAAACATCATATCATAAACCATGAAATGAAATGTTCATCTTAAAAATTACTTCATATCATTACCAGTGGAAAATATATAGGTTTCATAATCATTTAATCATGGAATAACTCATGAATAGAGGAGATCCTAGAGTTGTGGATCTATATCCCTAAATCCAGGTATACATAGAATTCAAGATTTTGATCACAACCTTGATCCCTTCAATGTTAACAATACTCATGTGAAAATTTGGGTGCAGATATATAAGCTCAACTAGATATGTTGTCATCCCCATATATTATGGGATATTGCATCTACTATTTGAAATACCATCAGAAATAATCGTCAAACGGATAATGTAAGTTTTGGGCATTTTTCATGTGTCCTTATAGAGGATTACATGGAAAGTACTTTGGTGGAGGAAGGTTTCCTTTCAACCAAGTATGATTATATCTCATAAAGTATTTTTTTATGAAAGGAAGCTGAAATTTTGCAGAGATTGTAATTTCTTTGGGAACCTCTCTGAAAAATGTAAAAGGGAGAGCACATGATCTTTCTGAAACATAATGGGACATGATGTGTCCACCGGTACAAAGTCCACTAATTAAAAGAAACTAAAATCTGGTATCTCCCTTGATCCTCAACATATGAATTCTCAGTAGGATGTCATAAATGAAAACATTATCTCGCTTACTGTAATGGTTGATATTGAGCAAATGGGAAAACAAATTATTCCATAGCATGACTATATTTCTTATGGGACTGAATATTGTCTTCATATGAGTTTTACATCTCTTAATGGGGAAGGAAGATAGTCCTTACTCAGAGGGTGTTCAGACTGGTTTTTGTGATGTTGATGCTCTGAATGACACAATGAGTAAGAACACATTTCCTGCTTCACATTCCACACATGCCACTATTTTTCCGTCTGTTGATTTTTTAGGAGGGTCTCATCATACAGATGAGCATAAATGGATGAATCTTACCCAAATGTGGCCCATACCCTTAAGATTAAAATTATGAATCATTTAGTGGTTATCCACTATCTGCCTCTTATTAAGGACAACCTCTACATGATCCACATATTACTACAATGATTTCAGTGGAAGCTATTGAACAAGTTGTGATAGAGCCAAGTCATGTGCCAGAAATGCATTTATCCACTCCAATTATCCCTGTCAGTGGTGTGTTTTTTTGTTTGTGATACGTCACAGGTAATTACCCTACACTCTCATTTACATGATCCAATTAATATTTAGTATGGGTTCTTGGATATGGATGATTCTTTCATTCAGGTTCCCTCCAATAAGAATGCAAAGAGAAGAATGGATGATGAGGATGCAAGGGCATTTTCCCAATACTCTAATAAGTTTAGTCCACTTAATACAGTTTTATGGTCTGATTATCCAAGGGATGATCAGTCATATGAGGATTAGGATAATGTAGAAAAGGTGGCTGAGCTAGGGGTATTTATGAGGCAAAGACCTCCAATTCCAAGAAGGGGAAGAGAAACAATGCTCAGAAAGAGGATACATAAGATACGCCTCATACACGGGGAATAACTTCCCTTCATAAATGAAAATTGTAATTTTTAACTATCAAGGGATTGGGAATGATCCCACGGTCAAGTCCCTTAGACATATTTCCATGACTAACAAGCTTTCTCTTTTTGGACTTGATATGCCAAAGATGAATTTTGTCAATTGGAGAGCATACAAGTGGGAGTCTTCTGTTTATTCTCTAGTATCTCACAATATGAATGACGATAATGTCTACTGTCTATGAATACTAAAACATGATTCTATCAGTCTTTTTTCTATCACTTAAGGCAATCATGTTGTCTTAGCAACTTTTGGCATGTAGGGGACCACCTTCTATGTGTCTTTTGTTTATGAATCTAATTAAAAAATTAAAAGGAGGGAGTTATGTAGTAAGATTGAGTCCTTATCCACACAAGTGCCTCATAATGGGATAATCCTTGGATATTTTTATACTATTAAGCATCCTGAGGAGAATAATTGTCTCATCCTTAATAGAACTGCATCTAATCATTTTTTTCAATGCAATGGTCATTTTAATCTGGTCGAAGTGTCTACTGTTGATGCATATTTTATGTGGTGATGATATGCTCTTAATGGAAGACAAGCGTGAAATTTGGATAAGTTTCTCTTTCAAGTTGATGATAGGAATTAATTTTTTAATGATATTGGTCTCATCCTTCCAAAGACTCATTCTAACCATAATGCTTTGGTGGTTGACTTCTCTAGTGCTGGTGTGTGGTTGGACCCATTTTCATTCAAATTTAATAATCCATCTCTTATGATTCTGCAGTGTCGAGAGATTGTTATTGATGCATGGAATTGGGTGTCCCGCGGTTCTCACTTCCATATTTTATCATTAAATTTGAAGAACACTAGAATAATGATTAAGGAATTAAATAAGTTATCATTCTCTAAGCTTGATCACGACATTAATGCTAGTAAAAGTCATTTATTGGAATGCCAGAATGTAAATCTGCTTTAGTGCATACCATCAAATGCTGAAATTTTGGCATTTCCAAATTGGGATGGCCCACTCAAGATCAAAGAGAATCTGTTTAGGTCATTATATAATATTTGGTGGCTCGTGGAATGGGATAGGAATTCCAGATTTTTCTATCAACTTCATAAAGAACAGAAGATCAGGAGAGGTTTCACTTCTCTTAATATTAATTGGAATTTACTCACATCAGAGAATGAGATATAAAATGCACTCACTAATTATTTTTCTGATCTTTATTCTAAAAGTGGGGCTGATTGAACTCACATGATTGTGAATA
This sequence comes from Viscum album, assembly GCA_963277665.1. NCBI lineage: Eukaryota > Viridiplantae > Streptophyta > Magnoliopsida > Santalales > Viscaceae > Viscum > Viscum album. The sequence goes on along the minus strand of OY728150.1, from coordinate 1,354,870,556 downwards.
ATATAATTCCCATTATTTATGGTCAAGAAAAAGATAAATTAGTTGAGTCACCTGGGGTAAAGAATATTAGAGTGGCCCTTTTCTCTCAAAACATTTATAGTGTTTCTGGGATGAATGGTTTCACTAATAAATTTTTTATGTTTAATTGGATGATTTCTCATGATGGGGTTATTAATACAGTGAGAGAATTCTTTCTTCATACTTCCATGAATTATGGTGAAAACTAAAATTTTATAACTATCATACCAAATAAGGATAATGATGTGGACATTAAAAATTTTAGAATCGTTTTAATTGGAAACACCATTCTCAAAGCCATTAGTAAAATTATTGCTACAGGGCTGGGAAATTTGACTAAGGGTCTCATTTCTTTGAATTTGTTTGGTTTTATTCCAAGAAAGAATATTCAGACCTATATTTTTACAGCATCTGAATGTATCAATGTTATGAGGAGGAAGGTAAAACAAAGTAAATTTGCTGTGAAGATTGATATTTCAAAAGCTTTTGACACTATGAAATGGATCATTATTTTCCCCATTCTTAGGATGCATGAATTCTTTATCAAGTTAACTAGCTTGGTTCATATTATTCTTAAGAGTTATAGGCTTTCAGTTCAGGTCAATGGTTCTCCATGGGGTTTCTTTCATTGTTCTAGGGGTAATCGATAGGGGGATCCCCTTTCGGGGATTATCATTGTCCTTTATGAGGATTACTGGAGGCTTTTCCTCAATAGCCTTGTCCAAGTTAGGTTATATAATCAGCTCTGAGTTGGAAGGGATATTTTTTATCCCACTCAACTTTTCTATGATGAGGACATTCTTTTGTTTGTGCTGACCGATATACTAACTGTTTCCTCATTTAAAATCATTTTTCATAATTATGAGGATGTTTATGGAAATGTACTCAGTTGGAAAAAAATCATTAGTGTTCATTGGTGATGGTGTGTCCATCCGAAAATAGAACAGAGTTGAAATATCCCTCGGTGTTAAGAAAGGTTCTTTACCCTTTAAATATCTTGGAGTACCTCTTTTTTGGGGACGTGTGAAAATGTTCAACCATGACTCTTATCTCTCACGTATTATTTCTCAGATGGCTACATGGAAGGGGAAATCTGTCTTCCAGGTTGGAAGAATCTACCTTGGTAACTCAATGATTACATCATAGTTTATTTATGTGTTCTCCATTTATATATGGCCTTAGTCCCTGATCAAGGATCTCCAAAGGCGGATCATGAATTTTATATAGAGAGACTGAATCAATGAAAAGAATTTGTTCATGGTGGCATATAATGATTGAATTAAAACAACTGATATGGGAGGTTTATGCATAAAAGATTTGGGTATTTTCAATGAATCCCTTCTATAAAAATTTACTTGGAGTCCGTTTACATCCAATGGCAGATCCATGGAGTTTGGTTCATCTTGTTTCATTCTATGACTTTGGACAGGGTTGTCATCTTACTTTTATTCTTCGATTTGGATTACCATGAAGTCCAGTTTTACTAGCATAATCAAATCATCTAAATGGATTGTTTGTAGGGAGTCCTTTCCGAATGCATAGAGCACTCCATGGCTTACCCGTCCTCTGAAAGAGGTTTATGGGATTCCCTGTACTCTGGTGCATGCTAAAATATCCTTTGTTCTAGCTGGTGATGTACATGACTATGACTTTATTCCTTCCCAATTTCAAACTTAAATAGAGAGTTAAATATTTATTGATATCGACACTATCATCTGGAAGCCGTGCTATACTGTTCTTCTAAGTACCAGGGGGTGGTATCATTAAATGTGTGATTGGAAGATTTGTACTCTTCGGCGGTTGATGGCCTTTCATACGTTATTTAGTCCCCCTACTGAGTATCTTCTTCTTTAGAGGATATGGAAACGGAGACTCCATGTTCAGTATATGCTTCAGAAGATTGGAATTCAACTTGCCTCGGCCTATCCTTTATGTCTTGCGATAGAGGAGGTCATTGAATATATTTATATTTCTGGAAATTTTCATGCATTATATGGATCTATATCCAAGATATGACTAGATGTAGATTTGAGATGCGTAACATGGTGGAGTTATTTGCCTCTATTAATGACACATTGTGAAGTGATCATGTAAAGAGTAAAGTTTTGTCTCATACTTCAATAGCATTGGGTTTTATACAGGAAGAAAAAAATAACCTGGTTTTTAAGGACAAAAAACATACTTTTTTGTGCTGGAGTCAGACATATTCATATGGCTATTAGCAGTGCCTTTAAGATTCAGATTTTTTTCATGAATAATTATTGTAAATAAATTATTATTATAAGAATCTTCTGTGTCTCTGGAAGGACCAAAAATCCATTGCTGTTGAATTCAATCAGGTGGATTCCCCCAATCCATTCTTGGGTGAATGTCAATGTTGATGGGGTGCATGCTGGTGCATGTTGGTCTATAGGTTTTGGCGGTTTTTCCCATTCCTATCGAGGCTTAATTAAGGTCTATTTATATCATTTTATTAGGAATGTAACTACTATTGAAGCTGAACATTGGGCCATGATTAAGGCCATCACTTATGCAGCTCATCATAGATGACACTTTCGTTGGATTGAATATAACTCGATGGTGGCTGTTGAATTTTCCAGAGGCGGTCCAGGAATGTACCTTGGGGGATGCTGTCACCTTGGGTTGAATGATTTAAACTCATTGGTGTCATAACCCTTTATGATACACAGGTCTATAGAGAAGTGAATCAAGTTGATGATGTGTTGTCAAAGAAGGCTATTGTAAATTCATGTTCGGTGTGGTCCTGTATAGTCCTTGAGTGTTTATTAAATTTGTTTGGAGAGGATTCATGTGGAACATTCTATACTAGGCTTTGTAAACACCCTTGTAATGTTCTAACTATGGTCTGTTATTTTATTTAATAAATTTTGGTAGGAGTGGGGTTTCCTCACTTAGGTACTTTTTGGTTTCATAATTTTTTTTCAAAACCATTCCTTTTAATATAATATTTAAAACACATAAAAGAATATTTCAAAAAAAATTAAAAACATTTGAAACATATTAATTTTTTAGAAAATTTATTTCATGAAAATTATAATAAATGTTAATTTAAAATTATTTTGGAAAACCATTTTAGAAAACTTGGATTTTTGATATAATAGATTTTAGAACAAAGATAAATAAAGTTGGATTTGATTAAAAGAATTTTTTTTTGGATATGTACTAAATTCCATTAAAATTATACCATTACATGAATATATTATAGATAAAAACAAGAGAATAAAATTCATGAAAATTCATTAAATACGGACCATATTATTTCATCAATAGTATGGTAATTATAAATAATTATGATAAATGATGATATTGTTGAAATAAACTCTTAACACCGTAGAAACATTGAATTCTAATAAAAATATAAGAATAATATTACATTAAGATTAAAATATAATGAAAGGAAGTATATTAATTATAAAACCTGTCAAAAGGATGTATATTACCCCCCATAAAATAATATAGGTTCAAAAAAAACAGATGTGTCTCAAAGAAGGAAAATTCAGACAAAATTACTTTAGCGATTTCGTAAAATTTAAACTGTAAAACCCCATAAAATAGATATCATAAAATGGATATTTAAATACATATTAATTTAATAGTATGGATCATAAAATACATTCATGTCCATTATATACAGCACATAAAATAAATTAGTGGTGCATATGGCATAATTCTCATAAGAATAAAAATTATATTATAATTCCCTATAAAACATTAGTATCTTTTGAATCATGAGACCAATGAAATAATTATAGAAATTCAAACTGTTTATATCATTAATTAATGTAAAATAATTATATAATACGTCATAAGGAAGTATATATTCAACACAATAAGAATATGTGTTGCATATTGTATATATCTCACAGGAATAAAATTGAGCCGAGAACACCCTTACCGTAATTCTAGAAATTCAATATTCATACTCAAACATCATGTATAATAAATATATTTTTATTATAAATATAATAAAGAAAAATATAATTATATATCATACCATATATGATCTGATTAAAACTTCATATTTCACATTTATTAACAATTTCATGCTAACGTTAAGTTTCAGGTTATAACGACATTGTTTTTCGTATATGTTTGGGATTACTGTTGCTGTTCCTCATAATGAGGTCATTTTATACTTATTTTCCATAATGTAAAAAAAGTATATAAATAAATTTTTTATTTTGAATATTATATTCTAGAATGATGTAAATCAGAAATTGAATACACTATTCCTGGAGACAGTAGGTAGTACAAAAAAAAATCTATTTATGATTTATTTTCAAATTTAATGAATGTAAAAAATGATATATATATATATATATATATTATAATTAACATATCCTTATTATTTCATATATACCATATAGGTTTACTAAATTCATATTTCATAATTCCAATGTAATGTTTGAATAAATCACATCATTTTTTAGAGGTTGTAGTCGACATGTCCACAAATGAAGTTATTGTATTCACAAAAATTGAAAGCATGAATGAATGAGTTATAGAATAATTCCATAATCATAAGTAAATCATAAATACCATATATTTAATAAAAAATAAAATATAAATCCTAATTATAATCCTTTTAATGTTGCAATGGATGTATAAATGAAAAACATTCATGAGGTTAGAGTCCTCCATACACATGAACGATGATCATATATCCAATTTTACGGAGTGTGTAGGTTTAGGTAAAATCCTAAAAATAAAAATATATTATTATATTTGTGATACAGATGATATTATATAATAATTGAATAAGAATAATTGTGATAGTGTATAATTAAAGAATAAATATTCTTGTGGTAGTATGTTACCTCTTATTTGGGTAATTACTTTTGGTTTGCACCAAAGGACTAAATTTGATTGTTTTCTTCAAAAATAGACCCTTTTAGATTGAGAGGGGTTATGTTGGGGGATCATTTATGTTGTTTTTTCTAGAATAAAATTGTTAGATATGTGTGATTTAATGGGGGGGGGTGAGTTTCCTTTCATAGTGGAGGAGGAGTGTAATAGTTCTTATTATAAAAAGGTAATCACAATTTGAAGGTCATCCCTACATCATGCGGCTCGAAAAAATGGTCCATTTTTTATAATTTTGTGATGGCTGTAAAAAATCAAAAAAATAAATTAAAACATTTACATCCCTGATTTATTGAATGAATCATAATTACACCATATAATAAAATGTTATATGTTTCCAATTAAATATTTGTACGATCATTAATATAAAATAACATCAATTACAGAGAAGCTATTCCCATTTCCAAAAAAAACACAAATTTCTTTTACTAAAGGATTTGACCATAAACCTTAAAAACAAATGCTCTCGAAATGATGAGATAATATCAAAAACTCAAAATAATGTATATAAAAAAATCTAATAAAAATATATTAATTAAAATACTTATATAAGAGGTTCTGAATTATGTAATTAATAAATTTAATTTAATTATCTATGATATTATGTACAAGTGAATTAGACATTCATACATAAGGTAAGGGAATTCTCGATCCTAGCTCCCTTTCCTTAGGTTACACCTCTTTCATGGAAAAGTTCAGTGTGGGTATTCCTTTAATGTTCCTAAAATATAATTTCATTATTAATCCATTTTTAATTTTGAGAATATACATGTTTCTTACCTTATTTAATGACTCTCTTAAACATTTTACAAAATAAAACTTCTTTCCAATTCACAGATTGAATCCATTGGAGATAGTTTCTTCCTCACTCAGATGGTATGATTCATATACCATATGTGTTCTTCAATTTCTCATTTTGGAAACCCAATGATTATTCAGGAATGTCTGATTTATGAAATTATCATCAAACTCATTTCCTTTTAATGGTTTACTTTATAACTAATATTGTTATGTGTTCTAAGTGGAATTCATGATAATCTAAATGTTATATTATGAAGGGTGTACCTAGAATTATATGTCCCTCTAACTGATTGGATAATGTGACATATATATTGAGATGATGTGTATAATGTATGAAAATTATTCTATCATTGTTCGCAATGATGATTTTATGATTATTCACAAATTTTATACATGAACATGATGATATCTTTGTTCACAAAAATGTGTGGTAGTTGAACATTAAGACATGATGTTTCATTTTTATACATTTCCAAATTCCATTACTTTATATAATTGTTCCTCCAGTGATTATAATGATGATATGATTCTTATTATATGATGATTATTATTATTGTCACCCATGTTATATAAATTAATGACACCATTAATCCTTTTTTTGGGATTTCAGATCACGCTATTATTTAATTTATATCCTTAGGTAACTATGGGTATTAAGAAAAACATGATATTTCAATTTAAACAAAAGAAATTTTTTAATAAGTTATTATGTTTTATTATGCATAAGTCATGTATGGTCTTAATTTTACTTTGATACTAAACTATTGGATCATATATTGTAATTTTTTTTGCATTTGTTATAAAAATGATGTAATGGTCAGGTAAAAAAAAGTAGTTTATCTATAGTTGGTGTTAGAGAACTGTTTAGTTTATTTTGGAATTAGGATTATACAATGCTGTTAAAAGCCCTTAGGATAAGTCCACCCGAATTAATATTTTTTAGAAAAAAATAATAACATAGAGATCCCATAATATATGGATTTATAGTGAATTTTTTGAAAGGATAAATTAGTCTCTCTTTGTTGAAATACTTTTTTTTGATTAATTTTCTATTTTAAAAATGGTGGAAACTATGAGAAACTAGGCCAATAACCCTAGTGAGGCACAATGCAACAAGTTTCTGAATGACATCCCTAATTCTATAAGAGGAGGGATTCAAAAAATTATATCGATGCTTACCGAGCTATATCTAGTTGTGAAAAAAATATGATCTACATAGAACACCTTCCTTCACATAAGAAAGTGAAATTGGCAACCAAGTCATTCATGAAACAATGAGAATGAAAATTTAGTGGATCTTCTAGTCCACTAATTTATGAACAATGGGCCAACAAAATAGGGAAGAACTTTTCTATGCTCTACTGTTATGAGATAGAGAAAGTTAATTTGGATGGTTATAATTTAGATGGATATGCTTTTAAATGGTTGTAATTGATAAATAACACCAGAGAAATGAAATAAATAGAATATATGGAGTGGGAAGACATTAAGAAAATCATTCTTAACAAATATTTCCCTCAGAATCATCATAAACAGATGGAAATATAGTTCATTTAGATAAATAAAATGGAATGTGAATCTATCAAGGGTTATGAATAAATCTTCACAAGGATAACAAGGTATTTCATGGGTTATTATATCAACAACGAGAGAAAATGGATATATTCTTTAGTGGATTATAATAACACCTTTAAAATGATCTCGCTATCAAATACATTGTGATTTATTAAGATGTATCCAATAGATCTCTCAAATTTGATATTGTATTCTAATAATCGTCACATTATTTTGGAGATAAGAAGATAATAATTTAGTTTCAATCTGGTACGTCAATTGAAAAAAGTGGTAAGCTGATCTGACAACACATATGTCCAAAATGTGGGATGAAAAATCAAAAGGAATTCCTTCAATGGGTTGTGGAAATAATTCAAGTGTGGGATATATGGAAACAATGCTCATATATTTTAAAGTGACATGAATAAGTAGGCCAACATTATAGAGTAAAGTAGAGAACAACCCACGGTTCAATGCTTAACCTAAATGGATCGAGGGAACCATGAAATCCAGTGCACTAAAAATCGACTCATGGAGGGTAATTAGTGTCAGAATCCACCAAAGATAAATGAATAAGGGAATATTTTTCCATCATCACTCTTAAATTGGATCAATAAGATGAATTCTCACAAGGTGTGCTTCTTATTCTCTGAATGATGGAAAATTTATTATTTTATTCTAGTTCTAATAATTCTCTTATATCATTAATGTTTGCTAGAAATTCTGAATTTAATCCTTAAATCATTGAAGTAATGATATCAGTAAAAACATTTAGTTGTTCAATCATTTTAAACCATGTGTTGTAATCATATCATATTGGAATATGTAGGAATATTCTTCTATTGAATCTCATAATAATCCCCATTATCCAATTTGATTCTATAATGGGCATAGATTTTCTTCTTCTAATTAGATCCCACGTGAACTTTTTGGAAAAGGAAATATCGTTTCATATTATGAACCATACCAGGGGTCATATATAAATGCAAGGAAGACCATGAATCTCCATGGTAAAATATCTCAATGGTGTGTGTGATGATGAAATGTGGATAAGAATACCTCGCTCAAATTGTTGGGACAAAGGAAGTTATAAACCTAGAAGAAATTCCAATTTCTAGAAAATATAGTGATGTATTTTCAGAAGAGTTACTCAAAATTCCCCATACCATAAGGTAAATTGCTCAATAGAATTTATACCCAAATATACTCTTATCTAAAAATTTTATTACAGGACAGACTTAATCAAACTGGGGGAGTCAATGAAGAATCCACAAGAGCATTTTTACAATGCTTTTGATTCTCCCAAGTGAACACCATTTGGTGTAAAAGTGATATTATTAAAGAAAATATAGGGATGGAAGAGGTTATGTATCAATTTTTATGATGTCTATAACATCAAAAAAAGAACACATATCCTCTTACAATGATAGATGACTTTTTCAATCAACTATAAAGAGATCAATACTTTGTAAAGATGGATCATCTTTCGTGGTATCATCAACTGAAGGTGAATATGTATGATATTCAAAAGACTTCAATCCATAAAAGGTATAGGAACTATGATTTTCATGTTATTACCTCCAAACATACTATTTACCACGAAATGTTTTTTGAATTTGATGCATATTTTTATTAGACATTTCCTTGAATTTTGATTATTACTGTTTATCGATGTTATTCTCATCTAATCCAATATAAATGAGGAACACAAAGAACATCAATGAATTTTGATAGTAACTTTAATTATAGAGAAATTCTATTACATATTCAGTAAGTTTGAATTTTGGATGTAGTGAGTCACATTCATGGGATAATTACTCACATGTGAAGGAATTTAAATGTGCCCTTCAGAAAAAAATGCCATCGAAGAATGGAAAAGACCCACTTGTGTCAGAGATATTCACAAATTACATGGATAAAAAGGGTACAACTGATTCATTGTGAGAATTTTTTTAATGTTATATATCCCACTAACTATGTAAACATAGATTGATGTAATGTATATATGGATAGAATACTGTGATTAAATTTTCAAGGAGATTAAGAAGAGGCTAATCACTACACCTATATTCATATTATTAATAAGTGGAGATATTTTTTTTGATATAAAGTGATGGTTCATGAATCTCTTCGGTTATTTATTGAGGTATAATGATAAATTGATAGTAGACACCTCATGATAGTTGAATATCGATTAGTAGAACTACCTATGCATGATATAAGATTATCTTCTTGGATTTATTCCCTAAAAATCTAGAAGCACTACATCTATGGTGATAAGTGTGACATATATATAGATCATAAGATCCTAAATTACATATTCAACCAAAATGAGAAAAACATGTTCCAAATTATATTGTTAGAGATAAACAAGGACTATAATTTCTCTTTTCACTATCATCCATGTAAGGAAAACAAGGTAGGTGATGATCTTGGTAGAAAAAACCTACTACTCTATCTGCGGTGAAAATCGAGAAAGACCCTTTCATCAGGGATAGTAAATAGATGGATTTGAAAATAATAACAACAGAGAATACATCCTTCCTTTAACAAATGATTTACTAGCGATATATACATGAAAAGATCATGGAGGAAGAAAGGGAAGATATAGAATTATAAAATAAATTGAATGTAGTAAATGAATGAAATATAAATAAGATCTATATGTATTAGGACTCTATGATTCTATTTGATATGAACCTATGTGTGCCTTAATCCCCAATGATAATGAATGATCAATTTGATAATTCACATAGATCCCCATTCTATTTCCATCCTATAAGTACCAAAATGTACCATGATTTTTTAGAAAACTTCATAGTGGGATATCATGAATAAGGATATTAATGATCATATCTCAATTTGTTTGATATGTCAGCTAGTTAACACATGATTACAAATGTCCAAGGGGATGATGCACCCAATTCCTATAGCCATGTGGAAAAGTGAGAATGTCACTATGGAAATATTCACTGGTCCCCCAATGCCATTGATGAGAAACAATTATACATGTTTTTTGGTGGATCAAATCAATAAGGATTCCCACATTATAGAAATTCGACAAGATTTATCACATTAACAAATTTCTAGTATATATTTGAAGGATTTGGTGAGGCTGTATAGGGTACCACTTTCAATCACCTATAATTGTGATCAATGTTTAACATATAGATTCTTTGCAAGTCATTGACATTCATTGAGTAATGAATTTACTTCTTAAAAAAGCTAATCTCTCCAAAATAGAGGTCTGATCTGAATAGACTATTCACAAAATTGAAGACATGTTGAGATCCTACTCAATGTAATTAAAAGGGGAATGGTATAATAATCTCCCATTGGTTAAGATCACATACATCAATAATTTTCACTCTAGTATTCAAATAGATCCATATAAAGCTCTATATCGGAATTGATGTGGAACTCCATCCAATTAGGATAAAGTTGGTGAATGAAATCTCTATGGACCTGATCCTGTAAAAGAGATGATCAAGAAGGTTCAAGAAATCCAATAATATATAAATTTTTCTCAGTTTTAGGAAAATCGCAATGCTAACAACCCTAGAATGAATTTGGTTATTTATTTTAGGGACAATGATTTCCTTTGAATATCATAATAGAATATTGTTATCCAATTTTAGAAGAAAGGGAAGCTTAGCTAAAAGTAAATTGGTGCCTTTAAGACCATTGATATCATAAAATTAGTGGGATATCATCTTTCACTTCCACTAATTATGGCTCAATTTCATGAGTTCTTTAATCTATCTCTCCTAATGATGTACAAAACTGACCCATCACATGTACAGAATCTTGAGGTGGTATGACGGGAGAATGTCCTCTTATATGAAGAGAAACCAGTAAGGATCTTGGACCTTAGAGACAAAGTATTACACAGAAAGAAACCCACCTTGTCAAATTGTTGTGGGGGTTCATATGTATGAATAGGTGACATGGGAATCAATTGATGCGATGGGGAACATGTGACCTCATATATTTTCACATTAATATATAAAATAAAAAATTGAAGATAAAATTTCAAAAGGGGAAAAACATAAGAACCCAATATTTTATAAGTATAATTTTTCCTTATAATAATTAGGTTATAAAAATATATAAGACATGGATAGAAAAATAAAATAATTATCCCCATTAATAATGAATAAAAGAAATGTTGTTAATATAATTTAATTAACCTATACTGATGTAATAGTAACCTAACCGTTGGAATTGTAAGAAGTCCAATGGGAATAGTAATCAAGATAATAGAATCGCAACCTCACCTATGAATGTATAAATATAATTTATGAATCAAAAAATTAAAATGTGTTATAGTTATTCCTTCGTATTGGTAAATAAATGTTTCAAAAGTGATAAATTAATTGTTGGTATTTTTAAAAAACATAAATTGTTATTTATAATTTTATAAAAATTATAATGACATCAATGAAAAATTATTTTCATAAAAATATTTCATAAATTAATATATGTTAGTATTATAAATGAAATATAATTTTTTGGTTCCTTAATAACATTTTCAAAGTGTCAAAAAATTAGTTATAATATTAATATAATTATTTTCTACTAAATGATGATTTTAATTAAAAATAATATTTTTCATATTTATAAAATTACATTCATAAAATGGAGTCCTTTTCAATTTTTAAACGTCAAATAGTATTTAGATGGGATTTTTGGGGGTTTTAAAAAATTTATTAATCTTTGGTGAATAGTGAAATATTATAATTTACTATATAAGCTAAAAAAATAAATTATTAAGTCATAGAAGGTGTATGGATGTGATAAGTACCCATTGGTTAGAACTCTCTAGAACATTTTACTTTTTTTAGTCATGTTAGTCAACACAATTGAGATTCTTGATCCATAATAATAAACAAATGACTAAAAAATTCAAAAAACACCCCTCCTCCACTATAAATATCACCAATCACCGCCACTTTTTTTCACACCATAAAAGCCTTGTAGGATGTAAAATTTTTTCCAAATTCCATCCCCAAACATCTTCCCAACATTAAAGGGATTCCTTTCTAAATAAAATACCAAACCCATGTTCAGCAAGGATGTTCCCCAGGAGACGACAATCATCTTGGAATATCCTCAATCCCTCTCCTTTAATTTCATTTATTTTCATACCCTCTCATCACCATACCTATTAAAATAATAAGGATATCTCTTGTATCCCATATATATTGTAAATTTATTGTGTTAATTTAATGTCCGAAATAAATTCTTTTCACTTTTTTATTCAAAAAATGGAAAAACTATCCGTGATATGTCGATTTACATCTTTCATGGATGATACGTTTTCATGTTTCATTAACACTATCAAGCCTTGTTATAAAAACATTAATAAGGTAAAATTATATTTTAATATTAAATTTTAATCTTAGATCATTTATTAGGGAAAAATATATAAAAATAATATTAAATAAAATGAAACATGTATGTGATGGCCAGAAAAAAAACCTCTAAAATAAATTAAAACATTTTCATCGACATTTTATCCAATTAATCACTATCATACCATATATTTAAATTATATATATGAAATTTTAAAATTTGGTAATTTAGGTTTTACTAAAAATTTATCTTCTGGAGAACTTATTTCCATTAGAAAAAACCTCCATATTTTTTTACTCAAGGGAGCTGAACATAAACAATGATAATGAACACTCCCAAACGATGAGATTAATCACTATAAGTCATCAAAATGGAAATAAAAAACGTAATAAAATTATAATAAATAAAATTCATGCGTAACATGTTCTTCATTATGTAATTAATTAATCAAATTTTATTATCTAAGATATTAGGTGGAGGTGAAGAAGGTATCTAGACATAAGGTAAAGGGATTCTCAAACCCAACTCCCTTTCCTTTGGTAATAAAACTTTTATTCAATTTTATCATGTTGATACTCATATAATATAACATAAATATAATTTAAATATTCATTTATTTATATTTTATTGGATATACATGTCTCTAACCCGGTATAATGTGAAAATTCATTATTTTTTAAAAAACTATTCCTTACAATTCACAACATCACTTCTATTGAGATTGTTTCTTCCCACCCAAGTGTGATTATTCTCATACCATATAGGATCTTACCTTTCACAATTGGGAATGAAAATGTTTATTCATAAATATATTCTATCTTAAATCCTCACACGTATCATTTTTTTCTATTGGATATTTTATGAATATGATGGTAATATGTTCGATGTGGCATGTATTTTTATGTAAATGTTATGATGTGACGGGTGAGCCCAAAATTATATTCCCCAAAAATTCATTTGTAGTAAGATTTATCCCATTAGTTTATTTTTATTATTTTTAGAAATAATTATTTTAGGATTATGCACATATTTTATCTGGCAACATGATGTTATATTTGTTCATAGTTATGTGTGGTATTTGACTACAAAGACCTGATGTTTTGTTATTATGAATTGGAACATTATATGAATTTATTTAATGCTTCATCTCATGACTATAATTAACTTTTAATTCTTATGACAAGATTGTAATTATTATTCTCACCAATTTTATATTAATTAATTTCCCAATTTATCCTATTAATTTTCAATTTTTCTAAACCCTTTATTTGATTTATACCCATTGGGAACTATGTGTCTGAATGAGAACATGAGATTTAAAGGAAAAAATAATAATAATTTAAATTAATTATTTTGTATTATTATCTTCAAGTGATTTTTGGTCATAATTTTATTAAGATACTAACCCTTAAAATCCTGGATTACAACACTTGTATGTTGTTTTTATTAAATATGGTGGCATAGTAATATAAGAAAAAGTAGGGTCGCTATACAAAATATATCGATCAAATTTGACATTACTTATAATAGAATCTAAATCCTATGTTTTTGTACTGAAATCTAATTTATGTGTTTCCTGTATAGTGTAATACCCCATGCTTCCATGATACGTTTCTCTTCGAATAAAACAATAACTTGCGTTGTACGTAACTTCGATTTCTAGCACACCACGACCTATACATCTAGACTTTATGAATAGTATTATCCACTTATTTAAATTTATAAATTTTATTTTTCAAAATAGGCTTCATTTTTGGATTCTGAATATCCAAATTTTCTTAGGGTGAATTTTTTGGTATTTTTATGAAAACATTATATTTTTGATGAATAGTGAAAACCTCTGTGTTATATTTTAAAACATAGTATTTATTTAAATAATTATTATTTTTATTTAAATTTATTTTAAGAAAAAATAAGTAAATAATTCCTATATTAGTTTAATGTAATTCATTGAAGCCATTTTATAATAAAATTAGATGAATAAATTTTTATTGAACTTTTTAACGTCTCTTACCCACCATCTAGGCATCTTAGAAAATATTCATAAATCACAATTTTACCACTTCTATGAATCGAATTTCAAAAATATGAGACATGGTTGACATCTGTAAGTAAAATATTGTTTAATAGGATAAAAATATTTTTTTGGTGAATAGTAATGTTTTCATTATATTTACCACAGTTAAAAGTAAATAAGGTAATTAAAGGTAAATATTATATTATAAATACCCTAACACATGTCCTAATTCTATTGGATAAGTTTATTTCACCCAAAATCAACCATATGAATAAAATATGGTCCTATTTGATCCACATGGATTAGATTTGGATGTTTATTATATTTTATTTAAAGAAGAGTTAAAAGTGTTAAAATCACATTTTAATAACAAAAACATTTTTAATATAGGGTTATACATAAGATAAATTTGACAATAAATATTTATTAGAAATATAAAAAAGTTACTATAGAACGGTATTTTATTTATAATTTTTATACATTAAATAACTAAATTTATTTATGACATAATGATGATGCAGTAAATACCTTATTAATGGAATATTAAATTAATTGACATTATAAATATAAAATTAAATGTAAATTGAGACTTATGATGCATTAAAATAATTTTATAGGTTAATATGACATTTTAGTATTGATTTATTGTATTTTATTTTAATTAATCATATTATTTTGAGTTTCACAAAAATGAAATACTAAATTGTGTCAAAATTATCCTAAATGAGTTTTTAAAACAAATAGTATATTATTAAATGATATAATATTCCTAAATATCCGAGGATGATCAAAATGAATTAAATAATGATATATATGTCATAAATTAACCACATTGGGTTCACTTGGTATTTTATTGTAACATTATTAATCATGTAATATAAAAATAAAAGACGACATTGTAAAAGTTAAACTATTTAACTATGAGATAAATCTAAAAGATAAGGTTAATAAAGTGACATAAAGTTGCCTAAAACTAATTGGTTGAGATGTTTTCGATCACGTCCCACCATATCTTTGAAATAAATTATTTCGGAGCCATTATAAACTTAATATGAATGTATAATAAATTAATATTTCATGATTTTCGTAAATTGATCCTCACCTATTTTATAAAAGGGTACTTCCCCTTGTCTCAAAATCACACCTCCAAAGCCATTTGTATTAGCTAAACCCTACTCAAATATCTTTCCAACTAACCTCACTTTAACTAATAGGACTTAAATAGATCCAAAATCCAACCTAAAAAGCCCTTTCGATTAAATCAAAAGGAAGCACCCGAAGAGAAGGTAATAATATCATCACCTCTTTCAAAGTTCTTTTATTCTTCCACATGCTCTTTCTTTGTTGTTTCAGTTACAAAATAATAACTCAATTACCTTATATATACTATGATTTTATTATAAATATGGTACAACTATATTCATTATTATATCCATCCTATGAATGAAAAAGTCATCATATGTGCGTACATACGACATACCATCCCCACATCATGGCGTTGTTTGTTATTCAACACATAATCATTTGGATTGGTATAATATTGAGTATAATTGACGTAAATAATTAATATAACAAGTAAATTATTATGTATATATGATTTAAAAACCAATTACATATGATTTCACCATCAATATAATGGTATTGTCACTTGTGTGTACGTACGGATTACCGTCTTCATGAATGCGATGAGATTCATTCCCCATCGTAACCATTCACGAATAATTTTCATTTTATTATTAAAAATAATGTTAATAACTTAATATCATTTTTTATATGAATCAAATACAACCCATTCATATTAAACATTACTTATATAACAAAATATATAATGGAAAATGAATCAGTAAACACCTTAAACAATGATACTACTAAACTATTATTAATAAAGGAATATTGGAAGATCATATATGATATCATATTTCTGTATGTGGTTCTTGTATAATTTTATAAAAATTATTTAACTATTATATAGGAGTTTAACGTACCCTCAACGAAGTAAAAGTACAAGGTAAGGGTTAATTTTAAAATCTCGTTATTATTTGAGGTTGTTTATATGTGAGTATCTACATTGACCTCTTTATCTTCCACAACCGTGTTTCAAAAAAATGTAATTCAAAAGATTTTTATAATTTACTAGACTATTTGTTAATGTAATTTATACATTGTTTGAATTTTTAAAAAGTTGTTTGAAAGGAATATTTTTGTCTCTTTACAAATAAGGTACTTTATGAAGGTTTCGAAAAATTAATGTTAGAATGTTTTTGAACTTATACGACAGGTGAAAATATTTTCCTCTATTATAACACCTTTGATTATTCCCATAAAATATTATATGAGTGTTTTAGAAATAAATTTTTCCTTTTATAATTATGTAACTTTTAAACAATTTAAAAATGGAAAGATATATTTCTCTCAAATAGTTTTGATTTCATTTATGATAATATCCTTTGATGGATTTTACACTTCTTTGAAGTAGATTTATTACGATACAATATTCCATATTGTATCGAAGATTTTATGATATGTTTGACTATGGATGTGTTATTTTATAACATTCATGGTTTATGGTTAATGTATTAACATTAATTTTCTATTTTTAATACTAATGTTTAGGTTATGTTTCAACCTTTTCATATAAATAATGCATTGGACTTAGTAAGTGACAGGTTGAGCCAGCTATAGCTCCTCGATTCATTGGTAGGTCTCATGAGACAGACAAGTGTCTCGGTACAAGGCCCTGACAAAAATCTTATTTTTAGTCCGGGCATGAGGCCTTGACTATGTGGTTATGATGCTCTACATTATGCATTCCATCATTATTAAATTGGCTATTGATATTACATGTGATTATTTGACTAGTAAAATATCCATGTGAATAAGTAAATGGAATTAATCGATTTATATTTTCCTTATTTTGGTGAAGTTTCATTATAAAAGGATTGTGTTTCAGCCTAATACATTTCCTTAAATTTTTATTCTTATTTATGAAATTTTCAACTATATTTTTATCCTTACTGAGCACATTAGCTCACAATTTTCTATGTTTTATTTTCCCTGGATGCGAATAAGTATATTATGACTGACCTATAGGGATATTCCAAAGGCAAAGAATGTGTTCAGAGGAGACACAATGTTGTTGTTTTTTATTTAATAATGTAATGTAAAACATATGTTTTTTTCTAGTGCATCCAAGGCTACTAAAATGATCATCCTTTCAGGTTTTGATCCCTTATGATCAAGCCAATGTTATGTAATAATGCACTGACTTTGGGTAACTAGGTTTGGGGAATTAAATTCGGTATCAAGGGAAGTTTAGTAAAAACCATGGAAGCTAGATCTAGATAAATTGTTATTAGAGAACATTACCCTAAGATATACATTGAGGATTTGTATATAATGACTTCATATAATTTTGGTTATTTATATATTTCTGTATTTTCCATAAAATACATACATGTTTGGATACGAGCAGGTAGAGGCAGCTCTAGCACATAAGTACCTAAGAGTGAAAAATCCGACAAGGAGTTTCAGGCTTGACCTAGGGTATGGTGGTACACAACAACATGCCTTGCTGCACATTTGGTTACGACACACATGAGGGATATGCATAGGATAAATCACATTTTCTTGAAAATCCATTATAAAGGATTTAGGAGTAAATAATTCCAAATAGAAAACATTTTTTATGGATTATATGCATAAACTATTCAATTTATGTTACATATTTTACTAGTTTGGAATTATTTATTGTGATTCACACACTAATCTAGTATATGCTATTGTTTAGAAATGGCTCCTACTGGAAGGAATGGAAACTGTATCAATGCATTTAATACTTGTAGGGATTTCCCTCCTACTCAAGATAATTATAGTGGAGCTGATGATGCAACTAGTTCTGAACAACTTTTTACCATACTGGGAAAACTCACTCAGGTTATGAATAATAACCTTACCCGTATGGAGTACCCTGATCCACCACACATAGGATCAATGTTATAACACTTCGTGAGGAAACAAAAACCAACATTAAATGGGATTACAAATCCATTTGTAAATGATCAATATATAAGTTCCTTAGAGAAAATATTTCATGATTTCGGGATTAGCGAAAGTGAAAAAGTTTTCATGGCAGTTTATCGCCTCACAGGAGATACAGATCAATGGTGGTCATTAATTCAAAACACAAAAGAGGATGAAGAACTATAAAATATGGAATAAACAAAGTTCAACGGCCTTTTCTTAGAAAAATAATTTCCTCATGATCATCAAACATATATGGAAGGAAAATTATTGAGTATGAGGCAAAAGGAGGATACAAATGTCACAAAGTATGAGGCTAACTTTACAAGGTAAGAAAGGAATGAAGCTAATTATATATGTAACCCAAGGAGTAATATTGATCGATTATTTAATGGGTTAAAACCATTTCACTGTCGATCATTAGTCTCAAAATTCATCTCATCGTAAGATAATATTTTCTCATGAGCTATTAAGATCAAAAATTAATTCTCTTTGTCCCATAAAATTAATGAAAAGAAAGAGAAGAATAGATCTGTGGAACAGTCTGGAAAAGAAAATAAGGGGAAGAACGAAAAGGATGAAATTCTATAAAGCAGTATATGTGGGAAGAAACACTGAGGTACGTTTCTAAAGGGAATGTGATTCTTTTACCAGTGTGGTGAAAAAGGCCACCAAGATCACGAATTCAAGGGAAAGACCGAGGTTGTCAATGATGAAAGCAACAATTGCATTGAAATGGGGCATTATGAAAATTAATATCATATGTTACAAGGAAACTTACCACAAAAAAAGGCCAAGGGAGAATTGACAAGCTTACGTGATCACCACTACTGAGGTTGTATCTCCGAATGACATGGTGGAATGTAATTTCAGGGTTTTCTCTTGTTTAGCCAGTGCTTTATTTGATTCGATATCATCACATTTATTCATATCTTCCTAGTTTTCTAAGAAAATTAGTTATTTATAATTTGATTATACAATGGAGGTTTCGGTAAAAACTCATAACAGATGTATCATTGCAATAATGTTTTGTGAATCAGTTCCCATTAGTTAATATAAATATGCTTTATCTACTGATCTCATCATCATACCCATGATTGTATTTGATATAATCCTCAGTATGGATCGGATTTCGGACCATGATACAAAATTTTATTGTATGAAAAATGATGTTTCAATTTATGATGATGATAAAGAGTACCTTATCTTTAGAGCAGAAAAGTTACCATCTGATTCTCATCTAGATCCAACCCTAGTCGCTCTACTAAATTCAAATATTGGGGAGGAAGATAGTGAAATAACTATGGGTGGGGAAAAGAATGTTCAAATAGAGGCCATACCTATTTTTCAAGATTATGTTGAATTGTTTCCAGAGGATTTACCTAGACATCCTCCAGAATGAGAAATTGAGGTTTTTATTTATTTAATTTCTAGTTCAAGGCCCATATCAAAGACCCCTTATAGATTGGAAACTATGGAATTAGTAAAACTAAAGAAACATATAGATGAATTGAGTAGTAAATGATTTATCCTCCCTATTGTTTCTCAATGGGGATCCCCTATTTTTTTCTATGAAGAAAGATGGATCTCTGAGATTGTGAATTGAATACATCAAGATGAATGTTATAACCAAAAAGAACAAGTATACCCTACATCAGATTGATTATTTATTCGATAAAAATCATGGTGCTCAATATTTTTCAAAGACTAACATTCGATCTTGATATCATAATTTTTGTGTGAAGAAGGGAGACATTCTGAAAATAGCATTTCGAACAAGGTACGAGCATTTAGAGTTTATAGTAATTCCTTTTGGACTGACAAATGCAACCTCTATTTTCCTGGATATAACAAATAGATATTTCAATGAATATATTGATGACTTTGTAGTGGTATTTATTGGTGATATCTTGACATACTAAAAAATATATGAAGATCATGGAAATCACTTGTGAACTATTATGGAATCCCTTAGAAGAAATGAATTATATGTGAAATTATAAAGTGTAAATTTTGGCTTCCAGAAATTTATTTTCTTGGACACATTTTCTCTAAGGATGGAATCTAGGTCGATCCTTCAAAGACCATGTAAATCCATTAATGGCCAGCACTGACAATTATAACTGTGATACACCGTTTTATTGGTTTAGCATGTTATTATTGGCATTTAATGTTGAATTTTTCATGGTTGGCTAATCAATGAACCAAGCTCACACGTAAAGGGGTTAAAGTTTTTTTTGGAAAAAAGAGTGTGAAGAATTTTTTGAAAAACGGAAGATATGAATAGTCAATTATTCTATCATGACTCTAACATAGAGGAATTATGGGTTTGTTTTTTATAGTGATACTTCAATGAAAGACATGGTTGTGTCCTTATTCATAATGATAGAGTTATTGTCTATGCATCACAACACCTAAAAATTCGTGAACAATACTATCCCACTCATGATATTGATTTAGAAGCTATAATATTTTCATGATGATATGAAGACACTATCTATATGGTGAAAAATGTGAGATATACACTAATCAAAAGAATTTGAAGTATATTTAATCATAGAAAGAACTCAACATGAGGCAAAGATGATGGATTGAACTACACTTGGATTTTTATTGCACTATACACTACCACCCATGGGAAGAAAATAATGTGGTAGATTCATTAAGAAGAAAGGATCACAGAGTTTTTAAAAAGATGGGAGTCAAAAGGGGTCCTATTTTCATGGATCTAGTAAATATGGGTATAGGAATAATCATTGAAGATGAAACATCAATAATTTTTCAAATGGTATCCAAACCATCATTACTAGAAAGGATAAAATTCTCTCAGACTGATGATGAAGTGTTTCGAAATAATATTAATGTTGTGAATGATGGGAGATTGATTGAATTTGTATATAAAGATGGAATTTTTAAATTTGAGAAGAGACATTGTGGTCTTGAAATACCTAATTAATAAAGGGATAATGAGATGATTCTTCTATCTTCATTTTCTCTATACACCCTTGTATCACAAAGATGTATATATATTTGAAAGAACATATTTTGTGGGACAACATGAAGAGGGATATTATTGATTATGTTTCAAGATGTATGGTTTGTTAATAGGTGAATCATTGAAGAAAACATCCTAGATGATTCATGAAACCTCTTCCCATACCCGAGTAGAAATGGGATGATATTACGATGGACATTGTCATGGGGATATCAAAGAATCCTCAAATAAATGATGCAATATGGGTCATTGTTGATCATCATACCATGTCAGCACATTTTCTTTCTATAAGAGAAGTTTTACCACTTGAACGTTTAGCAAAACTACATATTAATGATGTTGTACGACTACATGGAGTCCCCATAACGATTTTTTTTATCGAGATCCTCATTTTACATCATGATTTTAGAAATGTCTTCAGAAGGCCTTGGATAATGAACTACATTGGAGAACTACCTACAACCCTAAAACTGATGGACAATCAGAATGGACTATACAGACCATATAAGAAATTCTGAGATCTTGATCAATTTTCTTTCAAGTTATGTGGTGTCAAGATTTACCTCTAGTAAAATTTTCATATAACAATAGCTTCCATTAAAGTATTAAGATGGCACTATATGAAGTGTTATATGGAACGATATGTTACACACCAACTTGTTGGGATGATGTTGGTGAAATAAATCTCATATGACCATAAATTGTTGAGGAAATAATGCAAAAGGCAAATATTATCCAAACCCACATCAAAGTAGCTCAAATTAGGAAAAAGTGTTATGTTGATAACTGAGGTAGGGTATATAATTTCCATTAAGAAATCATGTTTTCATGAAGGTATCTCCATGGAAGGGTGTTATACAATTCGGTATGAAGGGTAAATTATGTCCTAGGTACATCAGACCATTTGAAATTCTAGAAAAAATTGGAATTGTAGCTCACCGTTTGGAAATGCCTCTATGTCTCTCCAATGTTCATTATGTGTTCCACATATCACTATTGAGAAAATACATGTCTGACCCAACACATGTATCACCTATGATGAAACAGAACTAGAACCTGATCTGTCTTATTGTTAATATACTGTCATGATTCTTGATAATAGAGAACTGGTGTTGAGAGACTGGACGACTTATTTGGTAAAAGTTCTATGGAGAAACCTTAATATGGAAGAGGCGATGTCAGAACCCGAGGAACACATGATGAAGAACCACCCTAATATTTTTATATAGTAGTGTTCTAAAAATTTCATGGATGAAATTATTTGAAGATGGAAGACTGTAACACCCCCAGCTTCCACAGTACGTTTCCTTTTGAATAGTACAATAACTTGAACTATATACAATATGGAGTTATAGCACACCACGACCAACAAAACTACCAGTTATGAATTGTAATACACACTTTTTAAAAAAATTTAAAAATTTATTTTTCAAAATGGACATGTTTTTTGGATTTAGATTATCAAAAATAGCTTTGGGTGATTTCTTGGATATTTTCTGAAAACATTCAATTTTTTATGAATAGTGAAAAACACTGTGTTATGGTTTAAAACCTAATTTTTATTTAAATAATTATTTATTTCATTAAATTTTATTTTAAGTTAAAATAGACATGGAATACGTATATTAGTTCAATATAATTCATTGGAGTCATTTTATAATAATATTATATGTAAAAAATTGTATTGAACTTTTTAACCTCTTTTACCCACTTTCTAGGCACATTAGAAAATTTGCATAAAATATAATTTTACCTATTCTGAGAATGGAAATTCAAGAATCTAACAGAAATGGTTGACATCCTTAAGTAAAATTCTGTTCAATATGATGAAAATAATTTTTTGGTTAATAGTAACTTTTCGATTTTATTTACCACGACTAAAAGTAAATAAGGTAATTAAATGTAAAAATGATATTATAATTAACATAGTACATGTCCTAATTCTATTGGATAAGTTTATCTAGACCAAAATTTATCTTAATAATAAAATATTATCATCCTTGATCCACTTGGATTAGATTAGTACATTTATTATTTTTTATTTAAATAAGAGTTAAAAGTGTTAAATTCAGATTTTAATAAATAATTCATTTTAAATATAGGGTTATACATAAGATAAATTCGACTATAAATATTAATTATAAATATAAAAATATTTCCTACATAATAGTATTTTATTTATAATTTTTTAAATTAAATATTTAAATTTATTTTTGACATAATGATTATACAGTATTAACGTTATTAATGAATGATTAAAATAATTGATATTATAAACGTAACAGTAAATTTAAATTGAGACTTATAAGGAATTCCACAAATTTTATTGGTTAATATGACATGTGTGGATTTGTTAAATGTATTTTATTATAAGTACTAAAGTTTTGTTTACCTTCATAATAACTAAATACCGAATAGTTTCAAAATTGACATAATTGAGTTTTTAAAACAAATACCGTATTTTTAAATGATATAATATTTCTAAAAATCTAATATTTTGAAAAAGGATATAAATAATTATATATATTTTATAAATTAACCACTTGGGGTTTTTTTTACAATTTATAGTAAGTTTATTATCCATGTAATATAAAAATACCAGAACATATTGTAAAAGTTAAATTACTTAACTAATTGTTAAATCCCAAGATAAGGTTAATATGGTTCTCTAAACCTATCTAAACCCTATTGGTTGATATATTTTCGACCCATCCCCACATTATAATCTAAATAAATACTTTCGGAGCCATTATAAACTGAATATCATTGTATAATAAATTAATATTTCTTGATTTTCCTAAATTGACCCTCACCTACCTTATAAAAGTGTACTTCTCCTCTCCAAATAACACCTCCAAATCCATTTGGATCAGACAAAATCTACATAAATATCTTCCCAAATACCATAAATTAAACCTATAGGCCTTAAATTGATAAAAAAACCCATCCTATAGATCCCTTTTGATCAAATCACAAGGAACCACGCAAAGAAGAGGTAATAATTTCATCACCTATTTCAAAGATCTTTTCTTCTTACACTTCCACATTCTTTGTTGTTTCCACCAAAAAATAACAAATTAAGTATCTTATACATACTGTGATATTATTATAAATATTCTACAACGATATTAATTATTCTATACATCCTATGAATGACAAAGTCACCAAACGTGTGTATGTACAACTTACCGTCTCCACATCATGGTGTAGTTTTTTATTCAACACTTCATCTTTTGGATGGGTATAGTAATGAGTATAATTGATTTAAATAATAAATATAACATGTTAATTAATATGTATATATGATATACCATCCAATTAAATATGATTTAATCATTAATAAAATGGTAGTGTCGCTCGAGCATACATACAGATTACCGTCTCCATGAATGCTATGAGATTAATTCCCCATCATAACCATTCAAGAATAATTTTCATTTTATGATAAAAATAATTCATAATAACTTAATATCATTATAGATATGAATAAAATACATTTTATCCATATCAAACATGACTTAAATAACAAAACATATAATGGAAAACGAATCAGTTAACACTCGAAACAATGATAATACTAAAATATTATTAACAAAGAAATATTAGGAGATCATATATGATATCATATTTATGTATGTGGTTATTTTATAATTTAATAAAAATGATTTAACTATTATAAAGTAGGATAATGTAACCTTGACCAAGGAAAATTATAAGGTAAGGGTTAATTTTACAATCTCTTTATTATTAGAGGTTGTTTGTACATGAATATCTACGAAGACCTCTTTATCATCCACTTTCGTGTGTCTTAAAAATGAATTTCAAAACATTTTTACTATTTAATAGACAATAGGTTAAATTCATTTATACTTTTTTTTAATTTTAATAAAATGGATTGAAAGGAATCTTGTTTTCATTTTCCAAATAAGGTATTTTATGACCTTTTGACAAATTAAGGTTAGAATGTTTTTTTTAAATTATATGGAGGGTGCATTTATTTTCCACTATTAAAACACCTTAGAAGATTACCTTACAATCTTATAATAATATTTTCAATATAAAAGTTTTCTTATTTAATTATGTGACTTTTAAATGATTTCAAAATAAAAATTAATGTTTCTCTCAAATAGTTATAATTTTATCTATGCCAATTTAAATTGATGGATTATACAATTGTTTGAAATAAATTTATTATTATAAAATATTTAATATTGTATTGAAGGTTTTGTGATATGTTTGAATGTGGATGTGTCATTCTATACAATTCATGGTTTCTGGTTAAATTATTAACATTTTTTATGATAGTTTTAATATGAATGTTTATGTTATTTTTTAACCTTTTTATATGAGGAATGCATTAGACTTAGTAAGTGATGGGTGGAGCCCAATATAGCTCCTCGATGCATAGGTATGTCTCATGAGATAAACTAGTGTCTTGGCACAAGGCCTTTAGAAAATATAATTTTTAGTCATAGAACAAGTCCTTGAATATGTGGTTATGATGTCCAACATTATGCATTCCATCATTATGAAATTGGATATTGATATTTAATGTGATTATTAGACTAGTAAAATATCCATGTGAATTAGTAAATGGAATTATTTGATTTATCTTTTCCATATTATTAATGATTTTAGGTTTAAAAGGCTTTTGTTTTAGTCTTATACATTTTCTTAAATGTTTATGCTTATTTAGTAAAGTTTCGGCTATATCGTTATCCTTACTTAGCAACTATGCTCACCACTTTCTACGTTTTATTTTTCCCATGATTTGAAGAAGTATATTATGAATGAATTGCACAGATAGTCTAAGGGTGATTAATGTGTTAAAATGAGACAAAATGTGGTTTTTTTTCATTTCAAAATGTAATGCAAAACTTATGATTGTGTCTTGTACTTCCAAGGCTACTAAAATGATTGGTCTTCCACGATTTTATCCCACGTGATCATGTCAATGTTATGTAATAAGGCACTAAATTTGGTTAACTAGGGTCACAATGTTGAATATTAAAATATTAACGTGGTGTTGCGTGCAATTTCAACCAAAAATTGTTCATTCCTATAATGGAAGCTATATAAAGATTTGTGTGAAATGTAAAATATTGAAAATTTTAAATTAATTAGAAATAATATCAACGAAAATAGATATGTTATAATTATAATAGTTTAAAAATATTTGAAGGAAGTGTAAGATTAAATATAATTAAAATGATCATTTAAAATTGATACCTTTTATTTAGGCATCCTCATTAGGATTAAAAAAAATCCTTATTAATGGGAATCATAAATAATATATCACCTCAATGACATGGGATGTGATATAAGGATGGTATTTGTGTTGTAATTTTTTTGATAAATAAGTATCTTGGAATATGGATAAGGGAAGATAAGATAAGTAATTTTATTGATTAGGAAATGAACCCACTTATAAACTACATGAAGATTCTAAAAAAATTCAAAATAAAAAATTAATTCCAAATAAAAATGCCTCAAAATAACAATAGGTTTGAAATTAGGATATAATAAGTTTTAAATATATCCATCTAATATTCTTTATTCAATTATTATTCGAAAATATACATTTATTTTTTAGTTTATCCCTGGTAAAAACATTTTATCCATAATAATTGTAACTAATTTTTATAGTTTCTACTATTCATTTTAATAAAAAATTATGTTTTTCATGACCCAACACAATATGGGGATCGAGTCACAACTACCCCAAGCCTGCCTACACAGTCTAGGGGTGGGTTTCCTATACTAAAGGCATAAAAAAATGGGGTGGCCTTCACACATTTACTTTCATGCACACACACACAACCATATTGATGAAAAAGTGCAGAGGAAAAAATTTAAAGATATAAAAAATTTATTTTGAAACCCAAACATTAATGAAACATTAGATTTTAAAATTGTATGATAGTGAAAACTAAAAAGTCAAGGGGAAAATTTCATTACTAACTTTAAATACATCCTACCCTAAGAAAACTATAAATATAACATACTGAAAGATCGTAGCTAATGATCTCCGTGCTATGACCAACATATGGGGTCCAAAGTACTAGGTATCCCTAATATAATTTATCTAACCAATGACCTATATATCATATGAATAACACAACACACATAAAATAATATCCCATGCATGGGAGAGTATATACATACCCAGTAAGACACCCCAAATGCTAATTAGGGAGCAGTAAGAGATACAAGTGGGAAAAAAGACAGTAGATACAATAAAAAATAAGAGACAACAACTCAAACCAAACTAAGAGTGAATGTTAACATGTACAAAAAAGGGATACACATAGTAGGTAGATAAACTACCCATTTGTTGTTCACCACATATATCTAGATAGAAGAATCATTAAACCATGAGAACATAAGCCCTAAAAAACATGACATACCCCATGTGTCTTCCCCATTCATAGATGGATAATAACCAAATCCAAGGTGCAGATATAGAAGGATAAATATATTCTTATTCAAATAATCCAAAATGAGAGTTATATGATCTCTATCTCATAGCTCAAACCGATAATAATATTATCAAACAATATCAAAATTCCATCAATGATGCCTACCATCTCACGTGTCTACCCAGAAGTATCCTTCCTAGTCAATCAATGACTCATCACTATACTGCAGAGTCGAAGGGCTAAAAACTCAATATTTAGGGTTTCCGATCTAGCATGTTAGGAGGGATACACTCTGATAGTAACTAAAGAAGACATGTTCCCATACTGATGTGGGATTCCAATCTAATACTATCAATAAAGGACCCACACTAATTCTAATGTGGGGTTCTACTCTAGTGTCCTTAGGACCCATGCCCTATGCTGATATAGGGTTCCACGCTATATGGTAGAGGACTCGTCCCCATTCTGATGGGGGATCCACTTTAAAGGTGGCGGACCTACGCCCGAATGTGATAGGCGGTTCCATTATAGTAGTCAATGACCAAAACCCAATCTCATATAGGGGTTCCACCATGATGTTGAGGACTCATTCCCTTTTGCAATAGGGGGTTCCACTTTGGTCATAGAGGAAATTTGTCCTACCGAGTAGGGGTTCCACTCTAAAGGTAGATATAGATGACCTCCACCCATGATAATGGAGGGGGGGGTCCACTATAAAGGTAATGAACTCCACTACCCATATCTACCGAAGCTTATAACTAGGTAATCTCTAGTTATTGTTCTTGGTCACCGTTTTCAATGAACATCACCTATATAAGAACTATACCTGTAACATTTCACATCTTATCTTTAAATCCACATCTGAGTGAACCATCACGTTATATGTGGAAAAATAATAGTGATAGGCTTCTCATAGAGAAAAATTTGAGACTAAATAATAAATATATAAAACATTGAAGTTCCCACAAATAGGTCATGCGGTACACAGAGTGTGGGGGTACCCATATGGTATCAGGCATTATTCAACAACAGGTCTATGTCCTTGGATACCATAGGACATCTATACCATGATGTAGTAAATGGCATGTACATTCACTACATGGTCTGTCTAGGTTAACATGGACTGGATATTGTCATATTAGTAATGTACCTATATTGGAAACCATGTCTATGTATTGTAATTCATGTTCTTGTACTCGAGTACATAGTAGTGTACTTGTCCATTTTCATTCAAAAAGGTTCCCAACCATGGGATCCATCACATGGATCATCCAACTAGGGAAGGGGTACATGCCATTTAGCAGGAATATATGTATTGCCATACATATGTTTTCTAAAACGTTATCCTCCACCCCTGATAGGATACAGGCCAAGTGTTCATCCTTGTTCATGGTGCATAGTTGGGTTCGGGCTAATAATCACATATCTAATCCTCACACCAGAATCTGGCCTCACTACATTAGAACCACTACTATCATTGATAGAAAAATGTTTATCTAGTCTAAAATTCTTATTTAATTATATCATTTACTATGAACCATCATTTTATAATTCATAAGGGTTTTTTCACAGGAACGAGAGGCCATTTTGTCATCCACATTCAATTTAATGATTTAAAATCATCAAAATATACATCAATTTATTGAAATTGTAATATATCTTACCATAATACATCAATCCATGCATTTCATGTGATTCTTTCATGGTTCTAGGGGTCTGATCAGGCTCAGTAGTGCACATAAATGTTGAACCAGGACAACATGGACTTAGTAGTGAAGAATTCAAATCAAAAAGAGAGAAAATCAAAAAACCAAAGGTTTAAACAATATTGGAAAATAATTATTTGATAGCGATTAAGAATTGAGATATAAAGTCAAAACAATTGAATAAATAAATTTAAATTTGGTACATAATTAATTCATGGGAAGAAAATGGCTTATATCCCAGAACAAAAACAGATATTTGAAAACATTTAATCAAGGAGAGTAAATCAAAAAATGATGAGTAATAATTTTTTGTGGATCATTTGTTGATGAAGAACATGATTTCCAATGATCAAGAAAAGTCATTATGTTTACTATATAATGATATTATCTGAATCGGTATTTCATCGACATCCTATGAGACTCATTCACAAAGAAGTAAGGGAGATATTTATAATTCTTCAAGAGATTATACAGATAGCCTGAGAGTATTTACTATGTTGGAAATCATAATGATCATTTTTTCATCAAATTGAAACAATTAAATAATTTTTTTTCATTGAATATACTTCCAAGGAGTAAGGATTATAATGGCCTCATGATGAAGAATTTCTTTTTATGCCTTGGGTAAACACCATGTTCTTGACTCAACCATGGTCTCATATTTCTAATCTAGGCTTCCATTTAAGTTTTATTGTATTTTCAAAATGACATGTACATGCACAATATTCAATATATTTAATATTTTTATAAAATTAGTTCTTGGAACCCCATTCCTTAGGATGACAAACTATTAGAGAAGATAGATTTTGAAAATATATTGAAATATTTCAATGTCTTACAAGGAAAAAATGGTTGTCTACATAATTCCCCCATAATGATTTTCATCCGAGAAAAGAAAAAGTAATCAAAAAACGTTGGATACTAAACCCACAATTTTTTCTCTAGCGCCTAGGAACTCTCCTATATGTTCTAATGCTTCCAAAACATTTGGACCAAGGGGATGGTAGATCCATGTAGCTTCTTCTCCTTCCTATCCCCGATCACCACTAGGTGCTCTACAATGGTGGCTCAATCCTCGATGTATAAGTCTCCAAAATAAATAATGTGTATTTAGTCATGCATTTATCACCTCAATTGTAAAACATGGAAGACATCATGCACCGTCTCCAATTATTGGGGTAGGTAAAAGTGATAATGAACCTCACCCAACCACTGAACAATATCAAATGGCACTATGAACCACATGGATTGATTTTTTTCCTGGATAAATGTACACAATCCATGTCATAGTGAGACTCGAAAGAAAATTTTCACACCCTTCTCAAACTCCAAGGGCCAATGATGGTGATCGTTGTAAGATTTGTATATTTTATAGGCCATCCTCATCTTGTCATGGATGACATAGACATTATCTTTCATTACCTACAACTTCTTTACGCCCACTAAAGTTGTATCATTGATATTTTTCTAGCACAAAGTTGACCTATAGGGTCTCTTGTACATGGACTCAAATGGTTCCATTATGTTGGTAGCGTGGTAGATGTGGTTTAATATAAACACTACTAGGGGAAGGAGATCCTCCTAGGTTTGGATGAAATTTAACATGAAATTCCACAAACTATCTTCCAACACTAAGATAGTTCACTCTTTTTTCCCATCAGTATAGGGGTCAAAGGTGGTACTCATCCTCATTTAGGTCATGAATTCCTTCTACGTGACTCTCCACAACCATGAAATGAACCATACATCATGATGAGGGACAATCATTGAGGGACCTCTATGAAGGTGAATGATCTCACTTACATATAGATTCCCCAAATTAAATTCCCTAATGGAATGGAAGTTTGTCGACATCATGAGTCGGTGAACTATCATCCATATGTTTTTCTAGCCCTTCACTATCAAAATAAGTCATGTCACAATGTCCATGGATATTCCTTCCCATTTCTACATTGGGATCTCAAGGGGTTACAGTAAACCTATCGGATCATGGTGGTCAACCTTAAATGTTGATAGGTGAGCCACCAAGAGATGAAATCGTTTATGCTTTATCACATATCTATCAATAAAATCTAATTTTTAAGGACTATATACATCTTACCCACACAAAGACGTACATCTATGGGTGATGTGTGGGACTATCATATCACCTCATCCTACAATGTGACTGGGACCATCATCCATCCCAGAAAATGATGAAGTGATTATCTCATTATGAATATCTCTATGGTGTGTTGCCTATATATATCAAATCCTGTAAGACATCATAGTCATTGTATACTATCTGGGAGTCTCTCAAACACATGATAAGTAGAGGTTTTAACACCGCCAACTATTGGAAAATTGTACCCTCCTACTCCATCCGGGTCAGCTTCATGTAGGCCAACTACTATAAATACTCTTTAAACAAGTGATACTTGAACAGTCAACTAAGATAAACTTCTATTAAATTTATTTTTCATGGATTTTAGACACTATAAAAGCTATATTCTTATTGGAACTCCAACTAGAATCATTTTATAATGTTCAGGTCTCTTTGTATGAAGACATAACTGAGACTCTGATGGTATGATTAAACCACAATGATCTCTCCTTGAAAGAATTGTCCCCATATCATCATGGAGAAAATTAACACTCCCAACTATAGGGTCATGATTCACATAGTTATCCTAATGGGGTTTCAACTACATCAACCCATATGATATAACTACATACCCTTGTATCATCTTGCAGTTGATCCCAGCTCTTGGAGCATCACAATACACTATGAACTCCCCACATTCCCCAAGTATTCTACACACTAGATCACTCGTCAGCCTCACACTCAACTCCTAAAATTCCCTTTTTCACATTATAGACCATGAAATTTTATTCCCTTGTAGCGTTAGGGTTGTAAGAGGGACTGAAATTAGGGATATGTTTTTCCCAAACCTCCTATATTACCACATAAAAACTAGAAATATACACACCACCAACACTCTCATAGGTGGAACCTAAGAATGAACTAGGTAATTCCTTGCAGGTTCTATGGATAAAATTTTCACAAAAAGGAAATTCCGTATAAAGTGAATCTCATGAATCCAGTACTGGAACTCCCATAGCTTCCCAAAAAATGGCGATCCCAAAGTAGTTCTAGGTTCATCCTCAAGTCCACGTCATGTTCCTCCTCTAATTAATTTATGAAAATGGAAACAAACTATTCAAAAAAAATATGGAAGACTAGGATTATGAAATACATAAACAAAACATAGGGAATTACTCACAACAAATGATATAACTAGGAACTCATAATGTCTGTAGTGACATCATAATGAAAACATTGTCATATCAACCTCACAAACCCTCAACTGGTGGTAGTCGGACCTTAGATCGATCTTCCACAAACAACTTAAAATATGAAAACAGTCAAAGTGGCCATAAATCCTTAGAATGGGTTACTTGTTCCTTACAGTTTCCCGGTTAAGGTAATGAGAATCCATTAAATGTGGTAAGATCCCATCTTTATTTTTTTTAAACAACATAAGAGATGCCTGGGTGACATATTGTGTCTTATAGAACCTTTATCTCAAAGGCCCCCAAATACAACCACATCTATCGGAGCTCAGTAGGGTCTATCCTATATTCCTCAAAAGATATAATATCAATTCATTGATTTGAGTTAATGAAGAACTTTGTCTCCTACATCAATGGTAGTTCCAGAATATCCTTATGTAATACATTTACATAATCTGACTAAAATGAAAAAATCTATATTCCTGACGAGACTATTGTAATAAGGGCTATACTCTCCAAATGATCGGTGATGGGATCTATACACTTACTCATATAACCTACTTGTCCTCCCACGAGATGTCTCCCTCTATGAAAGGGGAATATAATCCCATCAGTGCGTTGGCATTGGACATGTTTTTTATGATAATCAATCATGTCATAGACCAGGGAAAACCAGTCCAGTCCCAAAATGACTTCTTAGGGATCCATCATGATGACCAAAATATCCCACATGAACCTCACTCCACCAAGGATTATCTCACACTACTCATAGATAAAAGATATAGAAGAATGTTTCCCTATATGAACCTCAATATGGGGCTGTTGGGCTAACACCTAATCTAGGATATTCAACTCTCACACCAGTTTTAAATAGATCAATGAATGATACAAACTAGTGTCCACTAATACAAAAAAGAAGAATATAAAATACACATATCATACCTCTTATTACCTCATGTTGAATAAAATCACAAATATCCCAATCTATAGTTGTTCACAGCCCTATACATTAGCTCTTTAAGACCAATGTGGGATTCTTGGTGGTGGTGGTTGAAGGATCTTAGTGAATTATCCACCACCAATAGCACTTACTTATCCTCTACAAGATCTTATTCTCAGGTTAACACCCTATAAACTCTCGGGAGATCCCCAATCATGGTGAAACCAATTCCATTTCAGCAAATACTCTATTTTCATGTGTTACTCAGCATGTCTGGTTGGTAATTATAAGGATATGTGACGTCACCCATCATAAGTGAAGCACTGCACCTCTCTCTGATTCCATGACACTTAGTGCTACTCTGGACATGTTCCATAGTCTAATTATGGGTAGGTATCCTACACCATGATGCTTAGTCATGGCATCTTCTTGTAGTTGAGATGACATAGATGAATCATAATGTATATATAGATCTAATAATTCAAGTGGGGGTTAATTGTATGTTTAAAAACATTTAATTTTTATCCCTAAATTAATTTAGTTTAATAGAATTTATAATAGTTCAATTCAGATTACCTCTTAATGTATAAAAACATTAATAAAAAATGGCCTTTGGCCTAGTTATAAAAGTATCGTAATAATGTTGAATGCGATTACTTAATCAAAAATTTGATAGGGAAATTAATCATATTAATTTATGAAATTATTTAAATTGTATACGAATTTAATATATTGTAATCACTATGGTTATGATGATCAAAGAAAAACTATAAAAAAATCCATTCATAATGTATGATGAATCATATTTATTAATTGAAAAGTATGTAGTAATGGAAATGGTACTCACAAAAAAAGAATATAAAATGAATATAAAATACACTTTACTTCGTATTATAAAGAAGATAAAATGTAGAAGAATAAAGTTCATTTAACCTAAATAGAAGGGTATCCAATAACCTTGGATTGAGGTCCCTTGATTTTTCTACATTCATGAAATTCCATCTTAGCGATACCAGGGTAAGCCCTCGATATGATTATTGGAATCTTTCTTGCAATCCCAACAAGCCCATAATCAACAATATGATCAGTACCTATATCTTCCTATCCGTGTAGGTCCTTGATCTGAAAAATAATGGCACATATGACTTCGTATCCATGGAATCCCCTAATAATAATCACTAACAATCGGTACCTCACTATGAAATGAAAAACTCTTGAGAGTTACAAGTATCTTGAACAAGCAGTTTACAACTTGACGTTTGAGTCTTTTATCAAGTATTAATTTGACAATGCTCTCAAATACATCAAATTTACAGAAAAACTTCATCCTCTAGACCATTAAAATGATCTAATATATATAGTCCAATGTCCCAATGGATATCCTGGATTCCAATGGTTTGATTTTCTCGTAAAATTTATGAGGGAGTTGGACACTTGGCACTCCAACAATCATCTTATAACTGAAACAATGACATCATTTTATAATACATATAGAAAAACAGTATATGAAATTGTTTTTACTGAAAAAAATTTGTTTCGATACGATAATATTTTCTAGATACGATAAAATGGGTTTGAAAAATATTTAGCTCTTTCGATAAAATATAACATGAACAGTAACTCAGTACAATGATTTTAGTAAAGATAATGAATAAAATTTATCTTGTACATACGACACTGAATTGTGAGTATGATGAAAATTGTATTCAGTGAGTTAGATGTAAATCATATATGGGATCATAATGATTATCATGTAATCTAGTAAAAAATATGGGTATGATTATATTCCTATTCATATGAAAAATCATAATGATAATGTGTAAAAACCTTATTTATATAATAAATCAATATAATATTTTATTTGTAAATATGGGTTTTTAATTCAAAAAAATGAAATCGAAAATTTAAAATAAAACTTTTAAATCAAAAATCACCCCATTTTTGTAAAGCACAAACCACAAGTTAAAGAAAATAGAGGATTAAAAAATCAGATATTTTTTATATTCAAAAATGAACATTTATACATATATTCCTTTGGTTATTAAACTAATATAAATATGATTTCAATACGAATAACGTAGTACTTAGTATAATTTTTCTAATGTTTTTATTCTAGAAAAAATACATCCCCTAACAAAATTTATTCTCCATTTTTAATTATCATTCTCCCATTTTTTCTTTTATGAGAACTTTCCCCCTTTATATTACATTCCCCTGATATAAAACATTCTTCCATATTTTTTATTTTGAAAAAGAAAAAATGGAAGATCTTATAATACCTAAAACAGTGTTAGAGAAATAATAAATATGAAGAAATAATGAATTTGACCATCTAAAAAATTAAAATGAAATTAATCCCAAAAATAGAAAACATTCAATCTGAATAAATGTAGATTTCAAAAACTTTTATTTAGAGTTTAAAAAAACGTCAAACAAAATTTCATAAAAGATTCATCTCTTTTCCTTTTCCTTCTCACCATCCTTATTCATGATGTCTAATATGACATATTTTAATTTTTTGAATTATTTCTTATCATCTCTCATGTTATCAATAGATTCTTGTTAAGACCGAAACTTCTTTTAATGATATGAAAAAAAAGATCCTGGGTAAGAATAACATCATCTTGGTTCGTTATCTTCTCTTATAGAGTATGATGTTTTTCTTCTTGTTACTTTTTGACATATTCTTGAACATCAATACTATCAGTGAATTTGTTTTTGGATTAATATTCAAATCTTTATAAAATAACATCTTTCTAACCACATATTGAATTTCATTTATAATTTTTTCAATCACATTGAAATAATCTGACTAGCTTTCATCTGGGCCTATCACCACTTTTAATTTATGATTATTATCACTTTTCAACTTGTGGAATAATTTGGACAGTTAATTCATGAGCTTTCATATTTATTTTACTGAGTATTAATATGATTTTACACATTCCTACAACTTTTTATACCACTTCACAACTTTATTAAAATCCTTCTAGTGTTCCTTGTTACTTTCTTCTAATTCATAGAAATCATCAACAAGTTTTGTGAGTCATTTTTTTGAATATTGATAGATTCTAATCTTCTATTTGGATTATTTACAAAAACAATTCTACATTAAATTCATAGTAAGTTTACAATTTCCTTTTTAATTATTCTATGTACTTGACCAACATACTAATATCTTCATAATGATATTTTATGATCATAATCCATGTCTTCCTCATAAGAATGATGTTCTGCAGAATGACTTACATCATTATCATCATCTTGTGATCCCTGTTTCTTATTTACTCTGGATTTGATCTCTTCTTATTTATAAAAGTTTTGAATTACATTATAAGGTTATGTTATCTATGTAGTATTATTCAAAGAATCTATTCTTAGTAATGGTATCTTGTGATATGGGGCTTATTAAGAACCCATATTAATTTTTTCAGATTGGAAATTTTGATCCTGACCATCTTCTTTTTTACCTACCTTATTTACTTATTTCATTCCATATTTATTCATGTTTTCTCGTATATTTTCTTCTTCCACTTCATTCATTATCAACAACGTAATAATCTATTTTCTCATTTTAGTGCCTTCTTTTTCATTTGCGATTTTTGTAGAGAATATTTTGGTGGTGTTTGATTCAAAAGTTTGTTATTTTCCTTTTCCTCTTCCTAAGAAAGATGGAGTAATTATTTCATGAAGAATTTTTTCCATGACATTAATTTTGGGACTTTCATTTTATAAAACTTTCAGTAAGTTATCAAGGTAAAAGATATATCCCTTTTTCATGACTAGTTTCTTTTTCTTCTGGCTTACTTTTAGAATCTCATCAGTATAGATCCTTTAGTAAGAGCTTCGGTAGGATTGAGACTAAATTTATGATCTCCTTCTTTCCTTTAAGATTTTCCCATTCTCTACAAAGAATAGTTTTCTTCACTATAAACACTTTTATTCTATGTCTATATAATATAATCATACATTGATTTTTTTTTTCTAAAAAAACCGACACAAGTTGTTTTGGAATTCCTTGGATTCCATTAACATCATATTATGGAGTATTAGGTTCAATGTTATTAATAAAAAAATTTATTATATATCAGAATAAAGTTTCAATCCCCATATTTTATCATCACTAATCCAAATAATTCTATTATTTATTTTTTCTAACATTAGATGAATTTTTCAAAACATAAAACTCTCGAGAATGAACATACTTAGAATTGCTGAAATCAAGATCAATTGGGACATGACTACATCGAAAATAAGATTACAAATCATTTTGAAGATGTAACCCATTAAGTTGATCTTCCTAATATTCAAAATATAATTAAATGTAAATAAATATGAAACATTAAGATTTTTTCTTCCAATACTCATAGGGATTACGAAAACATGGATCTAAAGTATGGTTAGTCTATTTTAGCCTAAAATATGATTGTTTTCATGATTCTAAAATAGATATTTTTTATCCCCTTTTTTGTTAAATGTGACCTTTTCATTAAGAAACATATGCGATGGAAAAAACGCATATCCCTTAAATGGAACATTAAAAAAATGTGCATCTTTTTTAGCTAACATACTAATTTAACTATCATAAATATTTAAATATACCTTTATGTCATCATAAATATTCATTTTTTTATAGAATTTTATGATTTTATCCATGAAGATCAGATCTTTTTTTGTAGGTTTATCAACAAATACTGACTCCAATCCTTGAAACTAAATGATTCTTTTTTGAGGCAGATCATACATTTACTAAATATATATAGGGAAATAATTCATATAAGAACATTAATTGTGATAAATATTTTGGATCCATTTCATTGGGATTATTTTTTTTGACGATTGAGACATGTGTAGGATGGAAAACACAAAGTAAAAAAATATTTGTTCATGGATATTTTAGGAGCATCAGAGGTTTGTCATAAATAAGAGACAACCGACGTGGGATATGGATGTGGGCTCTCATTATAAAGGCATGTTAAATATGATCATTGATCATTTACAGTTCATATTAGATCTAGAATATCAAACAGTTCAGTTGAACTCTTAATTTTTTTTAAAAAAATATAAAATTTTATTATTTAAGGTGAATCTAACACAATTTAAAAATTAATACCATTAAACATAAATGAATTGAAAACAATGTAAAATAATAATACCTTTTGGATTCTCAATATCGATTATTTTTTGGTTTTATTAAATTATTATTAGAAAATAAAATAAAATCTCCACGAAGATAAACAATTGAATACTAGAAAAGTGAGATTGAAAAAGTTTTTTGGTGATGGAAAAAATGGTTCTAGAAAAAATTATTGTTCTAAAACATTTTATGGAGCTTAATAATTTTTTTTGATGAATTTTTTTGAGAAATAAATGTTTTCTAAAATAGAAAACATACATACTCTGTATTTGAAAATGAATGAAATAATATATGTATATTGTTTAAATAAGATGAAAATATTAATTCATACATTACAATAATCATTTATAGCTTCTATTTAATGTATTAAAATTAATTGGAAGGTAATGGTTGTGTAATTATATCATAATGTTGTTCTTGCATTCTGATAAATTGTAAAATAATATATTCTTTAAGTGCATAATCTCTAAGAAAATTGTCCTAATATAAATGTTTTCTAAATTTGAGTGGTGTTCATGGTTTTTACTTGGATAAATGAAACTAGTATTAACATTAAGAATTTGAGTTTTATAGAAAGTCAATCCATAATTAGTGTTTGTGTATTTCATCCATAAAAATTGTATAACAATAACATCTAACTACAACAAATTCAACTTAAACAATGGAAAGTGCTACTGAGTGTTGTTTCGTAACAAAGAATGAAACTAAAGTATCAAATAAGAAATGAAATATTCTTGATGTACATTTTCTATCCATTATAAAACCAAAAAAATAAGAATCCAGTAATTTTTTTAAATCAACATCATTATAGAAGAGTAAAAACGTCCCAAATCCATAGTTCCATTTATATAGGGAAAATTTATTTTAAAATATGGTTAATCGGATTATGTTGGATTTTATTTATACCTTGCACAGAAGAATACTAAAAACATTAAGTCTGGATTACTTGATATTTATTATAGTAGGCTTCCTGTCATCCCTCAAAAAGTTGTTTGATTTACAAGTTTTCCAGCTTCATCAAAATCAAGAGTATTTGAGGCACCTATTGGAGTACAAATACTTTTAGTATAGTCATATCCATATTTGTAAGAACATATTTAATATACATATGTTGCGATATATAATTCCATTATATTTTTTGAGAAATTTGAAAAAAAGAAATGATGTTTAACTCACCCATTATACTGATCTCCAAATCATATTTCATAAGAATGTTAAAAAAATCTATTAATGATTTATGAGTTAATAGGAATATAAATTCATCAAAATAAATTTTAATTATAAAAATATTTATTTCATTCTTAATAAAAACCGTTGGATCATTAGTTCCCTTAACAATTTTTATTTGAATAAAAAATAATATTAATCTATTATACTAGGATCTTGGGGCTTCATTGAGGCTATATAATTCTTTTGTATGCCTATAAACATATTCAAGTTGTTTTCTTATCTTTAGTACTACGATTTTATTTTGAAAAAACAGCCTGTTAAACATATATGTTAATAAAAATAATACTTCCCAACCATTTGAAGATGTTTAAAATTCAATAATGCTGCAAAGGATAATATTTTCTTAATATATTAAAGTCTAGCTACTGGAGCATAGGTTTCTTCATAATCTATTAATTCTTGTTGATTGTAACCATTAGAAACTAGTATTAATTTATCTCTAATTATTATTCCATTATCCTCACATTTGATTCTAAATACCCATTTTACTCCAGTTATAGAATTATATTCAGTTATTTCAGCCATGGTCCACGCATTATTCCTTTCTAATACATTTAGTTTAGCTTTCATTTATTTAATCCAATATTCATCACTTAAAGCCGCATCATTACTTTTTGGTTCAATTTGTGAAAAAATGCTAGATGTTATACAACATTTCTAAAATATATTCTAATCCATATATGTTGATTTACATCGCCAATTTTAGAATCATTAGTTTTATTTTTAAGAAATGGTATATTTGGGTGTTGTAAAACATTTTCATCAACATAAGATATAAAGAATTCTAGAGTGAATAATTTAGAAAATATTTCTTGACTATTTTCCATATTAATGAGGCTTTGATCAATGGTTGAAAATTATTTATGGAAATAACATCAGAATATGGAGGTTGGGGTTGATTAAAAAATAAAGGGATCAGTTTTGTCATATATTACTTGTACTCTTTCCTAAAAAGAATAAGAGTTTCTATTTTTATCTCTATAAGCCTTAGATGTAATGGAATAACTTATGAAAATACCTTCATCTTATTTGGGTGACAATTTATATTAATTATCTTTTTTATTCAAAAGATATATTTTTCATCCAAATCCTTTGAAGTAAGATACTTTTGGTTTTCAGCTAGTCCATAAATCATAAGGTGTTTTATTAAGAAATGGTCTAATGATAAATAAATTTATAGTATAATTATAGGTACTCACAACTTCAGGCAGAAAATGTTTTTCAATAGAATATTCAGTCTACATGGTTCTTATTATCAATTGAATAATACAATTTTTTCTTTCAAAAATTGAATTTTTCTGTGGATTTATAATTGCTGAAATGTTATGTGTAATACCTTTAATACTACAAAATTTTTCTAAATCAGAATTTAAAAATTCCCCATCATGATCACTATGAATAGTTATCAATGGAAAGTTTTTCTCATTTTTTACTTTTGCTAAAAAAAAATTTAAAATAATAAAATTATTCGAATTTATTTTATAAAAAGTTTTCTCATGGAAATATAGTGTAGTCATAATATAAAAAATAAACATAATACTTCACTCTAGTACATCCTGTTTGTGAAGGACCGAATAATTCCATGTACACCAACTGTAAAGTATCATTAGTTGAAACTTCACAAATTAATTTAATTGATGAATTTTATTGATTTCTATATTGATAAGGGTCACATACATTTAATGAATCAAATATAAATTCTATTAGATCCTTAATAAATCTTTTAATAGAAAATTTACATAATTTCCTAAGGTAAAATTGTCCTAACCTTTTTATCTCATAACCATGATGGACCTTTCATTTCACTAATGTATGGTAATTCTTGGCTCTTATGGTCGTTGAGGATTACGTTGTATACATTCTCATGCTGATGGGAAGATATAATGGTTTTTATCTATGGAATTGTGTAATAAACATTTATCATTGATAAAATTCACATGGTAACCTTCATCACAATGTTGAAATATACTTCTAAGGTCGTTTTTATGAACTTATATAAATAAATCCTTTGAAATCAAAACATTTCCTATAAAAACAATATTAACTATACCAATAATATTACATTGATCATTATCTACAAAGGTAACTCGCCTACCTTTAATTCCAATAATATTTTCAAATAATTATTTTTTACCAGTCATATGCCTGGAACATCCATTGTCCATGTACCAATTTTATTTGTTGGTACTACCATTTTTATCATGATAATAAAACAATTTTACTTTTGGAATCGAAACTTTCATGGATCTGGAAATGTTAGAAACAAAAAATTTTGGAATCCATTTTTTTTAAACATGGTAATTGTGAAACCCCCAAGATTGAATTTTTTTAATGAATAATTTTTATTCTAATGACCTCCAAATTGACATTTGGAGTATGAGGGGAAATTTTCATGAAGAATAAAATTGTTACTAAATTTTTTTTTTGAATGAGTATTTCCCATTCATAAACTATTTCCTTATAGATGATGTTTTTTAAACATTTTGTAAAATAGATCCTTAACAGTGAATAAAATTGATTACAGTTTCATTCAATAAAATATTTAATACTTTATAAATAAAACTAAATTTTTATCTACATTAGTAGTAGATTCATAATGAGTTTGGAATATAAAAAAATTTTATTACAAATTATTT
Organism: Viscum album; assembly: GCA_963277665.1. Lineage (NCBI taxonomy): Eukaryota > Viridiplantae > Streptophyta > Magnoliopsida > Santalales > Viscaceae > Viscum > Viscum album. The sequence continues at coordinate 1,354,827,571 of OY728150.1, read as the reverse complement.
TTTACAATCTTTTGAAATATTATTATTCTCATAATTAGAATTATCACTGTTTTTAGAAATAAATTTTTTTTCCAAAATTTAGTTATAATGATATTTAGAAATATATGATACTTCTATTGTTAATTTTTTATATTGAACTTGGATTTTAATGTTTCATAATAACATTAAAATTTTAATTATCAACTAATTTTTCAAATATAGAAACCACATACTTTGTAGGTAATGAGTTATTATCACTGGATGAGGATGAATCTTTATATTAAGATGATGAATATTTCTCATCAGTATAATTTTTACAGCCATACATATTGGTTAATGATCCAGTTCTGTGTATCCTTTCCATGAAACATTGATTTTTGATAGGTATTATGGTAAGAAGTCCAATATTTGTCTATCCAGAATTCTCATTATGTGAAGAATAATTTGAAGAGTATACTCCATTAGCACTTCAAGAGTCATTAACCTTTAATAATTTCATTCCTTTTGGATTGTAATACTTTTTTGGATTTCTCTTAATTTTAATTTCTTTTCTATCCATTATTTTCAATTTTGAACCATAAGGTATTATAGGTCCAAGTATTTTCAATTCATAAATGGTAACTTCATTATCCTTCTAATACATGTTACTTTTCCTATATAAATAATAAAAATCATTCATTCCAAATATATTGCTCTTTTATTGAGAAATATTATCCAATTTATTCTTTCAATGTTCTAATTCACTTAAGTATGATTGAACAATAACATTATTTGTCTTTTTAGACTTAAAAAATTTCATTGGTGTCTTGGATTTATTTTTATTTGAATTATAATTAAAGATAACTCCTAAATAATTTTTCTTTTCCTTTCATGTATCTCATTTCAATCTATTTTCATTTTGAAAAAGTGTTCAAAACAATTCATCAAGTGTAACACTTATTACCTTTCTTGATTTATCAACATCATTTATTTTTATTCCCACTCATTTGGAATGATATATTTGATCCTATCAACTAGGGTTTCATCATATATCCCTTTCTATCCAATGTATTGTAAACTATTAACAATTGTCTTAAATATTTTTTGTACCATACAGACATTTTCTCTATAAGTTAATTCAAAAGATTGATAGTCTTCTCCTATAATATCTCTCCTAGTCTTAACATCATTAGATGTACCAAAATTATTAATCATAAGTTTCTTATAAACACTATTGGCTTCATTATAAGATGAAATCTAGATATAAATATTTATAGTCATAGAACAAGTAAAGTATTTCATACCTTGAAATTCAACTTATATTCCAATTTATCTTGATTTTTAATGAGTCTAACTTCTTTGTCAGGGTTTTTATATTCTTTAGTCAGGATACCAAATTTAACAACTCCAGAAATGATTTGAAAATTCTTTATTCAGTCTCTTCCATATTCATAATCAATCCCATAAAAATTGGTGGTATTTTAGGATTGAGATTGTTAATTTAAACGATATTAATTCCTATCATCTTTAAAAAAAATTCCACAATACATGTTAGTGTAACAAATATTAATAAAAAAAATCATTATAAAATAAATATAAATAACTTGAAGAAGTAATGTAAGAAAATATATATGCAGTGTAAACATCATTTGACACCAAAAATTGGATCATAATTTAAATGTCGAAGGTACAATACAATAGGGGGTGAATTCTATATTGAAAACATTTTATTTTTATCCATAAAAGAATTTATTTTAAATTAATTTAATCTAATTCAATTCACAATACCATTTAGAGTACTAAAACATTAACTATGAAGGCCCTTGGTTAATGTTATGAATTTATTTTAATTAGGTTCATTATTAGAATGTAATATAGATTTCAAAAACGAAATAAATTGTATTCATGGTCAAAATAATTTAAAAAGTATAAGAATTTAATATATAATAATCACTTTGGTTATGATGATCAGAGTAAAACAATAAAACGATTCAATCATAAAGCATACTAAATCTTATTGAGTAATTGATAAGATTGTGATTATGTAAACTATAATCAGAAATTAAATAATAGAAAATGAATATAAAATAAAATTCCATTCCAATTATAAAGCAATGAAAAAGTAAAAGAATAAAATTATTTCAACCAAATGTGAATGAAATCCAATAACTTTGGATAGAGGTCCCTTGATTTATACATTCAAAAAATTCCCTCATACCCACACCAGGGTTAGGCCTCTAGACGATAATCATCTTATTTCTTTCTATCCCCACAAGAACATGATCAATAAGGTGATCAACCCCTCTATCTTCCTAGCCTCAAAATCCCCCAATCCACAAAATATCGGAAATTATGTCTTTCAATCCATGTAAGTCCTCGATCTTAATTACTAACAAGTATTGTCTCACTAATAAAAGTAAGAATCTTGATACAAACAAGTATCTTGAATGATAAGTTCACAATGTGACATCAGAGTCTTTCGTACGATGAATAAATTGGATATAAATCTCTATTTATTCAAAAAATTTGTAGCATTTCAACCTCAAGATCATTAAAATGATCGGGTATTTAGAGTCCAATGTCTCAATGGTCATCTTGGATTCACACAGTCAGATCTTATCATAAATATTCAAAGGGACTTGGACACCTAGCACTCCAACATTCATCTAATAACTAAAACATCACCATAATTTTATAATAAATATTTAAACAAAATATTCGACATAATTTTGATTAATAGGTTATCTTTTCAATACGATACTGGTTTTTGGATATTATAAAATGGGTTTAAAATTAAATTAGATCTTTGGACAAGATATAATATGAATTGTAAATGAGTATGATGATTTTAGTTAATATTGTTAATATTATTTATCTTGACAGTACAATTTTGAATGGTGCATGTGATGAAAATTTTATTCAGTGAGTATGATGTAAATCATATCTAGGGTCATAATGGTAATATTTAATAATAGTAAAACTTATGTGTATGATTATTATCAAATTAATATATAAAATCATAAAGGAAAAATGTAAAATAAATGTCTTCATAAATAAAACAATATATGAGTTTATTTGAAAATAGTGTTTGTGATATCTAAAAAAATAGATAAGTAGAAAGAAGACTTTTAACAGAATAGACGTAGCTCTATGGAACACACTACCAAATCACACTATTCGACATCCCTCTAAAAAAATATCTAGGTCACTAATGCAAGTTTGAACTCCTTTTCATAGGAGGGGATGAATAAGGGCACAATGTTGGCATAAATATCTCCAAGGAATCCCTACTCAAATATCTGTTCTTAAATGTAGTTATCCTAGATCATGTTAAGGAAGTACCATGTAAGGTTTGTAAAACTTTTTATATACTCATCCACCATTATCCCTCCCTACTCTATATCTAAAAACTATTGATTCTAAACTAATTGTAGGAAGGATGGGTAATACTTCTCATTTATCATCATCTGGATGTCATCCCATGATAATTTAGACTCGTTATGCATCTTTGTAACAAGAACCCATTGTCCAGATAATACATGGAAAATAATAGTGGATAGTTCAACCATATGATCCATCAATGTCCAAATAATCCTGAAGACATGGACCACTGACTCTACCCAATCCTATTCTGCCTGAGAATTTGGCTCACCCTGGATACCTAGTGACCTCTAGTTCTGAAACTCAAATAGTGTGCAATGCTTGCGTACATCCTCACCCTAATCTACTGGAACAATATTTTCCTAGATAGGTGGGGGTGTTTATACCTTTCTACATGTATAAATGAGGTCATGTGAAGTACCCTAAACTAAGGTCTCGTCGCTCATCATAACATTTTCATAATTCGACACTGGTATCCTGGTTGACTATCATTATGTAGGAATCCTAATACTTATTAAGATATACCACAAATTCATGATTATATATATATATAATAAAAAAATTGGAAGATGACATAATAAGGAATGTCCAACACTAAATCCTATATGATGCATGTACAGTTGATCCCTGCCAAAAATTTATCGGTATTCTTAGTCTATAAGAATGTATTTGAGGTCTATGTGAATGGATATTTTGGTGGACCACACTATCACTAGACGCCCTGAAAAGAGAGTTTCACTCAAGACACTTTGACACTATTTTTTCAAACCCAACCAAAATCCTTGTATGAGGACTAGTAGTAACGACATCCTAATGACTGAACCAGCTCAAATACCATTTTCTCATAACTCAAACTATGTCTATGTTCGAGTTTCAACAACCCCAAGACCACCTCCATAGGTCATGGAATGGAGACCATTTCATAAGGAACAACTAAACTCAGGGAGGCCTTTTCCTAAGTACCATTACACAGACACACACACACACTCAATGAAAAAGTATATAGGGGAAGATTAAGTGATAGAACATAGTTCTAATGTAAAAAAATCAAGAATGAACTTCTATAAAATATATAATAACGATAGTGTAAACTCAAATGTTGTTGAAAAAAATACATGTCCAACTAGTAATACGTCCCAACCTAAAAAAATAAGAAAAGTAAACAACTAAGAGAGCCCTAGTCAACATCTCCAAACTATGACAACCTTATATGGTGAAATGTACCATGTATCGCTAAGCTTCCAAAAAGTCAACATAGAAACTTATGTTCCTAAAATGTGATTTTGTCGTGGTTACGAGTGCTAATTAGGCTCGGTACCACCTGAAAAAGTCAAACTAGGACTATGGGGTCCAACCGATGAATACCATAATGTTGCAAGGGAGAAACTCACAATACTAAAGGTTTAAGCATCATTTCCACCCATTCTAGTCCAGCAATCAAGAAAGGTAATACTAGGTAAGAAAATATTCAATTAATCAATTGAAATCTAGTACATAGGCACTTACATAGGCCATCACTGGTGAACATATAAGAATAATTATGGTATGCACAAAAATTTTTATCAAAGGGTGTAAATATACAATTGAGTTATCATAACTTGTTTTAGATCCTTCACTGATGAATAATGTTCCTTATAATGTTTGTGTGATGTTATTACATTCTCATTGTCTTGATCTTATCAGATCTAAAATTTCATCATCTTCCGATGAAATTCTCCAATGAAGATGGAAGGAAGAGCATTGGAAGTCTCCCTTGGATTATGAAACTAACGTTGAATAATTCACCATGTTAGTAATTTAATATATCATTTCACTTTTCATAAATTAATCAATAAATCAATCAGTTATTTATTTATTTCACTAAACATATCTTCAATGAGTGGGGCATCCAAACTATCTATTCCAACCCATTTTATGTCACACCAAGGGTATATCGGTATTCCGGGCTCAAAAGTGGTCTCAGATTTCTGATTTGATATTCTATTTAAGATTTATCCAATTTAATTATGAATTAATTCATGTTCAATAAAAAATGAAAAATATTATTTTTAAAATTTATTTCGGGCACACTGGTTCTCATAATCGCAATCTGTCTCAGCACCTATCTCTCAGAAAATATATATAAATATTTCAATGTATTAAAAATAAAACACACGGTCTCTAAAATTATTACCTTATTAAATAGTATTAATTATTTTTTAATGTATATATAATATGTTTTTCCAAAATAAATTCAAAAAGGGTAAGAATTTGACCTAAAATTAGGCAAGTATGTGCGAGGGATGAAAATTTTCCCAAGAAAAAATATTCCCCTTATAAAACATATTATATAAAAATATAACATGTTATTCATTCCAATGACCTAAATTCATTTAATAATAATACAATTAAAATAAATTTACATATAATATATTTTATAACAACATTTCATTGCGTGAATACATTAAATGAAATGATAGTTTTTAATAAAAATAACAACCATCCATTATTTATTGAAAAAATTATTATTTTTTGTAAATTATCAAATATTAACCCTAAGATAATTTTGACAAAATTATTTAAAAAAATCAAAAAAAAATTATAAACATAGTAAAAATTAATAATATTTTTTCACAATATACAATGAAAATCCATTTTAGCTAAAATGTATTTTTATTGTTTATAAATACTATTACAAACCTTTTATACATATTTTTCAATATATTTTTTTATCTAAACAAATTATAAATAATTTCAAAAATATATTTATTACTTTCCACACCACCATGTTTAATTGATCATCTTTTACAGTCCAATTTAAAAAATTATATTAATACTATATTTTGGATCGCTAGATCTCGGTGTTGGGGTTATCAAAACCTATCGATGAAATAAAATATGTTTGAATATATATATATATATATATATATATTTCATAAATGTGATACATAATCTAAAAATATTATTCTAATATTTACTTTATATATCAATGGGATTTATCTTCCATTCATCAATTCATTATAATACTCAATTAGGTATCAATATATTGATGTTATGGAAAATACATAGTCATTTAACTCAAATGTGTAGTCTACTTAATAATTTTAAAGAATCTTCAAAGTGTATATCGTTTTTTCATAATTTATGTAATTTATTTAAATTACATAATATTTTCCATGTATACTCATCTATTTATGGCCAAGTTGTTTGTTTTGGTTTTTTAGATTTGTGGGACTTTGAATAATAATAGACTATATTCATGTCACACCCATTACACCATTGTGTGGCCAAACAAAGACGACCAACTTAATATCTGAAATTAAAGTAAACTACTGTATTTCCATGGTAACACGAGGGAATATTTACACATTAAATATGATATAAATAAATAAATATTTAAATCAATGTCACAAGTGTTATTCCATTGAATGGTTTAGTGATATTAAAATAAGTGGAAAATTGTCGTCATCTCTTAGTCAACAGTCATTGGAGAATCGAAAACCATGATTTAAAAAACTAAACCAGGACCGTATCCTAATTGGCACATGATCCAATTTACCCCAGGGATCGAATGAAATTACCAATGCCCACGGTTTAGGTAAAATCAACTGGGCATCAGGTGATATCCTTTAGGAATGATTTTTTTCCCAATTTCGGGATATAACAAAGGAATAAATAAATAAGATAGAGAAAAAATAAATGTCCTTCCAAATAGGTCATAACCAACTACGATAGTCAAACCCATTAGAATAAACATGATAAATATCAATAAACAAATACATATAGGGAAAAAGTACAAGGCATGAATAAAATAAGATAACTACTACTGCCAACAAAATGGATTCGATCCCCAAACCAACACCATGAAACGTACAACTTCTAACCATATCTCAACTCACACCACATTATCCATGATGAAAAATAAGGATACAACAAAGAACATGGATCTGGAAATGATATATGCCTGATATAAAAAAGGACAGTAGGACACCAAAACCTTCTAAGACTATAATGTTTATTTTATAAACAAATTCATAAATTCTAGATTAACAAGGTCCAAAAATAAATATTTACAGACTTAAAATGTATGGGAAATAAAAAAATCATAATACAGCCTTTAACTCATTCCCCCCTTTGATTACCAAAACTAAAAAGAAATTAATTTCTAACAGATCCATCGACCTAATTTATTTCTAAAATCCAAATTAAGAGGTTACATTTCTTAAACAACTCACATGTTTTATTTAAATAAAAATGAGTAATTTAAATAGATTACTAACTGAAGACATATAAAAACCAAAACACATTTTCAAACCAATTTTTATACCCTCACACAAGTGTCTTTAAAATAATATGTTTTGAAAAATGCCATTGAAAAAAAAAATTAAAATGAAACAACCCCACTCATATTTGTTTAGCATAACAATAAGGAAACACATAATTATATCAGAATTAACAATAAAATTAAATAATTTAAATGAACATTCTATATTAATGAAATAATGTTAATTTACACAACAAATCATAATGAGAAATAGTCTTCAATCACTAAATACGTTAATGACTAAATGCATCATGGGCACAATTAAAGATCCCTAATGTGTACAGAACCTATCATAATTGGGTATAACCAACGAAAAAAGCTACAATAATGTGATAAGTAAAAACAATATTACAATTTACCCACACAAGACTCATTTAAATGACATCCACACTTATAACTAAATCATAATATGTTGTCCTCATTCAGTGTGTGAACCAATTATAGGTATGCGCTAGGTCATCTTTCCTATTGCACGACATCCCATGACCAAAAAAGATGTGTGTCATAGTGTAGCAAGCTATGTATACCCAAGATGAATGACCTTAACTTCCATGACCCCTATAACTCATTTATTGATGTCCTTATACAAATAACATGAGAACAATGCATAAAATGTACATTCCTACACAAGTGGAGGTACAACAATAACACAATGAACAAAATTAGACAATTGGAACACAAGAAAAGAGAAATAAAATGTGGAATCCACATAAACTATTTAAAACTAATGTTCAAAACATGTCTTCAACACCAATGAATGTATCAGGTTTTCAACCCGTTTCATTGTAACACCCCGAATTTTTTTTGAAAAATATTCCTTTTAATTTCATTGACGTCTTGTGTTGTATGTTTCACCAAGATTATCTTGCACTATACCTAACACCATATTATCTTGTAGTATACGCAACACTATTCTTGGCTCATGTTACACACAATTTCATGTTCGTTTAGTGGAAATTATTCTATGCACCATTAAGTATAGATGTTGTTTAATGAATAAATAAAATAAGTTTTGATTATGTTATACGCAACACCAAAGGGAGCTTTCACTACACGCATCCCTGACTTGTCTTGCATTACACACAATCAAGACCTTCCTCGATAGCGTGTGTAGTACACAATACCGAGTTTCACTAAACGATATATTATTATATTATTATTATGAACTAGCCGTTATGAATAGTAATGCCCACTTTTTGAAATTTTATAAATTTTATCTTTCAAAATGGACTTCATTTTTGGGTTTGAAACATTGAAATTATCCTATGGTGAATTTTTGGTATTTTTCTGAAAACATTCAAATTTTGATGAATAGTGAAAACACTGGGTTACTATTTAGAAACCGCCTTTTTATTTAAATAATTATTTATTTTATTTAAATTAATTTTAAGTAAAAATTGATACATAATACCTATAATAGTTCAATGTAATTCATCTGAGTAATTTTATAATAATTTTAGATATATAAAATTTTTATTTAACTTTTCACCGTCTTTTACCCACTTCCTAAGAGAATTTGCAAATTTACATAAAACGTAATTTTTACGCTTCTGTGACTGGAATTTAAAAAATCTGAGAGACATGGTTAATATCAAGGATTAAAATGTGGTTCAATAAGATAAAAATAATTTTTGGTGAATAGTATCTTTTTACTTTTATTTGCCACGGTAGAAAGTTAATAGTGTAATTAAGGGTAAAAATGATATTATTATTACCCTAACACATGTCCTAATTCTATTTGATAAGTATAATTCGACCAAAAACATCATTAGGAATATAATAGTATCATTTAGGTCCACTTGGATTAGATTAGGGCATTTATTATTATTTAAAAAGAAGTTAAAATAGTTAAAATCAATGTTTAATAAGTAAAACATTTTCAATATTGGGTTATACATAAGAAAAATTCCACTATAAATATTTATTAGAAATATAAAAGGATTTAATACCTAATAGTATTTTATTTATAATTTTTATACATTATATAATTTATTTTATTTTTGACACAATGGTGATGTAGTAATTACCTAAATAATGAATTATTAAAATAATTGATATTATAAATATCCAAATAAATGTAATTTTAGACTTTTTATGAATTTCACTAATTTTATAGGTTAATATTACATGTTATTATTGATTTAATTAATAGTTTTAGAAATAATAATTCTATTATGATTTTCAAAAAAATCAATTACCAAATAGTTTCAAAATTTACATAAAATAGTTTTTTAAGAAAATATTATATTATTAATTGTTATTATATTCTTAAACATCTACGGTTCGGCCAAATGAATTAGATACGGTTATATATATTAATAATTAACCACTTTGGGTTCGTTTGGATGGTTATAGTGATTTTATTAACCATATAGTGTAAGAAAACAAGAAGACACGGTAAAAGTTAAATTATTTAACTTAGAGTTAAATCTAAAAGATACGGTTAAAATCGTAACCTAAACTTGTCTAAAACCTATTGTTTGAGAGGATTTCGACCCATACCCACATTATCTTTGAAATAAATCATTTTGGAGAAATTATAAACCGAATATGACTTTATTATAAAATAATATTTTAATTTTCTCCAAAGGTGCCCCTCTCCTCCCTTATAAAAAGGGCACCCCTTCCCTCTTCTCTTCACACCCTTTTGAGCCTTGAAGCTCGGAAAACCCCAGACCTTTTATCTTCTCCACTTCCCTAGAAACATTATGGAGGTTCTGCTTTTCTCAAAATACCAACTCTACTTCCTTAAGAGGAAACTTAAAAGAGGTGCGTCGAAGAAGAGGTAATCTCTTCTTCCGATTCTCTCAAGTTTCTTTCTTCTTATACTTCTTATTATTTAGTTGTATCATTATAAAGTAATAACATCAGTATTAATAATATACTGATATGTTATTATAAATATGAAACATCCATATTTTACCTTTTATCCATCCTACGGAAAATGAAATCACCGCGCGTGCGGACGTATTGAATACCTTCTCCACGCCGTGGTGTAATCTGTTTTCGACCACCACCTTACTTGGATGGGTATAATTGTGTAAATAAATAACTATATATGATTATTGTAAAGTGTTATTTATTCTGTAATATTATACATACACTTCAATGCAATTCCACGATCATGATAATGATATCATCGCTCGTGCGTACGTACGGACTAACATCTCCACGATGCGATGAGATTCATTCTCCATGTTAACCATTCATGGATGATTATAAAGTATATATAATGAATAATAATGAAATATATGACATAATAATGACACAGTATTTATGTATATATATATGTATGTCATCTACTTAATTCCATTCAATTCAATAAGGAAACGAAAACAGCGTTCATGCGTACGTACGGCCTACCGTCTCCATGAATGGTGTATTTCATTCTATTTATCGATCTATAATATATATATGTATATGCTTAATATATATTAAATATAAATCATGTTTAAATTATAGAATTAAGTAAATCAGGATATAAGTTATAATATCAAGAACAACAAGTTGAATCACGTACAATAAATGAAACGATTTTACCCAAAATGCAGCTTTAACATGGAATTTACAAAAGAACGGGTAATATAATGTCATAAGTGAACAATATATGATATAATAACAATTAATATTATTCGGTAATAAGTCAATGACATTATTTAAATCATTATACAGGAGGTTTGGATACATATGAAGCATATCAGACATAAGGTACGGGATAACTTTTACAATCTCATTTTTATCCGAGATTGTTTATTCGTAAGTATTTACTAGGGTTATATTTTCATCCATGTCCATAAAAATGATTTTCATAAAGTTTTTACAATTATTACATGTATTTTTAAAGTCATGTTTACCCCTCTTTGACTTTTACTTTGTGTTATGGAAGAAATCTTTATTTTTCGTACCATACGTGGTACTTTTTGACTTTTCTGACAAAAGTACGGGGAGAATTTTTTTTTAACTTATACGGAATGAACGGATTTTTACGGTTTTATAACACCTTATTTTCATGAATCTTAAAATACAATATTTCCTAACCATTTTCAACAAAATCCACTTCTTTTAAAATTTCATGGCATTTTGTGAAAAGAAAATGATTTTGAATAATAAAGGATATTTTCCTCAAGAATTTATTTCAAGTGTTTAATCAAAACCGTTTTCCATCTAAGATGACATTATTTAATATTTCTATGTTTCAACTATAATTTATCTATGATTTACATGGTTTCACTTCTCTTATGATGTAATGATATCCATTTGTTTTATATGGATTATGTTATGATAGGATGATGTTTATGAAACCCATTTTATTCTTAGTGTTATGATGAATGATTTATGTTTATTTGTGGCACACGTAAGAATGATTTAATTATGAGATGGGTGGGACCTATATCTTCCTTAAATTAATTGGGTAAGGATTTATATCTCATGAGATATAAATGGATGGAATTGTAAGTTAATCTGGTTCAGTGTTACAGGACTGGAACGAGGAGTGAACTCGATTCAGAAAGGGACTCTGTCCACTAAGATGGTCTTGGCAGCAATGCATTGGCTACTATGGAAATCATATCATGTGATTAATATTTTTCCACAATTAAAAGTTTTATTTCAAAGCTATTTTATCATTATGGATGTTCCATTATGATCTATGCCTATCATACTGCCATGTTTTATGCCATTGATCTAGATTTTGATGTTTAAACATTATGTTCATGTTTTTAAGTTCAAATGTATATGGTTTGTTTTATTTTCTCCATGCTTACCCTTACTAAGCATTTAAGATCACCCTTTATATGTTTTCTTTTCCCCAATATATAAAGATAGTTTTAGGTAATAAAACAAAAGCGTAAGATCTTTATGGGAGATGTTAAAGATCTTTCACGACAATAAGAATATTATGTTCCGAGTTTCCAAAGACACTAAACTATTACGGTCCTTCGGTGTTTGTTTTTTGTTATGAATTAAGTATTCTGAAAAAGTAATGTAATGTCAATGTACGACAAGCTTTGTGTCTCTACATTCACATTTCATAAAACTCTTTCCAAAAAATAGATATAAATTTATATATTCCACTAATACATTCAAAACATTTCAATGTCTCCCATACATAAGTGATATATTCTTTGAAAATAAAAAACATTCCAAAATACATTATTTCTATCAAAAATTTTTATAAAAAACCAGTTAAAAATTTTTATGACTCACAAATTATTAAATAATTTCATTTAAAATTCTTCAATGATAACAATCAATAATAAGTTTTCTCTTTAAAAACCAAAATAAGACCAAAGGGCCATCCATTTTCCCTAAAATATTTTATACAATCCTCCATCAAATTTCCCAAATATTAAAAATAAATATACATTTCAAATAACAATTTGATAAACATTAAAGCACCCTTCCATATATAATTTTAAGGACCACAACTCATTTGAAAACCAAAAATACTCTAAAAACATTATTTTCACTCAATAAAAACAGAAACTATGTTTGGAACCATTTACCCTAATGAAAACCTTTCCAAAAACCATTATTCATTTTACATGAATCATGGTGGAATAAAACATTCCATTTTAATCAGTAAAACAAATATTTCACAAATAAAATCAATTATAACAAGAATATAACTCAATGAAATGGATTCAAAACATCAATATCATATCACATGTATATATACATTAATTGAAAGTGAAAACCAAAATCATAAGAAAGTTATAATTCTAAAAGGAAACAATTTCATCATAAAAACAAACCCAATTCAGTGAGAATCAATCCAAAACGTCATAAAACAAGTCACATTTAATGTAGACCACACCCTTTGGACAAGAAATGGTTTCTACAACTGTTGGACTCTAAAATACCTTCACTATAACCAAAAGGAACTATAAAATGGATCCACATGATAATTATGGTTCATAGGGGATGACAAAACAACGATAGAATAGAGGATGATAGATGAAGGAAGGGAAAGAGGAAGAAACTCAGCTCAAATCCACTTTGAAACTTTAATGGACGAAAATAATCCCAGTTAAAGGAGGATGGAACTCCACCTATGCTCAAAGAGGGTCTTACAAAGCACGAGGATTATAAGAGGGTTGAAATACCTATTATTTATTAGGATGTTATTCTAGTGACACATAAAAATTAAAATCATAGATAACAATCATGTTTTGGCTGTGCGGTTAGGAAAAAATTACCCTAATTGGGCAGTTGCAACTACCTCTTGAAAATATTATGTTTCTTGGTTACACCTAAAAGGCATCAAAATTTTCCAATATTTAAAATGGTAATGTACAAATGGTTGTCCCACTATCATGAGAACAACAGATATAGAAGGGTAAAACACTGGGTCACACTTATATGGAGGACCGAAAATAGAAATGACACTCTTCTAGTTTATATACCAATCTCATATAGTATATCAAACAACCTAGTTACTCGATTATCCCCCTGAGTCCTCTATCATTACCATAACATTGTGATCCCCATTGAATCAAATCATGAATGGTTATGACCAAAATTTCCTAGAACAACTCATCAAAATAATGAGTCTCAAAAATACATCACTCATGGCCATTCGTACAAAACCCACGTGGGCGGTAGAGGAGGGATCCATTTATAAACGAAACAGAACATTCTATAAAACAATATTCAAATGATTCATAAAAAATTTAGAAGAGGAAACCATCCACATTGAAGATATAAATAATTGAAAAGAACTATAAAACAAAAAAAATTGAATCTACAATACCAATGTTACAATCAACAAAAGAGGGGAAACTAGAGAAACACCAATAATTCCCACCAAACTAGAATAAAACTCGAGCACACACCCTCAATATCAATCACATGTACCATTATATATTCACCACTCCCTTCAGAGTGTAGGTAAAAACCAGAATATATGAAAATTTTGTATAATCATTTTGTATGGATAATAAAAATAAATTAACTACCATGAGTAATACATCAATAAAAATAAAATGTTCCCTTTACAAGAAATAAATAAAATAGGCCTTTATAAATGTCACGCTAAGATCACATCAAAAGAAAATTTAATTTTCAAACCCACCATATCACCAAGTAATTTTGAATATCACATTCTAACATGGTGTTTCTTAAAATAAAACCAACACATCCTTGGACAAAAACCACATTTTTGGAACACACACTTCAAAAATAATTCCAACCAACAAAATTCCTATCAATATTGCATTTAATTTAAAATAAAAATATCTAGGGAACACCCATTGAAAACAATTTTAGATATTAAAAACACAATTTCAAAAGGATAAATCCATTTTATAAAATATCCCATAAAGTTATGTTCTGAAAAAGAATATTTCACAACATGAATACATTTAACAAAACACGATTTAGAGAATCCAAGCATAGAAAATAACTACACAAGAATCCATGGAAGGATCACATACCCACATCCAAAAAATAACTTATGCACACTCCTAAATCAACTGCTATTAAGTGGGACCATTTTTACTATATCCATATTTTAGAGGAATTCAAAAACTAAAAAACATAGAGGAAATAAAGTCATGAAGGAATTAACAAGTGGATGGGTGTCTGTGAGCAAACCATATATCACACTCTCCAAAAGAGGCAGTATTAATCGCATGGGCATCACATGATTTCCCAAGCCAAATGTGGAAACCATGTACCTCAGGTTTACCTCCTTTTTTACCTAAATGACAATAGTGACCACCTAATATAATGTACATAATCAAAGAGGATAAATACATTTAAAATCATCCAAAAATCCAAAAACAATATCAAATTATCAATTTATCATCTAACATCCCAAGGATTCCTGATTATTGGACATAAAAGATCATTATAGACAATTCATGAACTTATCTTTTCTGATCACACAACATAAGCCACCATTATAGATTAAAATACCCTTAAAAAGGATATATGCGATGATTAGGTTCATAAAAATGGAAAAAATAAAACCTATGATTCCATTTTGTTAAAACCATCCCAGAATTCTATCCTACTTGGAACTAGAAGAAACTCTACATAAGTACCATAGCGAATTCCTAGTCCCCAAAGGCCAAAAAAATGATCTTGCAAATCATAAGATCTTCATTTAGAATTATTTAGACCAAATATTTGATATAATAAAACATAATAAATAAATATAGAAGCAAAAAAATGAAAATCAAGTCAAATATATAATAACCAACTACCACGTTCTAACCCATTAGAATATACATGACTAATACACATGAATCAAGTGATATAGAAATACATGACATGAAGGAATTAAACAAATTAAAATAAAGTCCCTAAAACCAAGCAACTAGAGTTATGTCCCTGAAACTAACCCCATGAAATCTTCTATTTCTCACTACTACTCAACTCACCTCACGTCTGTCATGATGTCAAATAAGGATATAACAAAGAACATGGAACATGAAATGATAAATTAAAGGGATAAAAAGAGAAATTGGTTACCACAACTCACCAAAACTATTAAATTCATTCATATATAAATTCATAAATTATAGTTTGGAAATAAATTTTAAATGTATGATATACATACATAAAATATATGGGAAAAAATTAACATAATATGATCTTCAACAAATTTTTACACTTTATTTACTATAACCAAACACAAACCATTAAAAAATCAACAAGCCTAATCCATTTCTATGATCCAAATGTATACATTTCATTTTAATAAAAACTCACATGTTATATTTAAAATAAATTTTTTTTGAATTTTTTTTTTCTGAATCCTTCTATGAAAAAAATATATTTTTAGACCCACCTTAAATAACTCATACATGATTATTTAAAAACTCCAAAAAGGTTCTCATAAACATTCTTGAAACATCATTTTCAAAGGAAAAACCCCCATGCACATGGGTCAAGAACATCAACTAGGAACCACATAACTCTATCAAATGATATAATAAAATGAAACTCCATAAATTAAGGTACCACATCAAAGAAATTCGGGAAAATGATTGATTCATGTATGAAATCAAAATCCCTTCAAAAAATAACCAAAAATTATTTAATGCATCATGGGATATAACGCAGACCATTAAAATGTGTAAAAACTAATAAAAATGTGTACAATCACCCTAACTAGCTAATATCATGCGCAAAGTCAAAATCATCATCTATGTAGACCGGATAACAATTATTGAGATGACATCCCCACTAATCCCAATTTCACACTAATGGTCCCCTAGTGGAGCGTGAACCAACTAGTAGAACATGAAAAGTCTTCCTACCTTTTACATTGTATCCCAAATCCAAAAAATGAAGTGAGTCATAGTGAAACAAGACAAGTATACTCAAAATGTACAAACATAACAAACCACAATCCTAATACACAATGGTTGAAATCCTTATATACCTAACACAAACAGAAGTAATAAAAATTACATTCCCATACATGGGTATAAAAAATAATCTCATTGTCTTCAGAAACCAAAAAAGGGTTAGGGAATAAAGGGTGTTAAGAAAGTGTTGTTTTCAACGATATATAATGTTTTTATTTAAAGGGGGAGTTTGCTGTGAACAATACTCTATCTCTTTATAATAATTTTGATGCTCACAAATACCCTTAATTATTTTTATAATGATTTTATTTGTTATGTATATTTCATGAATTTATTATTTATTATGTTTTTTTTCTAGATGAAATATTTATGTTCTTGAACAACGAGGATTAATTACTAAAGTATTCTCATTACGGTGTTCTGGAAACACTATTCATTTTCTACATATTTGGGATCTTTTTAAGTGTATTCTGGAAACATTGTTCATACCCTATGTGGAGAAATGTAGCGTAATGATGAAATGCAGTGTATAGATTATGAGTTATAAGAAAAGTATGGAATAAGAACCCTACGTTAAGAAGGAACCCTACATTTGGTTTATTAAAAAATTATGGTTATTTTATCATAAGTTTGAAATTTGAATAGAAAAAGTATGGATGGCCAACCATATGTTTGTGATAAACCATACGTTTCCAACCCTAGGTTTGTGATAAACCATACGTTTGCAACCCCACATTTGTGATCAACCATACGTTGACAACCATACGTCTGAAGGCTATGTCATCAATATAAGGTTTATTATCTATGTTACATTCAGAGGATGAATAATGTACAACTAAACCTTACATTTGGTATTGAAGCGATTAAAGTCGATATTATTATGCAATGGTCAGAAAGATATTTATTAGGCTGATTTCAAGCCGTATTAAAAGATAATTTTAAAACATGTCTTTGACGAGTTCAGAGTCGTTTTAGGATTGAATTTAAAGGATATTTTCTTGGATAATTTCAAGGGACGTTATGACTACTCTGTAAATTCAAATGTTTGGATATCATGAGTCAGAAGTCAACTTTTATGGATCTAAATTTACTAGAGAAGTGCTCAATGTTATTATATAGATGTGATATTTAAAAAAAATGTTGGTATTTTCAAACTGCATCAATCGATCATATTCATAAAAAGGAAGAAAAACCGAGACTATCAAAAACATAGATCTGCTGATTCAAAAGAACAAAAAGCATTGTTTATCGAAGAAGAAGAATCACGATAGAAGATTCACTCGTTCTACATCGAAGATCATTTGTGAATCTCCAACTACTGATGTTGTGAATTATATTTCTATTTCTACTAAAACAGGATCGACCTAGAATGACACTTATTTGAATATCATTATTAGTAAAGGATATGATCCATCTACTATCAATTTCATTCTATTTCAATTGTGATGAACAACTGGAAAGTATTTTCAAAAGTATAGATACCTTTATTTTCTATTCTTGAGTGACCGACTTCTCGTACTAAGCAACGTAGGTTCTGTGAGTGAACTAGAAGGCTTTGTTTTGCCTTAGATTTTATAGGTGTCAATTGCTTGTACTCAGTTGTGAAACCTTCTATGGAAATGAGGACCAGATTGTGAAAATCACCAAGCTCATGGAGTGGATCATTGGTGGAGTGGATTTAAGGCCTTCAATTCCCCGAACCACTATATATCTTGTGTCTGCTATATAAATTTCTGCTGCATTAATTCATCTGATTAAAGTTAAATGGAAGAACATGATCTCGCAATGATTTTTGAAAATAAATAATTCACCCCCCTTATGTATATATAGTATAATCTGATCCGACAATTGGTATCAGAGTTTGAGCTTTCTGATAAATCCTTAACAAGCTGAAATTTATTATACATAGAGGAAGATGACTGATACATGAGAGGGAATGTCTATGGTCATAGAACCATACTTCAATGGAGAAAACTATGGATGATGGAAGTTGCGAATGATTATCTATCTGAAAAACCATGGATACAGAGTATATTCTAAGATTCTGAATCCATACGAAATACCAGAAAAACCTAAAACATGGAGTGCAGCTACTGAAGTAGAATATGATATGAACTCAAAGAAAATGAATGCAATTATATGTGGTCTAGGACCTGATAAATTTAACATAGTATCTCAATTCCTGAAAACATATGAGATGTGGAAAACTATTGTTGTTGCTTATGAAGGAACTAACAATTTAATGGAAATGAGATATACTACAGCTAAGATTAAACGTGATACATTCAAAATGGTTGGAGGTGAAAGTATTACTCAAATGAATGGAATATTGATAGATATTATCAATAACATAACCGCCTAGGGATATCCCATCAAACAAACTGATCAAGCTATAAAAGTAATGAAAGTACTGCCTACAAGATGGAATTGAATCTCTGCTGCAATCTGACAGTCGACACCTGTTGAAGACTTAACCATGAGAGAACTGATTGGAACACTAATGATCTATGAAGATGATATAAAAGATGAATAAAATGATCATAAAGTGTTTATCAAGAGATATGACACTACCTTTAAAGTTTCATAATTGAGAAAAAAATAGAAATATGATGAAAAGTGTAAAAGTGAAATAAAAAAGTTCTGATTTATCAAATTTTGACGTAGAACTGGCTCAGCTAGCCAGAAAATTCACTCAATTCTATAGAAAGAATAAGGTATTCAGAAAATCCGTCAAAAGAATGACAAGAAAGTTAGATTTTATGAGTGAAAAAAATGGTTCACATCAGACTTGACTGTCCTCAACTAAAAGAAGACAAGAAAAGGAAGGTCTTCAAAATAAATGGTTATGAGAATAAGGAAAAGAAAGCAATGAAAGCTACATGGATTGTATCGAAAGACTCTAGTAGCACTTCTGAATCAGACTCAGAGAAGAAATTAGAAAATATGAATTCTAACATGTGTTTTATTGTAGAAATAGATAAGGTACAATCATAATACTCTTCTGACTCTAGTTCTAAATCTAGTTACTCTAATGAAAAACTTGCAGCCTACTGCAAGGTGCTTGAAGAAAAATATGATTCTATATTTAAGAAGAATATGTCTTTAAAGAACATTCATGAGGTTGTTTTTGATGAAAGAGATACAATGATGAAGCAACATAAATAGTTCACTAAAAAGTTTGACTCAATTAACACTAACAATACAGATTATAAATCAAAGATAAAAACACTAAAAATTGAAGTGGAAACTTATAAAAATGCATCCATTGTTTTTACTAAAAGAGAAAATAAACTAAATTAAATTCTTGGAAAAAATGTCATTAAAATGGGAAGATTTGGAAATGGAAGTAAAGGTGAAAAACCTAAGCTTTATAAGAATTATTTTATTCCAAGTACAAAAAGATTAAATTGTAATTACTATGGAACAAGGGGACTTATATCTAAAAATATTTTCCAAAGACCACCCCAAATAAGTGGTATTAAGAAATCTTTTGTAACAAATAATTTATTTGACTCTTCTATAATTAGAAAATCAAAGAGCGTCTGGATTCCCAGATCATTTCTGGGTAACACCCCTGGACCCAACATAATATAGGTACCAAAGAAAATTGTTTAAATGCATTTTTTGGGAGCAGGTCACAAAAAAATGACATATGTTATATAGATAGTGGCTGCTCATGGAATATGAGTGGAAAATCATCGAATTTCTCTACACTCACTCAAAAAGATGGTGGAATTGTCACTTTTTGTGACAATGCTAAAGGGAAAATCATTGGTATTGGAATAGTTGGAGATCCATAAGTAGTCTTAATCAACAAAGTATTTTATATACAAGGATTGAAACACAATCTGATTAGTATCTATCAACTCTTTGATTATGGTTATGTTGTTGATTTTTCTAATAATTGTTTATCTATTTACAAAAATACACTACTTAAATTTAGATCACCTATAAGTGACAATGTGTATACCCTGGATTTAAATTCCTTTTGTAAACAACAAGTAAACTACCTAACTGCTAAAATAAATGAATCATGGATCTATAATATATGACTTGGACTTTGTAATGTATATGTTTTACATAAATTATCTAAGAAACAATTAGTTTCTGATTTTCCTAGTCTCAGATTTGAATGTGATAGATTCTATGATAGATGTCAACTTGGAAAGAAACACAAATCATCCTTCAAATATGTTAACAAAATTTCTACATATAAACCTCTATAACATATCCATAAAGATTTTTTTGGACCTTCATGAGTAGAAATCTTGGATGGTAAATTATATGTATATGTTTTAGTTGATAACTATTCTACATTTACATGGATTTTCTTTTCAAAATTTAAAAATGAAGCGTTTTCTTTATATAAAAGTCTTTGTAATGCTGTTCAAAATGAAAAAGGTTTTAGAATAATTTTATTAAGAAGAGATCATGGTGGAGAATTTGAGAATATGGAATTTAATTTCTTTTTCTCAAATATGGGTATAAAACAAATCTTCTCCACACCAAGAACACCTCAAAAAATGGAATTACTGAAAGAAGAAATATGACTTTTCAGGAAATGGCTAGGACTATGATAAATGAATACAGTCTTCCTAGCTATTTTTGGGAAGAAACTGTAAGCAAATCCTGCTATATAATGAATGGAGTTTTAATTAAACAAATTCTTAAAAATATACCCTATGAACTCTAGAATAATAGAAAACCTAAACTAAATTACTTTCATGTTATTGGATGCATGGTTTACACCATAAAAACCAAAGACAAACTTGGAATGTTTGATCCAAAATCTGATGAAGGCATTTTTTTGGATATTCTGCTACTTCCAAAGCTTATAGAGTCTATAATAAGAATTCAAGGATTGTTGATAAATAAATTCATGTTAAATTTGATGAATATGATCCCATTGAGAAAAGGACAGATCAAATGGATGAATCTGACTCTAATGATAACATGAGTCTTGAGAACTTCAAAAATGATTTTGAAAAATATATAAATGAAATTCATTCCAGTTCAGAAGAATATGATACTGAAAAACCTATAAGTGCACTACCAAGACATACTAGAACCTTAAAGAATCGCCCTTTAGAAACTATAATAGGTGACTTAGACAGATGAATACAAACTATTATGAATGTATGAAATCTTGTAGAATTCTCTTTCTTATATCCCAATTAGAACCCAAGTCTATAGAAGAAGCTTTAGATGATGAAAGATGGATCATTGCACTGCAAGAAGAATTAAACCAGTTCAAAATAAATGAAGTATGAGAATTAGTTGAAAGACCACAGAATTATCCAGTGATAGGAACCAAATGGGTCTTTAGAAACAAACATGATTATCAAGGAATAATAAAAAGAAATAAATCAAGACTTATAGCTAAAGGATATAATCAAGAAGAAGGCATATATTATGATGATACCATTGCACCCGTAGCTAGATTAGGAGCCATTAGAATCCTTTTAGATTATGCATATCAAATGAACATTAAATTATTTCAGATGGATGATAAGTCTACCTATTTAAATACTTATTTAGTGGAGGATGTTTTTTTTGAGAAAACTTCTGGTTCTGAAAAGTCACAAAAACCATATTCTGTTTTTAAACATACTAAAGATCTTTATTGCCTTAAACAAGCACCTAGATCTTGGTATGAAAGATTAATCTCTTTTCTATTAAAAAACAATTTTATTGTTGGAATGGCAGATCTAACACTTTTTAAGAAAACATTAAATTCTATTATTTTATTTGTTCAAATTTATGTTGATGATGTAATTT
Source organism: Viscum album (assembly GCA_963277665.1). Taxonomy (NCBI): domain Eukaryota; kingdom Viridiplantae; phylum Streptophyta; class Magnoliopsida; order Santalales; family Viscaceae; genus Viscum; species Viscum album. The sequence continues at coordinate 1,354,804,834 of OY728150.1, read as the reverse complement.
TTGGATCTACTAATAAATCCCTTTGTCATGATTTTTCAAATATAATGCAAAAATAATTTTAAGTTAGTATGAAGGGAGAATTAAATTTCTTTTTAGGACTTCAAATTTATCAAAATGATTTTGGAAATGTTTTAAATAAAATAAAATACATTACTGATTTACTGAAAAAATTTGGAATTGAAAACAGAAAGACATATACAACTCCTATATGTACTAATATAAGAATTGATTTGGATGAAACTAGAAAATCAATTGACAATAATTTATATAGATGTATGATTGGTAGTTTAATATATCTTACTACTAGCAAACCAGATATAATGTATTCAGTATGTCTTTGTGCAAGATTTCAATCAAATCTTTAGGAATCCCAATTAAATGTTGTTAAATGAATTTTTAGATATTTAAATGGAACTATTTTTGAATCTCTTCTTTATCCCAAAACTTCAAATTTTAGTTTAATTTCATATTCAGATACTGACTTTGGAAGTTGTAGATTAGATAGAAAAACAACTCTAGGAACTTGTCACTTTTTAGGAAAATCCTTAGTGCCATGGTCAAGTAAGAAACAACATTCAGTTTCCCTATCAAGAGCTGAGGTAGAAAATGTTTCTGTTGGAAGTTTATGTGCACAAGTGTTGTGGATGAAAAACACTCTTATGGACTTTGGACTAAAATTTAATAATAAGCCTATTTTTTGTGATAATAATAGTGCAATTTGTATTTCAAAAAGTCCTATTAATCATTCTAGGACTAAGAATATCGATATCAGACATAATTTTCTAACAGATCATGTCCTTAAAAAGGATATATCTTTGGAATTTGTAAGTACTGAAATTCAATTAGATGATATTTTTACTAAACCACTTCCCACTGAAAGGTTTTATTTTATTAAGGGGGAGCTATGTTTATTTAATTTTAAATAATGTTTTATATTATTATTCTGTTTCTTTATCTTAATACTATTTTAAAATAAATTAGTTATTTGTTTTTCAAACATAATAAGTTTTTTTCTCTAGCGCAATCAATTTTATTGATTTTTAAAACCTAAGTAATAATTATTAATGACACAAAAATCAAGGCTGTCAGAATCCTTTCTAATTATGAATCATTTCATTTCTACCAAAAACCCTTTCTCAATCACAGCATGTTTCCTCTCTTTGTCCATTCGAACCTAAAAACCTTCGAAACCCTAATCCATTTTCGAACTGTCCATGATTTCTCACAGAAAAGGGAAAAACCAAGAGAACTGTTGAGGCTGAGACCAGCGCCATCATGAAACATTGCTCCTAAGGAAGAAAAATTTTCCTAGGAAATGTCATAGACCTAGAATGACTATATCAAATGAATCTTTTGTTGAAACATGCTCTCACTTTTCAAAATCTAGAGCATAATTTCAATGGTGAGAAGTCTGAGTTTTTGTATAAAGTAGAACTTCAAGATTTCTTTAAGTCTATACAATTTACTCTTGGTGATGATGAGGATACTATGGTAGCTATGGTAGAAGATCGAGATGTCTCTATATCCTCTGTAGATATTGGTTAGATTCTTGAACTTCCCTCAAGTGGGAGTTTTTCATTTTGATTTGAAAATTATAGGAGATTTCAGGAATAAGTCTAAAGATGTCATGTATTTTCTTTTTTGGTTATACTCAGATAAATAAGATGTTCATAAAGGACCTGGAACCAGATCAAAAAACTCTAGTAAAATTTGTGCAAACTGGGATAGCACCGAGGATGTCTGAGTTGGAGAAAATAATGTATCCAGATATGTACATAATGTTTCTGTTAATGAGTGATTTAAGGATTTACTTTCCTAGGTACATGATAAGGTTTCTGCATTACTGCTATGAAAGTGAAGCTAGGATGAATTTTTATCCATTTTGTAGATTCATCTCAAAAATTCTCTTCAAAAAGGATATGGTGAGGCTAGTGGAAGCTAGAGTTAGATTCCATCACAGTAACACCTTTGGTGCTGGGAACCTGAGAAAAATTGTCTATTTCTGGAGCATTTTAAAAGGGAAACTTTTTCAAGTAGGAACTGAGGAAGCTGAATAGAGTTCTCAAGCTCAGTCTACTAAGTCCAAAGATGGACAATATGAATCGGGATTAAGCACTACTACAAGAAGAATAAGATTTGAAACTAAATACATTGAAGATGAAATATGTCAGGAGGGAATTCTGACTCAATGAAAAAGAACTGTTAATGAGGAAATTGTTTCCCCTATAATGACAACAAGAGATTTAATCTCTTACAGTTATATCAGAGAATAATCTTTTGAGAAGCCACATGAAGAAGATACTACTAAAATTACAGTGAGTCCACAAGTCCAAACTGAAATTGAACCTCAAGTTATAGTTGATGCTGAAGTTAGACTTCTATTGGAAAAAGAGGCAGAGCCTAGTGAGGAAGTGGCCCGTCCTCAGGAAAATCTAGAGGATATTATTTTAGAAAATCCAATGGAATACCAACATGCTGATTTTAATGATGAGAATGTTTATGAAGATCAAACTGATGTACGTCATGAGGATTTTTCTGTGGAAGAGTCTGTAAAAGACTCTGAGGAAAAATATGTGGATCAAACAACTCAAGAGAAGGAAAAAAGAAAAATTTGATGCAGATTCTCTTCTTTTAGTACTAATGCATCACATTGAAACTGATAATGAGAATCAATAATAGGGTGACTCTGATTCAATGAATACGGAATTAGAAGAGCTGTACAGAAACTGTTCTAAATTGGAATCTAAAAATGTTACGCTCAGGAGAGCCTTAGAAACAGAACAGTTGAAATTTCAGAGACTTAAGGGAAGTACAGTTTCATGACAAGAAGTTGAAAATTCTTAGAAAGAGATGTTGACAGATGTATACAAGCTGAAATCAGAAATGGTAAAAAAGTCAGATCTGTTAGAGTTTAATGAATTTCTGGGGGCAAAATTTTCATCTGTCAGGACTAGTGCTACTAGTGGATCAGCTACTTTAGTAGATTTAATCATAAGGTTTTAGGCTATTGCAGATGCCATGAGCAATATGAATGATAGATTGCACAATCTTCAATGTAACATTGTTACTTTATCTGTCTTGTTAGATAATCATAATTTTTTGGTTGATTAGTTGACCTCAAGTGAACCGTATATCAGACATGTGCTAACTTAGTTCACAGAAAAGTTGTCCTTGGTTATGGAAATGGAAGAAATACTTCATGAGTTTTTTCAAAGTAAACCTCATAGAAGACATTCATACGACTCAAGAGACCAGGGATCTTATTTTTAGGCTTGGAGATGGAATGATGAAAGGGATGAGGGAGCAGTTGTAAGAAATCAAGTACGTAGTTTAGAGGAGATAGACCCTCTCTCATAACATTAACAAACCGTAATTCATGTGTTCATCATGATTGTACTTATTCTATTGTTCTCGATGAAAATTTAGATTCATTTTTTTATTATTATTTGTTTTATTGTCCTTGTTTCGATATACCAGTAATCCAGATTTAATTATTGACAACTGGTTAATAATATAGAATTTACTTAAGTTTGGTGCTACATTAAATGTGTTTTATTCCATATTGTGTGATTTTATTTATATCACAAAAGGGGGATAAATTTGGATAAACACAACATTTTATTTTAATTGATTCATATTATATACATTAAATGATATTTTTCTCTTTATTGTGGGAGAAATTATAGGGAGAAATTAAGTTCAATCTAATATTGTATTTATCTTTTCAAAATTCAAAACTATATTTAATTAATTTTTCAATTTAATTTAATTGGTTATTTTATGGGTTTTGTGATCATAAAAAATGGAGAGATTGTTGAGCAAGTGTTGTTTTCAACAATAGATAATTTTTTTATTTATTGGGGGAGTGTGTTGAGAACAATAGACTATCTCTTTTTGATAATTTTTATGCTCAAAAATACCATTAATTATTTTCTAATTATTTTATATGTTAATTATATTGGAGGAATTTGTTATCCATTATATTTTTTTCTGAAAGAAAAATTTATGTTTTCGAATAACAAGGATTAATTACTAATGTATTCGCAGTAGCGTGTTTTGGAAACACTATTCATGCTCTACATATTCCGGATCTGCTTAAGCATGCTCTGGAAACACTGTTCCTACCCTACGTGGAGAAACATAGCGTCAGGATGAAATGCATTGTATACTTTATGAGTTTTCAGAAAACTATGGAAGAGGAACCCTACATTAGGAAGGAACCCTACGTTTGGGTTATTGAAAAAGTATGGATCTTTTAACATACATCTGAATGCTGAAGTGAAAAAGTATGAATGACCAACCCTATGTTTGTGATCAACCATAGGTTTCCAACCCTACATTTTTTATCTGCCATATGTTTAAAACCCTTAGTTTGTGATCAACCATACATTGAAAACCTTATGTTTGAAATATCTGTCATCAATCTTATTTTTAATATATAGGTTACGTTTAGAGGATGCATACTTTACAAATCAACCTTACGTTTGGCATCGGAGAGTTTAAAGTTGATATTATTATGAAACGGTCAGCAAGTTGTTTATTAGGTTGATTTAAAGCCAGATTAAAAGCTGATTTTAAAACATGTCTTTGACGAGTTCAGAGCCATTTAAGGATCAAATTAAAAGGATCTTTTCATGGATAATTTCAAGGGAAGTTATGACTACTCTGTAAATTCCAAAGTCTTAATATCACGAGTCAGAAGGTGACTTTTGTTGATATAAATTTACAAGAGATGTTCTTGACATTATTATATAGATGTTAATTTTTTGTTTAAAAAAAATATATATGTGGGAATTTTCAAACTGCATCAATCAATCATATTCATAAAAATGGAAAAAAACAGTGACTATCAAAAACACAGATCTACAGATTCAAAAGAACGACAAAGCTCTGTTTATCGAAGAAGAAGAAGAATCACGATTGAATATTCATTTGTTCTATATTGAAGATCATTTGTGAATCTGCTACTACTGATGTTTTGAATTATATTTCTATATCTACTGAAACAGGATTGACTCTGAACGACTCTTTTTTGAAGATCTTTATTTCTAAAGGCGATGATCCATATACTGTCAATGGAATTTGGTTGCAATTGTGAAGAACAAATGGAAAGTATTTTCAAAAGTAAGGATACCTTTCTATTCTATTCATTAGCGACCAGATTCTTATACTAAGCTGTGTTGGTTCAGTGAGTGAACTAGAAGGCTTTGTTTTTCCATATATTATAAAGGTGTAAACTGCCTGTACTCAGTTATGAAACTGTATGTGGAAACAAGGACCGGATAGTGAAAATCACCAAGCTCATGGAGTACAGTGTTGGTGGAGTGGACTAGGGACCTTCTATTCTCCGAACCAATATATATCTTTTGTCTCTGCTATTTAAATTTCTACTACATTAATTCATCTGATTAAAGTTAAATGGAAGAACACGATTTCGTGAAGATTTTTTAAATGACACAATTCAACCCATCTTGTTTATATTTAGTATAATATGATCCAACAATTGGTATCAGAGGTTGAGCATTCTGATAAAGCCTTAACAAAATTAATGATATTATACACAAAGCAAGATGACTGATACAAGATAGGTAATGTATATGGTCAGAGCACCATAGTTCAATGGATAGAACTATGGATTCTAGAAGTCTCGAATGATTATATATATGAAAACCCTTGGATACAGAGTATATTATAAGATTCTCACTCCATATTAAATACCAGGAAAACATAAAACATGGAGTGCAGCTACTGATGTAGAATATGATATGAAATCAAAGGAAATGAATACAATTATATGTGGTCTAGGACCTGATGAATTTAACAGAGTATCTCAATTCCCGAAAACATATGAGATGTGGAAAACTATTGTTCTTTCTTATAAAGGAACAAACAATATCAGGGAAATGAGATATGCTACTACAAAGCTTAAATTTGATACATTCAGAATGGTTGATGGTGAAAGTATTACTCAAATTAAAAGTAGATTGACAGAGATTGTCAATAACATAACCGCCTTGGGAGATCCCATTAAACAAGTAGATCAAACTTTAAAAGTACTCAGAGTGCTTCCTATAAGAGGGAATGGAATCTCTGCTTCAATCAGACAGTCGACACCTGCCAAAGAATTAACTATGAGTGAACTGATTGGAACACTAATGATGTATGAAGCTGATATCCAAGATGAAGAAAATGAGCATAAAGTGTTTATCAAGAGGGATGACACTTCCTTGAAAGTGTCATCATAGAACAAAAACAGAAAGATGGAGAGAAGTGTAAAAGTAAAATAAAAAAGTTCTGATTTATAAAATTCTGATGTGGAACTATCTCAGCTAGCCATAAAATTCACTAAATTATATAAAAAGAAGACGGGCTTGCAAAAATACTTCAAAAAGGATGACAAAGAAGTTAGATGTTATGAGTGCAAGATAATGGGGCACATCAGACCTGTCTGTCCTCAGCTAAAAGAAGAAAAGAAAAAGAAAGTATTCAAAAGAAATGATTATGAGCATAAGGACAAGAAATAAATGAAACCTACATAGAGTGTATCTGATGACTCTAGTAGCACATCTGAATCAAACTCAGAGAAGGAAGAAGAAAATCTGAAAGCCAACATGTGTTTTATGGTAGAAATATATAAGGTACCATCTTACTACTCTTCTGACTCTAGTTCTTAATCTAGTTACTCTAATAAAAAAACTTTCATCCTACTGCAATATGCTTAATGAAAAATATAATTCTCTGTTTATGATGCATAAGTATATAAAGAATAGTCATAAGGTTGTTTCTGATGAAAGAGATACAATATTTAAACAATATAAAGAGTTAACTGAAAAGTCTAACTCAATTAACACTAACAATACAGATTATGAATCAAATATAAAAAAAACTACTATTTAAAGTGGAAACTTATAAAAATGCAGTCCTTGTGTTTACTAAAGGAGAAAATACATTAAATGAATGTTTTGGAAAAAAATGTCATTAAAAAGGAATGATTTTGAATTGGAACTAAAGGTGAAAAACCTAAGCTGTATAAGAATTATTTTATTCCAAGTACAAAAATATTAAATTGTAATTACTGTGGAATAAGGGGACATATTTCTAAAAACTGTTTTTGAAGACAACACCAAATAAGTGGTATTAAGAATGATTTAGTAACAAATAATTTATTTGACTCTTCTGTAATAAGAAAATCAAATCAAGACTTGATTCCCAAATCTTTGCTGGCTAACACCCCTGGACCCAATAGAATATGGGTACCAAAGATAATTGTGTAAATACCATTGTAGGGAGCAAGTCACGAAATAAAAAAGGACATATAGTATATGGACAGTGGCTACTCAAGGAATTTGAGTGTAAAGTCATTGAATTTCTCTACACTCACTCAAAAAGATGGTGGACTTGTCACTTTTGGTGACAATTCCAAATGGAAAATAATTGGTATTGGAATAGTTGGAGGTCCAGAAGTTGTCTCAATAGACAAAGTACATTATGTACAAGGATTGAAACACAATCTGATAAGTATCTCTCAACTATGTTATGGTGGTTATGATATTGATTTTTCTAACAATTTCTTTTCTGTTTTCAAAAATAAACTGCTTAAATTTAGAGCACCTAGAACTGACAATTTTTATACCTTGGATTTTAATTCCTTGTGTAAACAACAAGTAAACTGCCTAACTTATAAAATAAATAAATCCTGGATCTGGCATAGAAGACTTGGATATAGTAATGTATATGTTTTACATAAATTATCTAAGAAACAATTAGTTTCTAATTTGCGTAGTCTGAGATTTGAAAGTGACAGATTCTCTGATGCATGTCAACTTAGAAAGCAACACAAATCATCTTTCAAATATATTAACAATCATTCTACATCTAAACATCTAGAACATATCCGTATGGATTTTTTTGGACCTTCAAGAGCTGTAATCTTGCCTGGTAAATTAAATATATATGTTTTATTTGATGACTATTCTATATTTACATGGATTTTATTTTTAAATTTTAAAAATGAAACTTTTACTTTATTTGTATGTTTTTGTAAAGCTCTTTAAAATGAAAAAGGGTTAAGAATAATTTCATTAAAAAGTGATCATGGTGGAGAATTTGAGAATCTGGAATTTAATTTCTTTTGCTCAAATATGGGTATTAAACACACATTCTCTTCACCAAGAATTCCTCAACAAAATGTAATTGTTGAAACAAGAAATACGACTATTCAAGAAATTGATAAGACTATGCTAAATGAATATAGTCTTCCTACCTATTTTTGGGAAGAAGTTGTAAGCACAACCTGATATATAATGAATAGAGTTTTAATTAGACCGATTCTGAAAAATACACCCTATGAACTCTGTAATAACAGAAAACATAAACTAAATTACATTAAAGTTTTTGGATTCAAGGTTTACACATTAAGCACCAAATACAATCTTGGAAAGATTGATCCAAAATCTGATGAAGGAATTTTATTCAGATATTATACTACTTTCAATGCTTATAGAGTCTATAATAACATGTCAATGATTATTGAACAATTAGTTCATGTGAAATTTGATGAATCTGATCCCCTTGAGAAAAGGACAAATCAAATGGATGAATCTAACTCTAATGATAACATGAGACTTGAGAACTTGGAAAATTATTTGGAAAAAGATATAAATGAAATTTAGTCCAGTTCATAAGAACATGATACTGATGAACTTATATGTGTACTTCCTAGATAGACTAGAACCCTAATGAATCACCCTTTAGAAACTATAATAGGTGACTTAGACACAGGAATAAAAATTAGAAGAAATATAAGAAATCTTGTAGAATTTTTTTCCTTTCTATCCCAATTAGAACCCATGTCTATAGAAGAAGCATAAAATGATGAAATCTGGATCATAGCAATGAAAAAAATAATTAAACCAGTACAAAAGAAATGAAGTCTGAGCATTAGTTGAATGACCAGATAATTATCCAGTGATAGGAAGCAAATGGGTCATTAGAAACAAACAAGATGATCATGGAATAAAAACTAGAAATAAATAAATACTTTTTGCTAAAGAATGTAATCAGGAAGAAGGTTTAGATTATGATGAGACCATTGCACCTGTATCTAGATTAGAAGCCATTAGAATCCATTTATCTTATACATATCATATTAACTTTAAATTATTTAAGATCGATGTTATGTGTGCATTTTTAAATAGTTATTTAGTGGAATAAGTTTATGTTAAGAAACCTCCTTGTTTTGAAAATTCACAAAAACCATATTCTATTTTTGAACTTACTAAAACTTTTTATGGCCTTAAACAAGAACCTAGATCATGTTATGAATGATTAATCTCTTTTCTGTTAAAAATTGATTTTACTGTTGGAATGGAAGATCCAACACTTTTTAAGAAAACTGTAAATTGTAATATTTTATTGTTTCAAATTTATGATGATGATGTAATTTTTGGATCAACTAATAAATCCCTTTGTCCGGATTTTTCAAATATAATGAAAAATTTATTTGAAATTTGTATGATGGGAGAATTAAATTTCTTTTTAGGACTTCAAATTTATCAAAAAGATTTTGGAAATGTTTTAAATCAAAGAAAATACATTACTGATTTAATGAAGAAATTTGGGCTTGAAAATAACTAGACATATAAAACTCTCATATTTACAAATATAAGACTTGATTTGGATGAAATTGGAAAATTAGTTGACAACAAGTTATATAGAGGTATGATTGGTAGTTTATTATATTTTATTGCTAGCAGGCCAGATATAATGTATTCAGTATATCTTTGTACATTATTTCAATCATGTCTTAAATAATCCCACTTAACTGTTGTTAAAAGAATTTTTAGATATTTAAAAGGAACTATTTTTCAATCTCTTCATTATCCCAAAACATCTGATTTTAATTTAATTTCATATTCATATTCTGACTTTGATATTTGTATATTAGATAGAAAAATCAGTTTATGAACTTGTCACTTTTAGGGAAATCTTTAGTGTCAAGGTCAAGTAAGAAACAACACTCAGTTTCACTATCAACAGCAGATGAAGAATATGTTTCTGTTGGAAGTTGTTGTGCATAAGTGTTTGGGATGAAAATAAATCTTATTGACTTTGGACAAAATTTTAATAATACGCCTATTTTATGTGATAATACTAGTGAAATTAATATTTCAAAAAATCCTATTAATCATTATAGGACTAAGAATATTGATATCAGACATTATTTTCTAAGAGATCATGTTCTTAATAAGGATGTATCTTTGGAATTTGTAAGTCCTGAAATTCAATTAGCTGATATTTTTACTAACCACTTCCCACTGAAAGGTTTGAATTTATTAAGGGGGATATATGTTAATTTAATTTTAAATAATGTTTTATTTTATCATGATATTTATATATCTTAATATTTTTTTGAAATTTAATTAGTTATTTGTTTTTTAAACAGAATAAGCTTTTTTTCTCTCGTGTAATCAATTTGATTCATTTTTAAAACCTAAGTAAAAATTATTTATGACATGAGAATCAAGGCTATCAGAAACCTTTCGAATTATGAATCGTTTCATTTCTACCAGAAACCCTTTTTCACTCGCAGCGTTTTTCCTCACTTTGTCCATTCGAAGCTAAAAACTTTTGAAACCATAATCCTCTTTCAAACCTTCAGATATTTATCGCAGAAATGGACAAAACCAAGAGAACCAATGATGATGATACCGGCACCGTCAAGAAATAAGACTCTGAAGAAAGAAAAAAAATTCAAGGAAAGATCATAGACCTGGAATGGCTATATTAGATTAATCTTCTACTGAAACGAGCTCCCGCTTTTCAAAATCTATAGCAGATCTTCAATGGTGATCAGTATGAGATTTTTTATGAAGTAGAACTGCGATATTTCATTGTGCCTATACAATTTATTATGGGAGATGATGTGGATACTATGGTAGCTAGGATAGAAGATCGAGATGTCTCAATATCCTTTGTAGATATTGGTTAGACATTGAACTTCCCTCATAAGAGTGTTTTTCATTTTTATTTGAAAAATATAGGAGATTCCATGCATAATTCTGAAGATAGCATTTTTTCAACTCATATAAAGAAGACGTTCATAAAGGACCTGGAGCCAGATCAAAAAATTCTAGTAAAAATTTTGCCAATAGGGATTATACCGAGGATATCTGAGTTGGAGAAAATATTGTATCTAGATATGTATATAATGTTTCTAGTAATGAGTTATATAAGGCATAACTTTCCTAGTTACATGCTAAGGTATCTTCATTACTGCTATCAAAGTGAAGAAAGGATGAATTTTTATCCATTTGGTAGATTTATCTCAAAAATTCTTTTTAAAAAGGATATAGTGATGCTAGTGGAAGACAGAATTAGATTCCATCACAACAACACCTTTGGTGCTGGGACCCTGAGAAAAATTGGCTATTTCTGGAGCACATTAAGAGGGAAACTTTTTCAAGTAGTAGCTGATGAAGAAGAAGAGAGTGCTCAAGCTTAATCTGATAAGTCTAATGAGGGACAGGCTGAATCGAGAGTAATCACTCCTACAGAATAATAATATTTCAAACTAAAGTCACTCAAGATTAAAGAAGTCAGGAGGGACTTCGGCCTCAAAGAAAAAGAACTGTTAATGATGAACTTGTTTCCGCTGTAATGAAAATAATATATTTACTATTTTATAGTTTTGTTAGAGAGAAATTTGTTGAGAATCCACATGAAGAGGATACTGCTCAAATTATAGTGACTCAACAAGTCCAAACTAAAATTGAACCTCAAGTTGTAGTTGACGCTGATGTTACACTTCAATAGGAAAAAGAGGAAGAGCCTAGTGAAGAATTGGCCCGTCCTCATGAAAATCCAGAAGATATTATTTTAGAAAATACAATGGAAGAAAATCTTGATGATTTTGTGATGAGAATGTTTTTGAAGTTCAAACTGAAGTACTTCATGAGGATTTTTCTGTTGAAGAGTTTGTGAAACACTTTGAGGAAAAATCTGTGGATCAACCAGCTTAGGAGATGGAAAAAAGAAAAATCTGATACAGATTCTCTGCCTTTAGTACTACTGCATCACATTGAAACTGAGAATGAGAATCAATCAAAGGGTGCCTCTGATTCAGTGAATAAGGAAGTAGAAGATCTTTACAGAAAGTTGTCTAATTTGGAATCTGAAAATGTTACTCTAATCAGAGCCTTATAAACAGAATAGGTGAAATTTCGGAGACTTAATGGAAGTACAGTTTCATGAAAAGAAGTTGAAAATTTTAAGCAAGAGATGATGACATATGCATACAATATGAAATCAGAAATGGTAAAGAATTCAGATCTGTAAGAGTTTAAAGAATTTTTAGAGACACAATTTGCATCTGTCGGGACTAGTGCTGCTAGTGGATCAGGTAATTAACCTGATTTAATCAGAAGGTTTCAGGCTATCATAGCTTCCATGAGCAATAAGAATGACATATTTCATGATCTTCAATGTAACAGTTCTCCTTTATCAGTATTTCTAGATAATTAGAAATTTTTGGTTGATCAGTTGACCTCATGTGAACCCAATATTAGACATGTGCTGACTCAGTTCACAGAAAATTTGTCCTTATTTATGGAAAAGGAAGAAAAACTTCATGAGTCATTCAGAGTAACCCTCATAGAAGACATTCATATGACTCAAGAGACTAGGGATATAATAGTTAGGCTAGGTGATGGAATGATGAAAAGGCTGAGGGAGCAGTTGTCTGAAATCAAGTCCGTAGTTAAGAGGAGATAGACCCTATCTCATAATCTTACCAAACCTTGATTCATGTATTCATCATGATTGTACCTATTTCATGTTCTCAATGAAAATTTGGATCTATTTTTTTATTATTATTTTGTTTACCATCCTTGTTATGATATTCCTGTAATCTAGGTTTAATTATTGACAACTGGTTAATAATATAGAATTTACTAAAGATTGGTGCTAAATTAAATGTGTTCTATTCCATATTATAGGATTCTATTTGATATCACAAAAGAGAAGAAATTTTGATAAACACAACATTTTATATTAATTATTTCAAATTATATACTTTAAATTTTTTTTTCTCTTTATTGTGGGGGAAATTATAGGGAGAAATTATGTTCAATCTAATATTGTATTTATGTTTGAAAAATTCAAAACTATATGTAATAAATTTTTCATGTTAATTTCATTGGTTATTTTATGGGTTTTGTGATCATCAAAATAGGGGATATTTTTGAGAAAGTATTGTTTTCAACAATACATAATGTTTATATTTAAATGGGTAGTTTTTTTAGAACAATACTCTATATCTTTATGATAATTTTGATTCTCACAAATACCCATAATTATTTTCTAATGATTTTATTTGTTAATTATATTGCAAGAATTTGTTATTCATTATATTTTTTTCTAGATGAAATATTTATGTTCTTGAACAATGGGGATTAATTACTAAAGTATTCATATTAGAATGTTTTGGAAACATTGTTCATGCTCTACATATTCAGGATCTGCTTAAACATGTTCTGGAATCACTATTCATAACCTACGTGGGGAAACGTAGCGTAAGGATGAAATGCAGTTTATGCTTTATGAGTTATCAGAAAAGTAGGGAAGAGGAATCCTATGTTAGGAAGGAAACCTACATTTGGGTTATTGAAAATGTATGGATCTTTTTTCATGCATTTGAAAGTTGAATAGAAAATTTATGGATGGCCAACCCTACAATTGTGATCAACCATATGATTCCAACCCTATGTTTGTGATCAACCATATGTTGACAACACTACGTTTCTGATCAAACATATGTTGAAAATAGTACGTTTGATGTCTAAATCATCAATATTACATTTATTATCTATGTTATGTTCATAGGATGCATACTGTACAACTCACCCTTACGTTTGGCATCAGAGAGTTTAAAGTCGATATTATTATGCATCGGTCAGCAAGCTGTTTATTAGGCTAATTTCAAGCTGGATTAAAAGTTGATTTTAAAACGTGTCTTTGATGAGTTCAGAGCCGTTTATAGATCGAATTAAAAGGGTATTTTTTTGGCGAATTTCAATGGAAGTTACAACTACTCTATAAATTCAAAATTTTGAATATCACAAGTCAGATGATGACTTTTGTGGATCTAAATTTATAGGAGAAGTGCTTGGATTTATTATATAGATAAGATATTTTTTAGAATAAGACATATGTGGGTATTTTCAAACTACATCAATCAATCATATTCATAAAAAGGAAGAAAATAGATACTATCAAAAACACAGATCTCCTGATTAAAAAGAATGACAAAGCTTTGTTTATCAAAGAAGAAGAATCACGATAGAAGATTCACTTGTTCTAAATCGATGATCATTTTTTAATATCCTACTAATGAAGTTGTAAATTATATTTCTATATATTCTACAACAGGATCGACTCAAAACTACTCATATTTGATGATCATTATTTCTGATGGAAAAAATACATCTACTGTCAATTATATTCTGTTGAAATTGTGAAGTACAACTGGAAATTATTTTCAAAAGTACAGATACCTTTCTTTTCTACTCTTGAGTGACCATATTCTTGTACTAAGCTGTGTAGGTTTTTTGAGTGAACTAGAAGGCTTTATTTTTCCTTAGATTGTAATGGTGTTAACTACCTATACACAGTTGTGAAATGGTCTGTTGAAACGTAGACCAGATAGTGAAAATCACCAAGCTCCTGGAGTGGATAGTTGGTGGAGTGGACTAGGGGCCTTCTATTCCCCGAACCACTATATATCATGTGTCTCTACTATTTAAATTTTCATTGCAATAATTTATCTGATTAAATATAAAGGGAAAAACACGATCTCGTAGGTATTTTTGAAAAGACACAATTCACCCCCTCCCCCTCTTGTGTATATTTAGTATAATTCGATCCAATAAAGGGGAAATTATGGTTTCTATAAACATAAATTTTTTTAAAAATATGATCCAAAAGAGGTTTGACACAAAATCACTTCTTAGGATTCCAAGCCCTTTCACATTTCATGACACCCTTCCCAAAATAAATTTTAAAAATGATAGAAATCACCTTAATATTCAAAATTCATCAAAATAACCCTTACATAAGGGATCTCTTCATTGAAAATCTAAATGATGAAAAAATCCATTACTTCCAAGATAATTGTATTTAAACATAACTTACAACATTTGAAGAGGTCCAATGAAATTCCTTACTTCATATAATATGTATCAATGAAACCCTTCAACAAGGGTGTTCCACTTTAAAAAATAATAAAAGTCCAAATGTGAATCCATTTCCCTAACTCTATTTAGACAAGAATAATGTTTAAATTGGGTAAACTACACGCAATATTTAAATAACCCTTAGAACTAAATTAGAAGAACACTCCAAAAATTATTTTGAGGTCCATAGAAAACATAAAAATAAAAAAATCTTTAAAACTATTTATTTCAATTAATGAAAACCCAATTGAGTTAATATCCATTTCTCCCCATGAAAAACATTTCAAAAATTCAAAATAAATTTCACAAGTATCATAGCCTTACAAGACATTCCATTTTAATCATTAAAACCTACAATTCACATATAAACCCAATTATTAAAAGCCTAATACTCATCAAAAATGTTTTCAAAACTCATGAGAAAGTCACATATATTTATATATTCATAAAAAAAGTTATTTAACTAGCATACAACTGTTATAATTATAAAAAGAAACAATTACAAAGTAACACCTACCTCACAGAAGTGGGTATTAAGATTATATGCCAGAAACATGTCTTCGTCAATGGGGACAATATCCATAGGACTAAAAACACTTTCTATAGTCCCTAAAGGCCAAAATGACAATCATTAAAACCACCCAAACCCCAAAATATAACAACATTATAAGTAGGGTGCTTGAGGGAATCCAAAACCATGAGAGATAATATGATTAAGGAATAATGAATTGAAAGGGGAATGAAACACACCCCAAACACACATGGAAACATCAATGGGTGCCAAAAAAAATTAATGGTGGTGGAGGTCGGAACTCCTCTAAGGCTCTAAAAAGGTTGGTCGAAGCATGAGTGAAGAATATGAGTGAAATCCCTATTAAACCCAAGGAGGTTATTTTTTTAAAATCCAAAAATTATACACCTAAACAACTTTCCTGGTTTGGCCCCATGTTTATGAAAAATGTCCACTATCCATATAGGATCTACTACCTCCAAAAATCCTAATGTCAGATGGTTAGTGTTGATATATTACATAGTCTCCTAAACTATATTCCTTACTCCATATCCACAATATACCTATTATGTATTCTAGGGAGCTCTGAAATGTTTGAAAAACATTTAATAATACCATAAAAATGTATCTATCCAAAGGAAATTCACTCTTTCACAGGTACCACACATTATTATAAATCGATCCAGTAAACCATGCACTACTAAAAGGCCGCTAGAAACTGAAATTTTGGTATGTCTCGAATTTAAAATAAACACAACTCCATTTCTGATATAATAATACCATAATTAAAATAGCATGACGCAAGGGATTTCACACATGTTGTAATGAATTTGTTGAACGTATAGTCCAAAACATTTATCCTGAAAAGTATTTGACACAAGGGAAACCAAGGGACAAAAAAACCTTGAATTAAAAAACCTTATATAAGATGGGTTTTCATGAATTGTAACCACCATGTAGAAAATCACAATAACCTATTAGGGTAGTCTAATTAAATAAATTTTAATGGGTATCCATGGATCATACAAATTTTTCATAGATCATCCATCCATATGATTTTATGATATACATGATAGAGATAAGTGGAAATGTAGTGTTGAAATTTCCCATAGTGTTGATTGTCCAAATTCAGCTCAAGCACATGGATGGATGAACCATGTCACACCATGTTTGGTTATATAGTGTAGTTGTGATAAAGAATAAAATATTAATGAGTAATTATTATTCCCATGTATCCATTCGCTATTTGTTTACCATGATTTGGTGGTGAATAATTTTATAAATACACAAATTTTAGTGAATTTTCTATAATTACTGTTGGACATCACCGATGCAACACCATTCCAAAATAAGTTTTCCATATTTTCATGAAATGGGAGAAAAATTCATAGGGGTATTTCATGATTCCTTATAGTGGAATATTTTAAAAAAATATATAACATTTATACATAATATACAACATGCTTTCATTTTTCCTCAAGCAAACACACTGTATGAAATCCATATTTCATTAAACAATGACTCGGTATAATGGATTCCAATGTGGTGGTCCTTAGTCTATTTAAATAAATGAGACTTAAATTGAATAGGGGTAGTATAAATTCTGGAACTCAAGGATAGTGGAAAGTAAAGAGTACATGATGGAATCGTGGAGGAGGAATTTTGAGAAGATATAATAAACCATTTCCACAAAATCAATTATTTGATTCATGTTTGATTGATATAGGAGATGATTTCATTGAAATGTTTATTCTATTAAGTTATATAATATATATGGTTTCTTCTAATGTATCATATGCCTTGAATCATTGAGTATTCTATTCTACTCATGATGAACAATAATTTTTTCATGTGTGATTACTCGTTTGAGAGATGGTTTATCAACATTAGGCGGGCTGATTCTATAATTTTAATGACTTACTTCCATATAAATAGCTTATGGAATACTAATACGAAATTTTGGGATACATTCACAGTCTCTTACACATAGATCTGATGAAAAAAATAATCATTATATAATATATTTAGTACGAATTAATGTGACACAATTATAAACATCCATGAATACAATATAACTCCCTAATATTGAGTCACTTAAATAAAAAAGACCCTTTAGATTTATAAACGTGGTGAATTAAGACAACCAATTTTTTTACAAAATAATTGATCTCTTTAACTATGATTTTTTCCATTATTCCCATATTTTTGTATTCTATATGAATACGTGAACATATGCCACTGAATTATCTAAACATGATACCCTAAAAGACAAAATATATATAGTATCATACATAATAAATTTGGAAAATGAAAAGATAATAAAGGTTGAGGTGTGATGTATTATAGGTTTGAACATAATATATATCAATTTATAATAATATGAAATCATAATATATGAATGAGGGAATGAGATTTTTATCCTGATATACCAAATTCATACTCAATTAGTCATAACCCATGAATCAGGAGTCATGTAATAGTGATTTATAATTTTAAAATACATGAATAATAATAAATAGAATCATCTTTAATCCATCATTTTTGATGAGTGTAAATCATAAGAATAATAACATGTCATAAAAAAATTGGCATAATAATAAACAAATAAAGTCATTTTATTAGTCTAGGATCATATTTAATACCATAATAGTTTATTTGGTTAAATAGATATTCCATCATTTCTATTATCACTGATCACATAGAAGATTATCATAGTGGAAAAATTACCTTACTAAACATAGTTGACTCCCTACTCTAGTAAATATTACCTCAATAGATATATATCAACACCCAATGCATTCAAGCGAGGAATTATTTCATGAACATCGTTAACATAATGAAAACCATACATATGTATGGCAAAATATAAAAAAAAATTATACCATTATATAATTACCCATAAAAAGAAATGGGGTTCATAAGAATCAATAATCACATAATCATTAAAAATCTTTAAAATGTAACTGGATGGTATCCCAAGATCATTAATTAACTCATTATTTCATAACAAAATAATGGAATAAAATATGATTTATTAAATCAATCTATGATAAAAATCATCATAAGTCACCTATAAACGTTTATTGAATCATAATAAAATATTCAATGTGAAATATAACAATCCTGAAAGGGGTTTTCCATATCTAAAATCACTTTTATAAATGTATTTAAAATATGATTTGAAAATAAAAGAAAACATCCACTTACGAATTGAAAAAATAAAAAAACTTTTGAATATTAGGGAAACAATTTCATGAAAAATTAAAAAACATATAATTGAAGATTGAAATGAAAGTGTTCTCATGATGATGGGAAGATTCACTAATATAGTAACCATTAAAAAATTATTCGATATTTAAAAAATTCAGAAGTACTTAATTTGGAAAATTAATAATAGATATCATTTAATTATATGCAATGAATTTAAAATATAAATGATAATTAAATTAAAAATAATTTTGTCTCAATGAAAAAAAATATGAAAATATTTTATAGGACATTCTTATAGAGGGGAGAGATTCACGATCAATACGAGATATTATTTATGTTTTTATTTAAAATACATATTTGTTGTTTTAATTAAAAAAATAGATGAAAATTGGTTGGATACATTAAAACCCGAAAAACTAACCAAATAAATATAAAAAGTATGGGTTTTAAAGTACATTTATCATATAATTTCATATAGGGTAGATTTTACTCAGATAATTCTAAAATAAAACGAGATTGTAAAATAAATTTCTTACATCAATGGTAATCTCCAAATCAAAACCCCATGAAAGGGAAAAATGATATGTATTTCTAAATACACTTAATTTTAACTGAAATCCTAATAAAAGTTATTAATGGGAATTATATTCACCTCATAAAACACAAATGTGTAGAATCTGAAATATTTATAGTACATATGAATGTGAGATGAGAAACCCCTACCTTAAGTCCATTCATGCTTTGTATGCATTAAAAACTTATATATATAATAAATAAATATTTATTATAAATACATTTTAAAACCATAATCACACAAGAACATATTTATTAATATGTATATATATATTATAATTCCATTAAAATTTCTATTTAAACTTTTATTACAAACTTTTTTGTTAAAATCATTATTCATTAGAAAATTTTTCCATTTTAAATGCATATATCAGGTCAATGCCTTTTATACCTACATATTATTAATAGTATCACTGTACATAAAATCTTAATAATATAATAATCATATTATTTAATCATTATACACACTTTTATAAACATATATATTAGGTTGTGTTGAAGAATGAGTTATATCAGTTTATAGATATGGTATTATGTGTATATATAAAAGAGTGATGATTCCACTTAATGGTGGGTGGAACAAATGAAATGTCAAAAAAAATAATTATTATAAAATAATAGTTATATAATAAATATCATATATATATATATATATATTTAAATTTATCTTTAATTTCATCCATGTGAAGCTGGAAATAAGAAAAGTCACATCACATCATATATGTGGTAGTCCACATGTGCACATGATTGACAATATTATTTTATAATAGATTAGAATGATAGAATATAGAAAAATTATTATAATTTAAAAATATTTATTATGTAATATTTTTCAAATATATACATTATTTTCATCATAAAAACCCATTAACGGTTGTAGATCAATGATAAAAAGGCATCACTTCATTGAGATGATAGTCTAGGAGTATGCATGAATAATGACTTCAATAGTCAAAGGTATGCAAATGAGATGAAAAATGGTTTTCCCATGAATATAGTATATTTTTTTATATTTAAAATACTAATGTAATTATATAATCATGTTTATTTTATATTTGTCAAATTTTTAATAATAAAGAATCACAAAACACTCGAATAAGATTTATTCCTATACGTTGTAAACCCTCCTCCTCTTTACTCTTTAATCCTCTGAAGGATTTTACTATATATTGATAATTGAACCTAGAATATTTATTAGGATTATAGTAATGTATATGGGTATGGTTTATTTGATATTAGATCACCAAAATGATTGATTACTTGGGGAGAGGAGGTTCTCATTTATAAGGGATGTTTGTAGAAAACTATTA
Organism: Viscum album; assembly: GCA_963277665.1. NCBI lineage: Eukaryota > Viridiplantae > Streptophyta > Magnoliopsida > Santalales > Viscaceae > Viscum > Viscum album. The sequence goes on along the minus strand of OY728150.1, from coordinate 1,354,784,000 downwards.
AACACAGTAAATATTAATATATAACATGGTTCTAATTCATGTTAAACATCTAGAAAAATAATTTTATTTAATTATAAGGTTTAATGAAAAACAATAATCAAAATATTGATTTTATACAAGTTTAAATATCTTTTTGAACCTTGTCTTTTGGTTTCACCCCCTCATTAAATATTCATTACCTTAATCGATGCCAGAAATATTCATGCCTATAAATTCATAATTTAAATATTGAAAATGAAAAGTGGAATGAAAATTAACCGTAAATTATATTAATAAATAATCTCCTTGAATATTAGATAATAATTTTTTTATATTCTATTGATTTTAAAATAATTATAAAAAATATATATTCTATTTGTGAACATTTTTAAAGTTATTCACATATATCAACATTAATGGAATCATGATAATAATGGAATTAAAATATAAAATCACTCCAATTATATAATATACTATAATTATACAATAACGTTTTTGGACATAAAAATGAATCGAAAATAAATTACTTTTAATGATTTTAGATTCAATAACATGATTTTCCACAAATTTTAAAACCATGTCCATAGTGTTGCGAAAGAGTTCAAGGGAATTATAGTATCACTAAATATGAAAAATAAATTAAAATAGTTAAAATATATTATTAATTATCAATTTTATCCTCTTTATTCTTTTATATGTCATTTTTATCTATATCACTATTATGAAAACATGACAAGAAAGGTAAAGTGACATTTTGTAATTATACCTAATTTAATATAATATAATAGTTTGATTAAAATTCATGTTAGAACGTAATGAATTTTTTTAATAAATAATGGTTATATCATAATTAAACGAATAAAATAAAATATATGAACATTTTGTTTTGATTTGGAGATCTTGTCCCAATTTATTAGCATTAATTATCTTATTTACCCATTATCGTGGTGATAAATATTTACCATGGCTATTATTCATTGTTACTTAATATTAAATTTATATATAATAAAAATTTAAATCCTCATTTTATATGAATTACAAGTATATAAAAATATTATATTTTTAAAATATTCATAAATTAATTTTTATATATGTCTGAAAAACACAACAAAAAATTACTTTAAGTAAATAATTTGTTTATAATCATTAAAATGATTTTAATGAAATTAAGTATAATGATTATTACATTCAAATTAATTAGATACTTTTTATATAGAAATAGTCTAATTATACATTAAAACTAAATATTAAATATAATTTTTCATTTAAATGAATTTATTTCATGAAATGATATGATAACTTTGAAAAAATCATCAATTTTCACTATACATAAAAAATTCTATATTTTCAGAAATATCGCAAAAATTAATTAACATATTATTATTAAATGATTATTTAAAAAATGATAACAATTTTTTAAAATGAAATATCTAAAAGAGTCCAAATTTAATTATATTATTGACATCAAATTGTAATAAAAAATAATTTATTATGGAAATGTATTTTTAAATCATAGAAAAAAATACATTGCATTCCTAATAAAAATAATAAAAATAATTTATAAATTAATTAAATTAGGTATATAATATAAAAAATTAATAATATTTATTAATCTATAATTATTGATTTAATTTATTAATATAAATATACATTTCACAAACCAAAACAGTTTTATGAAAAATATCAACTTTACCTTGAAACTATTTTATCTTCGTTTTCAATCAAATTAAAAAACCATTTCATTTGTTACTAATTTTTTAGGAATAAAATTCAACATATATGTCAATTTTTTGTTATTCTTATTAAATCCTCCCTAATGAATGGCAAGGTCATCAAAAACATATTTAAATAACAATATTTTTATAATACATCACATTTTTTCTCTAATGTATTGTTATATATATTACATGAATATAAAATGAATATAATCTATTAAATTAAAAAAAAATTATAAAATATTGGGGTTTTATATTTTACCCCGTTAATAATATTACCCCCTCACATTTTTTATCTTGTTATCCCTGGAAAAGGTATAAATCATTTTTAGAATTAATTAAAATGATTGAAAGTTAAATGTATAAAAGTTTCACAAACAATATTTTAATCTCCACCTATCACATTTAAATTAAAGACTATTTGTAATGTAAATGATAAGCCTGGGAATCTAATAATTTTTTAAATATTTCTTAAACCATGTATGCATTATAATATTAATAATGGTGAGTATGTTTCAAGATGAATACCTTGATTGATATTTCCCTGAAAGGAATATTTAGATTAATCGTTATATTATTTTAGAATGATTAATTATTTTAGTATAGAATTAGAAAATTTTAGAATATTTAATTACTAAATTTCATTACTGATTCCAAAATTTAGTTGTGATTCAAAAAAAAATTCCTACTTCTCTCCATTTTATATAACGATACATATTTTTTCATGCTTGGATCAAAAAAATTACCTTTTAATATATCATAAAATCCTCTAAAAAATAAAAATATATTCCCCAGGTCTCCAGATATATTCTAAAAATATATGGTTATAAAAAATAATAATAATACTAAATTTGAATTAACTTTTATATGATGACATAATACATTAACCAAAAAAACAATAACATACATTATTAAACATAACTCATTATTTAATTTAACAACATTAAAATTCTATAGAAAATGTCTTAGAAAATTCAAAATAGAAAATAATTCTCATGTATATTTTCAAGATCAACCTAATATTTTATTCTAAAATACAGTAATAACCCATTAATCCACCTAAAAAACTTTATTTGCCCTAATTATGTATTCCCTAACACACACTAATATTTTTCCAAAAAACCCTAAAACATGAAAAAGTCACCAAAAACCATATATAATTTTAAAATATTACTCAATATTTATACCTCAAAAAAATTCACAAACTAGAATTAATGTTATATTCATTATAATAATATAATTTTTTAAAATTAAAACATGTTCAAAAATCACTTTAATCACATTGTAAACAAATCAATTTTCATTCCCATAAATCCAAAAAAAATTCCTATTTTGAATAATTACATCTTCATCAAATAATATGTTAACAATAAAGTTAGGTATATATTTAAAAAGTTTCCCAATGTCATTGTTTAGAAATTAAAACAAAACATTTAATGGTATACTCTTCTAATAAATCAAACTTATATGATAACTTCATAACCGTTAACGTTTTCTAATTCCCACCCTCATCCAAACTGAGATTGCACTAAACCCATACACATTGATATGGTGACTAGAAATACACTTTAATTTTGGGATTTGATTCTAGTTGGTGTTACCCAATATTAACCATGAATAATAAAAAAATAAATAAATAATATTGGGTCACATTCTTCCTAGAAATATTTAGTTTTATATTTATTGAAAATTAGAAAAAAATCATATTATGTAACAAAACATGTGACGTTCTCCTTAAATTTTTATTCTTATAATTTCAACCATAATTTATTATTATATGAAAGGACTAAATAATAACTAATAATATTCCCCACACATGATACCCTTCTATACTAATAATTAATAGCTTCATTATTCATATCATAGGGAAAAATAAAAAAAATTAAGTGTGATCCAAGATGGTCGATAATGATTACAATGAGACATATCGGCTGACAATCATATACAATAATGAGATAATAATAAAAGAATGAGATTTTGATAATATCATTTATTTTTCAAAACTATTCTATAATATAACATTAATAATGTGTATTGGAATAAATAATTATAATTTCAAAAAACATTAGTCAAAAGATGGTAGAATCATCATTAATCAATTATGATGCATTAGACAATATTCTAACAATAAGAATAATTCATATGAATTTTGTGGAAATATTCTAATCATAGATATTCATAAAATTTTTCAATGATCACTAATAAGAATTTAATTTTGGTTTATGTTCTCACAACATTCATCAAGTTCCTTATTATTGGTTTATTCCCATGAAAATCATAGTGTATAAAGTACCATATTTAACTGGTATCACTCGCAATTTCAGTGCATATAATGTCAGGAGATATCCATCATTACCCAAATTATTTTAAGGTTATATAAATGTGATCCCATCCATTAAAAAATGATATTGATACATATATATTATATAAGAATAGAAAAAAATCATCATCTCATTATATAATATCCAATTATAAAGAAATTGGTTTGGTGACCATGGAATCCAAACATGATCACAATCCATCAATATGAATGATGGGGATAGTATCGTAAGATACATCAATATCTCATCATATTATAATTCACCCAATGACTGAGACTAGATTCATGAAATATTACAAATATCATCATCATCATCAGATATATAGAAAATTTTAGGGAATAAAAAGATAATAAACCCCATTGAGACATAAAAATCATCAAATTATGTCAGCATAGATGAAAAATCCAATTTATAAAATCCTCTTAAATATTCACTGAAAATCATGAGAAAAATATTTTTTTACAGATAATATAAATATATTAAAATAATATTTCGGAAAATATTTTTTAAAAAATAACCATTGGAATATATAATGGAAACATCAATGAAAAGAGTGGTCTTCGTGGAATAAAAATTCACTCTAGAAATAATCAATAAAATATAATTTATTTTACATGCTTTTAAAAAAATTGAAATACCTCATTTATAAATTGAATAGAAAATTCCATCTAAATAATTAGAGGATTCTAAATGTATTTTAATGTTAATTCAAACAACAATTAAAAAAGAATAAATTCATTCTTTGAAGAAAATATATGGAACATGGATGTGAAGGTGAAAGATTCCTGACCAAGAGTAGAAAAAAGGTTAGTTTGTTTAACATTTTCTTAGTAATTTTAAATAAAAAATAGAGGAACATCTGAGGAAAAAATGAGAAAATAATAAATAGCATAAATTTAAAAATATATATGTTGTTTCATTGATACTAGAATATAATTTTCACCAATTTATTTTCTTCATAAACAATTCGGGTAATAATTTATATTGTAGCATATATCCCTTAACGCATTGATAATCAATGAATCAAAATCTTATAAAAGAATAAAAATACGATAGATTTTTAAATTCCCAGATTTTTCATGAAAATAATTATAGAATACTATATTGGAAATTAAATTCACTACACAAATGAAACAAGTGGTGAATATTAAATATGTCGCTAGATATAAAAGTGAGATTTGAAACCGTTACCTAAAGTCATGTCTAACTTCAATGGAATTCCAACCTCCAATATAAAACATATATATTTATTATAATTTTATTATATGAAAATATTAATATATGTACATATATTACTATATATTAATTTATTTTAATTTTCAATTATCCTTTTATCAATAATTATTCATTAAAACCATTTTGAGTAACATTTGATATGTTTTCCAAGTGTGTTCCATTGGATAACCGCAATATATAGAAATTTTTCATCGCTTCATAAATTACAAAAAAATAACAATTTAGATATCATAAAATTTATTAAATATATATAATTTTACATTAATCTATATAAGATAGTGATATAAAATGAAATGTATATCTTTTTGGAGATGGTAGTATATATATATGCACAACCAGATTTTAAAATTTTCAATTTATAGAAAAAAATAAATGTAAAAAATAATTACCCTTTTAGAAATAATAATTTTATCAGATATATAATATTTTATTATTAATTCAGTCATTATTACCACATATTTGAAGAGTAAATAGAGATAAAGTCATATCGGTTTGAAGAGGTGATAGTCTGCATGTTCACATAAACAATGGTATCGTTCTCTAACTGGTGAAAAAGTAGAAATATAGATAAAACATTATTACCAATAATTCAAAATTAGGTCATAAATATCATTTAAAAATATAAAATACATCATTAAAGAATCCTTTAATAGATGTTATGTAAAATAAAATATAATTTTTTTATTCATAAAGTAGTCCACACATACGTAAAAATGATGCTTGAGTCTCCAATATGGACAAAAAGTAGTCGAAAAGGGGCTATAAAATAAAAATAATTTTAATATAGAATAATTTTATTATATCCACAAGGATAAAGATGATTTTAAAGGTTTCCAATTACATATACATGAAAAACATGGTTAATAGTTATACCTCTTATTTTGAAAACATCCATGGTATTAAAGATTAATCCTTCAATGATAGGTTTTTTGTGAGTGAAAGGATTCAGAAACATGGGAAGGGATGGTAATAGTGTATTTGGTTAGTCGATTTCAAAAATTATGTTCACAAATGTGTTTTATATCTGAGTAGATTAGGATCCTTTTAATAGTGAAATGTGTTAAAAACACATAAATACTTGGAATGTATTTTATATAGACTAAATATGGGTATCCATTTGGAAAAGTGTCATTCAATAGTGAATTGTTTTCAATCCAAAACTGTTCCTCCAACTATTTCACAATTCACACTCATGGTTTCATCCTCTCCACCAAGGGTTTCTATTTACTCGTTTGGCTCTCTCTCCCTCCTTGAGTTTTCTCTCAGACTCCGCCTCTACCTCTAGATCCTTCAGCGCCTCCAAATCCAACACCCTCTCTCTCTCCCTACACACCCTATCACAGGTACCATTATTTACTCTTATAGATTCCACCTCCACCTTTGGCTCAATATACCTTATACAGTACCCTCTCTTCCTCAGCCTCTTCCTCCGACTCCTCCAACACCCCCAGATCTGGTGGATCCTTCGGCACCTCTGGCTCCATATACTCTACCACCAACACCATCTCGCTCTCCCTCCTAGACTCCCCAATCTACCACTAACATATTAAATACCTCTAGACCACTCAACTCTATCTAATAATTTTCTTTCTTCCCCCCCTTAGTACCCTCACCCACATCTTATCCTCCCCATGTGTATGTCGTATCCTCCACCTTGACCATAGCCTCTGTCTTAACCTCCACCTCTGATTCCATATCCCTCCCTAGGTCCCCAAATCATAATCCCATTACTTTATACTAAAAAATCATCAACATTATCCACTATTCAATCCAAATATAGTAAAATTTTATTTCTATAATCCCTACATTATTATTCTTATTTTTTTCATTCTATTTTCTTTATAAATTTTAATCTAATATTATAAAGCATATAGATTTTGAAATTTTCAATTACAACAACCATTCCCTTTGGAAAATAAAAAATTAAGATTCTAGATTAAAATTTAAAATTTAATTAAATTTTAGGGTATTCATTCAACTTTGAATTTAATATTTTCCATGATTCCTTTATTCTTTTTTTGGTTGCATTGCAATTTCATTCATTTGTTAAATTTTGTTCTCTAATATTTTTAAATGTACAATATTTTTTGTGGATACCATAATTTTTTGACAAAAAATTGATTTGGATAAATATTTTATTAATGATACTATTTCACAGCATATTCATTAAATTCATTTTTATGAATGACTCCCTTTTTTCATTTTCATGTAACAAAGGAACGAATTTTAATAAAATAAATTCTATAAAAAATGGAATAATTTTAAAGTTCTGCCTATTATACTATCACCCCCAACTTAGCCTCTACACACATATTTCATAGTGTCCACCTGTGCCTTGGGATACACACTAACCATTTCTTCTAGATTTTTCTCACTCCCTAAATCCCCTCATCGTATTCATAGATATGTCTACCATGGATTTATTTTTATTATTAATTCCTTTATCAACATATGGTAAATTGTTCTTCATTTTTTATATGTTACAAATGTGTACTCATATTATCTTGTATATACATATGTGTCTCATTATACTCCATTTATTTACTATCATTTTTATAATTAATTTTACACTAAAATTATCATTGTCCAATCTTATTCCAACATCACATTCCTAGATTCATCTACCACAGATTCATCGAGGTTATTTATTCCTCTTCCCACATATTGTAAATTAGTCTTTATACCTTCTATACTTTATCTATGTTATTACATTATTCTTATTTTTCTATTTTATTAAGAAAATATATTCCACTATTTCAATACATATAAATTTTTTAATTATCAATTACACTATCCATTCCATCCCTTTTTCAAGTAACTATGATTTTTGATTTCATTGGAAGATGTTAATACACATTGGAGTATTTTTTCTCATATCAATTCAACATATTTCTATGATTACATTATTATTTTATTTAATTTAAAATTAATTTAGATTTTTTAAAATTTTTCATTAATATCTTTAATATGTACTATAATTTTGGTGTCTTCTATAATTTTTTAGACATTAAATTCATTTAATTATAGATTTTATAATTGCTATAATTTTTCATCATATTTACTATATTAATATTTTATGATTACAAAAAATTTAATCATTTTAATATATATAATGAATACATTTTAATCAAATATTTTCCAAGTACATAATGAATGATTTTTGAGGTAAAACTTTTAGGTCTTAATAATTTTAGGACAGCATATTCACGTAAACACTTAATTAACTTTTTTGTCGTAAACTTTTTATGCTATTAAAATATATTTAATTTTTTAAATTATCATTCACAAAACCCTCACCATTTGTCCATTAAAATAATATATTTCATTATTTAATTTAACATGTTTTTAAATTTTAAAGGGATTTAATCCATTTTTATTTCAATAGATCTTTATGACTCCTTTATTGTTTATTTTTGTTTTCACTGAGATATAATGTATTCATTTTTTATGTGTGATTATTTTATACTCTATGTATTCTTTTGTAACTACCATAATTAAATGGAAATAGAATTCATTTAGCTCAATTATTTATGAATTATATAATTTATCTCCATATTCATCAAGAAACAGTTATTTTTTTCACTATATTACATAGATATATTTTTTTAGATGTATCCTATAACTCAAATATTAAATACTTTATGGTGACCAATGATTTTATAAGTGTTACATCCTTTTTTATACATTGAAAATGTGTTATATGTTTTTAAATACATATGTTACTCCCCATTATTGAATTTTTCTATATCCTATTTAAATATTTTATAATAATATTTACTTTATTCATGAAATTAGTATTGTTTCACTATAGATTTAACTTTTATGTATATTCCTTGTGTTTAATGTTACATATGTTAATGTTTAATTGCACAAAATGTTATATTCCATAAAATTAATATCGTCCTCTCTAATCAAATAAATTTTTATATGAAATAGTAATCCCTAATTACTATATGGAAAATCACTATTGTTGCTTGAATTATTTATAAGCTGGTATTGCATACACTATTTAAACATAGATATTACATACAATGAAAATGAATATATTATGCAAACACTATTATTTTAAATATTATTTAAAAAATATATAAAATTTATATATAATTTAAACAAAAAAAAATATTTATAAAATGCATGAGGTATTTAATTAACTTTATAAATTGGCACCACATACACTATTTATACACCATTACTAAAGATGCTATGAAATAGTGATATCTAATGATTATAAGTAGTCTACAATGAGTATTTAATACACTATTATTTCATACATAATTATACATAATAGTAATTAAAAATGTAATATATTTTAAACTAGTTTTGAAAAAATGAATGAAAAATGTTTAATTTCCATTGAATCAACCATCTCAAATTTTAATTCTATCACCAACCAAATATCATTAGTCAATTTATTTATTTTTATTTGAATAAAAAAAACTTGTAGGATTTAGTGGGAATCCAAAAAAAACCTCTATACATATTTCTTCTAGTTCTTCAATACTAAATGTAAGAGTTATGTCATTGTTTTTAGTTGAAAAACACACATGAAAACAGGAATATTTTTCAGATTTTGGTTATATGTGTGTGTTTTTTAATGGATCCATTTGTCCAAAAGCAACATCTATTTTATTTTTTAGAATAATGAATGGATTATTTGGTTTAACGGGTGAATACATTTACCTTGTTTTCACATGTAAAAAATATTTGATCAAGAATATTTGTTTACTTGAAAATCAGACACCACCTACAACTTCTAGAATTGAAAATAAGGTTTAGATATACATTTTATTTATATGATAATATAAATGGATTTATAAAATATTAAATAGTTTAAAACAATAGATCTATATTTTTAAAATTTCATGGTTCATTTTTGTAGTTATGTGATGGTTCAAACCGTTACAGCTTCATTTTTAATGGTATGGAATCATTGAAATTTTTTAGGTATAAATTCAATATATTTACACATATCTAGAAATTTTAACCATGGAGAATTACATAATTTACAAATTGAAACATGCCTTTATTTTAGGAATAGTACTCTAAAGAAATCATATATTTTTTCAACAAGAAAATCTATTACACCACTTTCTAGATGAAGATTTATATCAAAGGGTTGTTTATTTGGATTTACCCACTTCAAAAATGTTATGTTTATAGAAAACAAAATTAATAATGTTTTTTCATTTTTATGTTTCCTTCAAACTGAATTTTCAAAAAAAATGTATTATATCACTGTTTTTTAACTCAATTATTACATGTTTTATCATTGTGTACATGAATTTTTTAGATACTATTTGATGTTATATTCACTTTAAGAGTTATAATTTATAATTTATTTGATAATTTATTTCTCCTATACACTCTTCAAAAATATCAAATTTCATAGTAGCTTTGTTAGAATTTCTTCAGCAATTCGTTTGATCTTAGTTCATCGCTAATTTGGATCCTTTCCAGAATGTATAATAGAATCCCTGCAAAATCAATTCTTGCTAATAAGTATATATTACAAAACCATGTAACATCCCATCTTGATTTTTCATATTTCATACTAATACCTTGAAATACACCTCTATGAAGAGTTCATGTGACATATTTTTTCAATAGATCCACCTGCGGACCTTTTATGCAGCCTTGGGTGTAAGGATGAGCCTAATAAAAAGTATCAAGATAAATTTTGGTCCGTGAAGCTGTTGCACCACTGATGTTTTATTTAGGGGATTCCATTCCACTATCGTGGATATTGATGGAGTTTTGGTGTTGCAACATTTTATTTGGGATCATGTCATTTCATAAAATGTGATCGACTAATGGTTGGGGTGAAGCCAATCCCTTCACCTCTCTTCATGTTATCCTCACTTAGTCTGCCCAATCAACTAATATTAATTTCCCATCTAGAGAATTAAAAGACAAATATCCCAAATTTCATATCTACAAAAGCAGATATTCTCTGCTAATCCACCTTGATTCTCGTCTTCCTAACATTCCAACCATACCCATTTTTATACGTAGTCCAAGACACACATCACATATTTAAAAAATAGCATGCCTACCAAATATTCAACACTTTAAACCAAAAAAACCAACACTCCAGTATTATATGTCTATCATATAAATCCAATAAACTTCATTTCTTCTCAACAAACCCAATAATAACACTTTACTACACCTTTTATCACTCAAAATAATTCATACCAAATTCTCAAAAATTCTAAACCAGCCCTTAAATTTTCAACAGAATCCCTTATCCAAGACCTATCTTATAGTTCTTTTTTATTTTATTTTTAATTTATCATTAATGTGGTAATATAATTCTTCTCTTCCTGACCAAAATTGAAATTTCATAGTGGTGTCATTATTGGAACCTATAAATTACAATGTACAAATAATGAAACTCTTTTTTTTTTGTCTGTGATGTTTATTTATATCCAATGATTTGATTTCATTATTTTCAGTTACATGATTTTTATTCCAACATTAAATATTATAATAATAATAATTTTAGTTATCAATATGAATCATTTTTTCATTTAGGTAATTTTCTTTCTCTATCATGAATTCTTAATATAAATTTTTATTCCCTAATAATTAATATAAATATTTTCTTCTATGGTTATGATTTCTCAGTAATTTATCAAACTTTATTCCAAATAATATTGATCACATCCTTTTGGTTTAAATATGTTCTATATTATTTTGGTTTTTTATATTTTCAATAATGGATTATTTTGTAGAAAATTACCACTGATTTATAGCATCATGTGAGTGCATGGGAGAAGTAATACTTAGCATATATTATATTTTCAATTAATGTAAATTATTGACTAAAATATCAGAAAATATAAGGTGTTTATGGTAGATATATAGTTAAAAAATTAATTTTACTAATGTTTAAGTATAATTTTAAACATTATATTTTCATATTAAACATAATCAACTAAGAATGAGAGGCTTGAAAATTACCTAGATACTTGATTCGTAGAAGGATTTTAAAATTTTTATAATTATTTAAAAATAAATTTTAATCATAAAATTCAAATTGTAGTCATCTTCGAGACTTTTAAGATATCAAGATTTTAGTGGAATGAATATAACAATTGAATTATTATATAAAATCTATCACCATAAATAAAACATTATAATTATATGATATGGTAAATAAAAATTAATATAACATTTATAACATTTAGTATTATTAATTTTAATTACATTATTATTCTTCAGTATGAAAAATAGGTGCATCTTTGTTCCTAATAATTCAAGTTAATTATTCAATAACTAAATATTATATGTAAATTAATATTAAAAAAATAGTCTAATACATATCAATTTTAAAGAATATACTCATTGTTATGTAATTTTAATCTATATACACATTGTCATAACATGATATGTCATATAAATTGATATTTTATAATTATCCTCAACTGATAATAAAATAAAGGTTGTACTATATATAAAGTGGTGTTTTATAATTGTCATCAACTAGTAAAATAAAAGATTCTATTATCTTTATTATCCTCAACTAATAATATTATTAAGTTTGTTTTCAATAGAGTGGTATTTTAATTATATTATCATTATTAATTGGATATAATATTTTCCAAAAAAAATTCACTAAATATGTAAAATTTTAAAGTTTTTATTTATTGAAATGAATGGATTTTTTTGAATAAATCACTATTTTCAATTGTTTTCTCCAAAATCAATATTTTTAGACAAATCCAAAAATATATATCCTAATAATATTATTACACGAGTATTTCATCAATGGTATCAATTTTCTCAAAAATATTTTAATAATATCCAGAAATTAAATATAATATCCGCCAACAAATTGTATGAAATCCCATTTTTAAAGAATATGTATTTTTGATGTATATAATTAATTTATTATCATTACATTTAAAATAAATATCAATAAATTTATTATAATACATTAAATTAATTATATATATAATAATTACTTCATTATAATCATTTACCAATAGTTATTAATTAATTCTACTCATCTAAAAATACATGTTACGTATGTAGGGTCCTGAAAAATCTGCATAGGAGATTCTACCCAAATACCCCCAAATAATTGGGGAAAATAATCAAAGACTAGATAAAAATAGGACCGGTCCGTGAACCGGTCCCATGGAAGCACAACTTGGCCAGGCCCAGTGAGGCACCCCCCCCCCCCCCCCGCGAACCATTGTCGTTCGCGAAATGGAGGTGGAGAGCCTCCGCGGCCATGAGGCAGGATGTGCGCCCGTCTGGTTCACCATCACGAACCGCCCCAACTACGGACCGCATCGACCAGTTCAAGCCGCACTCACTGTCATTCGTGGAATAGAGGCGGAACCCTCCGCAGCCACGGAGCACTCCCTGAGTTCGCCTCGCGGAGGGGGGGAAGCGTTCAATACCCACCACAAATCACGGATTGACCAAGTCATCTATAAACCTGTTATTTGGTTATTGGCCTCCGCAAAAGGTGTCACGTGGCCACATATACATCCCTTTCCCAACTCTATAAAAGGAGACCAAGGGGGAAAGAAAGGGAGATTAGAGAACTGGAATAGGATTCGGAGGGATTGGAGATTTGGAAGGAGAACAGTTGAAGGAAGGCTTCAGATTTCACAAACAAGGAAATTCCCACCTACGAACCAAATCAGGTATATGATTTAATAAGGAATTGCGAAACACATAATAACTTGGTGAAACATGGACCTAAAATAACCAAAACAAGGAGAACCGCGAACCATACCCCCTCCGCGGATGACTTCCCCACGGACCTGGGAGTTTGTTCCTCTTTTCCCATCCGTCGCACCGTGTAGCACTCTCCCACGCAGGCGAAGCCCCGACAGACAAGCCTCCGATCGGCACCGCCCTTGGCGCCGCTGCCTTCCTGGAACCCTCCGCGAACCACCCTGGTTCGCGGATTGAACCTGAAGCTGTGAACAACCCTGGTTCGCGGGACGCCAATCATGCCGTGAACCACCCTGGTTCGCAGGACGTCAATCAACCAGCGGACCTCCTTGGTTCGCGGACGGCTTCTCTAGCCACGTGGCACATCCCCACGCGAAGGGCACCACCACCCATACCTCTTGGTGGCTCGCCAATTACTTCAGTGTTCTTATTTCCCGAGACAGGTAAAATCCTTCTGATCCAGCCAAGTCCTCCACGACTCCATCATTGGCCTATTCTCCGGCCTCGAGCCGAGGCCTCCACCAGAGCCACTGGATCTGTGTGGTGTAACTTTCAGGCGCATCAGCACGCCATTTTGAGTTCTCATACCCAGGGTAAACAGGGGAAAAGGGGTTTACCTGACCCTTGAGCAGATTCCTAAAGCATTCTTGGGTTCACATTCCCACGATAATGTGGAGTCTGAGCTCGGGAATCCCCTCTCTTCCCCTCCACTTGTTGAAGGTTCCTCGGAGATAGTAAAATAGCCATTAGAAGGAGGCCCTCATGCACTGCAAGAGAGGAGATGGGCACATGAGCACCCCCTTTCCCTCTCCTGCTGGGCTTTGTCTCCCCGGGCGTCCATCTCGGAGTAAGCCCCGACCTCATGGGCCACCCTCATGCGTAAGCCGCACTCCACTTCTCATGGTCGCACCTCTCATGACGTGATCCTCTGGTCCCGGATTCCTCTTGTTTCTCACACCGAGAATTACTCACATGGGCTTAGATTAAGCATCGACCATGACATCCACATCATGGACCTCCTCAGAGTGTAATCCCCAGTCCACATCATGGGCCTCTTCAGAGTGTAAGCCCCAATCCATTATCGTGGGCCTCCTCAGAGTGTAAGCCCCAATCCATTATCTTGGGCCTCCTTAGAGTATAATCCCCAATCTATCATCATGGGCCTCCTCAGAGGGTAAGCCCCAATCCACATTTTGGGCTACCCCAGAGCATAAGCCCTACATTAATCCGATCTTTGTTGAATTTGATCCATGTCTCATAGGTGGGGTACGTAAGAAGCCTCTCCGAGGTTCAAGCCTAATAACGGGTCATTCTTACCCCCCTTTCACGTCGGTTTACCAACATCATGGTCCTCCTTAGAGTTTAAGCCCCAATCAATTATTCTGGGCTTCCTCATAGCATATGTCCCAATCCAATGAGAACTACGTGGACTTTGATCCAT
Organism: Viscum album; assembly: GCA_963277665.1. Classification (NCBI taxonomy): domain Eukaryota; kingdom Viridiplantae; phylum Streptophyta; class Magnoliopsida; order Santalales; family Viscaceae; genus Viscum; species Viscum album. Next base: position 1,354,768,614 of record OY728150.1, on the reverse strand, counting down.
GCCCCCTAGGTAGGGTACGTAGGAAGTGTTGAAAATGGGTGCTCTAGACCCAACTTGTCTTGTACTTTGATTACTGTTACATGTATTCAGTATGGTTTTATGCATGTGTTTATCTTGCCATGATTGTATAGATACTTCTGCATCCACTTCATCAATGGCAATGTCCTTAGATTACCTGTCGCATCAAATGGTTATAGCAGTTCCCAAGCTATAATGAGAACCCTGAGATGCCATGACAGTAATCTTAAAATAACGTCCTATGGTCCAGTTACATCATTCTGAAAGGACACAGATGATGTGTGACCATCAGGTGCTGGGGGCTCATAAGCATTGAGACTTCATCTCATGAAGTTCGCACTTGATGATCTCTAGCTAACGAGATCATGAGGACAGACCCGCTTAATAGGAACACCACTTGTTTCTGGTGTCATTGGTCGTTCCTATATATGGGCATGTGTAATGGTCTCCTGACTTGAGATAATTATCAATGAATGTCATTTAATTACGTACATTTGATATAAGGCGAAAACCATGGCGACAAAGTCGTGGCGAGGTAGTTTGTATTGGGTACGTCATTAATGGCATGGCATTGATTGAATGATCGAGAAAGGATTTGTCGCTTCAAAGTTTAGGAAGAGATATCTCGGGCCTGGTTGATTAGGATGGTTGCACCTTCATTAAATCCATGGCCATGGTAGACGAAGGTAAGACCGTCCGGACAAATCAACAAACAAAGATAAAGCAAATAAAGAATGATGACACTAGTATGCATTCTGCTTTATTGAGATATCGTTTGACAAAGAGATTATATTACACGGACCATGTTCATAGGAAGGCAGTCGTTGCTTTGACTTTGCCTTATCTCTATAGGGGCCTCGATGGGTTGCTAGACCCCGCTCTAGGTCTGTGATATTATTCACTGCTATTGAGATAAGGGCCTAGAGGGTCACACACGATAGCACCTTGAAAATCTGCCCTATTCTGAGAGTAGGAATTTAGAACTTGGTGGGCCCCGCCAAAGGGTCCGAGTACTATCCAAGTTCTATGGATCACCAAATAATAAATAAGTTCATTAATTATTCGAGTTTAGAATAATTAGTTGAATTTATTTATAACATGTATTTACAAGTTGCATGGTAAATACACGTATTAATATTATTCGACTGGATTTAAATATCCTAGGTTCGTTTAATATTAGTAGGAGGTATGAGTCGAGTTAAAGACTCAAATTTATCACGTAATACATTTATATATTACAAGCAAGTGATAAATTGTAAATTTTATTTATGGCATAATTTTATTTTCCATAAATAATTATTTACATCACTTATATAGCGGACGCCTAATACACGGGGGCTGGGAACCTACACCGCGTGTTTTAATACTCCCTATATAAGTGAGAGAGATGCTCTCCCATCATAACTATTCATGTGTCAATTTTGAGAGCATCTCTCTCCTCCTGGAATTTAGAGAGAGAGTCTCTCAAGCAAGAAGGATCTTCAAGCTTATCCATCCCGGATCGAAGCATCCTCCCTTGCGGTGATCATCGCTGCGCTGAAGTGTGCGTCGTAGATCTGCGCTAGCACCCGGATCTTGACGAACGGCGCGCGTGCAGATTTGCAAGGCGTGTGTGGACGATCTAGAGGGCTTCGACATCGGAGTCTTCGAGCGACGATCGCCGGTGTCTTACACGTAAATTCTGAACAAAGGTAAACGTTCGATTTTATTTTGTGCTCCTTATAAACCTTGCGAGATCCTCGGACCAAGCTGGGACGAGATCACCGGAGTCGACAGGGTTATGTCACTCTGATGATGCAGAAAAAATTTTAAATCCCGGCCCATTGGCTTCCGTTGCGCAGTCCCGAACCTAACAGTGGTATCAGAGCGAGCGCAAGGTTTTTTCGGAGTCAAAAAATATTAAATTGCATTAAATTTAATTGCGGGGTGTTAAGACGGTTCATTCGGATTCGACCGCGCGTCGTTTCGATTTCAAATGATCAAGATACGATCATTTGAAAATTTTAATCGGATCGACGTCGCAAGTTCTTGATCGTTTGATGTTATTTCTCAAAATTGAGATAAACATCAAAAATATATATTTTATTATAATTTATAATAAATATTTTATTATATCTTATAATAAATTATATTATAATAATAAAATATATAAAATTTAAAATAATTGGAGGAGACCAAGACTTGGGGTCTTCCTCCTTTTTATTTAATATAAAAAAAGGGAGGAATCAAAGACCCCAAGATGGGGTCTTCTTTTTTTTAAAAAAAAAGGGGGTGGGGGCGGCTGGACTTTTGTGGCAAAGCAAAAAAATAAAAAAATTAAAAAAAAAGGGAAGAAGACCCTTACGGGTCTTCTCCCTCGTGCAGCCAAGGGCCGGCAAACCCTAGGGTTGCCGGCCGTGACCTCCTCCCGGACTGGCCCTCCTCCTCCACGCCGCGGCCTCCTCCCGGACCGGACCTCCTCCTCCGCGCCGCGGCCTCCTCACCGGACCGGCTCTCCTCCTCCGCGCCGGCCCTTCCCCACCGCGCGGCCTCCTCCCCGGCTCGCCTCGCCGGACACGTCCCTCGCCGCAGCTCGCCGGACGCAGCCTGCCGTCGCCGGACGCGGCCCGCCGTCGCCGGACGCGGCCCGCCGTCGCCGGACGCGGCCTCCCTTCGCCGGACGCGGCCTCCCTTCACCGGACGCGGCCCCTCCTCGCCGGACCGGCCCCTGCCGGCAGCCGCCGGCCACTCCGGCCTCCCCCCCTGCCGGACAGCTTCGCTCCGGCCTCACCTCCTGCCGGACTGCCTCGCACAGACGGACCCCTCGCCGGCTCGCCGGAGTTGCGGGCTGCCGGGAGATGCAGCCGTTGCGGGACGCGGTCACGCCGCGGTCACGCCGCGGTCACGCCGCGGTCACGCCGCGGTTCAGGACGACATCCCGCGGCGGTATGCAGTCCCGCCGGACTTTTCTCCGGCGAGAGGTAACCGAGCACTGAATTAATTTTAATTAATTTAGTTTTCCTTTAAATTAAATTAATTGAAATTAATTTAGGGGTTTAGATTTTATTTTAATCCAAGAATATTAATTTAATTTAAGTTTAGAATTAAATTAATGGTTTAATTTAATTTTAGAATTAAAATTAAATTAAACAAATGGAACCGATAAAAATAAATTATTTGAATTTAATCAAATTCATTTAATTTATTAAAACACCCTCGCATAATTTAAATTTATTGCATTTTAATTTTATTGCGCTTTTACCCCGACTGGTCTTGAGCTTTTGACCGACCTGTGTATGTTTCGCATGTATGTATTTATTTAATTATTTATTCAATGCGTGCGATGATTGTAATATTTAATTAGATAAATGACGGTCTGCGAATCGTCTTTTAATTCAAATATGTATAAGGGCCTGCGCGTCCATTGCACTATATGTATTTTGTACCCCAGACCCCCTCGCCTGCGTGCGAGTATATTTGTAATTATTCGTGACGATCCGAGAGGCAGACCCCGCCAAGATGAGGCGGTAGTCCAGACATGAGTTGGGCTTTGCACTGGGGCCAGTAGCGACATGAGTCTTGTATTGAATCAGGTACGTGTGCCCCTAGGTAATGATTGATCAGTTAATGATCAATCATTATAGAATGCTCAAGACCAGTCGGAATGCTTGATTTACTTTATGCATAGTTTATTATTTTTTATGCGACTGCATGATTATTGCATGATCACATAGGATAGTAAACAAGAGAAAAATGCATAAAGTTATGACGAATAAATACTCTTTCGAATGTTCAGTTGTGAGCGAGACAACCTAGTTTGAACATAATAAATAGAAAAGGGATTATATTCGTCAATTAATAATTTAAAAATCCCTCAAAGATATATTAAGTCATAGTGCCTTCCATTTCTCATATCTAAACAAAACCGGCTGTTTGGGTGCTCATCAGCCTCAGTTGAGAGTGCCTCTTACTACCGGGGCGTTTCCATGTGAGGAATGGGTCGACTTAACTAAAGTGAATAATCAAGGTTTAGCCTTAGCTAACTTATTATCACTTTAGAGGCAAGAGGTTGAGGGAATTAAGTATAGATTCCAAAAAGCTGGGACTTTACTCAACTACACAAGGAACCACAAGAACAGGTGGTTGGCCAGCATAGCGCCTACCTTGAAACCCTCCAAGTAGTGTCGTAGCCCTAGCTTGTAGACTACGAGGGAGGTTTCGAGGATCCTTGCCACTAGAATGCTCAAACGATAGAGTATTCCGAATCTAATGGTGAGGGCCATTAAGGTTCGTTAAAATAGTGGGAGACATTAAATGATATAATAATTTATTAATCATAAAATGTCAAAAGGTAATCAAGACAAAGTACTAACTGCTAAATGTTTATCTGATGTAGATTTAAAATGGCAATCACCAACACCACTAGTACTTTATCACTGCGATCAATCTTGGATAAAGAAAATATCCTGACCGGCAATAACTTCCAGGAGTGGTACAGGCGCTTGCGCATAGTACTACACCAAGAAAGGAAGTTATATGTGCTGGAATCCCCAATTCCTGCTGAGCCTCCTCAGGGAGCAATCAAGACGGAAAAAGATAAGTGGAAAAAGCACGTAGATGATGCAATTGATGTACAATGCATCATGTTGTCATCCATGTCCAGCCAATTGCAAAAAATGCATGAGGAAGAGGATGCCTACAAGATGCTTTCACACCTCCAAGAACTGTATGAGGAGAGGGCTAGGCAAGAAAGGTATGAGATCTCAAGTGCACTTTATAAGTGCTGGCTAGCAGAAGGGCACCAAGCCGGTCCTCACGTACTCAAGATGATTGGGTATATTGAGAGGCTTGAAGCCCTTGGGTTCAAACTGAACCAAGAACTAGCAGTGGATCTCATTCTTTCCTCTTTACCGTCAAGCTTCTCGACTTTCATTGTCAATTATAATATGAATGATATGACAAAGTCGCTCCCAGATCTTTTGGCTTTAGTTCGCCAAGCTGATAAGGACATGAAAAACACCAATACATCTGTCCTTATGGTGAACAAGAAAAACAAGGGCAAGGAAAAGGCGTCTAAGGCCAAGTCAAGGCCAAAGACACCAATGCATCGTCCTGCCAAGAAGCCAAAGATTCAGAGGCAGAGTAATGAGCAGGAAGCTGTCTGTTTTGGATGTGGCAAGAAAGGCCACTGGAAAAAGAATTGCAGAGCTGGGAAGAAGAAGCAAGCTGACGCTTCTGCTTCAGGTATTTTTGTCATTGAATGCAATCTATCATTATCTACAAGTTGGGTATTGGATACGGCATGTGGCTCACACATTTGTATTCATATACAGGAACCAAGTAGGTTCAAGAAGATTGCAAAAGGTCAAGTGGATCTCCGAGCTGCAAATGGTGCAAGTCTGGCGGCCTTGGCAGTGGGAGACTACCACTTGACTTTACCAACTGGTTTGGTTCTAGTTTTAAACAATTGCTATTATGTACCGTCTGTTACCAGAAACATCATCTCTGTGTCATGTTTAGACACTATGGGTTTTTATTTCAAGTTTGGAAATAAAAGTTGTCTCTTTTATAGGGATAACATATGTTATGGTATGGCACATCTTAACAATGGTTTATATATACTAGAACTAGAAAACTCAGTAATGGCCATCAATGACAAAAATAACCAACATGACTCAAATAACACCCGCCTATGGCACTTTAGGCTTGGTCATGTAAACGAGAAGCGATTACAAAAATTACATCAAGAAGGGTATCTAGACTCGCTACAGTTAGAACCCTTAGATGTATGTCAAGCTTGTTTACAAGGAAAGATGACCAAAGCACCTTTCTCAGGAAAGGGAGAAAGAGCAAATGCAGTACTGGAATTAATACATACCGATGTATGTGGTCCATTTCCAGTAGAGGCAAGGGGTGGTTTTCTATACTTCATCACTTTTACCGATGATTATAGTAGGTATGGCTATATCTACTTAATGCGGCATAAGTCAGATTCCTTTCGTTTCTTTAAGGAATATCAAAGTGAAGTAGAAAACCAACTTGGTAAGAAAATAAAATCACTTCGCTCAGACCGAGGCGGAGAATATCTTAACCAAGCTTTCATTGATCATTTGAAGGAGTCTGGAATAGTATCTCAACTCACTCCTCCTTATACACCACAATGGAATGGTGTTAGTGAAAGGAGGAATAGGACCTCGCTTGACATGGTCAGATCAATGATGAGTCATACAACTCTTCCATTATCCTTTTGGGGATACGCCTTACAGACAGCAGCATATACCATTAACCGAGTACCAACTAAAGCCACAGATGGGATTCCATATCAATTATGGTTTGGAAAGAAACCCAATCTGACACACATGCGAGTGTGGGGGTGCGAGGCATTTGTCAAGACTTTACCAAGTGACAAATTAGCATCCAGAAGCACTAAGTGCATCTTTGTAGGTTATCCTAAGGAAACTAGAGGATACAACCTATATAACCCTTTAGATAGAAAAGTCATTGTGGAAAGATACGCCACATTAATAGAAAGGGATCACATTTCTACTGGAAATAGTGGGAGCAAGATTGACTTCGATGAAGTCGATGCTCCAGATGCACAAGAGTTGGTAGAGGAACAATCTCTACAAGAACAAGTGGAAGAAGAAATTGTTCCTGAGACACAGATACTGCGTAGGTCTACGCGAGAGGTTAGAGAACCGGAACGTTATGGTTTTCTTGTCACCGAGTCAGGTGACACAATAATCCTTGAGGATGATGAACCTCTGACCTACAAGGAAGCAGTAGAAGGCAAAGAAGCTGCTACATGGCAACAAGCCATGAATTCTGAGATGGAGTCCATGTACCAAAATCAAGTTTGGATTTTGGTAGACCCTCCAGCTGATGTGAAGCCCATTGGTTGTAAATGGGTATTCAAGAAAAAACTGGACATGGATGGTAAGGTTAATACCTTTAAAGAAAGACCGGTTGCAAAGGGTTTCAGACAACGTCAAGGCATTGACTATGATGAAACCTTCTCACCAGTGGCAATGCTTAAATCCATCAGAATATTGCTTGCAATAGCAGCCTTTCATGATTATGAAATTTGGAAAATGGATGTCAAAACTGCTTTTCTAAATGGGAAGTTGGTTGAAGACGTCTATATGACTCAACCCGAAGGGTTTGTTAAGTCAAAGAATGCCAATAAATTATGCAAGCTGCAGAGATCCATTTATGGATTGAAGCAGGCATCAAGATCATGGAATGTACGATTTGATGAGGCCATAAGAGATTTTGGTTTTGTCAAAAATGAAAGCGAGCCTTGTGTCTATAAAAAGGTTGAAGGGAATGCTATTGTTTTCCTAGTTTTATATGTTGATGACATATTAATCATGGGAAACGAGGTGCAAGTCTTACAGTCAGTTAAGACTTGGTTAAATGAATGCTTCTCCATGAAAGACTTAGGTGAAGCGGCCTACATTCTAGGGATCAAGATCTATCGAGATAGATCTCAAAGGATGCTTGGCCTAAGTCAAAGTACATATATTGACAAGGTACTCAAAAGGTACAATATGGAACAATCCAAGAGAGGATTGTTACCTATGTCACATGGTATTAATCTCTCCAAGAAAATGTGTCCACAAACACAGGAGGAGATTGACAGAATGAGTAGAGTCCCTTATGCTTCAGCAGTGGGTTCTATCATGTATGCCATGCTATGTACTAGGTTTGATGTTGCCTTTGCTTTAAGCATGGTGGGTAGATATCAAGCTAATCCAGGAGAGCTGCATTGGTCAGCTGTTAAAACTATCCTTAAGTACTTGAGGCGTACTAAGGATATGTTCCTGGTGTATGGAGGAGATGAGGAACTAGTTGTGAGGGGATTCACTGATGCTAGTTTCCAGACAGATCATGATGATATGAAATCGCAGTCAGACTACATCTTTTGCCTGAATGGTGGTGTAGTGAGCTGGAGAAGCTCAAAGCAAGCTGTGGTTGCTGATTCTACAGCAGAGTCCGAATATATTGCAGCTTCCAATGCAGCAAAGGAAGCAGTCTGGATATGTAGCTTTATCTCAGACATTGGTGTTATACCTAGCAGTGCAGACCCTGTTCCAGTATATTGTGACAATACTGCTGCAGTGGTGCTTGCCAAGGAGCCCAGGTCTCACCAGAGGACAAAGCATATTCTTCGGAAGTTCCATCTCTTGAGGGATTTTACTCAGAGAGGTGAAGTAACAGTTAGCAGAGTAGCCACAGAGGACAACGTGGAAGACCCCCTAACTAAGGCCATTTCTCAGCAGAAGCATGATTCACATGTGAGAGCTAGCGGATTGAAACCTGTTAGCAGTTGGCTCTAGTGCAAGTGGGAGTGTTGAAAATGGGTGCTCTAGACCCAACTTGTCTTGTACTTTGATTACTGTTACATGTATTCAGTATGGTTTTATGCATGTGTTTATCTTGCCATGATAGTATAGATACTTCTGCATCCACTTCATCAATGGCAATGTCCTTAGATTACCTGTCGCATCAAATGGTTATAGCAGTTCCCAGGCTATAATGAGAACCCTGAGATGCCATGACAGTAATCTTAAAATAACGTCCTATGGTCCAGTTACATCATTCTGAAAGGACACAGATGATGTGTGACCATCAGGTGCTGGGGGCTCATAAGCATTGAGACTTCATCTCATGAAGTTCGCACTTGATGATCTCTAGCTAACGAGATCATGAGGACAGACCCGCTTAATAGGAACACCACATGTTTCTGGTGTCATTGGTCGTTCCTATCTATGGGCATGTGTAATGGTCTCCTGACTTGAGATCATTATCAATGAATGTCATTTAATTACGTACATTTGATATAAGGCGAAAACCATGGCGACAAAGTCGTGGCGAGGTAGTTTGTATTGGGTACGTCTTTAATGGCATGGCATTGATTGAATGATCGAGAAAAGATTTGTCGCTTCCAAGTTTAGGAAGAGATATCTCGGGCCTGGTTGATTAGGATGGTTGCACCTTCATTAAATCCATGGCCATGGTAGACGAAGGTAAGACCGTCCGGACAAATCAACAAACAAAGATAAAGCAAAAAAAGAATGATGACACTAGTATGCATTCTGCTTTATTGAGATATCGTTTGACAAAGAGATTATATTACACGGACCATGTTCATAGGAAGGCAGTCGTTGCTTTGACTTTGCCTTATCTCTATAGGGGCCTCGATGGGTTGCTAGACCCCGCTCTAGGTCTGTGATATTATTCACTGCTATTGAGATAAGGGCCTAGAGGTTCACACACGATAGCGCCTTGAAAATCTGCCCTATTCTGAGAGTAGGAATTTAGAACTTGGTGGGCCCCTCCAAAGGGTCCGAGTACTATCCAAGTTTTATGGATCACCAAATAATAAATAAGTTCATTAATTATTCGAGTTTAGAATAATTAGTTGAATTTATTTATAACATGTATTTACAAGTTGCATGGTAAATACACGTATTAATATTATTGGACTGGATTTAAATATCCTAGGTTCGTTTAATATTAGTAGGAGGTATGAGTCGAGTTAAAGACTCAAATTTATCACGTAATACATTTATATATTACAATCAAGTGATAAATTGTAAATTTTATTTATGGAATAATTTTATTTTCCATAAATAATTATTTACATCACTTATATAGCGGACGCCTAATACACGGGGGCCGGGAACCTACACCGCGTGTTTTAATACTCCCTATATAAGTGAGAGAGATGCTCTCCCATCATAACTATTCATGTGTCAATTTTGAGAGCATCTCTCTCCTCTTGGAATTTAGAGAGAGAGTCTCTCAAGCAAGAAGGATCTTCAAGCTTATCCATCCCGGATCGAAGCATCCTCCCTTGCGGTGATCATCGCTGCGCTGAAGTGTGCGTCGTAGATCCGCGCTAGCACCCGGATCTTGACGAACGGCGCGCGTGCAGATTTGAAAGGCGTGTGTGGACGATCTAGAGGGCTTCGACATCGGAGTCTTCGAGCGACGATCGCCGGTGTCTTACACGTCAATTCTGAACAAAGGTAAACGTTCGATTTTATTTTGTGCTCCTTATAAACCTTGCAAGATCCTCAGACCAAGCTGGGACGAGATCACCGGAGTCGACAGGGTTATGTCACTCCGATGATGCAGAAAAAATTTTAAATCCCGGCCCATTGGCTTCCGCTGCGCAGTCCCGAACCTAACAGGAAGCCTCCAAGAGGTTCAATCCCGACCACCAATGGACCCCCGGGTCCACCTTCACTTCAGTTCTCGAGCGCTCTCCATTTGAACTATGTGGACTTTGATCCCTGTCCCCTAGGAAGGGTACATAAGAAGCCTTCAAGCCCGAAAACCGGTTGATCTGATTGTCCTCGCATCGGTTAACCACGCCGCTCCTAGTGCCGCCTCCAGTGAGTTCTGACTCTTCAGGGTCTTTAATCCAACGATGGATGGTAATCCTTGGGCATAAATAATTCCCAACCCCTACGTCCAGTTGACCATTTCCAACCAAAGAAAAGTCCTTTGATACTATGTTTGGGTATAAACCAAAGATTCACGAACATATGAATACGTCTTAAATCTATAAGAGAGTCATGAAACAGGAAATAATTTCCCCCCAAAAAGGGTGTGATGAGCCCGAATTCACATTCTCTGGACAAATGTAAGTTCTTAAGAGTCACTGGTCAGACCATCCGGCGAATGCCTGCCTTTGGAAAGCAGGTCCATCAATCATTGGATACAAAGTCGTTGGGCGTTTCGAGGCCTAAAAAACCAAAACAAAACATAAAATGGTGAACCCAACATGAATCTTTAACCAAACATGATGGATTTAACCTAATCCCACACTGTTCCCCCTTTTACTCATAAGGAGGGAAAATCAAGGACATTAATTATGCATGGGATCATGAGATGCTTCTTTGATGGGTTTTCTACTTGTATTTGCTAATTTTTTTTTGAAGGTACTACCTTCAGAACTCCCTTCGATCCAATGGCATTGCAAAAGAACTCACAAGTGCGCGTTTCGAACAATGTTAGGACGTGACTTCCTCAACAACGGAGGACCCTGCCACCCACCCAGCGTCTTCATCACTGGGTTTCAGACGCGCTGATTTTAGAGTACCACATGAATGGTACTCTCCCAACGGTGGAGGTGGCCATGAATGCCCTCCAATCCGTCAAGATTCACTGGTCGCCTGCCCAACAGCGACCGCAATGGCGGATCCAGACAGCCCCTATCCCTGTCTCCAACTATTTCGGGAGTCTATCTCCAGAACAGGACAATGCATACCTCCCTTATCTTAGGGAGTTGGATGAGGTCGACGTTGAGGACTTCATCCCTACCAAACGGGGGTTCTGCTCCAAGGCCCCCCTCCGGAAGACGCCATCGCAGTCACGTCGTGACCCAACATCCTCACGCCAAGGAGGATGTCTACCTGAGGATTCAGGCCCACGCTCACCGAGCTCTGGCCACTCGGACCACCCGATGAGGGGGTCAGACTTAAAATCAGGGACCAGTCATCACCCTGGTCCCTAAGGAGGAGCTCCGCTGCTCAGCCATGGGGATGTACCAGGAACAAGAACCTACACATGTTTTCTCTTCCCGAGCCTTCCATCCAGACAAGGCAGCATTGTACGAGCCAGCGCACATCCCCACCGAGCTCCATCAAGCCCGTCGCTCACGCAGGACGGCACTTACTTGGCTGGCACCTCTCCCTGCCCAGGGTCATGAAGCCTACCAGCATGACATGGTGGCGACCCAGCGCCTATAGGAACAGCTCCTAGTAGTTTCTTCTGACGCCCGCCATCTTGACATGGTGGAAATCCATAAATCCTGCCACCCATATTTGGCAGAAAATCATAGGTGGTCACTTCTCCCCACCAAAAAAGGCCACCGACTCGATACGGTGGGAAACCAATATATGCAAGTCCATCTCCCTAAGGATGCAAGCAAAGTCTTCCACCCCAATGTGGTGGCACACGGAGAGAAAAATGGGCGTATCCTTGTACAGGGGCAGATTGGTTCACCTGCCCTGACACAAGAGAATTTTCACTACCCACTAACCACTAGAGGACCGGAGCAGGATATTCCTACTCCAATACCGGAATGGGCCTTCATACCTGTTCTAGACAAAGATGTATCTCTTCATATTCTGGAAATGATAGAGGAGTAGGTATCAATCCCTGATCATATCTTACAGACTTGCCAGCATGTAATTGCATCAGCGGAAACAACAAGGACTCGGGCCCGTGATCTTGTCTCCCCAATTGAGACGACTCATCTAAGAGACTAGATAGACGCCTCGGAGCAGATCAGCATCCCTGCTTCTGCCCAGGAGGGTTGCCAGCAATATTCTGCGATGCAAGGGAAACCGGATCGAGCAGTTTCACTCGTTCCAATGTGGGGACACCCATCCATCACGGTGGATGCCCCAGAGAAAGCATATATCCCTGCTAAAAGTCAAGATGTTCATCGGCGTATCCCGACAGCATCACGGGACCCAATTAGATAGGGATGCAAATGTGAAGGTCGTTGCCACAAAAGAAGGTCCCCGCTGCCCGTAAAAGAGCTCCCCAAACGCGCCAAAGGCAACCGAAAAGTAAAGAGCGGGTTCATGACTCTGCTCTTCTGGATGTTGGGTTTCCTGAAACCGCCAAGCATACGTCAATGGTTCGATACCCTGCACACCCATTACCATATTATTGGAGTGGTAGTAGTAGTTGAAAAGGTCCTCCTGGAAATGTCTCTACCAGAAGCTCTGAAGGTCCTCCCAGAGCACCTGTGGGGGCCTCCCCCACGGGCATATAATGATCAATCACAAGAGCTCCTCTTTTGGTGCAAGTCACAGAAACCCTCCACGTGGCCAGAAGATCGAGAAGTAAGAAGGTCCTCCACTTGCTACGGTCCACCATGAAGGTCCTCCCCAGGGTATACACATCAATCACTCTCCATGTAGTGGGACCACTGATTGTGATCGAAGTCCTCACTATCATAGTCGCAACTACAGGGGCCCACCGCATAGTGGCGTCTCATCACGACAAGAAGGTCCTCCCCTTGTAGTGGCCTGCCCTGAATGTCGTCCCCAGGGGTTACACTGCAATGGAACTCAGCGTAGCTGGGCATCAAATCATGGTGGTGGTCCTCGCCACCCTGATAACAGAGGTCCTCCCCATAGATACGTCAAGAAACGAGAATTCCCTCCCCTCGTTGCGGTACATTATGGAGGCCCTCCCCGGGATGTATCTTGCAGATATTCTCCTTACGGAAGCAGTAATGGTAATCCTCTCCATTGCCATAGCTATGATGGTAGTTCTCGCCACCACGACCGCCATTGAGAAGGTCCTCCCCACAGTGTCACCAGGCAACAGGGAGGACCTCCCCTTGTCGCGGCATGTCCTGAAGGTCCTCCCCAGGATGCGCCTCGAATGTCAATCCATGATGGTTATCCTCAACATGATGGAAGTTGTTGCGAAGGTCCTCCCCGTAATGACGCCACGCATCCAGAAGGTCCGCCCCTTACTACAACACGCCTTGGAGGTCCTCCCCAGGGTGTGCACTACAAAATTCCTCTATGCAGTGAAGCATCAAGAAGTAATGGTATTCCTCATAATTACGGTCGCCATTGCGGAGGTCCTCCCCACGATGACATATTATTTTGACAGGAAGGCCCTCCCCCTGCCGAATCAAGCTCCAAAAGGCCCTCGTATGACGAGGCACTCAGAAGGACGGGATAGAGCATGTCAGATTCTAAGCTTGTCACTAGGGACGCCCTTCTTGGATCAGGAACCGTTCCAAGGCCGCATTCATCTTCTGAACCACCTCGGAATCGCCCACAATACAATTCGATACCTACCGGTCCCACTGCCTCCGAATACAGTGAGCGCCTTAGTTGGGCTGACCAGGTGAGGAATCACTAGCGGAGGAGTATGCCAATATGCTGCACTTAAGGAAACGACTGGCCAGGAATGATATACCAGTTATGTTTTGGCCCATGGCCACCTCTCAGTACGACATACCCAGAGAGTTGTCAGAAGAATGCATGCACGAAATCCACCACAATCTATGGGCGACCCTCTGCCGGCTGAAATCAAGCTTCCAGTCCAATGACGGGTACTCAGACCATGTTAAGATGATAGCGGACCTCCTGCATCACATCGAACTGGAGGCCCTTTCCTCGACACGAAAACAATTCCCTGAGAGGTTAAAAGGGAATATGGAGGCAGCTTGCCTCCGTGAATTGCACGAACTGTGCTGCCTCATCAGTGAAGCTCCGACGGGAATCCATATCTGGGGATGGGGGGAAAATGGAGCTCTGTATTTCACTCCGCTCCCCTCCCAAATGGACTTGTTCGGTATGGTGTCTTGAAACGTCATCACGGAAGGACGGTAATCGAGTGGACCACCTGCTCAGGAAAGGCAACACACCCAACAAATTCAGGACATGAGTAAGTCCCAAAAGCATCAGGCCTGGCGTGAACGAGCCATTCAAAAACTCCTAAATCAGTCCACTGAGAGCATCCAGCAGGCCTCTCTCCTAAGAGAGGCCAATCAACGATCTTTTCCTGCCTCCCCAGAAGGGGCTGATCTATAGGTGAATTCGGCACCAGATCCGTTTCACCTCTGGATGGGAGCACGCGAGATCAGGCGGGTCGTGATAGCCGAATCCACTGCCGCAATCTATGGTCAACCCCACCTTATAGGGCTGGGGGCATTTTTAACAACAAATGGCACTATAATACCAATAAAATTGGGAAGACACTCAACGTCTAGGGAACGGAGCCAACCCCATCCTTCAGGACTGGGGTTTTTATTACCCCCCCAACAACAATCTCTCCCATGAGAATCAGTATTCTCTCATCGAGGGAGAATAGTTAGATGAGCAGGGTCTCGTCCTATCCCGTCATTTGAATCATCACCCCCTTTGATAAGAAGGCGCACCATGAGGTCTCATTAAAGAACTCTCCACGTCACCCTTAGTCAAGAAGTCCGAGGGCAATCCCATGTCATGAAAGGGAAGGCCAGCCAAAGACGTGGGAGATCCTCTTCCTATTTGGAAGATGACGTCCCCTCCACCCCGCAATATGCGTTAATCAACGCCATAGAGGTTAACCCCATGGGTGACACCAGAAATACTGCAAATCAGGAGGGATCGGGAGATGATAGTTCCAGACAGACTGTGACTCACAACGAGCCACCAGGTGTGCACACCGAGAACCAGAGGGCCGCCCTAAACATGGATGCCCCTTCAGCTAACCTTACTCTTCCAACCCATCGAGCTTCCAACAAAGATAATAATAAAGGAATGATTACCCTTAACATATCCCATTATCTCGATAAAAACTAGCAACTCACGCTCGAAGAGAGATTCACTCGACAGGAAGAGGAGATGAAAGAATTGAGATGGATTGATGCCGAGCTACTCCAGAGGAACTGCCTTATTGAAAGAGAATCGCAGGAGTAACCGCATCATGCACTCCCATCAAGTTCACCTCAAAGGCTAAGGTTTTCCCCGGTAAACGAAATACGGTCAGGGCTCCTGTCCAATGAGGTGCCTTGCATGTCCAACTACCTAGATGAGGATCCGGACAAATACCAGGATTTCCCTCCACTCAGGAAGCAACTAGATCTAGTACGCCTGAACCCTCCGAAGGTGCCACAAACGGCACACTCACCCTTGGTGTCGGCCAACCTATATCCTTAGGCAATGCCTCGGGCTACGCCTGCCTAGGACTGGGCCCAACAGGATGTAAACCAGGGTCTCACCAACACAATCGTGGCACTAACGGCTCGATTGGAAGTGATGGAAGGACGACAAGCTCCGATACATCCAGAGCGGAAACCCTACCCAGATTGGGTGACCAACACACCACCTCAACCCAATTTTGGGAGCCTTGTATTCCCCATATTCAATGGATCAGGCGATCCAAAGCAGCATTTGATAGAATAGGCATCCTATTATGACCCTATGATGGGGACTCTGGAACAACAAGAAGTAGTGAAAATCAGATGCTTCGTACGAACCTTGCAAGGGTGTACCTTTATCTGGAACACGATTCTATCGGCCCTGTCAATAAAGAGATGGGAGGACCTCCGGAAGAAGTTCCTATTCCACATTAGGTCAACGCTGCCGAAAATTGTGGTCAGTGATCTCATGAACTGAAAGAATAGGAGAATGAGAGGGTCTCTGATTTCATCCCCAGATGGAATGGTCTGACCTATTCTCTGAACAGGCTAATGCCTTAAGATGTGATGTTAGCCATATGCATCGATAATATTAGAGATGAGCTGCGAACACCGCTCATACCGGTGGAGTGCACCACTGGATTCCGCCATCTCTCATCCATTACCTAGAGAATAGAGGACTCCCTACAGCGGACTAATTCAAAGTCTTGAATAGCCTCGGAGGCTCCTGCGAAAAGAGCCCCTAGAGCTGAAGGATCCGCTGTCACACTCTAGCCAGCCCCTGTGCCCGCTTCGCTGCTCAGGCCTCCACTAAATCGTCAAGGGTCTTCTGCATATCAGCGACCACCCCTGCCTAAACGGGACAATCAACGACGACCGAATCGGAACCAGTTTGAGGAACGAAGACAAAAAGTATACTCGTTCTGAGACGATCAAGTCCGTGGCTACTTCATTACCGCCATGAATTGCAACTTGCTCCGCCTCCTGGAGCCAGGGAAACCTAAAAAGGTCAGACGCGATGATAGGCCAGATTACTGCCCCTACCATCGGATGTTGGGGAACAGTATCCGAGAATGATTCGTATTCAAAGAACTCCTGCAAAGGATGGTATATTCCGGACAAGTCGAGTTGGGACCACCCCCAGCACATGTGGCATGTATCTCTTCCACTAACTCTGACAAAGAGGAGCGGTGGCAGAAAGTCACCAACAAGAAGGGGCATAAATTTGGCAATTGGATGACTCAGAAAACCAACAAATGAGCCCAGGGAATACTCTGAGCTCAACTAAAGTAGCAAGTGTTGCCACCAACAGCCCTTGAAGCTGCAGAGACAACAGTAGTGGCCAGACAATCCTCTACGAGCTGGTCATCCAGGCATAATCGAAGGAGGAAACAGTCACAAGAGGAGCAGTCCACGGTGGGGCCAAAGTTAGTCCCGACCCTGGTAGACTTTATGCCCTTGAATTTGACACCACGAGCACCGACCCACCAAACGGAACTATCAGAGACAACCAACCAGGTTGACCTATAAGAGGATGAAGATCCAATATTTGGTTCTATCAACGCCATCCATCTCATTAAATCATTCCCTAATGAAGGGTATGGTTACGAACCTGAGTTCCCTGCACGAGGAGCTGGGAGGAGGAATCGCAGAGGTAGGGGACACCGGGGGAGGCACAGCCACGGCTGAAACCAACCCTACGGTTGGACCCCAGTCCAAACCATCAATATTGCAGAAACCAGTGGGAGAACCCTTCAACGGACTCAGCAGTAGAGGGAATGCCCCTCCACTTCCACAAGCGGCCACTCTGGCCCTGTTGTTATGCGATACCCACCAGCGGAGGAACAAGTGTATGGTCGCCTGGTGTGAACAAACAGACCAGCCAGGCTAAGTCCTCAAAATGGAGGAACACCATCGACATTCGTCCTCGCAGCCGGTCTCTCCTCGTCAAATGCTCCATCTCCCAACGCACCCGCTATGACTCTCCTGCCAACGGAGAAACGTCGACCACTGGAGAAACAATACGACATCCATAAGCAGCTGGCATCAATACCAGCCAAGTTTTCAATCATGGATTCCCTGGGTTTGTCAGCCAACCTTAGGGAGGTGCTTATCAATGCTTTGATCAGCCCCCAGGAGTTTCAAGCTGAGGTAGCTGCCGCCGAGATTTACCAGACAGAGACTGGCCCAGCTGAATTAAACGCAATGATTAATGAAGAATATATTTTACTATATTTTATAATGTATATCATTGTTTATAATCCCACCATAGTGTTGTTGAATGGGTAATTGTCATGTTTTTAGGTTTTAGTGTTATTTTTAGCATAAATTTCAAAAATGACTAATTCTGGATTTTTGACGGATTTTAACGTCGAGGGTATTGTAGTCATTTACTGAAAAATATAATTCCAAATTTTCTGGTTAAAATATTTTTAGAATAATTATTTTATTTACTTCATTTTTGTCTTTTGGACTAGGAGATGAATCAATCATCTAGTGGTCGTAAAAATTCAATGAAGTTGAAATGTTACAGGGTGGACAGAATGGGACCCACCAAAGTAACAGAAGCATAACACGGCGCAAAAATTTCAAAATGCATTGATTATAGCTATAAAGGAAATATGATTCAACAAGTCGTGTCCATGAAGAATTTAAAGTCAAAATATTTTCATTAATGCATTATGGGAATGCTCACAATATGTGGAAGACAAAACATCTCACCTGGAAGAAACAGTTCAATTGGATAATAAATTCATATAATCACGAAATGTCATCCAAAATGTATCCTATATTGTGGAGAGATGAGAAATCACATCTGGAACAACTATTGTGAAGGAAGGAACGCCTAAATCGGTGTATTGGAGGGCAATAATGTCACGGGAAGTTGAAGAATTGAAAATTCGGCGGGTCAAATATAAAGATTAAATTTCTCTCAGTAAATCGGTCATAACTCCTACATCTGAGAGCCAATAAATCTCATATTTGGAGGGTGAATGGAGGAAACATTAAGTAACATCCTTCATGAACAAACCTGTTCCAAATTCTACCATTCAATCAGACATCCACGCGGCATAATTTGGAAGATTATGTTATAGATAATTCTTTCACATCAACTCCCTATAAATATGTATCATCACCCCTTATCAAAGTATTGGCACTTCTGTGTGGCCATTTTTTATTGTTTTTTAGTTTCATCCATTGTAATAGTGTTATGAATTTTTAATATATTTTCTCTTCTATTATTCATCTCATTATCAATTTTTTATCTTTTGTTCTTCCACCCGCTTCTTCTCCACTGTGATCTCTTCTACTTGTGATCATGAGTAGCTAACCCGTGGAACTTCCCGGGGGATCCATCCAGGTTTGAACCCAAGTCTTTGAACATTCATATTATTTTTTTCATATTTAATTAGATTTAGGTCGAGGGGGATCTTAGTGGGTAAGGTGCCTTTGTGTCTCTACTTACCACCCGAGACATAACTTTCTCTTTTATAGTATTTTACCTTGATCGGGGAGGTGGATGTGAGGTCTCCCAGCGATCGTGGAGAGTACTATATATTCACAACCACATATAAAAGAGGATATTCACACAAATTATGGATTGTGTTTATTAATTAAATTTGGAACTAATAATGAGACGATGAAAGTTTAATCTGGGTGATTCTCTCGAAAATATCTTCTTTCTTTCTAACATCATTCTGTTTGCAGTCATTATGTTTGCGTTGCATTGCATGTTTAATTTTGGTATTTCATTCTCAATTCTCAATATTCAGTTCTGAACATTTTATTATATATTTATATAAGTGAATTAGAAGTAGTGAGTGATTGACCACGAGAGCTCCTCATGAGATCGACCTAGGTCAGCCCCTCTGCTGCACTTAGCTATTAATATTTTTGAGAGTGTGACCGACAACGCTTCATCAAATTGGCGTCGTTGTCAGGGAGCCAAGTGGTTTTCATTCACTATTTTTTATTCACATTGTGTAATTAATTTTTCTTTCATAAAAAAAACAACAAAAAATCATTAATTTCAAAAACTAAAAAAAATCTTCTTTGTTCATGATATCTTTCAATTCAAATTTTTATTCATGGACTGAAAAATCATAGGTGCAAGAAAATGATTGAAATGAACTTGATGCTCAATTTCATAGGACTAGTGATAAAGTTCAAAAATTGGAGAGCCAAATAGAATATATTGCTGAATATGTACGCACATCCCCAGAGCAATCCAAACTGGAGCCAGAACCTGAACCAGAACGAGTTGTGGAATTTATTTCACCAATAATTTTTTATGTTAAAGAACATGAGGCAGGTGAGAAAGATCTAATAAAATATATTATCACATCATCTTGCACTAAACCATTGCTCGAGGAGGTCCCAGAACTACAAATTACAACTAATGCACTGATGGGAGGTCTGCATTTTTTTGGAAGAATCTTGGAATAACATTATTGAAGATAACATGAAAAATGATCTTCCCATAATTGATAATGAAACATCAGAAACATTATACCTCTCTCTTTCTTTGGAAGATAAGGAAGAAGACGCACCTGCTGAGATTGAGTTTCCAATGGTCCTTCCTGAAAAGATCAATTACCAAGCTGAATTACTTAAAATGGAATATTTCTTTATTAATTCTTCATGTTTTAATATTATTCTAGCTAAATTGTTTTCTGACATCTCTTACTTTGAAATTTCTGATACAGCACAAATAGAGAAGACTATGGATGTTAAAGAAGAGACAACTCAAGTGGTGGTGATTGAAGTAGAAGAAGAGCTCGAGAAGATAGTGGTGTGAATACCTCCACAACAAAAATTTGCATACCATATGGAGGAGGACACCACTGAAGTTAACAGGGAGCACCCTTATCTTTTATTCCCTCCCACTTGGAACCTCAAATTTCTTCTTTATTCTTTATCGGGGGTTGGGAGCATTCTAATATTATTTGGGGTTCTCTACATTCATGTTTTACTCAAGGATATCGGTAAAACTCACATATGGTGGTTCATCTCAAAGAAACCACACCCACCTTTTGATTGTGGATAATCCACTGAAACTGCCTGACTAGGGGCAGTAAAAACCTAGAACCCACTTGGGGGTCTAAACCAAGCATTATCTCCTTTATTTTCCCTTTCTCATTTTTTATTTATTTTTCTTATGTATTTTAATTACTTTCTTGTAGTTTTAAAGTGACCGCTTCTAGGAGCTTAACTCAAGGCATCCACCTCTAAAAGAATGTCAGTTTGTATCTTTCCTTCCCTTTGATTTTCTAGCTTTATATTTATATTTTGTTGAGTTGAAATAAGGGGTATTTAAATTTTAGTGTGGGGGAGTGTCAACCTTATTAGTTCTTCTAATGTGGATTTCATTTTTTTTATAGTTTTAGGATTTTTGAGCTTTAATGAATATTCTTATCAGTTTTCACACAACAATTTATTTTGAAAGAGTAGAAATGGTTCTTGAAATAATTGATTTTAAATATTTTTTGATGTGAAAACATTTTTCTTGAATTGGATAATCAATCATTTTTATGAGTTTGACTGGTTTTTAAAATCCATGACCATGAAACACTAACTCAAAATATTTTTCCAATCTTGTGAGGTATTCTAAACCACTGTTTCATATTCTTCCTAATACCCACACTTTCTTGAGGGAAACTTGAATTTTGTGTGAGAACCAGAATTTGTGAATAATTCTCTTTCGAATCTTTGGATTTCATGGAATTTATTTAAAATGATTGAGGAATCTCTTTGGCTAGCCAAATTTTATCTTGAGACCCACATTTACATTTATCCTTTGTAATCCCTTAGATTCCATGAATTTCCTTATATGTTTAAGCCACATTACAAGTTAATTTTTCCTTACCTACCCGCACTTTTAGTATTTTTGCACTGTTATTTCATGTTTGAGTGTGGGGGAAGGTCCTTTCGTGTGAGTTCATTGGGATTTGTATCATTTATGGGTGATGCGAGTTGTGTGTCAATACATTGGGAAGTGCACAATAAGAGAATTCAGCATGTGTCGTCATTTCATTGTGCTTTATTTGTTTCAGCCATTTCTCCTTCAAAAAAAAAGAAAAAAAATGAAGATGAGTTTTAATTCCTCATTGTACATTCTTTTATGACTAATGTCCCTCCCCAAAATAAAGGTCATGAATTTTCATTCATTCATTGTATTCAATTCTCATCTCATCCTCCATGAAAAAAAAAACGAAAAAAAATTGTGCCTTTCTGGAGCTTTGATAAAAAAGGAGAACTTAGATGATATAGTTCATTATAATATCTTCTTGGATCCTGCCCCATATCATTAAAAGTTGGTTTGTGTTTTGTATCACATTCTAATGTGGGATTGAGTGAAGAATTTCCTATGTTTTCACTTGATTTAATCATGCATTGTACTTAAAAGTCCAACCTCCTCTTTCTAGCCCGAAACATTTTTCAATCATTTTCAAAACAACCCTAAGCCACAGAATCATATGAACCTTTAATTAAAGCCCTCATTATTAAATTCATTTTCATGTTTCACACTGTTGAGAAATAGGAAGATTCACAAACCTATGGCAATACATGCAATTTTCAAGTATGATTATAACTCTAGATTCAATTTCTCTTGAGTGAAGAGTGAAATAAAATTCAATGTGAGGTAGGTTGTGATTGGGCCATGGATTGATTTATGATGTCGAACAAATTTTAGTCATTGAAATGAAAATTATAGAGAATTTTTATTCATATATGAGACATGATGGAATTCTATTTTGGATAAGATCATTGATATTTTCTCATTTTTGATTGTTGTGTGGAAATTGATTTGGATGTATGATGATTGCCCATGAGTGCAATGTTTAAGTGTGGGGGAGTGATTAATCTTATATTTTCCTATATTTTATACTGTAAATCATTATTTATAATCCCACTATAGTGTGATTTAATGGGTAATTGTCACAATTTTAGGTTTTAGTGTTATTTTGAGCATAAATGTGAAAACTGACTAATTCTGGATTTTTGACAGATTTTTACGTCAAGGGTATTTTGGTCATTTTTTGAAAAATATAATTCCAAATTTTCTGGTTAATTTTTTTAGAATACTCATTTCATTTAGTTCATTTTTTTCTTCTGGACCAGGATCTGAATCAATCATCTATTGGTCATAAAAATTCAATGATGTTGAAATGTTTTCGGGAAGACGGAATGGGAGCCACCAATGTAACGGAATAATAACTCAGTGCACACAACTCCAAATGAATTGATTATATATGTAAAGGAAAAAGGATTCCACAAGGTGTGTCCATGAATAAGTTAAGGTCAAAATATCTTTATTAATGAATTATGGGAACACTCAATATATTTGGAAGATGAAACGTCTCACCTAACAGAAACGGTTAAATTGGGTAATAAATTGATATAATCAGGAAACTTAATCCACAATTTCTCCTATTTTGTGGAGAGACGATAAATTACATGTGTAACATCTTTTGTGAAGGAAGAAATGCCTTAATTGACGTTTTGGAGGGAAATAATATCACAGGAAGTTGAACCATTGAAAATTCGGTGGGTCAAATAGACAGATTAACTGGCTCTCAGTAAATCAGCCATAACTCCTACATCCGAGAGCGAATAAATCTCATATTTGTAGGGGGAACGGAGGAGAAAATACAGAACATCTTTTATGAATAAAACTGTTACAAATTAGGCTATTCAATTGGACATCCACGCGGAATTATTTGGAGGATTATGTTGTAGAGAATTCTTTCACCTCATTTCCCTATAAATATGTATTCTCAACCCTTCTCAAAGTATTGGCACTTATGTGTGGCCATTTGTTATTGTTTTGTAGTTTCCTTCCATTTTAATAGTATTATTCATTTTAATATATTTTCTATTCTCTTCTTCATCTCATTCTCATTTTTTATCTTTTGTTTTTCCACCCCCTTCTTATCCACCGTGATCTCTTCTACATGTGATCATGAGTAGCTAACCTGTGGAACTTCCCGGGGGATCAATATAGGTTTGAACCCAAGTCTTTGCATATTCATATTAATTGTTTCTTATTTAATTAGAGTTAGGTTGAGTGGGATCTTAGTGGGTAATGCGCCTTTGTGTCTCCACTTTCCACCCGAGACTTAACTTTTCTCTTTAATAATATTTTCCCTCGATTGAGGAGGTGGATGTGCGGTCTCTCAGCGATCGTTGAGAGCATTGTATATTCACAACCACATATAAAAGAGTATATTCACACATATGATGAAGTGTGTTTATTAATTAAATTTGAAACTAATAATGAGATGATGGAGGTTTAATTTGGGTGATTCTCTCGGAAATATCTCCTTTCTTTCTAACATCATTCTGTTTGCATTCATTCTGTTTTCATAGCATTGAATGTTTAATTTTAGTATTTCATTTTCAATTCTCAATATTCATTTCTACACATTTTATTATATATTTATATATGTGAATTATAATTAGTGAGTGATTGACCATGACAGCTCTTCAAGAGATCTACCTAGGTCAGCCCCTTTACTGCACTTAGCTATAAATATTTTTGAGAGCGTGCACGACAATTCTTCGACATATTGGCATCGTTTATGGGGAGACAAGTGGTTTTCATTCACTATTTTTTATTCACATTGTGTAAATATGTTTTATTTAATTAAAAAAACAACAACAAAAAATCATAAATATCACAGACTAAAAAAATCTTCATTGTTCATGAAGTCTTTCAATTCAAATTTTTATTCGTGGACTGAACAATCTCAGGTGCCAGAAAATGTTTGCAATGAACTTGATGCTCAATTTAATAGGATTAGTGATAATTCTCAAAAACTGGAGAGCCAAATAGAATGGATTGCTGAATATGTACGCACATCCCAAGAGAATTATGATCCTGAGCCAGAACCTGAACCAGAACGAGTGGTGGAATTGATTTCACCAATAATTGTTTATGTTAAAGAATCTGAGGCAGGTGAGAAAGATCTACTAAAATAAATAATCACATCATATCGCACTCCACCATTGCTCGAGGAGTTCTCAGAAGTACACATTCCAACTGATGCACTAATGGGAGGTCAACGTTTTTTGGAAGAATCTAGGAATAACTTTGTTAAAGATAACTTGAAACATGATTTTCCCATAATTGATAATGAAACATCAGACAAATTACCTCTCTCTTGATTTGTAAGATAAGGAAGAAGATGCACCTGCTAAGATTGAGTTTCCAATGGACATGCCTGAAGAGATCAATTGCCAAGCTGAATTACTTGAAAGGGAAGATTTCTTTATTAATTCTTCATATTTTAATCTTATTCAAGTTAAATTGTTTTCTGACATCTCTTCCTTTGAAATTTCTAATACATAAAAAATAGACCAGACTATGGATGTTAAAGAAGAGACCACTCAAGTGGTGGTAATTGAAGTAGAAGAAGAGCTGGAGAAGATGGTGGTGCAACTACCTCCTCAACAAAAAATTTCATACAATATGTAGGAGGACACCACCGAAGTTAACATGGAGCACCCTTATCTTTTATTCCCTCCCACTTCGAACCTCAAATTTCTTTTTTATTCTTTATCGGGGGGTGGAAACATTCTAATATTATTTGGGGTTCTCTACATTCAGGTTTTACTCATGGATATCGGTAAAACTCACATGTGGTGGTTCATCTTAAAGAAACCACACCCACCTTCTAATTGGGGATAATCCACTTAAACTGCCTGACTAGGGGTAGTAAAAACCTATCACCCACTTGGGGGGTCTAAACCAAGCACTATCTCTTTTCATTTCCCATTCTCATTCTTTTTATTTATTTTTCTCATGTATTTTCATTACCTTCTTGTAGTTTTAAAGTGGCTTCTTCTAGGATCTTAACTCAAGGCATCCACCTCTAAAATAATGTGATGCTGTATCTTTCCATCCCTTTGATTTTCTACCTTTATATTTATATTTTGTTGAGTTGAAATAAGGGGTAGTTAAATTTAAGTGTTGGGGAGTGTCAACCTACTTAGTTCCTCTTGTGTTCTTTTCATTTTTTTATTATTATATTTTTAGGATTTTTGAGCTTTAATGAATATTCTTATCACTTTTCACACATCAATTTAATTTTAAAGAGTTGAAATGATTTTTGAAATAATGGATTTTAAATGATTTTTGATGTGAAAACATTTTTCTTGAATTGGATTATCAAACAGTTTTATCAGTTTGACTGGTTTTTGAAATCCATGACCATGAAACACTAACTCAAAATATTTTTCCAATCTTGTGAGGTATTCTAAACGACTTTTTCATATTATTCCTAATACCCACACTTTCTTGTGGGAAACTTGAATTTTGTGTGAGAACCAGAATTTGTGAATAATTCTCTTTCGAATCATTGGATTTAATGGAATGTATTTAAAATGATAGAGGCATCTCTTTGGCTAGCCAAATTTTTTCTTGACACCAACATTAAAATTTATCATTCGTAAGCCCTTAGATGCCATTAATTTCCTTATAGGTTTAAGCCATATTACAAGCCAATTTTTCCTTTCCTACCCACACTTTTAGTATTTTTGCATGGATATTTAAAGTTTGAGTGTGGGGGATGGGCCTTTCATGTGAGTTAATTGGGATGTGTATCATTTATGGGTGATGTGAGGTGTGTGTCAGTACTTTGGGCAACAGACAATAAGATAATTGGACATGTTTCGTCATTTCATACAGCTTTATTTGTTTCATCCATTTCTCCTTCAACAAAAAGAAACAAATGGAGATGATTTTGAATTCCTCATTGTACATTCTTTTATGACTAATGTACCTCCTAAAAATAAATTTCATGAATTTTAATTCATTCATTGTATTCAATTTTCAACACATCCACCATGAAAAAAGAAAAGAAAAATAAAGTTGTGCCTTTCTGGAGATTTGAAAAAAGGAGAACCTAGTTGATAGAATTCATTATAATAACTTCTTGGCTCATGTCCCATATCATTAAAATTGGTTGGTGTTGTGTATCACATTTTCATGTGGGATTGACTGAGGAATTGTCTGCGTTTTCACTTGATTTAATCATGCATTGTATTTAAAATTCCAACCTCCTCTTTCTAGCCTGAAACATTTTTCAAGAATTTTCACACCAACCTTAAGTCACAGAATCATTTGAACCTTAAATTAAAGCCCTCATGAATAAATTAATTTTCTTTTTTCACATTGTAGAGAAATTAGAATTTTCACAAACCAATGGAGATACATGCGATTTTCAAGTATGAGTATAACTCTAGATTCAATTTCTCTTGAGTGAACAGCGACATAAAATTCAATGTGAGGTAGGTTGTGATTGGGTCATGGATTGATTTATGATTTTGAAAAAATTTTATTGATTGAAATGGAAATGATAGAGAATTATTATTCATATCTGAGACATGATGGAATTCTATTTTTGATAAGATCATTGATATTTTCTCATTTTTGATTATTGTGTGGAAATTGATTTGGATGTATGATGATTGCCCAGGAGTGCAATGATTAAGTGTGGGGGAGTGATGAAGCTTATATTTTCCTATATTTTATACTATAAATCATTGTTTATAATCCCACCATAGTGTGATTGAATGGGTAATTGTCACGATTTTAGGTTTTAGTGTTATTTTGATCATAAATGTGAAAAAGGACTAATTCTGGATTTTTGACAGATTTTAACATCAAGGGTAATTTGGTCATTTACTAAAAAATATAATTCCAAATTTTCTGATTAAATTTTTTTTTAATCATTATTTTATTTCCTTTAGTTTTGTTTTTTGGAACACAAGCTGAATCGATCATCTAGTAGTCGTAAAAATTCAATGAAGTTGAAAAGTTTCTGGGCAGATAGAATGGGACCCACCAAAGTAACAGAATCATAACACGGCGCACACACATCCAAATGAATTGATTCTAGCTGCAAATGAAATAGGATTCAAAAAGGCGTGTCCATGAAGAATTTAAAGTCAAAATATCTTTATTAAGACATTATCGGAACGCTCACAATATGTGGAAGACGAAACGCCTCACCTGACAGAAACGGTTCAATTGGATAATAAATTTATAGAATCACAAAAAATCATCCAAAATGACTTCTATTTTGTGGAGATATGCTAAATTACATTTGGAACAACGTTTGTGAAGGAAAAAACGCCTAAATTGACGTTTTGGAGGGCAATAATGTCATAAGAAGTTGAAGAATTGAATATTTGGTGGGTCAAATAGACAGATAAAATGGCTCTCCCTAAATCGGCCATAACTCCTACATCAAAAACCCAATAAATCTCATATTTTGAGGGTTCACTAAGGAGACATTATAGAACATCTTTTATGAAGAAAATTGTTACCACTTCGGCCATTAATTGGGACATCCACGCGGAATAATTTGGAAGATTATGTTGTAGAGAATTCATTCACCTTATCTCCCTATAAATATGTATCCTCACCCATTCTCAAAGTATTGGCACTTCTTTGTGGCCATTTTTTCTTGCCTTTTAGTTTCCCTCCATTTTAATAGTATTATGCATTTTTATTATATTTTCTCTTCTCTTCTTCATCTCATTCTCATTTTTTTATCTTTTTTTCTTCCACCCCCTTCTTCTCCACCGTGATCTCTTCTACTTATGATCATGAGTAGCAAACCAGTGGAACTTCCCGGGGGATCAATCCAGGTTTGAACCCCAATTCATTAATAATTAATATTAATTTATTATTATTTAATTAGAGTTAGGTCGAGGGGGATCTTAGTTGGTAAGGTGCCTTTGTTTCTCTACATGCCACCCGAGACTTAACTTTCTCATTTATAATATTTTCTCTCGATCGAGGAGGTCGATGTGCGGTCTCTCAGCGATCATTGATAGCACTGTATATTCACAACCACATATAAAATAGGATATTCACACATAAAATTGAGTGTTTTTTTAATTAAATTTGAAACTAATAATGAGATGGTGATGTTTTAATTTGGGTGATTCTCTCGGGAATATCTCCTTTCATTATAACATCATTCTGTTTGCATTCATTCTGTTTGCATTGCATTACATGTTTAATTTTAGTATTTCATTTTCAATTATCAATATTTATTTCTAAACAATTTATTATATATTTATATAAGTGAATTAGAAGTATTGAGTGATTGACCATGACAGCTCCTGAGGAGATCGACCTAGGTCATCCCCTGTGTTTCACTTAGCTATAAATATTTTTGAGAGCGTGCACGACAACGCTTCAGCAAATTGGTGCCATTTCTGGGGTGCCAAGTGGTTTTTGTTCACTATTTTTTATTCACATTTTGTTAATAATTTTTCTTTCATTAAAAAAACAACAACAAAATCATAAATTTCAAAAACTAAAAAAATCTTCTTTGTTCATGATGTCTTTAAATTCAAATTTTTATTCATGTACTAAACAATCTCAGGTGCCAGAAAATGATTGCAATGAACTTGATGCTCAATTTCATAGGATTGTTGATAAAGTTCAAAAAATGGAGAGCCAAATAGAATGGATTTCTGAATATGTACGCACATCCCAAGGGAAATCCGAACCTGAGCCAGAACCTGAACCAGAACGAGTGGTGGAATTAATTTCACGAATAATTTTTTATGTTAAAGAACCTAAGTCGGGTGAGAAAGATCTACTAAAAGAAATAATCAAATCTTCTCGCACTCAACCATTGCTCGAGGAGGTCCCAGAAGTACACATTTCAACTGATGCACTGATGGGAGGTCAACATTTTTTGGAAGAATCTTGGAATAACTTTGTTGAAGATAACTTGAAACATTGTCTTCCCATAATTGATAATGAAACATCAGACACTTTCTACCTCTCTCCTGCTTTGGAAGATGAGGAAGAAGACGCATCTGCTGAGATTGAGTTTCCAATGGTTATGTCTGAAGAGATCAATTACCAAGCTGGATTACTTGAAAGGGATGATTTCTTTATTAATTCTTCATGTTTTAATCTTATTTATGATAAATTTTTTTCAGACATCCCTTCCGTTGAAATTTTTGATATAGCACAAATAGAGCAGACTATAGATGTAAAATAAGAGACCACACAAGTGGTGGTGATTGAAGTAGAAGAAGAGCAGGAGAATATGGTGGTGCGAATACCTCCTCAACAAAAATTTCCATACCATATGGAGGAGGACACCACCGAATTTAACAAGGAGCACCCTTATCTTTTATTCCCTCCCACTTCGAACCTAAAATTTGTTCTTTATTCTTTATCGGGGGTTGGGAACATTCTAATCTTATTTGGGGTTCTCTACATTCAGGTTTTACTCATGGATATCGGTAAAACTCACATGTGGTGGTTCATCTCAAAGAAACCACACCCACCTTCTGATTCGGGATAATCCACTGAAACTGCCTGACTAGGGGCAGTAAAAACCTAGCACTCGCTTGGGGGTCTAAACCAAGTATTATCTCTTTTCTTTTCCTTTTCTTGTTTTCTATTTATTTTTCTTATGTATTTTCATTACTTTCCTATAGTTTTAAAGTGGATGCTTCTAGGAGCTTAAATCAAGTCATCCACCTCTAAAATAATGTCAGGTTGTATCATTCCTTCCCTTTTATTTTCTACCTATATATTTATATTTTGATGAGTTGAAATAAGGGGTAGTTAAATTTAAGTGTGGGGGAGTGTCAACCTGCTTAGTTCTTCTTGTGTTCTTTTCACTTTTTTAATTATATTTTTTGGATTTTAGAGCTTTAATGAATATTATTATCACTTTTCTCACATCAATTTAATTTTAAAGAGTTGAAATGATTTTTGAAATAATGGATTTTAAATGATTGTTGATGTGAAAACATTTTTCTTGATTTCGATTATCAATAATTTTTATGAGTTTGACTGGTTTTTGAAATCCATGACCATTAAACACTAACTCAAAATATTTTTCAATCCTGTGAGGTATTCTAAACCACGTTTTCATATTATTCTTAATACCCACACTTTCTTGAGGGAAACTTCAATTTTTTGTGAGAACCAAAATTTGTGAATAATTCTCTTTCGAAGATTTGGATTTCATGGAATGTATTTAAAATGATAGAGGCATATCTTTGGCTAGCCAAATTTTATATTGAGACCCACATTAAAATTTATCCTTCGTAAGCCCTTAGATGCCATAAATTTCCTTATAGGTTTAAGCCACATTAGAAGCCAATTTTTCCTTGCCTACCCGCACTTTTAGTATTTTTGCATTCTTATTTCAAGTTTGAGTGTGGGGGAAGGGCCTTTCATTTGAGTTCATTGGGATGTGTATCATTTATGGGTGATTTGAGGTGTGTGTCAATAATTTGGGTAGTGGAAAATAAGAGAACTAGGAATGTGTCGTCATTTCATTATTCTTTATTTGTTTCATCCATTTGTCCTTCAAAAAAAGAAAAAAAAATGGAGATGAGTTTGAATTACTCATTGTACATTCTTTTATTACTCATGTCCCTCCCAAAAATAAATGTCATGAATTTTCATTCATTCATTGTATTCTATTTTCAGCTCATCCTCCATGAAAAAAAGAAAAGGAAAATAAAGTTGTGCCTTTCTGAAGCTTTGAAAAAAAAGGAGAACGTAGATGATATCATTCATTATAATAACTTCTTGGCGCGTGTCCCATATCACTAAAAGGGGGGTGGTGTTGTGTATCACATTTTCATGTGGGATTGAGTGAGGAATTTCCTGTTTTTTCATTTGATTTAATCATGTAATGTACTTAAAAGTCCAACCTCCTCTTTCTATCCTGTAACATTTTTCAATCATTTTCCCACCTACCCTAAGCCACAGAATCATTTGAACCTTTAATTAAAGCCCCCGTGATTAAATTCATTTTCATGTTTCACGCTGTGGAGAAATGAAAATTTTCACAAACATATGGCGATACATGCGATTTTCAAGTATGAGTATAACTCTAGATTCAATTTTTCTTGAGTGAAGAGCGACATAAAATTCAATGTGAAGTAGGTTGTGATTGGTCCATGGTTTGATTTATGATGTTGAAAAAGTTTTAGTGATTGAAATGAAAATGATAGAGAATTATTATTCATATATGTGACATGATTGAATTCTATTTTGGATATGATCATTGATATTTTCTCATTTTTGATTGTTGTGTGAAAATTGATTTGGATGTATGATGATTGCCCAGTAGTGCAATGTTTAAATGTGGGAGAGTGATGAAACTTATATTTTCCTATATTTTATAATGTAAATAATTGTTTATAATCCCATTATAGTGTAATTGAAAGGGTAATTGTCACGTTTTTTGGTTTTAGTGTTATTTTGAGAATAAATGATAAAAATGACTAATTCTAGATTTTTGACAGATTTTAACATCAAGGGTATTTTGGTCATTTAATGAAAAATATAATTCCAAATTTTCGGGTTAAATTTTTTTTTGAATCCGTATTTTATTTCCTTCATTTTTTTCTGCTGGACTAGGAGCTGAATTGTTCATCTAGTGGTCCTAAAAAGTCAATGAAGATGAAACGTTTCTTGGCAGACAGAATGGGACCCACCAAAGTAACAGAAGCATAACTCAGCGCACACACCTCCAAATGCATTGATTCCAGCTGGAAAGGAAAGCAGATTCAAAAAGGAGTGTCCATGAAAAATTTAAATTCAAAATATCTTCATTAAGGCATTATGGGAATGCCCACAATATGTGGAAGATGAAACGTCTCACCTGACAGAAACGGTTCAATTGGCTAATAAATTCATAGAATATCGAAAAGTCGCCCAAAAGTCCTATAGATTGTGGAGAGATGAAAAATTAAATTTGGAACAACGTTTGTGAAGGAAGAAATGCCTGAATCGACGTTTTGAAGGTCAATAATTTCACAGGAAGTTGAAGAATTGAAAATTTGGTGGGTCAAATAGACAGATTAAATGGCTCTCACTAAATCGTCCATAACTCCTACATCTAAAAGCCAATAAATCTCATATTTTGGGGGTGAACTGAGGATACATTATGGAACATTGTTTAAGAATAAACCTATTCAAATTCGGCCATTAATTGGGACATCCACGCGGCATCATTTGGAACATTATGTTGTAGAGAATTCTTTCACCTTATCTCCCTATAAATACGTATCCTCACCCCTTCTCAAAGTATTGGCAGTTCTGTGTGGCCATTTTTTATTATTTTTTAGTTTCCTTCCATTGTAATAGTATTATGTATTTTTAATATATTTTTTCTTCTGTTATTCATCTCATTATCATTTTTTTTATCTTTTTTTCTTCCACCCACTTCTTCTCCACCGTGATCTCTTCTACTTGTGATCATGAGTAGCTACCATGTGGATCCTCCTGGGGGATCAGTCCAGGTTTGAACCCAAGTCATTGAAAATTCATATTAATTTTTTATTATTCAATTAGAGTTAGGTCAAGGGGGATATTAGTGGGTATGGTGCCTTTGTGTCTCTACTTTCCACCCGAGACTTAACTTTCACTTTTATAATATTTTCACTCGATCGAGGAGGTGGATGTGCAGTCTCTCAGTGATCATTGAGAGCACTGCATATTCACAACCACATATAAAAGAGGACATTCACACATACAATTGATTATGTTTATTAATTACATTTTAAACTAATAATGAGACAGTGAGGTTTTAATTTGGGTGATTCTCTCGAGAATATCTCCATTCTTTCTAACATCATTCTTTTTGCATTCATTCTGTTTTCATTTCATTGCATATTTAATTTTATTATTTCATTTTCAATTCTCAATATTCATTTTTGAACATTTTATTATATATTTATATAAGTGAATTAAAAGTAGTGAGTGATTGACCATGACAGCTCCTCAAGAGATCGACCTAGGTCAGCCCCAGTGCTGCACTTAGCTATAAATATTTTCGAGAGCGTGCACGACAACGCTTCGTCAAATTGGTGTCGTTGCCAGGGTGCCAAGTGGTTTTCATTCACTATTTTTTATTCAAATTGTGTAAATAATTTTTCTTTCATTAAAAAAACAACAAAAAATCATAAATTTCAAAAACTAAAAAAATATTCTTTGTTCATGATGTCTTTCAATTCAAATTTTTATTCATGGACTGAACAATCTCAGGTGCCAGAAAATGTTTTCAATTAACATGATGCACAATTTCATAGGATTAGTGATAATGTTCAAAAAATGAAGAGCCAAATAGAATGGACTGCTGAATATGTACACACATCCCAAGAGCAATCCGAACCTGAGCCAGGACCGGAACCAGAACGAGTGGTGGAATTGATTTCACCAATAATTTTTTATGTTAAAGAACTCGAGGCAGGTGAGAAAGATCTACTAAAAGAAATAATCACATCATGTCGCACTCAGCCATTGATCGAGGAGGTCCCGGAAGTACACATTCCAACTGATGCACTGATGGGAGGTCAACATTTTTTGGAAGAATCTTGGAATAACTTTGTTGAAGATAACTTAAAACATGATCTTCCCATAATTGATAATGAAACATCAGACACTTTCTACCTCTCTCTTGCTTTGGAAGATAAGGAATAATACACACCTGCTGAGATTGAGTTTCCAAAGGTCATTCCTGAAGAGATCAATTACCAAGGTGAATTACTCAAAAGTGATGATTTCTTTATTAATTCTTCATGTTTTAATATTATTCAAGATAAATTTTTTTCTGACATCTCTTACTTTTAAATTTCTGATACAGCACAAATAGAGAAGACTATGGATGTTAAAGAAGAGACCACTCAAGTGGTGGTGATTGAAGCATAAGAAGAGCTGGAGATGTTGGTGGTGTAACTACCTCCTCAACAAAAAATTGCATACCATATGGAGGAGGACACCACCAAAGTTAACAGGGAGCACCCATATCTTTTATTCCCTCCCACTTCGAACCTAATATTTCTTCTTTATTCGTTATCAGGGTTTGGGAACATTCTAATCTTATTTGGGGTTCTATACATTCAGGTTTTACTCATGGATATCTGTAAAACTCACATGTGGTGGTTCATCTCAAATAAACCACACCCACATTCTGATTGGGGATAATCCATTGAAACTGCCTGACTAGGGGCAGTAAAAACCTAACACTCGCTTGGGGGTCTAAACCAAGAATTATCTCTTTTCTTTTCCCTTTTTCATTCTTTTTATTTTTTTTTCTTATGTATTTTCATTAATTTCTTGTAGTTTTAAAGTGGATACTTCTAGGAGTTTAACATAAGGAATATACCACTAAAAAAATTTCAGGTTGTATCTTTCCTTCCCTTTGATTTTATACCTTTATATTTATATTTTGTTGAGCTGAAATAAGGGGTAGTTAAATTTAAGTGTGGGGGAGTGTCAACCTCCTTAGTTATTCTTATTTTCTTTTCATTTTTTTATTATATATTTTTGGATTTTTGAGCTTTAATGAATATTATTATAACTTTTCACACATCAATTTATTTTGAAAGAGTTGAAATTATTAGTGAAATAATGGCTTTTAAATGATTTTTTGATGCGAAAACATTTTTCTTGAATTGGATTATCAATTATTTTAATTAGTTTGACTGGTTTTTGAAACCCATTACCATGAAACACTAACTCAAAATATTTTTCCAATCCTGTTAGGTATTCTAAACCACTTTTTCATATTATTCCTAATATCCACACTTTCTTGAGGGAAACATGAATTTTTTGTGAGAACCAGAATTTGTGAATAATTCTCTTCCGAAGCTTTGGATTTCATGGAATGTATTTAAAATGATAGAGGCATCTCTTTGGATAGCCAAATTTTATCTTAAGACCCACATTAAAATTTATCCTTCATAATCCCTTAGATTCCATAAATTTCCTTATAGGTTTAAGCCACATTACCAGCCAATTTTTCCGTACCTACCCGCACTTTTAGTATTTTTGCATGGTTATTCCAAGTTTGAGTGTGGGGGAAGGGCCTTTCGTGTGAGTTCATTGGGATGTGTATCATTTATGGGTTGTGAAAGGTGTGTGTCAATACTTTGGGAAGTGGACAATAAGAGAATTGGTCATGTGTCATCCTTTCATTCTGCATTATTTGTTTCATCCATTTGTCCTTCATAAAAAAAAGAAAAAAAATGGAGATACGTTTGAATTCCTCATTTTAAATTATTTTATGACTCATGTACCTCCCAAAAATAATGATCATGAATTTTCATTCATTCATTGTATTCAATTTTCAGCTCATCCTCCATGAAAAAAGAAAAAGAAAATAAAGTTTTGCCTTTCTCGAGCTTTGAAAAAAAGAACGTAGATGATATCATTAATTATAATATCTTCTTGGATCATGTCCCATATCATTAAAATGGGGTGGTGTTGTGTATCACATTTTCATGTGGGATTGAGTGAGTAATTTTCTGTGTTTTCACTTGATTTAATCATGCATTGTACTTAAAAGTCCAACCTCTGCTTTCTAGCCTCGAATATTTTTCAATCATTTTCCCACCAACACTAAGCCACATAATCATTGGAACCTTTAATTAAATCCCTAATGATTAAATTCATTTTCATGTTTCACGTTGTGGGGAAATGTGAATTTTCATAATCCTATGGCGATACATGCAATTTTCAAGTATGAGTATAACTCTAGATTCAATTTCTCTTGAGTGAAGAGTGACATAAAATTCAATGTGAGGTAGGTAGTGATTAGGTCATGGATTGATTAATGATGTTGAACAAATTTTATTGATAGAAATGAAACTGATAAGGAATTATTATTCATATATAAGACATGATGGAATTCTATTTTGGATAAGATCATTGATATTTTCTCATTTTTTGATTGTTTTGTGGAAATTGATTTGGATGTATGATGATTGCCCTGGATTGCAATGTTTAACTGTGGGGGAGTGATGAAGCTAATATTTTCCTATATTTTATACTGTAAATAATTTTTTATAATCCCACCATAGTGTTATTGAATGGGTAATTGTCACGTTTTTAGGTTTTAGTGTTATTTTGAACATAAATGTGAAAAATGACTAATTCTAGATTTTTGACAGATTTTTAAGTCAAGGGTATTTTGCTCATTTACTGAAAAATATAATTCCAAATTTTCTGGTTAAAATTTTATTAAATCCTTATTTTATTTCCTTTATTTCATTCTTCTGAACCATGATCTGAATCGATCATCTAGTGGTCGTAAAAATTCAATGAAGTTGAAAAGTTTCCAGGCATACAGAATGGGACCCACAATGTAACGGAAGCCTAGATCGGGTCAAACACCTCCAAATTCATTGATTATAGCTGGAAGAGAAATAGGATTCAACAAGGCGTGTCAATGAAGAATTTAAATTCAAAATATATTCATTAAGGCATTATGGGAACACTCACAATATGTGGAAGACGAAACGTCTCACCGGCAGAAACGGTTCAGTTGGTTAATAAATTCATAGAATCACGCAATTTCATCCAAAATGTCTCCTATTTTGGGTAGAGATGAAAAATTACATGTGGAACAACTTTTGTGAAGGAAGAAACGCCTAAATCGACGTTTTGGAGGGAAATAATGTCACAGGAAGTTGAAGAATTGAAAATTCTGCGGGTCAAATAGACAGATTAAATGACTCTCAGTAAATTGGCCATAACTCCTACATCCGAGAACCAATAAATCTAATATTTGGAGGGTGAAAGGATTCGACAATATAGAACATCTTTTATGAAAAAACCTGTTACCAATTTTTCCATTCAATGGGACATCCATGTTGAATAATTTAGAGGATTTTGTAGTAGAGAATTCTTTCCCCTCATCTCCCTATAAATATGTATCCTCACCCCTTCTCAATGTATTGGCACTTTTGTGTGGCCATTTTTTTATTATTTTGTAGTTTAATTCCATTTTAATAGTATTATTCATTTTTAATATATTTTCTCTTCTCTTCTTCATCGCATTCTCATTTTTTATCTTTTGTTCTTCCACCCCCTTCTTCTCCACCGTGATCTCTTCTACTTGAGATCATGAGTAGTTAACCCGTGAAACTTCCCGGGAGATCAGTCCAGGTTTGAACCCAAGTCTTTGAAAATTCATATTAATTGTTTCTTATTTAATTAGAGTTAGGTTTAGGGGGATCATAGTGGGTAAGACACCTTTGTGTCTCCACTTTCCACTCGAGACGTAACTTTCTCTTTTATAATATCTTCCCTTGATCGAGAAGGTGAATGTGCGGTCTCTCTGCGATCATTGAGAGAACTGTATATTCACAGCCATATATAAAAGAGTATATTCACACATATGATGGAGTGTGTTTATTAATTAAATTTGAAACTAATAATGAGACGATGATGGTTTATTTTGGGTTATTCTCTCGGGAATATCTCCTTTCTTTCTAACATCATTCTGTTTGCATTCATTCTGTTTGCATTGCATTGCATGTTTAATTTTAGTATTTCATTTTCAATTATCAATATTCAATTCTGAACATTTTATTATAAATTTATATAAGTGAATTAGAAGTCGTGAGTGATTGACCACGACAGCTCTTCAAGAGGTCGACCTAGGTCAGCCCCTGTGTTGCACTTAGCTATAAATATTTTTGAGAGTGTTCATGACAACGCCTCATCAAATTGGTGCCATTGCTGGGGAGACAAGTGGTTTTCATTCACTATTTTTTATTCACATTGTGGAAATAATTTTTATATCATTAAGAAAAAAAATTATAAATTTCAAAAACTAAAAAAAATCTTCTTTGTTCATGATGTCTTTCAATTTAAATTTTTATTCATGGACTGAACAATATCAGGTGCCAGAAAATGTTTGCAATGAACTTGATGCTAAATTTCATAGGATTAGTGATAAAGTTCAAAAACTAGAGAGCCAAATAGAATAGATTACTGAATATGTACGCACATCCCAAGAGCAATCTGAACCTGAGCCAGAACCTGAACCATAACGACTGGTGGAATTGATTTCACCAATAATTTTTTATATTAAAGAACCTTATGCGGGTGATAAATATCTACTAAAAGAAATAATCACATCATCTCGCACTCAGCCATTTCTCGAGGAGGTCCCAAAAGTACACATTCCAACTGATGCACTGATGGGAGGTCAAATTTTTTTGGAAGAATCTTGGAAAAACTTTATTGAAGATAACTTGAAACATGATCTTCCCATAATTGATAATGAAACATCAGACAATTTTTACCTCTCTCTTGATTTGGAAGATAAGGAAGATGACTCACCTGCTGAGATTGAGTTTCTAATGGTCATTACTGAAGAGATCAATTACCAAGCTGAATTATTTGAAATGGAATATTTCTTTATTAATTATTTATATTTTAATCTTATTCAAGCTAAATTTTTTTCTGACATCTCTTCCTTTGAAATTTCTGATATAGTACAAATAGAGATAACAGTGGATGTTAAAGAAGAGACCACTCAAGTGGTGGTGATTAAAGAAGAAGAAGAGCTGGAGAAGATGGTGGTGTGACTACCTCCTCAAAAAAAATTTGCAAACGATATGGAGGAGGACATCACCGAAGTTAACAGGGAGCACCCTTATCTTTTATTCCCTCCCACTTCGATCCTCAAATGTCTTATTTATTCTTTATCGGGGGTTGGGAACATTCTAATATTATTTGGGGTTCTCTACATTCAGGTTTTACTCGTGGATATCAGTAAAACTCACATGTGGTGGTTCATCTCAAATAAACCACACCCACCTTCTGATTGGGGATAAACCACTGAAACTCCCTGACTAGGGGCAGTAAAAACCTAGCACCCACTTGGGGGTCTAAACCAAGCATTATCCCTTTTATTTTCCCTTTCTCATTCTTTTTATTTATTTTTCTTATGTATTTTCATTTCTTTCTTATAGTTTTAAAGTGGCTCCTTCTAGGAGCATAACTCAAGTCATCCACCTCTAAAATAATTTTAGGTTGTATCTCTCCTTCCATTTGATTTTCTACCTTTATATTTATATTTTGTTGACTTGAAATACAGGGTAGTTAAATTTAAGTGTGGGGGAGTGTCAACCTGCTTAGTTATTCTTGTGTGATTTTTATTTTTTTATTATATTTTTAGGATTTTCGAGCTTTAATGAATATTCTTATTACTTTTCACACATCAATTTATTTTGAAAGAGTTGAAATTATTTTTGAAATAATGAATTTTACATGATTGTTGATGTGAAAACATTTTTCTTGAATTGGATTATCAATCATTTTTATGAGTTTGACTGGTTTTTGAAATCCATGACCATGAAACACTAACTCAAAATATATTTCCAATCATGTGAGGTATTCTAAACCACTTTTTCATATTCTTCCTAATACCCACACTTTCTTGGGCAAAGTTGAATTTTGTGTGAGAACCAGAATTTGTGAATAATTCTCTTTCAAAGATTTGGATTTCATGGAATCTTTTTAAAATGATTGTGGCATATCTTTGGATAGCCAAATTTTATCTTGAGACCCACATTAATATTTATAAATTGTAAGCCCTTAGATTCCATGAGCTGTCTTTTAGGTTTAATCCACATTACAAGCCAATTTTTCCTTACCTACCTGCACTTTTAGTATTTTTTCATGGTTATTTCAAGTTTCAGTGTGGGGGAAGGGCCATTTGTGTGAGTTCATTTGGATGTGTATCATTTATGGGTGATGCGAGGTGTGTGTCAATACTTTGCGCAGTGGACAATAAGAGAATTGGGCATGTGTCATCATTTCATTCTACTTTATTTGTTTCATCCATTTCTCTTTCAAAAAAAAGAAAAAATGGATATGAGTTTGAATTCCTCATTGTACATTCTTTTATGAATCATGTCCCTCCCAAAAATAAAGGGCATTAATTTTCATTCATTCATTGTATTCAATATTTAGCTCATTCTCGATGAAAAAAGAAAAATAAAATAAAGTTGTTCCTTTCTGGAGCTTTGAAAAAAAAGAAGTACTTAGATTATATCATTCATTATAATAATTTCGTGGCTCATTTTCCATATCATTAAAATGGGGGTGGTTTTGTGTATCACATTTTCATGTGGGATTGAGTGATGAATTTCCTGTGTTTTCACTTGATTTTATCATGCATTGTACTTAAATGTCCAACCTCCTCTTTTTAGCCTGGAACATTTTTCAATAATTTTCCCACCATGACTAAGCCACAGAATCATTAGAAACATTAATTAAAGCCCTCATGATTAAATTCATTTTCATGTTTCATGCTGTGGAGAAATGATAATTTTTTCACAAACCTATGGAAATACATGGGAATTTCATGTATGAGTATAACTCTAGATTCAAATTCTTTTGAGTGAAGACTGACATAAAATTCAATGTGAGGTGGGTTGTGATTGGGCCATGGATTGATTTATGATGTTGAACAAATTTTATTGATTGAAATGAAAATTATAGATAATTATTATTCATATATGAGACATGATGGAATTCTATTTTGAATAAGATCATTGATATTTTCTCATTTTTGATTGCTGTGTGGAAATTGATTTAGATGTATGATCATAGCCCAGGAGTGCATTGTTTATGTGTGGGAGAGTGATGAACCTTATATTTTCCTATATTTTATACTGTAAATCATTTTTTATAATCCCACCATAGTGTTATTTAATGGGTAATTGTCACGTTTTTAGGTTTTAGTGTTATTTTGAGCATAAATATGAAAAATGACTAATTCTGGATTTTTGAAAGATTTTTTTGTCAAGGGTATTTTTCTCATTTACTGAACAATATAATTCCAAATTTTCTGGATAAATTTTTTTAGAATCCTTATTTTATTTCCTTAATTTTTGACTTATGGACCGGGAGATGAATCGATCATCTAGTGGTTGTAAAAATTCAATGAAGTTGAAAAATTTCCGAGTGGACTGAATGGGAGCCACTAAAGTAACGAAAGCATAACTCGGCGCACACACCTCCAAATGCATTGATTCTATCTGGAAAGTAAATTGGATTCAACAAGATGTTTCCATGAAAAATTTAAGTTCACAATATCTTCATTAAGGCATTATGGGAATGATCACAATATGTGGAAGACGAAACGTCTCACCTGGAAGAAACGGTTCAATTGGGTAATAAATTTATAGAATCGTGAAACTTCATCCAAAATATCTTCTATTTTGTGGAAAGACGTGAACATACATGTGGAACAACTTTTGTGAAGGAAGAAACGCCTAAATCGACGTTTCGGGGGGCAATAATTTCAGAGGAAGTTGATGAATTGAAAATTCAACGGGTCAAATAGACAGATTAAATGGCTCTCAGTAAATCGGCCAAAAATCCTACATCTGAGAGCCAATAAATATTATATTTGAATGGTTAATTTAGGAGAAATTATGGAAAACATTTTATGAAGAAACCTGTTACAAATTCTTCCATTCACGGGGACATCCACGCGGCATCATTTAGAGGATTATGTTGTAGAGAATTCTTTCACCTCATCCCCCTATAAATGTGTATCCTCACTCCTTCTCAAAGTATTGGCACCTCTATGTGGCCATTTTTTTTGTTTTGTAGTTTCATTCCATTTTAATAGTATTATGAATTTTTAATATATTTTCTCTTCTCTTCTTCATCTCATTCCCATTTTTTTGTCTTTTGTTCTTCCACCCCCTTCTTCTCCACCGTGATCTCTTCTACTTGTGATCATGAATAGCTAACCCGTGGAACTTTCTGGGGGATCAATCCAGATTTGAACTCAAGTATTTGCACATTAATATTAATTATTTCTTATTTAATTAGATTTACGTCGAGGGGGATCTTAGTGGGTAATGCGACTTTGTGTCTCCACTTGCCACCCAAAACTTAACTTTCACTTTTATAATATTTTCCCTCGATCGAGAAGGTGGATGTGCGGTCTCTTAGAGATCATTGACAGCACTGTATATTCACAAACACATATAAAAGTGGATATTCACACATACGATGGAGTGTGTTTATTAATTAAATTTGAAACTAATAATGAGACGATGAAGGTTTAATCTGGGTGATTCTTTCGGGAATATCTCTTTTCATTCAACATCATTCTGTTTGCATTCATTCTGCTTGCATTGCATTGCATGTTTAATTTTAGTATTTCATCTTCAATTCTCAATATTCATTTCTGAACATTTTATTATATATTTATATAAGTGAATTAGAAGTAGTGAGTGATTGACCACGACAGCTCCTCAAAAGATCGACCTTGGCAGCCCCTGTGTTGCACTTAGCTATAAATATTTTTGAGAGCGTGCACAACAACACTTCATCAAATTGGTGCCGTTTCCGGGGTGCCAAGTGGTTTTCATTCACTATTTTTTATTCACATTGTTTAAATAAATTTTCTTTCATTAAAAAAATAACAAAAAAAACATAAATTTCAAAAACTAAAATAAATCTTCTTTGTTCTTGATGTCTTTCAATTCAAATTTTTATTCACGGACTGAACAATATCAGGTGAGAGAAAATGTTTGCAATTTACATGATGCTCAATTTCATAGGAATAGTGATAATGTTCAAAAACT
This sequence comes from Viscum album, assembly GCA_963277665.1. Lineage (NCBI taxonomy): Eukaryota > Viridiplantae > Streptophyta > Magnoliopsida > Santalales > Viscaceae > Viscum > Viscum album. Next base: position 1,354,725,533 of record OY728150.1, on the reverse strand, counting down.
GGAGAGCCAAATAGAATGGATTGTTGAATATGTACGCACTTCCCATGAGCAATCTGAACCTGAGCCAGAACCTGAACCAGAATGCGTGGTGGAAATTATTTCACCAAAAAAAATTTATGTTAAAGAACCTGAGGCAGGTGAGAAAGATCTACTAAAAGAAATAATCACATCATCTCGCACTCAAAAATTTCTCGAGGAGGTCCCAGAAATACATATTCCAACTGATGCACTGATGGGAGGTCAACATTTTTTGGAAGAATCTTGGAATAACATTGTTGAAGATAACTTGAATCATGATCTTCCCATAATTGATAATGAAACATCAGACACTTTCTACCTCTCTCTTACATTAGAAGATAATGAAGAAGACGCACCTCTTGAGATTGAGTTTCCAATGGTCATGCCTCAAGAGATCAATTACCAAGATGAATTATTTGAAAGGGAAGATTTCTTTATTAATTTTCATGTTTTAATCTTATTCAAGCTAAATTGTTTTATGACCTTTCTTCCTTTGAAATTTCTGATACATCACAAATAGAGCAGACTATGGATGTTAAATAAGAGACCACTCAATTGGTGGTGATTGAAGCAGAAGAAGAGCTGGAGAAGATAGTGGTGCGACTACCTCCTCAACAAATATTTGCATACCATATGGAGGAGGACACCACCGAAGTTAACATTGAGCACCCTTATCTTTTATTCTCTCCCACTACAAACCTCAAATTTATTCTTTATTCTTTATCGGGGGTTGGGAACATTCTAATATTATTTGGGGTTCTTTAAATTCAGGTTTTACTCATGGATATCGGTAAAATTCACGTGTGGTGATTTATCTCAAAGAAACCACACCCACCTTCTGATTAGGGACAATCCACTGAAACCGGTTGACTGGGGTCTGTAAAAACCTAGCACCCGCTTAGGGGGTCTAAACCAAGAATTATCTCTTTTCTTTTCCCTTTCTAATTCTTTTTATTTATTTTTATTATGTATTTTCATTACTTTCTTGTAGTTTTAAAGTGGCTGCTTCTAGGAGCTTAACTCAAGGCATCCATCTCTAAAATAATGTCAGGTTGTATCTTTCCTTGCCTTTTATTTTCTACCTTTAAATTTATATTTTGTTGAGTTGAAATAAGTTGTAGTTAAATTTAAGTGTGGGGGAGTGTCAACCTACTTACTTCTTCTTGTGTGCTTTTCATTTTTTTGTTATATTTTTAGGATTTTTGAGCTTTAATGAATATTATTATCACTTTTCACACATAAATTTATTTTTAAAGAGTTGAAATGATATTTGAAATAATGGATTTTAAATGATTGTTGATGTGAAAACATTTTTTTTGAATTGGATTACCAATCATTTTCATGAGTTTGACTAGTTTTTTGAAATCCATGACTATGAAACACTAACTCAAAATATTTTTCCAATCCTTTGAGGTATTCTAAACCACTTTATCATATTCTTCATAATACCCACACTTTCTTGAGGGAAACATGAATTTTTTGTGAGAACCAGAATTTGTGAATAATTATCTTTCGAAGCTTTGGATTTCGCGGAATGTATTTAAAATGATTGAGGCATATCTTTGGCTAGCCAAATTTTATCTTGAGACCCACATTAACATTTATCCTTTGTAAGCCCATAAATTCAATGAATTTCCTTATAGGTTTAAGCCACATTACAAGCCAATTTTTCCTTACCTACCAGATCATTTAGTATTTTTTTCATGGTTATTTCAAGTTTGAGTGTGGGGGAAGGGCCATTCGTGTGAGTTCATTGGGATGTGTATCATTTATGGGTGATGTGAGGTGTGTTTCAATACTTTGGGCAGTGTACAATAAGAGAATTGGGCATGTGTCTTCATTTCATTGTGGTTTATTTGTTTCATCCATTTCTCATTAAGAAAAAGAAAAAAAATGGAGATGAGTTTGAATTCTTCATTGAAGATTCTTTTATGACTCATGTACCTCCCAAAAATAAAGGTCATGAATTTTCATTCATTCATTGTATTCAATTTTTAGCTCATCCTCCATGAAAAAAGAAAAAGAAAATAAAGTTGTGCCTTTCTGGAGCTTTGAAAAAAAAGGAGAACATAGATGATATAATTCATTATAATAACTTCTGGGATCATATCCCATATCATTAAAAGGGGGGGTGGTGTTGTGTATCACATTTTCAAGTGGGATTGAGTGAGTAATTTTCTGTGTTTTCACTTGATTTAATCATGCATTGTACTTAAAAGTCCAACCATCTCTTTCAAGACTGGAACATTTTTCAATCATTTTCCCAACAACCAAAAGTCATAGAATTAGTTTAACCTTTAATTAATAACCTCACGATTAAATTCATTTTCATGTTTCATGCTGTGTCGATATGATAATTTTCAAAAACCTATGGTGATGCATGCGATTTTCAAGTATGAGTATAACTCTAGATTCAATTTCTCTTAAGTGAAGAGTGACATAAAATTAAACGTGATGTAGGTTGTGATTGGGCCATGGATTGATTTATGATGTTGAAAAACTTTTAGTGATTGAAATGAAAATGATAGAGAATAATTATTCATATATGAGACATGAGAGAATTCTATTTTTGATAAGATCATTGATATGTTCTCATTTTCAATTGTTGTGTGGAAATTGATTTGGATGTATGATGATTGCCCAAGAGTGCAATGTTTAAGTGCGGGGGAGTTATAAAGCTTATATTTTACTATATTTTATACTGTAAATCATTGTTTATAATCCCACCATAGTGTTATTGAATGGTTAATTTTCATGTTTTTACGTTTTAGTGTTATTTTGAGCATAAATGTAAAAAATGACTAATCCTGGATTTTTGACAGATTTATATGTCAAGGGTATTTTGGTCATTTACTGAAACATATAATTCCAAATTTTTGGGTTAATTTTTTTTAGAATCCTTATTTTATTTCCTTCATATTTTTTGTCTGGACTAGGAGCTGAATCGATCATCTATTGGTCGTAAAAATTCAATGAAATTGAAAAGTTTCCGGGAGGACAGAATGGGACCCACCAAAGTAACAGAATCATAACTCGGCGTACACACCTGAAAATGCATTGATTCAAGCTTTAAATGAAATAGGGTTTATAAGGGAGTGTCTATGATTAATTTGAAGTCAAAATATCTTCATTAAGGCATTATGGGAATTCTCACAATATGTGGAAGACCAAACATCTCACCTGGTAGAAACGGTTCAATGGGGTAATAAATTCATAGAATCGCAAAACGTCATCCCAAATGTCTCCTAATTTGTGGAGAGATGATATATTATATGTGAAACAACTTTTGTGATGGAGGAAACTCCTAAATCGATGTTTTGGAGGGAAATAATGTCACAGGAAGATGAAGAATTGAAAATTCGGCGGGTCAAATAGACAGATTAAATGAAACTCAGTAAATCAGCCATAACTCCTACATACAAGAGCCAATAAATCTCATATTTTTAGGGTGAACGTATAAGACTTTATGGAACATATGTTATGAAGAACCCTGTTACAAATTCGTCGATTAAATGGGACATCCACGGGGAATCATTTGGAGGATTATGTTGTAGATATTTTTTTCACCTCATCTCCCTATAAATATGTATCATCAGCCCTTCTCAAAGTATTGGCACTTATCTGTGGCCATTTTTTATTGTTTTGTAGTTTCCTTATATTTTAATAGTATTATGAATTTTTAATATATTTTCTATTCTCTTCTTCAACTCATTTTCATTTTTTTATCTTTTGTTCTTCCACCCCCTTCTTCTCCACTGTGATCTCTTCTACTTGTGATCATGAGTAGCTAACCCGTGGAACATTTTGGGGGATCAATCCAGGTTTGAACCCAAGTCTTTGCACATTCATATTAATTTTTTCTTATTTAATTAGAGTTAGGTTGAAGGGGATATTAGTGGGTAAGGGGACTTTGTGTCTCCACTTGCCACCCGAGACTTAACTTTCTCTTTTATAATATTTTCCCTCGATCGAGGAGGTGGTTGTGCGGTATCTCAGTGATCGTTGAGAGATCTATATATTCACAACCACATATAAAAGAGGATATTCACACATACGATAGAGTGTATTTATCAATTAATTTTGAAACTAATAATGAGACGATGAAGGTTTAATCTGGGTGATTCTCTCGGGAATATCTCCTTTCTTTCTAACATCATTTCTTTTGCATTCATTCTGTTTGCATTGAATTGCATGTTTAATTTTAGTATTTCATTTTCAATTATCAATATTAATTTCTGAACATTTTATTATATATTTATATAATTTAATTAGAAGTACTGAGTGATTGACAATGACAAATCCTCAAGAGATCGACCTAGGTCATCCCCTGTACTGCACTTGGCTATAAATATTTTTGAGAGCGTGCACGACAACGCTTCGTCAGTGATTTACTTCCCCGATCCGGAAAAAGATGCCATCAGGCAAGGACATGTCAAATAGCTATATGTGTCTATAACACTGAATGGTATTAGGATCCGAAAATTCTTTATAGACAATGGCTCTGGAGTTAACCTCTATCCCCTATGGACACTTCGTAAGTTGGGCTACAGTAAGGACAATATAATTCCTTCAGCCACAACTATGTTGGGTTATGACAAGAGTGAGCATAAACCAATGGGACATATTAAGCTAAATACCCATTTTGGTGACTTGGTAGCCTACATGGAATTCCTGGTGGTCCGACATAGCACATCATTCAATGCCCTACTGGGAAGGCCATGGCTCCATAAGCACATGGTCATTCCTTCATCTTACCACCAGTGTATCAAGTACTGCGTCAATGGACAAAGTGGGACGTTGAACGTCGACAAGGGGTCTTTCGATCTCTCCAAGTCACATTACATTGACGTCGGGTTCTACAAGCAAAATAAAAAGAAGCCTTTGGTCAATGGTGTCGACTGGATCCCCCTTCAAATGGCCTGGAAATGGTTCCTGATGACCCCCCTCAGGAAGCTTGGCAGGGATTATGTATTTCCCATCAACAACGTGGAAGGTAGGAGTTCATGTCCGGACACACACTCATATTTCCTCATGACTTCAACCATAACGACCGAGTGTGACAATGTGGGAACATCCGATGACCCTCAATCGGGGGGAGAAAGCTTGAGCAAGGACACCCACAACACCTCGCCTCTGGGCTTCCAAGAACTCGTGACGTGAGGTCTCTCCTCGTCAGACCAAGAAGATGAACATTTGCAAGAAGAAGATGGGGATGATCTGAGGGATTCACCTCCTGCATTTCAGGATGGTATCTCCACCACTGTGGACAAACTTAGGGAAATAAACATGGGTACCGAGGAAGACCTGAGGCCCACTCTCATTTGTGAGGCCATGTACCCCGAGGAACACGAGGTATATACCTCCTTACTAAGGCAACACCGGGTTGTCTTCTCCTGTAATTACACCGAAATTCCAGGACTCGATATCGAGGTAGTGACGCATCACCTGGGTCTTCCAGAAGACCACTGGGGCTACACACAGGCCGCTAGAAGGACACACCCCTCACATGCTTCCAAGAGAGAGGCTGAAGTCGATATGATCATTAACGCAGGCTTCATTCAAGAGGTCTAGTACCCCATTTGGTTTCCATCATCATCCCTGTAAAGAAAAATAATTGGAAAATCCGTGTCTTCATTGACTTCAGAGACATTAATCGGCATTGTCCGAAAGATGACTTCCCGGTTCCAATCACCGAGTTATTAATTGATGAAACCGACGGGTATGAGGCTCTATCCTTCATGGATGACTATTCTGGATATAATCAAATCAGGATGTCCTGAGAAGACGAAGAAGACACTGTCATTAGGGCCCCTCAAGGGGTATTATGTTATAGGGTCATGCCCTTTGGTCATAATAATGCTGGCGCCACGTATCATCATGTCATGCATTGGATCTTTAATCCATTCTTGCGGAAATTCATTGAATGTTACGTGGATGACCTAGTGGTCAAGTCCAGACAGCGCTCGGATCACCTATCAGACCTTGCGACCATCATTAATAATCTCTCACAGCATAACTTGAAGATGAACCCCTTGAAATACGCCTTTGGGGTTACCTCGGGGAAATTCATTGGCTTCGTCGTACGCCATCATGGAATCGAAGTCGACCTTGAGAAGACGAAGGCTATCCTGAGGCTACCACCTCCCCAAAATCCCACTTAGTTGAGGGGATTCCTGGGACACCTAGCCTATATTAGGCAGTTCATAGCCAACCTGGCAGGGAAATGTTTTCCTTTCACCAGGTTAATGAAGAATGGGGTCACGTACCAATGGACAGATAACTGCCAAGTGGCGTTTGAAAACTTGATGAAGTACCTCTTAATCCCACCAGTTTTCATGCCCCCGGTCAAAGGAAGGCCTCTCATTCTATATGTGACAGCCCTAGAACGGTCATTGGAAGCCTTCCTCGCACAGAAGAACAACGCCGGTAGTGAAAACAGTCTCTATTAACTCAGTCAAACCGTGATTGATGCTGAGACTCGATACTCAAATATCGAGAAGGGATATCTGGCCTTGGTCTTTGCGGTTCAAAAGCTACGACATTATCTGCAGTATCATTATGTCCATTTGATCTCACGGAGTAACCCGCTCAAGTACATCCTCAGTCGCCCAATGCTAACTGGATGTCTATCCTGATGGGTGGTCATCCAGCAACAGTTTGACATCTGGTTCGTGCCTCAAAAATCCATCAAGGGCCACGCATTAGCAGAATTTCTGGCAGAGCACCCTTCAATAGGGACCACTGCACCGGACACCGAACTACCTGATGAAGATATATTCTCGGTCCAAGAGGAGTTCCCAGCATGGGAAATGTACTTTGATGGCGCGTCCTGAAGCCCCATCGGGAAAAGGATGGAGGATCCCAGATTCAACAAAGTGGGTCTGGGGATAATACTCGTGTCCCCAGTAAAAACAATTTTTCTGTATTCCTTCCTCCTGTCTGAGGGATTTACAAACAATGAAGCAGAATATCAATCCCTCATTGCAGGCCTGGAGCTCACACTCCAGGCACAAGTATAGCACCATAAGGTAAAAGGTGACTTAGAGATGGTCATCAAGAAAGTCAATGGTGGCTATGCTGTTAAAAAGGAGGAGATAATACCACTGTTTGACCATGTCCGAAGGCTAATGGCCATGTTCTCCACCGAACCAACATTGGATTATATTCCCCGGTCCCAGAATGCCTAGGCTAATGCATTAGCGAAAACGGCCACAACCCTAGCCGACCCAGACCGGGATAAAACAGTCATCAGTATTTCTCACCATTGAATGGTATTGCCATTTTTTCAAGTTAAGATAGAAGAAATCCATGAATTCCATCCTGTCCCTCAGCCATATTCTCCTTCCACCAGCTGGATGACCCCCATCGCGAACTACCTTCAATGGGGAGAGATTCCAATAGAGAAGGTTGAACGAGAGAAAATACGGAGAAGGGAAATAAATTTTGTCCTATATGGCAGCGCGGTCCAGCAAGAGGTCCTCTACAAACGTGGCCTCGATGGAGTCCTCATCAGATGCATTAACGGAGATGAAACTGTTGCCGTCATGACTAAAGTACATGCAGGAGCATGTGGAGCACATCAACCAGGGACCAAGCATTCCCGTCAGGTTCGAAGGCTTGGGTACTACTAGCCCACAGTGGAACGAGACTACGAGAATTTTACCGCAAAATGAAACTCATGCCAAATTCATGCCAACTTCATACACTATCCCCTGGAGTTACTTCATCAAGCTAAGTACTCCTGGCTATTTTCCGTCTGGGGAAGAACGTCATGGGACCATATCCTCCCACCACGACCAAACAACTGAAGTATATCCTCACGGAAACCAACTTCTTTTCCAAATCGACAGATGCCACACGCCTCAAGGAAGTCAGGGAAATAAATATTGTCAGCTTTGTAAAGACCAATATCATCACGAGATTTAGTTTCCCTCATACTATAGTGACAGAAAATGACACCAATTTCTGCTCTACTGAGTTGGAAAAGCTATACGACGAGGATGGTATCAAGGATAACCACTCATCCTGCTACCATGCAGCGACCAAAGGATAGATAAAAGCTTTCAACAAGACCCTATCCAATATCCTCTAGAAAATGGCGGGCAAAGACAAGAAGTCATGGCCTGATAAACTCCTCCATGCATTGTGGGCTTATCGAACCACAATCTGCACCACTACTTGGTCTACCCCGTACTCATTGGTGTATGGCACAGAGGCGGTCATGCCCATTGAACTCCAAATTCCCGCACTCCTTGTTTCCACCTATGATCAATTATCCAATGATTAGTAGTCATAAAATCATTGGAACAGCTAGATGAGAAGTGGCTGCACACTCTGCACCACCTGGAAGTGTACTTGAAACGGATCGCATGAGCCTTCAACCAAATGGTTCGCCTCCGGTCTTTCTTGGAAGGAGAATTAGTGTTGTTCCTCTGAACCCCAATGATACCTGGAAAGAAGCCTCCAAAGCTGGATCCCAAGTGGGAGGGACCATATGTTGTACACAAGGTCTACTCCAATGGAGCATATACCCTGATCTCCATGGACGAAAAATTTACAACACCTACTACGAATGAGAGATTCTTAAAGAAGTATTTTGCATAGAGACCAAGTGTATTCACATCCTCACCGCATGACTTTAAACTTCATGGAGTTCATTCTTACTGCACGACGATAAAATGAAGAGATGAAAAAAAATGAGATGTACTCATCATCCAAGCTGCATGATGTTAAACTACCAAGCACCCAACAGTCCAAACTATATGACCTTAAACTAATAGAATTCTGTCCTCAATGCATGACGTTAAACTGAACGGACAAGGTGATTTAAAAATGTCCTCTTCCCCTGTGTACGGACCCGGCCTGCATAGGGTGTATCGTTTTTCGGAGAACTACGTGAGGCTTGATTCCTGCCCTTGCAGGATACGTAGTGACGCCAGAATTCCACACCCTGGCCCAACCACCTCAAAAAGAAAAACACAAATTCCCATTCCCTCGTGTACGGACCAATCTTGCATGGGGTTTCTTCACATCCTCACCACATGATGTTAAACTGCATGGAGTCCATCCTTACCGCACAACACTAAACTGTACGGATAACAAGAGTTAATATTTCCCCTCCCCCTGTATATGGACCAGACCTACACAGGGTGTACTCCGTCCTCACCGCATGGCATTAACCTGCATGGATTCCAGATAACTACGCACCTCTTGATTCCTACCCTCGCATGATACATAGAAACTCCAGGATCCCTAGTCCTGGCCTAGGCCCCTAAATAAAATATAAAAAAATGCCTTTTCCCCCGTGTATAGACCAGACCTGCACGGGGTGTACTCCGTCCTCACCGCATGACGTTAAACTGCACGGATTCCAGAGAACTTCGTATGGCTTGATTCCTACCCTCGTAGGATACGTAGCGATGCTAGGATCCCTAGTCCTCACCCAGTCCCCTGAATAAACAAAAACAATGCCCTTTCCCCTTGTGTGCAAACCAGACCGGCACGGGGTGTACTTCTCGTCCTTACCGCGCGACGTTAAACTGCACAGAAAATTATGTTAAAAATTCCCCCTTCCCCTGTGTACCAACCAAACCTTCACGGGGTGTATATCTTCGTCCTTACCGCATGACGATAAACTTCACGGACTTCGTCCTCACCGCATGATGCTAAACTGCACGGACTTCGTCGCGTCCTACCCAAGACACATGGTGATACGAGATGGAGATACTCCTTGCACATTTGGATGAATTCTATCCATAAATAAGACTCCATGGCCCGGATAATTATGGATCTTCATTACCACTCATGGACATAGGAAGTAGAAAGTGATCGACCCGTGGAATGCTTTGCATGACTATTCATACCATGCCCTCTGCGGCTCTGCATAATGATAGCCCATGGCTCATCTACTGAAGGCAAGATTTCCATAGGCGGCACTCTTCCGAGCTCTGTATGCTTGCCGAACTCAGAGCCCCCATACCATACCTCCTGATCCAAAAGTGTATGGTGAGGTGGTTTACAAGTTCATTCCCCTTTTCACATCCAGGAGTTTCCAAGGTATCCCTATCTGGCTAGCATATGTGTCTGTCAGTGGATCACATAGCGAGCTACATCAACAAACATCAAGCCAGGACTAAGCTACTTTGACTCAATGGAAAATTGCAGTGAAGATGTTTCTTGTATACCCGAACACCATTATCCCCATGTGCCGAACTCTACACTGTGAGCAATTGTGGATTTCCATAACCATTCATGGCCATAGGAAGTTTAAAGTGATCGACACATGGACACCTTTCTATGACTATGAATACCATACCCTCAGCAGCTCTTCATAATGATAGCCCTTGGCTCATCCATCAAAGGCAAGATTTCCTCGGGTGGTGCCCTTCCTCGCTCCATACGCCTATCGGTCTCAGAGCCCCCACACCACACCTCTTCATCCGGGAAAACTCAAAGTTTCAGTTTACAACCTTCATCCCCCACCTTGTTCCAAGTATATCAGAACACGTTGACTTAGTTATCCTTCGAGTGACTGCAGCAGTATTCACCCAATGGTCCGTACTCTATGACCGATAAAATAGGAGTACCTCGTCCTTACTGCATGACGTTAAACTGCATGGAATGAAGGCACACCCCCACACACAAAAGAGCGAGAGAGAGAGAGAGAAAATATCAGCGCATGGGGCTCTTTGAAACACAACAAGCAACTAGGGACGGATATCCCCGACATGTCAAGACATTCTCCGGCCAAATGACAGAATTCGTGGCCCAGATAATTGGAGATCCTCATAAACATTCATGGCCATCGGAAATGGAAAGTGATCGACCTGTGGACACCTTTGTACGACTACTCATACCATGCCCTAAACGACTCTGCATATTGATAGCCCCTGGATCGTCTATCAAAGGCATGATTTCCACAGGTGATGCTCTTCCAAGCTCCATACGCTTACTGGCCTCAGAGCCCCCATATCACCTTTCCTGATCCATGAAGCCCCAAAACTGTGATTTACCCCAATAAACCTCCCCCCCCCCACATTTGGAGCATGATGAGGTATTCAAACCCATTTACATTCTGATGAAGAGCATCCTTTGCAAAAATACACCCCGTTCTCACTGGATGACATTAAACTGCATATAAAACTGCAAAAATACCCCCTCTCCCTCACTGCATGACGTTAAACTACGCAGCAACCTTCAAAAAATGCCTCTCATCCTTGATGCATGACGCTAAACTGCGCGGATTATGTCCCAACCACATGACAATAATCTACAGAGTCATACTCGTCATGGGTTCAATGAGAAACAAAGGCTTTTCTCCACCCTTCGGTGCATGGGTCAGACCTGCATGAACCACCACCTCACACCAGCGTGAGAAAGAATTACTTCACCCATTCTTGGGAATTTTAGTCTAGATATTCCCCCTATATTCCGGCACCCTCTCATCGTAAGCCATACTCTGTACTCAAAAAAAGGCCGAACACTCATAAGCCACCCCTGGTGGTCCCAAATCTCAACTTATCTGAAGTTTCTCGGCTATCGGAAGTGGATAGTCTTTGAATTAAGGACACCATTGTACGAATATGCATACCATGCCCTCAGTGGATCTGCATATTGATCTCCCCTGGCCCGTCTACCAAAGGAAAGATTTCCTTAGGCAATGCTTATCTCTGTATGCCTCTTAGCCTCTGAGCCCCCATTTTTATCCCGAGATTCGGAAAACCTCTAAGCTACAGTTTACCAACCTCTTCGACAATCCTACCTAAATGCGGCATAACGTCTTTGAAAAGATTACGAAGAACCAGGAGTAGTCATTCCATTTTAAATTATGTCCCAGCTGCATGACATTAAACTGCGCCAGGCCTCGACCATACCTTATGGTAACTAAATGCGTAGGGATGCGGTCTTCTGACCATGCTCCTGATTAGTACGAATGCACCAAAAACCCTTTCAGATGTCACACTCCCCTTCTGAGCCACCCATGGTGGTTTTCATAATTTTCTAAACCACCCATCATGGTTTCTATGAGCTGGGCTTCCATGTAGTCCCCTGGACATCAAAAATGGATAAGTCTTTTACTTAAGGACACCTTTGTATGACTATGCATACCATTCCCTCAACGTATCTACATATTTATCACCCCTGGACCGTCTACCAAAGGAATGTTTTCCTTAGGCAACGTTCTTCCTACCTTGGTACACCGACTCAGCTCCCATGCCTTGAGAGACATGCTTTGCATTCTGCTCAAATTTAAACATGTTTCCCCCACGTGCGTCTGAAGGGTATTAAGAAATCTTTCAATCAGTTGAACCCCATTGGGGCCCTCGCCCCACCATATTTGGTCAAAGCTGTTCGACCTAAAACATCAGTAGTGATAGTCTTGATGGTGGGACTTTAATCCTCTCACAAAAGAAAGGGGCACAAAGCCTATTAGGCCGAAAATCTGAATAGGGTGACCTAAGAAAAAGACGGGTTATACCTACTGGGTCCACACTAAATGGGCCTAGGAAAAATCAGGGCATTGAAAGAAAAAAAATAAAAAGACAAAAACTTTGTGGGGTTTTCCTAAAAAACCCTACCAATAGACAGACTATGCTCACTAGACCCCATGGTCTAGGAAAACAATTCGAGCTTGTTTTCCTGAGTTATGATTAATTCTGATTCAGTGAATTTTTATTTTCACAACAATTGTTCTAAGTAACAATCAAATTCCACAACAACGAGTGATTGAAAGGGACTGTGTTTCGTTTGAACAAAAAAAAAGAGGATGTCCACAAGATGGGGTCTCTCCTTTACACAAAGAAAAAAGAGGGGGGATAGAGGGGTAAGTAAAACAGGGGATACATAAGTAGCTCTGATAATTATAAAGGAGCCTGACTCACTCTCCCCACCGGATCAGCGACCGCGCGGAGAAGGTCATTGCAGGACTGTTCCAACACCGCCTTCTTCCTGGTTTCATCCTCAGCCACCAGACGGATACGTTCCACTGCAGTTTAGAGGTCATTGATCCCTTTTCTCGTAGCTTCAAGATGACCAGTCATAGACAATAACTGATCCCTCAGCATCATGGCCCGTTCTTCGCATTCATGAAACTCGAGGGATAGGATGGCCACCTGATCTAGAGATATCGCCTCCTGTGCTATCAGTTTATAGAACTTTGTGGTGGTTTCCTCCTAGGTTCGGGCCCCACAATGAGTGGTATCGAAGTGAGAACGCTTTCATTCATTAGTGATAGCTTCCTCACGGGCCATGAAAACTTGGCAATAAGGAGAATGGAACCGCCAATAGTCAAAGCCACCTGACCCAAAACCCAGGAAAAGCTGATGAAGAGCTTCGGTTTTAGTTGCCATTTCGGCTAAAGGGGTTTCAGTGATGATTTTACAGATTCGGGGCCAGGCCCACCTATGCACTGCTCGATGGTCCGCCATGGTACGAGGATATTTGGTATCATCGCTGGACGACACGAGAACAATGTCTGGCATGGAATCCCGTGCGGACGTGTGCTTACTAGAAGTTGACTTAGAAGCTGGAAAGTCTGGAGCCTCTAACCCCGATTAAGGCTTGGGGACCAAGTTTCTAATCCCGATATCAATTGGCGGAACTTCCGGGATGGTCTCGCTGAGACCCAAAACCACAGGTTCGTCCTCATCCACGCACAAGAAGGATGAATTTTTCTGAACTGCAACCACCATAGGGTTGGGAGAGAAAATTTATCTGATTTGCTTTGATTGATGAGCCATTAGTCAGTCCACCCTTAAAACTGATGAGGAAGGGGTAGTGGAAGCAACAACCACCATACCTGCTGATTTGGGAACCTGCCGGACAGCCTTCCCTAGGATCCCATAAGGATAGTATTTTACCCATGTTTTTGCATACTCCATGGAAAGGACAGTAGTTGCCCCCGTCTCAGGCAGGGGAATGCTTGCGTCAAATCCCTCACGCGTCAGCATCATCCACCACTAACGAATTATGGCCGAATTAAGTCCTTGATCCCGAGAAGGGGGAAGGGAAACTGGGACTTGCATGCACCCGAACTGGCGAAAAAAGTGATACGGGACATACAGCTCGAACAGAGAAACCCCATCAATCTGTGCTGACAGAAACCCGTCCCATAGAAAGATCATGTAAGATCTCTCCTCCATGCTCCCCCGGTGGTTGTCAATTAAGATGCCAGAAGGGGTGGGTAGGGAGTGAAGATGAACTGGGATAAGCCGCTCAGAAGCTCGAGGACTTCACTAGAATTGAGGGACATCAAGCGAACTCTTGCTATATCCAGTAGGGTAGGCTGAAAGGTAGGAAAAAGGATGGTCGTGTTGGGACGATACTCATAACAGCGACAATGATCTGCCACCCAACCATACAAAAATTGAAATGGCCTGCTTAGATAGTAGGGTGACCCGCCCACCAACATGTGGCTCAGTAGCTCATAGATACAGGCCAAAGTGGGCACGACTAAATTCACTAGGCTGCCCTCTGCTAACTCAGCCACCATCATCAAAGTGCATGCCCAGACACCTGGGTTAACATCACAGTAAGGAAATATCCATCCGATCAAAAACATATCAAACAGACCGGCCAACTGAATCATAGGCAACACACCAGGGTGCACCTCGTTACCCCATGAAAGGCAGTCACTTTCTTCTAGAACCACCCAGTATAAACCTTGAATGGTTTGTGACTGTTGGGTAGGATGAGTCATGGGACGCTTATTCTTCGGCATAGGACCAGTGGTGTTCAAAAATAACCCTATCCATGTTGTATAAGTAATAAGTGAGCAGGCACGCATGGCCTTACCTAGCGACTGCTCCTCCATTGAAAACACCTCCTTCGCCAATAAAGGAACCTGTTCGACGTCGTCCCATGCGTCGAGAGTAGGTAGAAATTCATCATACAACTCGCCAGTAATCGGCAGTCCTCCTATATGGTAGATGTCCCATAGACTAATGCTGACTTCACCATGGGCACGGTGGAAAGTATTAGTACTTGAACACCAGTGGCTGAACAGGTCGGGCAGGATCAGAGATGGTGGGTAAACAGAAAACTGGGAAGCCCACACTGTGGAGTATAGATTGTCCGCTTCTAGTGATTCAGGAGACTCTCAACAATGATGATGGACCCAGAAAGCCCAGGCCCAATCATTTGAGAAGAGCCCACCAGACCGAAGATCCCACCTGGGAACCCACCCCACGTCAGGATCCCTTCGAGCAAGGTTGATAATAGAAGGGTTTTCCTTATGGAAAACTTTCTGAGAAAATTCTTGAGTGCACTAATCACTTTGGGTCCAAACAGTCCCCCTCAGAATAAATGTATTTTTCGAACCAAAATCAGAGATTATCTCCCCCGATTGGGTATGGTTTGCCTGAATTTATTTTGACAGCGCTTCCAGGAAAGGAGAAGGGAGACCTGAGAAAGTAGGGGGGATAGGGACGTCATCGTGAAAACTGAAGCCGTAGAGCGGGAGTTGATTTGATAATGGATAACTCAAAAACTCAGGAGAGAGAAGGTTCTTCAATACACATTCATTAGGAATAATGGACCGACTAGGGTCTTCTTTGATGCCCTCTGCTCTATGAATCATAGTTGAACGTCTCTCTTAGCTAGTGGAGAGCGGCTCTGCAGTAGGCCTCAGAATATAATGAGGGGGTACCATATTTTCTCCCTGCACAATGAGAGCCAACAATCGGTTAGTCTAGAACAGGAATCTGGACAAAAATAACCAGATATATGGCTAAAAAGACTTCATAGGCAAAGCCCACAAGGAGGATTTAGAGGATGGTTTGTGAGGACATCATCCCATGAACCAGCCCTTCATGAAATCAGTCCGCGAAGCCCTGGCCCGTGGAGAATTGACCAGAAACCACGAACCAAGTCGCTCTACAGAATTTCAATCCTGAGTTTATTCGGAAGACTCTGTTGCTTTTTAATGTTCATGATTTTTTTAGTCCACGGAGCATCGAAACTGCGATGAAAGTTCCTCCACAACCCGTTATCACTTAATTTTTAATTAATTAAGAGTAGTGGTTCACAGTTGAAATGTTGTCTTGCTGGTGAATGCGACCACGAAGAAGGAATGGTTCGTGGAGGATTGTGGCCGGTTCGCGGATGAGGGACTTCGCGAAGGAGCGAACATGCGGAGGCGAAGGAGATCTGGTTTCGCGAAGTATTCAGTAAAGTACAACTGAAGGACTCCACATATTTATAGGCATGGTCCCCTATGGGGTCCACCATTCTACCGTAAACCATCTCAGTTTCAGGACCACTTTGAATCGGAATGGACTCCTCTTTGTTCCGATCGGACCCCATTCCGATGGGGGGTATTTGTAGGGTCCTGAAAAATCCGCAATGAGATTACACCCAAATCCCCCCAAAAAATTGGGGCAAATAATCAAAGACGGGACACAAACAGGACCAGTTTGTGAAAGGGTTCCATGAAAGCACAACGTGGCCAGGCCCCGCGAGGAACCCCCCCCCCCCCCCCACGCGAACCATTGTCGTTCGCGAAAGGGATGCGGAGTGCCTCCGCGGTCGCGAGTCAGGATGAGCACCAGTCCGGTTCACCATCACGAACCTCCCCAACAACGGACCGTGTCGACCGGTTCAAGCCGCACCCGCTGTCGTTCACGGAATAGAGGCGGAACCCTCCGTAGCCATGGAGCACTCCTTGAGTTCGTCTCACGGAGGGGGGGGGGGGGGGAGCGTTCAATACCCACTGAAAATTGCGGAGTGACCAAGTCAGCTGTAAATCGGGTATTTTGTTATGGGCCTCCACAAAAGGTGTCGCGTGGCCAGAGATACATCCCTTTCCCCACTCTATAAAAGGAGACCAATGGGGGAATGAAATGGAGATTGGGGAACTGGAATTAGATTTAGAGGGATTGGAGATTTGGAAGGAGATCAGTTGAAGGAAGGCTTCAGATTTCGCAAACAGCGAAATTCCCACCCTCTAACCACAACAGGTATATGAATTAACAAGGAATTGGAAAATGCATAATAACTTGGTGAACCGCGAACCTAAAATAACAAAAACAAGGAGAACCGCTAACCATACCCCCTCCGCGGATGACTTCCCCACGGACCATGGATTTTGTGCCTCTTTTCCAATCCGTCGCACCGTGTAGCAATCTCCAATGCGGGCGAAGCCCCGACCGATGAGCCTCCGATCGGCGTCGTGCATGGCCACCGCTGCCCTCCTGGAACCTTCGGCGAACCACCCTGGTTTGCGGATTGAACCCGAAGCCGCGAACCACCCTGGTTCGTGGGACGCCAATCAAGCCGCGAACCACCCTGGTTCGCGGGGCATCAATCAGTCTGCGGACCACCCTAGTTCGCGGAAGGCTTCTCCAACCGCATGGCACTTCCCCATGTGAATGGCACCACCACCCATACCACTTAGTGGCTCGCCAAATACTTAGGTGTTCTCATTTCCCGAGCTAGGTAAAATCCTTCTGTTCCAGCCAAGTCCTCTGCGACTCCCTCATTGGCCTATTCATCAACCTCGAGCCGAGGCCTCCACCAGAGCCACCGGATCCGCGTGGTGTAATTTTGGGCACATCAGTGTGCCATTTTGAGTTAGTATACCCATGGTAAATAAGGGAAAAGGGGTTTCCCTGAACCTTGAGAAGATTCCCAAAGCATTCCTGGTTTCACATTCCCACGGTAATGTGGAGTCTGAGCTCGGGAATCCCCTCTCTTCCCCTCCAATTGTTGAAGGTTCCTCGGAGATGGTAAAATAGCCATTAGAATGAGGCCCTCATGCACCACAAGAGAGGAGATGGGCACAAGATCACCCCCATTCCCTCTACCGCTGGGCTTTGTTGCCCCAGGCGTCTATCTCAGAGTAAGCCTCGACCTCATGGGCTTCCCTCAAGAGTAAGCCCCACTCCACTTCTCACGGACATACCTCTCGTCACGTGATTCTCTAGTCCCTGCTACCTCTTGTTTCTCACACCGAGCATGACTCATGTGGGCTTAGAGTAAGCATCGACCATGACATCTACATCATGGGCCTCCTCAAATTTTATGCCCCAATCCATATCATGGGCCTCCTAAGATTGTAAGCCCCAATACATTATCTTGGGCCTCCTCAGAGTGTAAGCCCCAATCCATTATCTTGGGCCTCCTCAGAGTGTGTGCCCCAATATATCATTTTGGGCCTCCTCAGAGTGTAAGCTCCAATCCACATCTTGGGCTGCCCCAGAGCGTAAGCCCCGCATTAATCTGAACTACGTCGACTTTGATCCCTATCTCCAAGGCAGGGTACGTAGGAAGCCTCTCCGAGGTTCAAGCCCAACAACGGGTCATTCTAACCCCCCTTTCACGTTGGTTTACCAACTTTATGGGCCTCCTCAGAGTGTAACCCCTGATCGATTATTCTGGGCTGCCTCAGATCGTACGTCCCAAGACAATGTGAACTACGTGGACTTTGATCCCTTCCCCCTATGTAGGGTATGTAGGAATCCTCCAAGAGGTTCAAACCCGACCACCAACGGACGCCTAGGTCCACCTTCACGTTGGTTCTCCAGCGCTCTCTATTAAAACTACATGAAATTTGATCCCTGTCCCCTAGGCAGGGTACGTAGGAAGCCTCCCTAAGGTTAATGCCCGACAACCGGTTGATCTGACTGTCCTCACATCGGTTCACCATGCCGCTCCTAGTGCCCCCTCAAGCGTGTTCTGACTCTTCGGGGACGTTAATCCAACGAGGGATGGTAAACCTCGGGCAGAAATGATTCCGAACCCCTGCGTCTAGTTGACCATTTCCCACTAAAGTTAAATCCATGGATACTATGTTTGGGTATAAACCAATGATTCCCAAACATATGAATACCTCTTAAATCTATAAGAGAGTCCCGGAACATGCAATATTTCCCCCCAAAAAAGGGTGCAATGATCCTGACTTCCTATCTTCTCGACCAATGTGAGTTCGTAAGAGTCACTGGTCAGACCATCCAGAGAACGCCTTCCTTTGGAAAGAAGGTCCACCAATCATTTGATACGAAGATGTTGGGCATTTTGAGGCCTGAAAAACCAAAAAAAACAATATATAAAAATAGTTTTAAAAAAAAAATAACATTTACCTTAAAAATATATTATATTCCGTTCCATCCAATTGATTATAAATAAAAGATTTATCCTTCATTTTATTAGGTAAATTAATTATTAATATATTTCACAATATGTTTATTTATATGATTACTTTCTAAAACAATGGATCCGTTATAAATTTTATATTTATACATTATAGTTTATAGTGTATAATGGTGAATTTTGTATTATTGTTAAATGTATCACAAGATATCTGACACATCGAATATATTAATAATAAATATACCATTATATGTGAGGAAAATATATTATATATTTTTTAAATTATTCCTTTATCATATCGCTAGTTTGATTGTGATTCACGGAAGAACCTAACATAGTATAGTGTAGTGTGAGAGTGAGACCAGACTTCATTCCAATTTTTTATTTAAAATTATTTAAAACATGGCTATGTATTAAAAAACCAATTCAATCGAAGTAATTAATAATAAAAAGGATAACTATTTTATTTAGGCTAATCAGGAATAATTTTCAGATGAAGTCTCCCAATTTTTGAACATTATAAATTCACTCATAAATTTAATTATTATCCATATGGAACCATCCCTTAAAAAAGATACAAAAAATCTTATTTTTCCCTAATGTTTTCCTTACCCTAAATTGATTCCCATAAAAGTGACCTACATTCTACTAGATCCCCTTTCTTATCCCTTATTTTTTTCATTAATTTTCATCCAAAAATTTTCTAGAAACAAATCACGCTTGTTTAGTGTGGTTCTAATCCCCCATGTTTTTATTTGTTAAACCATTGTACACTAATTTCATTTTCAAATTTATATTGTATTCATAATTAGTGTTTAATGTATTCTATAAAATTTATTTATCAATTTCCATATAAATTGATGATTTCCCCATCCACATCAAGATTTTGACATCGTTTTAGGTGACAAAAAACACAACATTTGAAACCCATTAGTGATTACAAGTTTTATTTTGTTCTCGTTTTTTCCTTTTTAATTTCAAAGGGTGTTACCAATATTTTTTTGAAGGTTTTTGGTTTATAATCTAGGATACTACGTTGAACATGATGTATTCAACATCATGATTAGCCACAGACAACATCATAGGGATAAATAATGATTATAGACTATATAAATTCCTCCATATAAGAGGAACAAAAAATAATAACGTAACCCTAGTCCTTGAAAAAATTTCCTCATTAAAGACATATGTTTCCAAAAGTCAAACAGTTCCCAAAGACAAAAAATGGAAATCCCTATTATTACGAAAAGAACATTATCTAGATCTATTATACCTATAAATAAATAATGTCTCAGATGAAATGGAAATGATTTATGTGTTCCCATTTCTAATTATGTTGTTTCAAAATGAATGACTAAAGTAACAACTTCCTAATTTTCTAATGACATGGGAAGATCGCCCACGACAACTCATAGAGAATTACTTTGCAATGGTGGATTCTATAACAACCAAATGTGATATTCAAAACATATTATAGTAATATAGACTCTATGTATGTTAATATTTGGAAAATATTAAGAATATTTAATGACAATTCACTCAACATAGTGTTTCCCAATTCATTCCTTTATTGACATTACTGTCGAGGATGAATTACCACATTCAAGAAGTAGTTGAATCATTCATAAGATGATTCATATAAAAGAAAACACACACTATGTCTCAAGATATATTATATGACCCTTTTGATGACTTCTCATTGTGTCTAGGTGATTGAGGACTACCTATGAAGTGAGTTTCCCTATTGGTGGACACGACTATGTTTTCCACTCAATATAACACTTTCTAAAAAGTTAATAAATTTTTCGCTATATATAATCAAGGGTCACCTTATGAAACTATTATTGTGTTATAACTTTAAATGTGTTGAGGTTCTCCAACATTCATTAATTTCTAGAAATAGTTTATGACACCTTTATAGGAGATGTGAATATGTTTATTTACAACTAGGCTCAATAATACTTTCCAAAACATATAAATAAGGGGGAGGACCATGAAAAGGAACCATGATGGTTGAGTTGTTTTCGAGAATAATAAAATAAAAAATTGGTTCTAATTTATTTCCCCAAGGAAAGAAAATACCAAGACCCACCAGCAAATACTTTTATAAAACATGATGCTAATTAAAATATCTGAAATTATTTATAAGGAATTTTTTTAAAAACCCTATTTTAATGATCTATTCGCAATATAAATAAAATGATGGCTAAATAGTTGGATACGTCATAAAAACAATGTATAATAATTAAATTTACCATTTAAATTCCTTAGGGGTAATTTAAAAAATAGGTATTTAAATGTGATATGTTTCTTAAATAGTGACCATGTGACCTTGTAACTTTGTCAAAGATACAAAAATTTCTAGAGATATTAAGTAATGGTGATTACATTTCAAATAATATGTGAAATACAAGATATAGATTATTATATTGATAATTAATTCATACTATAGAAATAAAATGATAATGTGATAAAGGATTTTAAATTAAAGAAATGTAAAATTATGAGTCTCATAACTCAAAATGAAAAGTTATCATAAAATGAAAAGGTATAAACTTACAAAAAACAACCACCTTTTACATAATGGATTATCCATAATATGTTGGAATATAAATAAATATATTTTTTGGAAATTTCAATGTGACTCAACAACAACATAAAATTCATAAATTTAAAAAATCATTATTATCCTAAATTTTATAACGATATTCTTTATAATATAAATATAATGGTGAATCTAGGTATCATATCCAAATGATATGAATGCTCAATTGTAGTACAAATTAAAATACATAAATATTTGTGATTCATGGTTATTTTTTTCATTCTATACACCATTATTCCCTAACCATATAAAAAATATTTGTATGAGTTTCAAGAAAGAATGAAATTGGATCCCTTAAACATCTTCAAGAAACTAATACTGCATGATTTGACACTCAATTGGTTTTCACCATAATTATTTTATATAACATTCCCAAATACATGAATATTTTAAAAAAATGTCTTCTTAAAATTCTAGAAGATAATTTTTCTAATTACTAAGAATGAATAAGAGGGAGAAGTCTAAAAATTTATTGGATGGCCCATCCCACCAATTATAAAACCCTTTATAAATGATAATAAATATTTGTTTTTTCTACCTATGGGTTTATAGAAATTGTTGTTAGAGATAAATATGGAATTTAAGTATGAAGATCAATGGACCTACTCTCAAATCATCACAACTACTAAAATTATGGATGTCTAATGTGATAAGGGAAATGTGTGTGATAAAAAATAATATGTATAAATATTGGATTGTATTGTGAAGTTATATGTATTTGATAATATTCAATTTGTTGAGTATCATACCTTTTAGACCATTCCAAAAATTTACTTCATTGATTGTAAAATCCCTTTTATAGAGTTTAACTAACACTCATTCAATCATAGTTCTTATTTTTTGAGATAATTAAATGTTATAGGTGATCATAAATACATACCATACAATTGAATGATAATAAAAACTGGGTTATAATTTTGAAATAAATGATGCTTGAAATTTTATGGATTATCACTAACATCAATGGAATTATCCTTTATGATTTAACATTTAATATAAAATTAGATTAAGGGAACAAGGGAATAAGATACCCCAAAATATGGTCAACCCTTTCGATAAAGGATGTTAAATTGAAGGATGTGTTAAATATTTTGTTAATTGATATAGTGCATCAAATATTGGATAATTGATGGGTTTGTTCACATAATGACATGTTAATGTATTTGGGAATGATAGTTTTAAAAAATGAGCTAATCTCTACACATACATTGACATGTTTGAGGGTTTTTGTCGATTATAGAAATTTTACTAAGGAAACATGACAGAATTAAAATTTTAAAACAATGATCCATTCACGGATTTATATTTTAGAGGGAATTGTCTATTTTTAATTATGATTTTTGTGTTGTTTTTAATATTTATATTTCTATTGGAATTTGGAGTGTTCATTATACTAATTAATTTTTTTGGTATTAAATGGGGATGAAGAGATTGTTTGGGTTCTTAATAGAGTGTTGGGAGTTTGGGGTTTGAACATTCAATATTGGAAAAAGTTTTACCCATATTCATGGTAAGGATATGATTAATGGAAATTTTATGGGGTAATTGTTTAGTATGGAATTGTAATAAGGTTTGTCACACAATTTACAAATTGGTTTTTCTAATCCATGTGAAATATTCATTTCATTTATACAGGTTATTTAAATGGTTGGTACATGGTTGGGAAAAATGTGTTGGATAACCATTTTGATTGTTTTCATTATATTGTAAATGTGGTTCTTTTATCACCTGATTTGGAATTAACCAACTATATTTCCTAAATAATTTAATCAAAAAGAGGGATTTTACAAAAACATCATTACATTACATTACCCATATCACCTCATATAATCTTATCTCTCTTGAATGATTGCAAGTGGACCATATCCATCTCATTTTAAATGATCAACCTAGATTAGGTGTATTTTAATAGTGTTTTGTTATAGTTTTATGGATAAATCTACTTTCTTATTCTAATAATTGTTTCCTCTTATGTTCTAATCTAATTTTGCTAATCCATCTAGTATTTCAAATAAATTTTTAAAATAGATCATCTTGGAAGAAAAAAACATTATGGGACCTTTTTGTGAACAATTTAAATGACATACTAGAGGGATTGTTTCAATCCAGCAATCATTTTTTCCATGTGTTTTGTTTAATCTTTTATTTTTTATGTTTTTGTAAAATTTAATGAATCTATTTATTGAATCATTGTTTTACGATATTTTTTCATGTGAATTAGTTTATGGGTCTATCTAGTTTAGAACACACCCCTTTGGTCATATTTCTAGTGTATAGGCTTGACCTATTAAGTTTTCAGGTGCTACACCTAATTGAATTAATTTCAAATAAAAGAAGTCATTTTTATATATGAAATTAATACTTATTTATAATTATTTTTTAAAAAAAAATTATTGCATAGAGTGGCTTGATATATGTTATGGGGTGTTGAGGTAATGCATGAATTTTTTTAGTGATGATCAAGATGTGATTTAATAGAAAATGGATTCAAATGTGGTTTTCCAATTGAAAATAATAATAATATTCATAAGTTGTATATTTTGAATTCATTTTCATCAAAATATTATTTTTATAGATATTTTTAAAATACGTGATTCATTTGTAAGGTTATGAAAACCTCACATCTGTCTAATATTTCACAAGGACTTTATGGCTTGATAAATCTATTGATTATGGTTCCTTGGTAGAATTAGAATGGGTGGGCCTCTATGTGGATTTATTTGTGGAGTGTGTTGGTTTTCAAAAATAAAAGTAGTTTCATTTATGGAGATATGTTTTAAAATTTTACATCAAAAAATTATATTTTGATATAAATTTGGTGGTTCGGTAAAAATAATTAATATGGTATTTCAAAATAATAATATGTTTTTCTAATTAATGTTTTATTTTCATTTGGGAGATGGGGATAGTGTTATAGGATATCATGAGTTTCCCATTCTAAATAATATTAAATATTTATTTGGACTGATTTATAAAGGGATTCTAAAAGGTATAAATTGAGTTATCTAGGTGTAGTTATACTCAATAGAGTAACATCATATTTTATTATGAAAATTTTATTATATATGTTACCCGATATGGGTTTTTTTAATGTGTCCTATATTGTAATAATTTTATAGATTTTATATTGGAATGTTTATTCTTATTGTGTGAAATTACTATTTTGTGTGAATGTGTAACTTCATGAATTATTTTGTAACAAAAAAATTTAAAGGCATATCCCTATCTCTCATGGTGTTTTGGGTTCCTCCTTTTGTAATCTCATCCTACCCTCCTCTGGAATGATCATCCATCTTGGTGTCATCTCCCCAGGGTCTCGGCGTGGCACAAAGTCCATAGGTGTGACTTCGTTCACTCCTGTGGAGGCATCTCTGGCTTCAGGACTGGATCTCAGCTAGCCTGGGGATGGTGAGGCTCATTAAATATTTAGTGTTATCATGTGTCTTGGAATCCTATCCTCAGTGTCTTGGTGTGACATATCTTCTTTAGGCATGACTTTATTCATTCTAGTGGAGGCATCTCTCGCTTCAGGATCAGATCTTAGCTTTCTTGGGGGTGGCGAGGCCCAACAGTAGCTCCAGCATCTTCCAAGGTGTTGTGGCATTGAATTCAGATAATCTCAGAGGGGGGGGGGGTATTTTTTAAATCTCACTTTTAGAAAGGTAGGGAGGCTATTTGGTATTGGATAGCAATATTCAGATAATGGTTGGTACGGTCTCAGTAAAACTGGAATGATGCTATAGCAGGACTCGACCACAAAGAACATGCCTCAAATGACGATTTAGAGTAGGAAGGTCACTTATATGGGAATTATGAACATAGATGAATGGGAAGGTATGGAAAATACCATCATATTGGGACTATGCTTTGACATAGGACAGTTTCTAGCAGTTCATTCATACATTGGTGGAGAGCATCATCATGATTCATATGTTGGGGAGAGGCATCTCCAAGTTATCAGTCAGGGTTTTATTTTCTAATATCTCTTGGTCATGTAATGTTTTATATTCATGAAGTATGTGTGGTTTCCACTTCTTCCCTAAAAATGGGGTTTTATTTTATTATATAATAAAAATCATCTAAGACATTTAGGTCGTTGGATGGATGTGTATTGACTAATTATGGTTTCATTAGTATCAATGGGGTACATTTATTAAGATTTATTCTATGGACTCTATATAAGGTATAGATTGATATGAAATACCCTTACAAGTGTTAAGCGATTTTATGACAAACTGTAATGGTTTTTATCAAGGGATATAAATTTGATTGGGTAACTTATGAAGTGTTTCTATGTTAGGATTTTAACCAGTGGAAGATGGTGGGTTCTCCAATATCACATTTCACTAAGAGTGGGATGGTGTAGTGTATATGAGATGATGATTCTAGGATTCACCTTATGAATCATAAAATTTCTTTGAACCTAACATAGATGTAATAAAACATATAGTTTGTGTACATGGGTGGCAGAAATTTATTTTTTTGGTGGGTTTGGTTGGATTTTCAACCTGTGTTATTTGTGAATGGTGTTTCTAAGGTTCTAGAATATTAATCCTCAGGTCCATAATTCACCAGGTTCTATGAATTTATTGATTCTATGGGTTTTTAATATATATATATATATATGATATAGCTGAAATTTGATGGTGGGTTCCTTAAGTCTGTGTGGTACCTATTTTCAAGGAGATCTATGGATCCTGAGATTTATATATATATATTTATGTATATAAAGGTATTAAATAAGAGTTTGGGGGTTGGGGAGAGATATGTTACTAGTGTAATGGAAGACTGATACACCTTTTTTTAATTGATGTGACCCCCATAGTTATATTCCAATAGAATTTTGGGAATATGTATAATTACCACATGTGAATTTTTATATTATAGGGATGAATATATTTCCCCATGTGATTTATATTCTTCAAAATATGGGTATATTACCATAAGGTGGATTATAAATTATAGATATATGTATATTTATACTATTTTACAATACATTTCATGGATGGGAATATTTCCCCTGGGTGATTATTATGCTTAGGGGGACAGGTATATCTCTATTAGAAGGTTACTATTTCATAAAGACATGTGAGACTATCCAAACAAGGATTGTTTTTAGTTATTATTTTTATATAAGGAAATGTTCCAAAAATTTGGTTACTATAACATGTTTATAAAAATTCTAAAATTGGACCAAGCATTTATTGTTGTGGTTTGAGATGGTGTGGTTTATACCTTTCATCATGAAATATATGTTTGATGTTTATTTTATTTTAGGTTTCTTAGTGGGTGTATTGCATAGGAAAAATCATACCCCATATATTTATTTCATTAATCACCACATCAATCAAAAGTGTTAACTAATTGAGGATTTCTAGATAAATTTTTCACTCAACACATACGTGTTCTACATGTCATGGGTTTTGATGTATGCATGTATAATTTCACGTTTTCTCTCATGCACTGGGTTCTTCTTAGAGATTGAAACATGGTTTAGTTATAAGGTTATAGAGGCTAAAGATATGTCATGTTCAGTTATGTGGGTTAGGTCCGAGTCTAGTGTGATTATTTTTAATTATTATTCAACATATTTACCATCCAGTATTCCATTTATCTAAACAATGATACCATGTTTATATTCATATACTCTATTTTTTTCATTCCATCATATGGATATTTTACACATTTTTATTCTAGATGGTGGGGCTAGTAAGGATCTCTATATTATTTATATAGTTTATTGGGATGTATGTTATATTGATAGGTAATGAAGAGTTATTGGAATAATTAATAATATCCCTCTATCTCATATTAAAAGGGTATAGTCTCCCCAAGTATATTTTTGGACATTTAAACTAATCATAAGCCTCTTAAATTTAAAGAGATGTCGTAGGTCACGTGTTCTAAATTAAATGGAGTTACCTAAGAAATCTAGTCTAACATATTTCAATTTAGATTTAAATCATGTTTTAGTCATTCAATAGTTTAATATAGAGTTATAAATAGGATTTTGAGACTTAAAAGTAAAATTTATTTCATATCTGGACAACTTTACATCGGTTGTAACTCATATTGGATGGGGATGTATTGTTTTGATACTTAGAACTGTAGTATGAGTGAAAAGATAAAATAGAGTAATAATCCTAATGTCTTGTTGATAATTATTGATATGATTTATTGGGCTCAGTCAAGATCCTCTGTACTGTCCAAGCATCATGATAATGTCATGCTTAAGAATTGATACATGAACCTATGGGTGGATATTTTTTACATATTTCCTCATTGAAATCCTTTATTAACTGGATACAATTAGAATATAATTATATTTTAAAAAATAAATTATATGGAATACTTATATTTATAATAGTGCAATGGTATTATTTAGGAGATAGTAAATTTGGTTGTCTTTCTATCATAGGAAAATTGTTTTCGAGAAAATAATTATTTTAAAAGGAAACCCCATTAAATGGTGTAAGGTTTATGTGAAGTGGGTTTAAAAGTGATTTGTATTTTAAAATGATCATGGAGATTATAATTTTGGATTGTTGTTAGATTTTTTAACTGGGATAAAATATATGGACAGTTGTTCGTGATATTTAAATAAATTATTTTTTTATAATTTTATTATTATTAGGGAAATTTATTATAATTCATTGTAATGTTATAAAATTTTTAATTTTGAATAATAATGGATCTCAATTTATGTTTTGATATTTGGGGTGATTTTTGGGGTGTTTATATAGTTTCAACAATCTATTGAAACAACTGACTAGTACCTATATGAATTGGGTTTTTTGGATATTGATGGTCTGGGTTGAGAGTAACCCACATTCTTAAATTGTTTGTGAGGCTTGTGGTTCATGTTTTTTGGATATTTATGGTCTGGGTTGAGAGTAACCCACGTTCTTAAATTGTTTGTGTGGCTTGTGATTCATCTTTTTAGAGACCACTAATTATGATTTTAAGGTGTGGACCTTAATTTTTCGAATGATATAAGAATAATTTGGGGGGTGTGTTGATTGGGTTTCATAGTTGGTTATGGTTCACTATGAGGGAATCATTTGTTGTCTTATAGATTAGGTGGGTATGTCATCGTTTATTTCTAATAGATATTTGTGGTGGGATGGTGGATGGAAAGATGCTTAATATTTTATGGTGTAAATGGATGTGTAATAATGTCTTGAGATATTATATCCATTGATGTGTGTTTGATGATTTAATACATTAGGCCACATAGTGTTTCATTGTTTATATGGTATTCCTATGATGGGAAGCATAATTAATAAAAATTAAACGTCAATATTAGTTTGGAATTTTGTGGAGGTCCATAATCCATAATATGATTTAGTGATTAATAATTTAGTTTATTGGGTTTTATAGTTTTGGTTGATCACCATCATAGTTCTTGGTGATTGGTGATCCATGTTTTCACTCATGTATGGTTAGGGAGGTAATATAAAATCATTACTATTAGTAATAGAATAAACTTGGGGTTTAGATATCATTTATTTGTTCAATGGGGAGAAGATAATGATACACTTATTGTGGTGACCATATTTTCAATCATAGATGTGCGCCAACTATGTTGGAAGGTATGTGGGTTTGATGAATATGATCATTAGATGGTTATGGGGGTAGTGAGATGATTATTTGATGAAATTCCAAGTTTTAGAATTCAGTTTTGGTGTGGGATAGAGTTGGTGTGTTCACACCATACTCTCTATGGTGGAAATATAATTTGGGTGTGATTAAGATCTATGCAGTGTAAGTTCCCATGAGTAGGGAAGGATGGATTGGACAATTAAGGATCCAGTCATGGGATTACAGTAAAAGTATGGCTTGAAACACATTGTTTCACTTTGGACTATTCAGGGATAAATTTAAGAGTTATGTCATCGTGATCAAATTACGTATAGAAGTGATGGATATGTTGATAACTCCTAGAATTCATAAGGAAAACTAATCATGAATTAGGAAATTTGATGGTTCTATAGAATTGAATGTGGCATGGTGGAAACCACATCTGGGTCAGTACTTAGGATAATGTTAATATAGTTCTAGGACAATACATAACATCAAGGAATAAGTTAGTGGATTTATATGTAGTGATTATATCAATATAGAGGATTTATTTTAGTTGTTATTGGATAGAACATGACACTTTTTACATTAATAAATTATTAAAATAGGCTAGGATTAGTTTTTGTAAGACCACGAAGCCTTCACAAGGATGAGAATAATTTTGATAGGATGGTGTTAAAACACTCTCCATTCTGGGTTATAATTTTTAAATGAAATTTGGAATTATTTAATCAATAGATAGGGTTATTTTGAGAATTCAAATTCATACAATAATTCTATGATTTTTAGGATCTCAATTATATGATTCTGAATATATAACAAGGCTTCAAAGGTACCTCATGTTATGGAGAAATTCCTGCTAGATTAAGATGAATTGTGGATGTTTGGAAATGGATTTACCCCTACACAATCTTGCTACACAAATATGTAAATCCTTATAGGGTAATCAAAAGGAATTATTTTTTATAAGGGATTAATAGATTATTTTTTCATGGTTACAAAAAAACCATAAAAAATCATTAAATATAATATATAGGAGTCTCATGTTTGTGGAATAATATGTAAAAAAATATAGACAATACTTATATGAAGTATTTACTTTTTATGTGAATTATACATGATTACCAAATAGTTCAAAAAAATAAGATACTAAACCAAGTGGCTGGATGAATTTCAAGAGAATGATGGAGTTTAACAAAATTTAGCAGTGGTCTATTATCTAAAACCCTTCATCTATTCTCTTCTATCAAGTTTGATAACTAAGGGACTCTTTCCATATCGATTCCTTTTATCCCCGTTGATTTTATGTAATTATGGTTACATTTTATTTTTGTTTTATTATACTTTCATTCGATCATACTGAATATGTTTTTAGGGAAAAAATTTGTATTTAACAAACCCCATAGAGGGTATATGTGGCTTTAAAGGTCCATAACATGTTTTTAGGGATGAAAATACCAAAATTATAGGATGTAAACAAGAGATAAAATTCTTATTTAGGAACCTTTTAGTGTATTTGTTCTATAATGGTACATAGCGGACCATAGAAGGTTTTATAGTTCCATGTTATCCTCATAGTGAAATAGTGTGGGGTATGAGAACACTATTGGAAAATGGTACATTTTTTATGGGTCATATGTGATGGGATCCCATTGCAAAAGACCATTGTAGAAAAGGGTGTCACAAATAATGGTTTTGGTGATGACCTGTCGCAAAAAGAAACTATTTGGAATGGGATGTACATCAGCCGCAAATATGTTCCTTATGTTTTTTAAATACATCATTGCGATGACCCCTCACAAATACTATTTGGGATGGGACTACCACTCCATCACAAATAGTATACAAAATTATAAAATAAAAAAATTGAATAACATAATAAAAATAATAAGAATAAAATATTAATAATATTAATGAAATATTAATATTATTATTAGTAAAATAAAATAAATTTAAAAACAATAAAATAATATTCATATAATAATAAAAATAATATTTATAATACAATAATAATAATATTATTAATATTTCTGATAAAATAAAAACATAAAAATTAATGAAAAACTAAATATTCAGGGAAAATATAAAAAATAATCAAAAGAAAATAATCAAAAATAATAAGGAATAAAATAATAATAAATATAAAATCAATTAATAAAATAATAAAAAATTAAACAAACAATAAATATTTTAATATTTATAATAATATAAAACACAATATATAGATATGTAGACAGTTAATACTACAAAAAATTACATTCAAATGTTTTATCATAAAAAATAAATATATCACTGTTGGGGAGGGTTGTCTTGAGGAGCTGAAGATGATGGTGGAGGGAAATCCATCCCTAAACCACAATTCAAACGTCAAATGTACTCCAAATATTCCTACTCCTACTTTTGTCACCAGTGAATCATCACCTCTTGTATATCCTCCTGTTACTGTTGTCATAGGAGCTCTTCCTACTACTACTACAACTTTCATTAACACATCTACTCCTACTCCCTATGAATAGTCTCTATAGGCCCACTCTGAGGTCATAGCTCCTCCTGATAATGTGCAGTAATGATGATGACTCCCCACGTGCTCTACTCAATCTAGAATTATGACATCACAATAGTTAAATAAAAATCCATAGGTGTCAATTGATAGCTGATACCAAGAACTCGACCTTTCTCAAAGGTATACTAGGTCGCCTATATCCATGTTGTCTCATTTAATAAGTGGAAACTGGTCTGAGTATTGGTCTTGACCTAACTCGTAGTCTTTTTCTGAGACATCGGGGCCATATATGACTCCATCAATTGAAATTTAAAATTAAATTAACTAAAATATTATTTACATTTATATTTTAAAATCAAAATTACAATATAATGACCACAATTTGATTCTAGAGAGAACCTTTATTTTCAACAGTGGTCAGATCACGATACATACTTTTGTAAACTTTGATCTCCGAAATATCGGGGTATTCGACTGCCTGTATGAATATTAAATAAACTTTTTACATTTAATGTAATATAAAGTATTTAAAAAATTACATTCCATAAACTCCATATGTGTACTGAATGTACAACTGCCAGCTGGATGTAACACCTCCTGCCTCTCCTAATTTTTTAGACCTACCGGTGATCTCCACTAAAAACAACCAATCAACAAGTGTGAAAATAATGCCTCATAAACCAGAGATGTAATGTTATCTAGTCAGTGGGCCCGACAAGACTCAACAAACTCTATAACTCCCACTTTATTAATTACTTTCCTTCTCAAATTATGTAATGAAATGGACTGCAATGCTGACGTTTAGTCTACTGCCAGACCTTGCAGATAGAATCATGCATGCTTTCAACTATGGGATACCATACACCCTAAAATTAATTTATAATATAATGTTATTAATTAAATTAATTTCAAAATAAATATTATTTATTTACATACCATTCAATGATCGAACATATGACACTTAATATTAATGAGAATTTGATCCCATGAGTCCCATGCTTTAGAAAAATAATTTCACAATATAGATCTCCCCAATCCAGCAGCTATAGGTGTAAAGCTATAAAAAATAAAAAATAATCAAACTATTATTATATAAATAAATTATTGAAAACTAACCAAAAATACATTGGTAAATATACATATTTACGCATGGATATAATCCAAGATGTGAATGTCACATGGGGATAGGGTCAAGAATAATCAATCATGAAAGACCACAACCCCTCCAAGTCCCCCTAGAACCTCCAGTAGTCTGAGGGTCAGATGATCTGACATCCTGCTCATCCAAAGGTAGATCAGATTCATCCAACAAAAAAAATATACTCTTCTATATGAAACATTAAATGATTGTTGATAGAAAATAGTTGAAAATAAATATTATATATAGATATATATGATATATAATTATATTCATCATTTAACTATGTCAATGTTCATATTCATCATCATCTTCATATATAATGATGCCAATGTCATCTTATTCTTCTTCAACATCATCAATTTCTATAAGAGGTTCAATTTTATCATTTATTATCATTTCAAATTCATTTGAAACATTATTAACATCATCATCATCATAAACCCTTAACTGTGGGGGTTTCATCATCTATATTCTTGCCTCTTCATGAAAAAGATAAATATTGAGCAGTCTCTTGAAAAAATTCAATTCCTTCCACTTTAACCAAACCACCTTCACTTTGAGAAAACTAATATTCATAGGATTTAATTTATATTATGCTCAACCTATCAATTAACTCTCTTGAAGTAGCACAATATTTTGTATAATAAATTTGATGTGCCTAATGAGATAATAAAAATTTTTCACTTACTGCAATAATACTTTTATTTTTAATATCAATGATTTCATGGGACAGATGAACACAGAATCCTCACTCAGTATACAACCACTAAATTTTAAAACATATTTATATAATGATGTATCAGATAACATAGTTCAATAATATCTTCCAATATAATGTCAATGCCCACTTTGGTTTCTCTATTATAAGATTATCTCAAGAAAACACCACTATTAATGGATTTTTTGATTCCTGGTATGCACGTACATAAAATCGAAAACCATTCACCATATATTCATTATATGATTTAACCATTTTTGATGGTGCGTTACCTAATACACACAATAAATTATCAATTTTATTAGCATGTTGAGATAGCTAAATTTTTTTAAAACATTTATAAATATAACAGATAATATATTGATTTTATATATTAAAACCAAAATAATTTATCTTACTAGTTTTTGAAACTGGTTGAAATATTTTTTTCTTGATGTTCTTCATAAGAAGATACTATAATTTTTGGAAGCTGTTTCTTGATAGGATTACCACATAAACTAAAAATAAAATAATACTAATTTACTATAATTAAAATTATAGAATAAGTGCTAGGATTACTCACTGTAATTGTTTTTTCATTTATTCATAGTTGAGAATTACAAATGTATGATCTTTGTGATGTTTATAATCTTAAAAAAATTATTCATGAACTCCACTGATGTGATTTTAGGATGATTTAAAAATGATATTTTATTTCTCATTTCATCATCAACATTTATCTCATTATGGCTCGTATGGTTATGTTTTGAATGATATTAAGATTTAATTTAATGAGAGAGAAAAACAAAAATTTCCTCTTGTAATTATGTTTATACAAATGAACCTTCAAACGATGCTTTGTTATGTAATTTTTTTGTTAATTTGTGAATGAATCTTTGAAATGGCTACATATATTAGAACTGTACCATACATCCACATATTTCTTCATGTAGAATATTTAATCTCAAATGATCCATTGAGTAAGAGATATATAGAGAGAATATTTTTTTCTAGTTTACATATAAATAAAGCAACATATTATTGTTGTATTCTTAATGAATCATATTCCATTTTTGATGAAAAAATTTCTAAAAAAATGACATGTCTATTAGTGCATCCCAAATCATACAATTCCTCAAAAATATTAATCAAATAAACAAAAATCATTCTATTATAAAACAAAATTCATTAATTTTTAATAAGGAAATATGACCATTTCTGACACATATACCTAAATTGGGAGAATATCAATTTTAACGTGTAAAATCTATAATCCACTTATAAATTAATAATTGATTCTCTTTGATTAGTGTATAATCTTTTTTTTAATTCAATAACTTTTGTGTTCTATCATTTTTAAGCAATTCATGTTCTCCTCACCTATAAATTTGGACCTGATATAGTCACGCCTTTACATTATCTTTGGTATTACTTCGTGTATCCAAAACTATATGAAATAAACCATCAAAATAGTTCATATAAATATACATTAAATCAAACATGTGAAGGAACAAAAAATAATACCAATATGTATGATCATAAAAAATGCTCCATTTTATCCGATTGTGTGTTTTCCCAAACTCATCAATTTTATATGGGTTTATTGTTGGTCCAAATGTGATGGGAGGTAATGAAGAGACTATTTATTTTAAAATTATACCTAATATCATAGTAAATGTTTTATCTCATTCAATTTTTTCGTTTCTGAAATGATATTGGTTCCCCTGAAAAGGATGATGAGTTGGAAATAATCTGTTATGAAAGTCCAAAAAATATGTTTTTTCTATAAACAAGAATTAACATTTTTTTCTCTCATACAGTATAAAAATGATTTTGGGACACGTTCACTCCAAGTAGATAACATTATACATGATGGTAAGTAATTAATTTTCCATTTCAATGAAGCATTCAGTAAGAAATTTTGTTTCACAACTACATTAATTGTATAGACACTATTAATACACAAAGAATTTAACTCATAAATCAATGGTTTCAAATAAATATCAATATTATTTTTTGGATGTCTTATAATTAATATGTTTATAAAGATATATGGTTCTTTCATCAACATCCAAGGAGGTGAATTTTACCGAGTTAAAAAGACAGGCTGACATGAATACTGGCTAGCGTAAGAACCCAATGGAAAGAATCCATTAGTAGAAATACCCAATCACTTGTTTTGGGAATCTAAAAAAATATGGAAGAAGTTGGTCAAAATTATTCCAATAATCAGCATCATAGGGAAGATTAAAGTTTAACTGGTTGGAAAAAAAATTTCTATGACTTCAATGACGATGTGTTCTGATATATAAATAATCACTCCAATATAAATATAAGTGGAAAATATCTCAATTTTTTTACAAGAATCAATCTGGACTTCCCTTGTTAGGCATTATCATACATAAATTTTATACAAGTGGGAAAAATATCCAATGAATTATTTTCACCATAATATAATATGAATTCATTTGAACATGCATGAATCATTGAATAATCAAGACCCTGATTATGAACAAACCTCTTGATCTCATGGAAATTTTTAGGCAAAACATTTTCTTTCAGGTAGTAGTGTTTTTAACAAAGATAATATATGATCAAAACATAAAGTTGACATTTCATTATGTGAGTTAATAACCATATATTTAGTAACTATATTAAATTTTCTTATCTTGGAACTATGATATATGGCATCCTCAGCAGACTTCAACAACTCATAAAAATGAGGTGGTTTAAACTCAGCAGTTAAAATAACATGAAAATGAATTTCTATTTGTCTAAAAGATGGACCTAATACATCATGTACTTAATTATGAAACTATACTAGATCTAGAAAAAAATTATTAGTATATTCTCTTGAATTGGGTTTACATTGTGGATACCCTAAAACATAATTTGTTTGAAAACCAAAACGCAATAAATAACCCCCAAAATTGTCAAATGTTTCAAATGTCCACCAAGAACATTTTTTACAGGGACACATAATTGTTACCACTGAATAAAATTATGGTTTTAAAGATGCAAAAGATATGAAAAAATCAATACCCTCAATGTATACCATATTTAAACATGAAATGTTTGGATTCATAAATTGATTTATCCATACACGACCATCTAATAATGGTTGTTATCAACTTCTTTGTTCAAAATTTCTCAAAAAATATAAAATAATTAGTTTTTTGTATAATTTGATTTATGGAAAACATTATACAAAAAATAGAAGACTATTCAATTAATGATTTCAATAAAATTATAATAATCTCTATTATTTCACCCTTATTTATTAAAATATTTACATCAATCTACCACATCTTATAATAATTTATTGTAACACCCCGACCCCAGTTACCCAGAGTCAGTGAATTATTACAAAACATTGACATGATCATAAGGAAATCATTTCTCAAAAGGCCGATCAATTTAGTATTATTAGAAATAATATTCATACTTATGTTTAACTTTACAACATTAAAATAAATACAACACAAATATATTTCATTAGAAACATCCAAGCCTCCAAGATTATTCCTGCTGGTCAGTCATAACTAACATCTTCATATATTGGGAAAATTAAACATAATAAAGGGGTGAGCTCAAACACTCCGTAAGGGTAAGTAATACAGTGGAAAATGACATAAATATTAAGCAAGGTAAATAACTGAAACCACATGACTTTAACAATAATAAACATGAATACTTTTATGGAATGAATACGAGGTGAGTAAATAATTCCATAATAAAACATAATCATGGGTATTCTGCTAGTCAAATGACCACATGACCCATCAATATTATTTCCATAATTAGGGAATGTATAATGTTGGAAATTCTGAAACATTTTTTCAAAGCCTCGGCCAAGATGTCAAAGAATGATTAAGGCCTCATCCTAAACCATAAATCAAATTGGGAAAGGGTCTCAGCCAATTCCACGTCTATTTGTCTCATGAGACCTACCGATGCATCTAAGAGCTATAGAGGGCTCCACCTATCACATACTAAGTCCAATACATTCTTAATATGAAAAGGTTTAAACATATCATAAACATTCATATTAAAATTAGCATATGAAATGTAAACACTTTAACCATAAATCATGAATGGTGTAAAAATAGCACATCCACAGTCAAAAATATCACACAGCCTTCAATATAATATGGATGTTTTTTATCATAATAAATAAACTCCAAATAAACATAAAATCTATCAAAGGATGTTGACGTAGATGAAATAAAAACCCTTTTTAGAGAAATATCTCTTTATATTTTGAAATAATTTAAGAGTAACATAATTATAAAATAAAACATTTACATAGAAAATATTCTTATAATCTTGTAAGGGAAGCTTCTACGTGTTTATAATGGTAGAAAATAGTCGCACCCGCCATATAAGTTAAAAAACATTCTTGCCTTAATTTTGTCGAAGAGGTTAAAAAGGACCTTGTTTGGAAAACAACAAAAATATTCCTTTGTAAACATATTATAAAAAGTAATCAATTGTATAAATGACTTTAACCCATAGTCTATAAAATAGTAAGAATGTTTTGAAATACATTTTTAGGAAACATGGATGTGTATGATAAAGAGGTCCCCGTAGATAGTTACGTATAAACAACCTTGGAAAATGAAGAGATTGTGAAATAAACCTTTAACTTGAACTTTTACTTGGCTGAGGGTAGGTTAAAATACTGTATAATGGTGAAATAATTGTTATTAAATTATACAGAAATCATATAAATTAATATGATATCATATATGATCTTTTAACATTTATTTTTTAATAATATCTATCTATTATCATCGCTTCGGGTGTTAACAGATATTTTTTTCTTTATATTCTTTGTTATGTGATCCATATTTGTTATGGAAGGGATGTATATTATTCATATCCAGAATGATTTCATGTCTCTAAAAATTAGTTTTAATCATCAAATAAAATTTAGTCTTGAATGGATACGATGGGGAATGAATCTCATTGCGTTCGTGGAGACGGTAATCTGTATGTACGCACGAGCGACAATATCATTTTTTTATATTAAAATAATATATAATTGGATGGTATATCATATATAATGAATCTTTATCATGTTATATTTATTATTTACATGAATTACACATCATTATTATACCCATCCAAATAATTGTGTATTGAATAAAAATTACACCACGACGTGGAGACGGTAGGCCTCCCGTACACACGTATGGTGACATGTCTTTCAAAGGATGGATAAAATGATGAATATGGTTGTACCATATTTATAATAACATCACAGTATATATAATATACTGGATTTATTATTTTAGAATGGAAATAACAAATAAAGAAGAAGTTGAAGAAGAAAGGAACTTGAAAGAGGGTGGTGAAAACATTACTTCTTCTTCGGGTTCTTCCTTTTGATTTGATCAAAAGGGCTCCTTAAATTGGCTTTATTATCAAAATAAGGCCTCTAGTTTGAAGTGAGGGAAGTTTATAGAATATTTGGGCAGGGGATGGCCGAACCAAAAGGCTTTTAAGGTGTGAAGAATTGGTTATAAGTGGTGTCCTTTTATAATGGGGAGGATGGGCTCTTTAGGAAAACTTAAAGTATTATTTTATAATAAATTCATATTCGGTTTCTAATGGATCCAAAGTGGATTATTCAAAGTATAAGGTGTGTATGGGTCTAAATACTTTCAATCAATATATTTTAGACAGGTTTTGGTCATTATATTAAACTTATATTTTAGTTTTAACTCTTAGTTAATTAGATTGACATTTACTATGTCACATTGTATTTTTATATTATATAGATAATAAACTTACTATATACATACAAGAGACCCCCAAGTGGTCCATTAATGATAAACCTATAATGATGTATGTCCTTTTTAAGATACTTATATTTTTGGGAATAGAATATCAATTAATAATATAATATTTGTTTTAAAAACTCTTTTTTGACAATTTTGACACTATTGGGTATTTTGTTTTTGATAAATTCATAAGAGAATTATTACTACAAACCAAATTCATATAACCAGTACTAATATTTAATATTAACCTTAAAAATTAGTGTAATTCATAAAAAGTGTCAAATTACATTTATTTTGAAATTTATAATATCAATTATTTGATTTTTTCATTAATAAGGAAAATACTGCATCATTATTGTGTCATAAATAAATTTAATTACTAAATGTCTAAAAATTAAAAATAAAACACAATTATGTATGAAATCCTTTTAGATTTCTAATGAATATTTATAGTCAAAAATATAACATAGATAACCTTATGTAAAAATTGTTTTTCTAAAAGATATATGCATTTATCATTTTTGTATTTACTTTAACTTAATTAATATAATGTGTCCCTATCATCTACAAGTGGCTCCAT
The DNA here is from genome assembly GCA_963277665.1 of Viscum album. NCBI lineage: Eukaryota > Viridiplantae > Streptophyta > Magnoliopsida > Santalales > Viscaceae > Viscum > Viscum album. The sequence continues at coordinate 1,354,685,536 of OY728150.1, read as the reverse complement.
GGGGTCCCAAAATCGACCCAAAGATTCCCATGGACAGAAATGTATCCACCAATAAGGTTAGGACACGTTTTAAGGTAATTTTTATTATGATAATATTATTTGTTTACCCTTATTTACAGGATTTACCCTTTAACGATCGTAAATAAAATAATAACCGAGGTAATTATTCAAAATGACTAAAAATAAAAGTTACCTATTTACAAAATTTGGAAATCATTATTCCAAATATGTGATTAATTTTTCAAAATTAAAAACACAGAAGTGGCAGAAATAAATTTAAAATTAATTCTCACTGTCAAAGCGAAAAGCGTGTTTTTAAGAAATAATAAATATCAAAAGATTAACATTTGTTTATGTTCGGTTTAGTTGTGGAATTATGTCCAATGACCAAAATTGTATTAAATGGTAAAAATATATTCTAAATATACTTTAAAACCACTCAAATTCATAATTTATCACTATTAATTATTTTGATTAAAAAAGTTGTTTTTAATTAAAATTTAGTAATTTTCATTATTCATCAAAATATAAATGTTATCCAAAAAGTACCAAAATTTCACCTTAGGATAAATTAGATATTCCAAATCCAAAAATGAAGTCCATTTTGAGAGTTAAAATTTATAAAATTTCAAAAAGTGCGTATTACTATTCATAACGACTACATTGATTGGTTGTGGTGTGTGTTAGAACTCGAAGTTGCGTACAACACACGATACTATATTATTCAAAGAGAAGCATACAGTGAAAGTTTGGTGTGTTACATTTATACTAATTAACACTAATTATTATTAATTATAGAGAATTTGTAATAATAATTACTAATTATCGGTTACAAAATTTCTATCTGATTAGCAGCAGATCTTTTTTCTAATGACTCATCTCCACTATCTCGACTGAAATCACATTGAAAATATTTTGAGACATACTAATATTCATTTCTATATTCAAAAGGATGGATAGAAGGGTGGACTAACCAAAATGATGTATATTCTTGTGCATACAAAAATGGATGTCCATACGTTCGATGGTATTTTTCATAGTGATTTCACTAGATGAAAGTTGTAAGGAGATGAGTCGTCAGAAAAAAGAGCCTACTTTCCCAAAGGCTTATCAACTTTCAACTTTTTCTAAGTGAAATCAAAATTGAAAATCTACTCTGATGTATGCATATCCATTTTCATATGCATGAGAATGTAGAGTATGATGGCCTCACCGCACCTGTCACTATTCTCTTGCATAAGAAAATGAATATCCTTTGTGGAGGACAGATTTTACATAGTGATTTCAATGGGAGAAAATTACAAACGGATAAGGCATCAGGAAAAATAGATCTGCCAAACCCCAAGAAATTTGGCCAATTTATTAAAATTTGTTAAAATATATTACAATTTATTGCTAATTATTTTTAAATAATTTCTAATTATTTCTAAATATTTATAATTATTTATAATTATTAATTTTTTTTACAAATTATTAATATTTAATAATAATTATTATAAATTTATTACTAATTATTACAAATTATTAAAAATTATTTTTATTATTTTATTTAATTACTAATTACTAATTGTTACAGTTAAGTACTTACTCTTGCAACTTATTACTGATTATTTCAACTTATTACTAATTATCAGAATTTATTTGTAATTATAACTAATTGTTATTTATTATGAATTATTATAAATTATAGTGAATTACAAGAATTGATTACGAATTATTAGAATTTATTTCAAATTATTATGAATTATTAATAAATATTAGAATTTATTATGATGTACTGCTAATTTATAAAGATTATTTGGAATTATTAATAATAATTATTATTTATTACTAAATATTTAAATTTATTACTTTTTATTACTAATTTATTACTAATTATTATAATTCATTACTAATTATTAGAATTTATTATTAATTGTTTGATTTTTTTCTAATTATAAGTAGTTATAAGAATTTGTTACTAACTATTACAATTTAATACTAATTATTAGAATTTATAACTTATTATTATAATTTTTTAATATTTAATAAAATTTATTACAAATTATATCAACTTATTACTAATTAATAGAATTTTTTACTAATAATAACAAATTATTAGAATTTATAACTAGTTACTATAATGTATTAGTAATTATTAGAATTTATTTCTAATTATAACTAATTATTAGAATTTATTAGTAATTATTGAAATTTATTTCTAAATATTATTAATTAATATAATTTATTTCTAATTATTTGAAATTATTACTAATTATTTAAATTTATTACTAATAATTATATTTTATTATTAATTAAAACTAATTATTAGAGTTTATGTCTAATTATCAGAATCTAATTCTAATAATTAGAATTTATTACTAATTATAAATAATTATTAGAATTTTTTGTGAATTATTTCTAATTATTAGAATTTAGTACTAATTATATCTATTTATTGCAATTCATTACATATTATTAGAATTTTTCACTAATTATTTAAAAATGGTTCTAATTACTAGTATTTATTACTATTTATTAGAATTTACTACGGTTTATTACAAATTATTATAATTTTTTACAAATTATAAAATAATTTTTTGAATTTATTGCAAATTATTACTAATTTTTTCAATTTAGTACTAATTATTTCAATTTATTAAAAATTATTGCAATTTAATAATAATAATTGAAATTTATTACTAATTTTTACAACTTATTACTTATTATTACTAATTATCAGAATTTGTTACTAATTATTAATAATTATTTTTAATTGTTACTAATTATTAGAATTTATTATTTATTATTAGAATTTATTACAAATTATAACTAATTATTAGAATTTATTACTAATTATTAGAATTTTTTACTAATTATTAGAATTTATTCCTAATTATAAAAATTTATTGCAAATTATTATTATTTATAACTAATTATATGAAATTATTACTAGTTATTAGAATTAGTTACTAATTATAACTAATTATTAGAATTTATTATTAATTATTTGAATTTATTTGTACTTATTACAATTTATTACTAATTATTACAATTGATTGCAAATTATTAGAATTTATTAGAATTTATAACTAGTTATGATAATTTATTACAAATTTTAACTTATTATTAGAATTTATTACTAATAACTAGAATTTATAACTAATAATTATATTTTCTTACAAAATATTTGAATTTATTACTAATTATAATTAATTATTTAATATATTACTAATTATTAGAATTAATTGATAATTACTTTCATTTATAACTAATTATTTGAATTTATTCCTAATTCTTAGATTTTTTTCATAATTATTATAATTTACACTTAATTGTTAGAATTTATTCCAAAATATTACTAATTATTGCAATTTATTACTTGTTATTACAATTAATTTCAATTTATTAGTAATTATTACAATTTATTAAAAATTATTGTAATTTAATACTATTTATTAGAATTAAATATTAATTATTAGAATTCATACTAATTATTATTAATTAATAATAATTAATACAATAAATATTAATTAGTACTAATTTATTCAAATCGCACTTAATTATTTGTAAAAATAAACATAAAAAATGATTAATAAAACTATATAATCCTAATTTAATTTAACTACAACTAATTACCAAAAAATATAACTAAAATAAAAAATGAATTAAGAATAAAATAAAAGAAATTGAAGCTTTCGAAGGATATAAGTTGAAAACAATGCACCGAATTAAAATTTAAGAGATTTAAAATTTTTAGAGAAAATTTTCCACTAGAGAGAGAGAGGGGAGAAGAGAATTTAGTGGAATGAGGAAAAACTTATTAAGGTATATATAGTTTAGATTAGTTGAAATGAGCTTATTTACAACGAGATTACTATAAAAATAGTACAATTTGTGATGGGACCTGTCACAAATGTGCATCGGTTATAGTCTTTTGTGATGGGCCCCGTCGTAAAAGACAACATTCTAAAAAATTATTTTCAGCAGGATATATATCCAGTCGCAAATACTAAAAATGATGATGGGTATTTACAATGGGCTATAGTATGCCGTTTAAAATACCCTTTCACGCGGTTTGGTGCGCAATTCATGCCCAACCTTTTCCGATGTGAACCATCTCCCAATCAAAAAAAACACATTTTATTTGTGATGAGTATGTTCTCCCATCGAAAAAAAGCCCTTTTGATGGACTATTTTCGACGGGTCAATGTGTCGTCACAAATTACCCATCGCAAATGCCCACTTTTCCCTTAGTGTTAATGATGTTTATCTAAGTAACCCTAGGACCTCAGTCCTTTGTGGATGTCTGATATGGCTGGATTGGTAAGGATATGTGATGTACTTGAGAAGTCGACAAAGAAAATCTGTGGTGGTTAAGGGTGGATGGACAAATAGTGTGAATGATTTGTGATGTTCTTGAGGTTTCTGGGTATAATATCTTAGATGCAACATTTTTGAGGTTCCAAAAAGATGGGTCACCTCACGTTAGTTGATATATATGTGATTGAATGGAGGTTATATGATGGGGTTCCAAAGTTGAGTGTCGTAATTGTATTTATGGTGACTTATGGACAAAATTAAAAAAAACATTCTTGGTTTTTATATATTTATTTTCTTTTAGTGAGGCTTCAGGTTCCAAGTGTGGGATATGATCCATGAATAATAGTGGCTAGATAAATTATTCTGAGTTGAGGATGGAACTCCTCAGTTTTATTCAAAATTGGTTCTAGGAATGGTATAGTTCCCAACCAACTTCTTATATTCTAATGGTGAATATATTTCCCTCAACTAATTTATTATGATATATATATTCATGGTGTATTATATATTCTAGTGGATGGTGTGACATATTATGATATATTTTGATATTGGTGGAAAGAAGCTACCATTAGTGTTTTAAGGTTCTATGGTTGGCACTTGATGGCCTCACAAGTATGTTTGATGTGTACTGTGTTTTTTATTTCAAGATTGCTGTGTTTCATGGGAAACACTGCACCCAATGTGTAATTTCATATTGTTTCACACCAACTATACTACGACATCACACAATATTGGAACAGAATTGGTAATGTCTTCTAGGTCACTGGATGAACACCCATCCATCTTAGATTAAAATGGTTTTATGTACATGGGTTGTCATTCAAGATTGTTCAGAGGTCCAATGTACTACTTTGATCAATAAAAATGTTTCAAATAGGAGGTTATTGAGTTTTATGATTTGGGAGGTTAAATTATGTGAGATGGCCCAGAATGCGATGCATTTTTTAGTTATTATTCAATATGTGTACTGGCTAATGTTCCAATCACTAATATGACTATTCAATGTTTATCTAAAACAACATGTTTTGTATTACTATATTAAATAGATTGGTTATTACATTATATTATTAATTATGGTATCATGTAGAGATCATGATTTTATATATACAGGTTTTATTTTGATGTCTATTATAGGGACAAGTCATGATGATTTTTAAATTGATTTTACCATACACTATGGGGAATGTTTTAGATGGTATATTATTCCCATAACTGTTTTAGGTCCCATCTTATAGTTAGAATCCTTTAAAATTCATGATGGCATATCTAAGGCATTGTGGAATCCTTGACAATGGGGTTTTCAAGCGATCTAGTCAGGAGTGATAAAACATCCCCATCATTTAATTGACTAAATATTGGAGTTCTTCTTTGGACATGACTAATATGTGTGTGTTTATATGAAAATTATAGATATTATCATATTCCAACAGCACAAAATGACCAACCACAAATCATGTTCCCATGTGCGTATCAAACATTCATGAATTACTACATATTCATTCAATATATGAAATTTAACAAGACCTTTTTAGTGGTTTGTAAAAAAACAATTTCAATGGATGGTGTAAGAGTTTCTAAAGATATTAATAATTGATATTCTATTTTAGATATGGTCCTTTGAGTTGTGGATAAATAATCTTGAATGGGATCAAGACTGGTTTGAGGAGACACTTCTTGTGTTATATTAGGAGAAATGATATTTCCGGGTAATAAATTTATTTTTTTTAATCCATAGTATATCCTAAGATAGAATTTAATTATACCCCTCTAAAATCAATGTAATCTTCGAGTTATGAGAGAAAAAAACATCATGATAGCTATGCGATTTCTAGGGAAACTCGGTGTAATGTCCCGATCTATTATAAATAAATTCTCCCTTTTTATTTAATTTAATGTCTTATGATTAATATGGTTATAGAAATAACATTCCATTAATTTGATTTATAAAATCCTATTGGATTTAAATGACTGTTATTTATATTTACCATTGATAATATAACCACTTAAAAGTGATCACATGATAAGTTCCAATATATGGTTTTAACACATCTAATTTATGTAGAAAATGAAGTGATGGCCTCAACCCATAGGATCATACCCTTTGAAGCCCATTTATATAATCTTTTAAGGGAGGTACCATTTCTGTGATATTCCCTTTTCCTACCCAAATTTTATATCCAAAAACATAAGCATGATCGATACCATTTACGGGAAAAATTCAAGCTCATTGAGATCATGACCCAAACCATGTTTATTGAACTACCACATAATCGTCCCACCATTTCATAACTTACCCTTAAAGAGTATTCTGGTGTATTAAATGGATATGTAACAAGACCCTATCTATATGAGTTTGAATTTTATTTTTTTACAATAATTAATATATTTCAATCCTATTTTTGATACTTTAAAAAAATTATTTTGATTCAGTAATACACAAATTATATATTTAGTATGTATTCAAAATCAATTATGAATTATATTTTCGTGAATTAATGAATATTTTAAATAAATAATATTTTATTAAATATTATTATTAAATAAATTTTACCAAATATAAATGATCATATAATTTTTATGAAGTTAAATGTAATTTTTATAACAGTTCAAAAAAGACTTATAGTCAAAAAACAGCTCATTTTCAATAAATGTTGGTTTTTATTTAAAAAGTGTAAATTTAAACATTTAGAATAATATTTAGATAAAATTCATTTATTTTTGGAATCTGGACTTCAAAATTATCCATTGGTGATTTTTTCATAATTTTCTAAGATATTAGTATTTTCAGGAAAAAACAAAAACCTATATAAATAAACATTGCGTTTTATGACATTAAAATGAAAAAAAAGTTATGTAATAAGAAATATAAATATAATAAATGATGAAATGTATTTTTTCCTTTAAAATTATGTAATTTTATGTTTATTTAACTTATTTTGTAAATCCATTCTGAATCTTCCACAACTTATAATATATTTTAAAATTTTAAAATCATTTCTTTATAAGTGTGATATAACTCCACATCAACAAGGGTAATATATTAAAATGAAAGGCCGTTTTCCATATAAAATATTAAAAACATCATTACTTTTACTGAAAAAAGGTGAGAAACCCCTTGTATGATGTATGGTTCTAATATTTTATAATGTAGAATTCAAAACCAAAATAATAAATAAATATCCATATTTTCCTATATAAACCCACAAAATATACCTTTTATCTTAACTAAAACCCCATATAGGATGTACTTACCCTTTACACCTCTCTGTTGAGTCCTCCAAATTCTCTCTAAGATTTCATGTATTCCCTTCTCAAGCCTTTGGTTTCACACACTCAAGTAGGGGGTCCTCCCCTTCCTCTCATCCATTCAATTCAAGCGAATTATTTGAAATTATCATTCTTAATTTCAATTTGATATATTATCATTATTTTATAATCATAAACTTAATATAAAATCAAATTTATATGAATTTTTTAACAATTATCATCTCCCGTTTTGACCCTAACATAAGCTGTTAATATGTAGAAATTCCTTAAGTGATCATCCACTCTCCACTTTTATCAAGAATACCGTTTATGTTATAACTTTTTGTTTACATTTTAAAATTATTGGACATGATATTACATAATCCCATTACAATAAATTTCAGGTTAAAATTATCATATCTTCCATTCACATTAATTAATCACCCCATTATAATTTATTTACACCTGTTACCATGCTGCAATTTTGTAATGATTCTTTTCTCTATTCATGTTTCTTAATTACCTTATGTCTTCTATTTATAAATTTGTAATGATTGGATATGGTTTTTTTACCTATTACTTCCCATTTTATGTCCAAATATTTATAGTCCTCTATCCTATCCTCAACCATTTTTTTGAATTTTTAATTAATGTTGTTATGTATCCGAAATATCACTTAGATTTTCTATTGAAAAACAATTGTGTAGTGAATACCATAATCATTATTACATAAATGGTATTCACCTTTATGAAAATATACATAATTATTGGGAACATGCATGTATTTATTCTAAATTCCATGATCATGGAATAAATTATGATGACGAATGAATTCATCTTGTATGATATATGCAGAACACTTAAGCATGAGAATGAAATGATTGAGATTAATGAACCTAGATTGAGCTCCAATGAATTGGGTAATGATATGTATCATGATATGTACTTTTGGAATAAGGGTGTACATAATTCTTTTTTGGAACTATTTCCACCATTAATTCTTTGTGGTTTATCCTTCACCTATATTTCTTATTCAGTGTTTGAATTTTTTGCCACATTTACCAAGTTACGATTGTCTTGATAAATGATGAATTATAATTCTTGTTCAAATTTTTCCTCATTGATATGCCTATTTTATAACACGTATACCATATTCAATGTTTATTCCCTTACTAAGATTTATATATCACCCCTTTATTATGATTTTACACTGGTTATCCCATGTAGTTTTATATTCAATGGAGTATTTTGAACATGTCAAAGATGTTTTCAAAAAAGATTATTAAGGATGTTTTTAGTAATGTTTTTGTATACCATGTCCTTGATGTTATTATATGTACCTAATTCCTAATTACACATGACTTCTCAAACATCTAGGTTGTATTACATGCAATATTATTAAATAAATATAGTATTAATGATTAATAATGAGAATGGTTGTTATATTTCAGACTATATCAATGGATGATCAAAGAATTATCATAAATTGATTACCCACTTTATTATTGTATAGGAAATTATGGCATATTTTTTTAATGGATAATGAATGTTGTTATTTAGTGTTCTAGATACTAGATTTATCATTAATCCTGTTATATTCCTTCAAACATAGAGGAACCTCTGAACTTTTTTAAAATTATAGCATTTATCCAGTGGTATCAGTTCATAAGTAAAAGTGAGGTGGATTTTCCTAGCCAAAAAATTATTCGAGTAAAATATAGATAGAGTCCCAAATATAAAATAAAAAAATAATAAAGGAAATAATTTTATTGGTCTTTTATCATGTTTGGTTTACACCACACCTCGTTATATTTAAGAAGGTTTTCTACACTGTCTATGTTATATTAAAATATGTTCCATAGATGGTATATACAGATCAATGATTAATCAGAATTACTCTATTATCTAATAAATATTGGTATTGAAATTTTTGGGAATTTGGTTTCAATATATGGGTCACCAAAATTCATTCACTACTAGAGTTTCCTAGTCTATCGAAAGAATAATTATGTGTAATAAGAGATGAATTTATATATGAGAACTTATTTTTAGTTGAACTCACATAAATACCCAGGTTCATAGAGATTTTAAACAACATGGATACTAGATTCATGTTCCAATATTTATCTTACATGTAATTGTACAATTTTTTTTCTAATGTTCATAATTATTTATGGGAAATCACATTACACATAAAGTAGTGTAGTGATATGATAATTTAAAGTTAAATACATAAAAGAAAAATTCCCATTTTGTCAGACATAATTCATCGATCATCAACAAGAGGAAACAATAGTGTAGATAAGATTATCAAAAAAATTTGAAAATTTTATTTTGTTAGGAAAACATTAAATTTAGTTGAAATAAATTTTATGGATTTATGTGATAGTTTTCAAGGAAAAAAATATTAATTTATGTGATGTGATTCTATAACACATCACTATATAAGATAACGTGTCATAGGTTTTCAGAATCATCTTTGTAGTTCAATTTCATTATTTTTCCTCCACACATATATATTGGTGTACATTGATTACATATCTATGCGGGTTAGTGTTGAGGTTAATGTATTAAATATTGAAAAATAGTGAATAAAATATATAAGTATAACATTGTTTCTCTATTTTTTGTTACAAAATTCTAATTTTTTTCCTAGGAAAAAATTTGAAAATAATTTTAATTTTTGGAAAGTTCTAATGAATAATATTGATAGATATATTACAAGAACTATGTAAAAATTATAGAAAATGGGTGGGTAATTCTATCAAATAATGAGATGAACTTGCTCCAAGATAATACTGTAGGATCAAATTGGAATGATTGTATATAATAAATTTACGATGCTTTGAAAAAAATAAAATAAAGTTGTGCCTTTCCGGAGCTTTGAAAAAAGAAAAAGAAAATAAAGTTGTGCCTTTCTGGAGATTTTAAAAAAAGGAGAACATAGATGATATAATTCATTATAATAACTTTTGGGATCACGTCCCGTATCATTAAAAGGGGGTGGTGTTGTGTATCACATTTTCAAGTGGGATTGAGTGAGCAATTTTCTGTGTTTTCACTTGATTTAATCATGCATTGTACTTAAAAGTCCAACCATCTCTTTCAAGACTAGAACATTTTTCAATCATTTTCCCAACAACCATAAGTCGTAGAATCAGTTTAACCATTAATTAAAAATCTCACGATTAAATTCATTTTCATGTTTCACGCTGTGTAGATATTAGAATTTTCACAAACCTATGGCGATGCATGCGATTTTCAAGTATGAGTATAACTCTAGATTCAATTTCTCTTGAGTGAAGAGTGACATAAAATTCAATGTGAAGTAGGTTGTGACTGGGCCATGGATTGATTTATGATGTGTAAAAACTTTAAGTGATTGAAATGAAAATGATAGAGAATTATTATTCATATATAAGACATGAGAGAATTCTATTTTGGATAAGATCATTGATATTTTCTCGTTTTTGATTGTTGTGTGGAAATTGATTTGGATGTATGATGATTGCCCAAGAGTGCAATGTTTAAGTGCGGGGGAGTGAGGAAGCTTATATTTTCCAATATATTATACTGTAAATCATTGTTTATAATCCCACAATAGTGTTATTTAATGGTTAATTTTCATGTTTTTATGTTTTAGTGTTATTTTGAGCATAAATGTGAAAAATGACTAATCCTGGATTTTTGGCAGATTTTTATGTCAAGGGTATTTTGATCATTTACTGAAACATATAATTCCAACTATTCTGGTTAATTTTTTTTAGAATCCTTATTTTATTTCCTTCATATTTTTTGTCTGGACTAGGAGCTGAATCAATCATCTATTGGTCGTAAAAATTCAATGAAATTGAAAAGTTTCCGGGAGGATAGAATGGGACCCTCCAAAGTAACAGAATCATAACTCGGTGTACACACCTGCAAATGCATTAATTCCATCTGGAAAGGAAATAGGGTTTATAAGTGAGTTTCCATGATGAATTTGAAGTCAAAATATCTTCATTAATGCACTATGGGAATGCTCACAATAAGTGGAAGACGAAACATCTCACCTTGTAGAAACGGTTCAATGGGGTAATAAATTCATAGAATCGTAAAACATCATCCCAAATGTCTCCTAATTTGTGGAGAGATGATATATTACATGTGAAACAACGTTTGTGATGGAAGAAACTCCTAAATTGACGTTTTGGAGGGCAATAATGTCACAGGAAGATGAAGAATTGAAAATTCGGCGGGTCAAATAGACAAATTAAATGACACTCAGTAAATCGTCCATAACTCCTACATCCAAAAAAAAATAAATCTCATATTTGGAGGGTTAACGTATAAGACATTATGGAACATATTTTTTGAAGACACCTGTTACAAATTCGGCCATTAAATGGGAAATCCATGCGGAATCATTTGGAGGATTATGTTGTAGATATTTTTTTCACCTCATCTCCCTATAAATATGTATCCTCAGCCCTTCTCAATGTATTGACACTTCTTTGTGGCCATTTTTTATTTTTTTGTAGTTTTCATCCATTGTAATTGTATTATGAATTTTTAATATATTTTCTATTCTCTTCTTCATCTCATTTTCATTTTTTTATCTCTTGTTCTTCTACCCCCTTCTTCTCCACCGTGACCTCTTCTACTTGTGATCATGAGTAGCTAACCCGTGGAACTTTTTGGGGGATCAATCCAGGTTTGAACCCAAGTCTTTTCACATTCATATTAATTTTTTTCATATTTAATTAGAGTTAGGTCTAAGGAGATCTTAGTGGGTAAGGGGCCTTTGTGTCTCCACTTGCCACCCGAGACTTAACTTTCTCTTTTATAATATTTTCCATCGATCGAGGAGGTGGACGTGCGGTCTCTCTGTGATCGTTGATAGCTCTATATATTCACAACCACATATAAAAGAGGATATTCACACATACGATAGAGTGAATTTATTAATTAATTTTGAAACTAATAATTAGACGATGAAGGTTTAATCTGGGTGATTCTCTCGGGAATATCTCCTTTCATTCTAACATCATTTCTTTTGCATTCATTCTGTTTGCATTGCATTGCATGTTTAATTTTAGTATTTCATTTTCAATTATCAATATTAATTTCTGAACATTTTATTATATATTTATATAATTGAATTAGAAGTAGTGAGTGATTGACCATGACAACTCCTCAAGAGATCGACCTAGGTCAGCCCCTGTACTGTACTTAGGTATAAATAGTTTTGAGAGCGTGCACGACAACACTTCGTCAGTGATTTACTTCACCGATCAGGAAAAAGATGCCATCATACAAGGACACATCAAACAGCTATATGTGTCTATAACACCGAATGGTATTAGGATCCGAAAAGTCTTTATAGACAATGGCTCTGGAGTTAACCTCCTTCCCCTACGGACACTCCGTAAGTTGGGATACAGTAAGGATGATATAATTCCTTCATCCATAACTATGTTGGGTTACGACAAGAGTGAGCATAAACCAATGGGACATATTAAGCTAAAGACCCATTTTGGTGACTTGGTAGCCTACATGGAATTCCTGGTGGTCCGGCATAGCACATCATTCAATGCCCTACTAGGAAGGCCATGGCTCCGTAAGCACATGGTCGTTCCTTTATCTTACCACCAGTGTATCAAGTACTGCGTCAATGGACAAAGCGGGACGTTGAACATCGACAAGGGGTATTTCGATCTCTCCAAGTCACATTACATTGATGTCGGGTTCTACGAGAAAAAGAAAAAGAAGCTTTTGGTCAATGGTGTCGACTCGATCCCCGCTCCAAATGGCCTGGAAATGGTTCCTGATGACCCCCTCAGGAAGATTGGTAGGGATTATGTCTTACCAATCAAAAACGTGGAAGGTAGGTGTTCAAGTCCGTGCACACACTCAGATGTCCTCATGACTTCAACCATAACGACCGAGTGTGACAATGTGGGAACATCCGCTAACCCTCAATCGGGGGGAGAAACATCAAGCCAGGACTAGGCTACTTTGACTCAATGGAAAATTGCAGTGAAGATGTTTCTTGTATACCCAGACACCATTATCCCCATGTGTCTAACTCTACACTGTGAGCAATCGTAAATTTTCATAACCATTCATGGCCATAGGAAGTTGAAAGTGATCGACACAGGGACACCTTTCTATGACTATGAATACCATACCCTCAGCGGCTCTGCATAATGATAGCCCCTGGATCATCTATCAAAGGAAACATTTACTCGGGTGGTGACCTTCCTAGCTCCGTACGCCTATCGGTCTCAGAGCCCCCACACCACACCTCTTCATCCGGGAAAACTCAAAGTCTCAGTTTACAAACTTCATCCCGCACCTTGTTCCAAGTATATCAGAACACGTTGACTCAGTTATCCTTCGAGTGACTGCAGTAGTATTCACCCAGTGGTCCGAACTCTATGACTGATAAACTAAGAGTACCTCGTCCTTACTGCATGACGTTAAACTGCATGGAATGAAGGCACACCCCCACACACAAAAATAGAGAGAGAGAAAAGATCAGCGCATGGGGCTCTTTGAAACACAACAAGAAACCAGTGACGGATATCCTCGACATGTCCATACATTCTCCTACCAAATGACAGACTTCGTGGCCCGGACAATTGCAGATCATCATAACCATTCATGTCCATTGGAAATGGAAAGTGATCGACCTGTGGACACCTTTGTACGACTACTCATACCATGACCTAAACGACTCTGCATAATGATAGCCCCTGGATCATCCATCAAAGGAGTGATTTCCACAGGTGATACGCTTCCAAGCTCTGTACGCTTACTAGCCTCAGAGCCCCCATATCACCTTTCCAGATCCGAGAAGCCCCGGAACCATGATTTACCCCAATAACCCCCCCCCCCCACATTTGGAGCATGTTGAGGTATTCAAACCCATTTACATTCTGATGAAGAGCATACTTTGCAAAAATACACCCCGTTCTCACTGCATGACATTAAACTGCATAGCAAACTGCAAAAATACACCCCCTCCCTCGCTGCATGACGTTAAACTACGCAGCAACCTTTAAAAAATGCCTCTCATCCTTGCCGCATGACGCTAAACTGCGCGGATTATGTCCCAAACACATGACGATAAACTACAGAGTCATACTCGTCATGGGTTCAATGAGAAACAGAGGCTTTTCTCCACCCTTCGGGGCACAGGTCAGACCTTCATGAACCACCACCTCACACCAGCGTGAGAAATAATTACATCACCCATTCTCAGGAATTTTTGTCTAGATATTCCCCCTGTATTCAGGAACCCTCTCATTATAAGCCATACTATGTACTCAAAAAAGGCCGAACTCTCATATTCCACCCCTGGTGGTCCTAAATCTCAACTTCTCTGAAGTTTCTCGGCTACCGGAAGTTGATAGTCTTTGACTTAAGGACACCATTGTACGAATATGAATACCATGCCCTCAGTGGCTCTGCATATTGATCGCCCCTGGCCCGTCTACCAAAGACAAGATTTCCTTAGGCAATGCTTCTCTCTGTATGCCTCTTGGCCTCTGAGCCCCAATTTTTATCCCGAGATTCGGAAACCCTCTATGATACAGTTTACCAACCTCTTCTAGAATCCTACCTGAATGTGGCGGAAAGTCTTTGACAAGATTACGGAGAACCTGGAGTAGTCATTCCATTTTAAATTATATCCTAGCTGCATGACATTAAACTGCGCCAAGCCTCGACCATACCTTATGGTAACTAAATGCGTAGGGTTGTGGTCTTCTGACCACGCTCTTGATTAGTACGAATGCACCCAAAACCCTTTCAGATGTCACACTCTCCTTCTGAGCCACCCATGGTGGTTTTCATAATTTTCCAAACCACCCATCGTGGTTTCTATGAGCTGGGTTTCCATGAAGTACCCTGGCCATCAGAACTGGATATGTCTTTGACTTAAGGACACCTTTGTATGACTATTCATAATATTCCCTCAACGTATCTACATATTTATCACCCATGGCCCATCTACCAAAGGAAATATTTCCTTAGGTAACGTTCTTCCTACCTTTGTGCACCGACTCATCTCCCATGCCATGAGAGACATGCCCTGCATGCTGCTCAAATTTAAACATGTTCCCCCCCACGTGCGTCTGAAGGGTACTAAGAAATCTTTCAATCAGTTGAACCCCATTGGGGCCCTTCCATTACCATATTTGGTCAAAGCTGTTCGACCTAAAACATCAGTAGTGAAATTCTTGACAGCGGGAATTTAATCCTCTCACAAAAGAAAAGGGCACAAAGCCTATTAGGCCGAAAACCTGAATAGGGCGACCTAAGAAAAAACCGGGTTATACCTGCTGGGTCCACACTAAATGGGCCCAGGAAAAATCAGGGCATTAAAAGAAAAATAATAAAAAGACAAAAACTTTTTGGGGTTTTCCTAAAAAACCCTACCAATAGACAGACTATGATCACTAGACCCCATGGTCTAGGAAAAAAATTTGAGCTTGTTTTCCTGAGTTATGATTAATTCTGATTCAGTGAATTGTTATTTTTACAACAATTGTTCTAAGTAACAATAAAATTCCACAACAAAGAGTGATTGAAAGGGACTGTGTTTCATTTGAACAAAAAAAATAGGATGTCCACAAGACGGGGTCTCTCCTTTACACAAAGAAAAAAGAGGGGGGATAGAGGGGTAAGTAAAACAGGGGATACAAAAGTAGCTCTGATAATTATAAATGAGACTGACTCACTCTCCCCACCGGATCAGCGACCACGTGGAGAAGGTTATTGCAGGACTGTTCTAACACCGTCTTCTTCCCGGTTTCATCCTCAGCCACCAGAAGGATACGTTCCACTGCAGTTTAGAGGTCTTTGATCCCTTTTCTGGTAGCTTCAAGACAACCAGTCATAGCCAATAACTGATCCCTCAGCATCATGGCCCGTTCTTCGCATTCATGCAACTCGGAGGATAGGATGGCCGCCTGATCTCGAGATATGGCCTCCCGTGCTATCAGTTTATAGAGCTTTGTGGTGGTTTCCTCCTAGGTTCAGGCCCCACAATGAGTGGTATCAAAGTGAGAATGCTTTCATTCATTAGTGAAAGCTTCCTCACGGGCCATGAAAACTTGGCAATAAGGAGAATGGAACCGACAATAGTCAATGCCACCTGACCAGAAACCCAAGAAAAGCTGATGAAGAGCTTCAGTTTTAGATTCCATTTCGGCTAAAGGTGTTTCAGTGATGATTTTACAGATTCGAGGCCTGGCCCACCTGTGCACTGGTTGATGGTCCGCAATGGTATGAGGTTATTTGGTATCATCGCTGGACGACAATACAACAATGTCTGGCATGGAATCCCACAGGGACGTGTGCTCACTAGAAGTTGACTCAAAAGCTGGAAAGTCTGGAGCCTCTAACCCCGGTTCAGGCTTGGGGACCAAGTTTCTAATCCCGATATCGATTGGTGGATCTTCCGGGATGGTCTCGCTGAGACCAGAAACCACTGGGTCGTCCTCGTCCACGCACAAGAAGGATGAATTTTTCTGAACTACAACCACCATAGGGTTGGGAGCGAAAAGTTCTCGGAGTTGCTTTGATCGATGAGCCATTAGTCGGTCCACCCTTAAAACAGACGAGGAAGGGGTAGTGGAAGCAACAACCACTATACCTCCTGATTTGGGAACCTTCCAGACAGTCTTCCCTAGGATCCCATCAGGATAGTATTTTACCCAAGTTTTTTCATACTCCATGGAAGGGACAGTAGTTTCCCCCGTCTCAGGCAGGGGAATGCTTGCGTCAGATCCCTCACGTGTCAGCATCAGCCACCACTAACAAATTATGGCCAGATTAAGTCCTTGATCCCGAGAAGGGGGAAGGGAAACTGGGACATTCATGCACCCAAACTGGCGAAAAAAGTGATACGGGACATACAGCTCGAACAGAGAAACCCCGTCGATCCGTGCGGACAGAAACTCGTCCCACAGAAAGATCATGTAAGATCTCTCCTCTAGGCTCCCCTGGTGGTTGTCAATTATGATGCCAGAAGGGGTGGGGTAGGGAGAGAAGATGAACTGGGATAAGTCGCTCAGAAGCTCGAGGACTTCACTAGAATTGAGGGACATCAAGAGAACTCTTGCTATATCTAGTAGGGTAGGCTGAAAGGTAGGAAGAAGGATGGTCGTGTTGGGACAATACTCATAACAACGACAATGATCTGCCACCCATCCGTACAAAAATTGAAATGGACCGCTCAGATAGTATGGTGACCCGCCCACCAACATGTGGCTCGGTAGCTCACAGATACAGCCCAAAGTGGGCATGACTAAATTCACTAGGCTACCCTCTGTTAACTCAACCTCCATCATCAAAGTGCATGCCCAGACACCTGGGTTAACATCCCAGGAAGGAAATATCCATCCAATAAAAAACATAGCAAACAGACCGGCCAACTGAAGCATAAGAGACACACTAGGGCGCACCTCGTTACCCCATGAAAGTCAGTCACCTGCTTCCAGAACCACCCAGTAAAAACATTGAATGGTTCGTGAGCGTTGGGTAGGATGAGTCCTAGGACGCTTAATCTTCGGCATAGGACCAGTGGTGTTCAGAAATAACCCTATCCAAGTTGTATAAGGAATAAGTGAGCAGTAATGCATGGCCTTACCCAGCGACTGCTCCTCCATTGAAAACACCTCCTTCGCCAATAATGGAACCTGTTCGACGTCGTCCTATGCGTCGGGAGTAGGCAGAAATTCATCATACAACTTGCCAGTAATCGACAGTCCTCCTATATGGTAGATGTCCCATAGACTAATGCTGACTTCACCATGGGAACGGTGGAAAGTATTAGTACTTGAACACCAGCAGCTGAACAGGTCGGGCAGGATCAGAGATAGTGGGTAAACATAAAACTGGGAAGCCCACACTGTGGAGTATAGATTGTCCGCTTCTAGTGATTCGAGAGACTCTCAAAAATGATGAGGGACCTAGAAAGCCCATGCCCAATCATTTGAGAAGAGCCCGCTAGATCGAAGATCCCACCTGGGAACCCACCCCGTGTTAGGATCCCTTCGAGAAAGGTTGATAATAGAAGGGTAGTCCTTAAGGACAACTTTCTGAGAAAATTCTTGAGTGCACTAATCGCTTTGGGTCCAAACAGTTTCCCTCATAATAAATGTATTTTTCAAACCAAAATCAGAGATTATCTCCCCCGATTGGGTAAGGTTTTCCTGAATGCATTTTGACGGTGCTTCCAGGAAAGGAGAAGGGAGACCAGATAAAGTAGGGGGGATAGGGTCGTCATCCTGAAAACTAAAGTCGTAGATCGGGAGTCGATTTGATAATGGATAACTCAGAAGCTCAGGAGAGAGCAGGTTCTTCAATACACAGTCATTAGGAATAATGGACCGACTAGGGTCTTCATTGACGCCCTCTGCTCTATGAATCATAGGTGAACGTATCTCTTAGCTAGTGGAGAGCGGCTCTGCAGTATGCCTCAGAATAGAATGAGGGGGAACCATATTTTCTCCCTGAACAATGAGAGCCAACAATTGGTTAGTCTAGAACAAGAATCATGACAAAAATAACCAGATATATGGCTAAAAAGACTTAATAGGCAATGCCCACAAAGAGGCTTTAGAGGATGGTTCATGATGACATCATCCCATGAACCAGCCCCTCATGAAATCAGTCCGTGAAGCCCTGGCCCATGGAGAATTGGCCAGAAACCACGAACCAAGTCACTCTGCATAATTTCAATCCCGAGTTTATTCAGAAGACTCAGTTTCTTTTTAATGTTCAAGATATTTTTAGACCACAGAGCATCGAAACTGCGAAGAAAGTTCCTCCACAACATGTTATAACTTAATTTTTAATTAATTAAGAGTAATGGTTCATAGTTGGAAAGTTGGTTCGCAGGTGAATGTGACCACGAAGAAGGAATGGTTCGCGGAGGATTGTGGCTGGTTCGCGGACGAGGCACTTCACGAAGGAGTGAACACGCGGAGGCGAAGGAGAGCTGGTTTCACGAAGTATTCGGTAAAGGACAATTGAAGGGTTCCACATATTTATAGGTGTGGTCCGCTATGGGGTCCACCTTTCTACCGTAAACCATCTTAGTTTCAGGACCACTTTGAATCGGAATGGCCTCCTCTTCGTTCCGATCGGACCCCATTCCGATGGGGGGCATTTGTAGGGTCTTGAAAAATCCGCAATGAGATTCTACCAAAATCCCCCAAAAAAATTGGGGCAAATAATCAAAGACGGTACACAAACAGGACCAGTCCGTGAACCGGTTCCATGAAAGCACAACGTGGCCAGACCCCGCGAGGAACCCCCTCTGCGAACCATTGTCGTTCGCGAAAGGGATGCAGAGTGCCTTCACGGTCGCGAGGCAGGATGGGTGCTAGTCTGGTTCACCATCACGAACCGCCCCAACAACGGACCGCGTCGACCGGTTCAAGCCGCACCCGCTGTCGTTCACGTAATAGAGGCGGAACCCTCCGTATCTACGGAGCACTCCTTGAGTTCGTCTCACGGAGGGGGGAAGCATTCAATACCCACTGAAAATTGCGGATTGACCAAGTCAGCTGTAAATCGGGTATTTTTATATGGGCCTCCACAAAAGGTTTCGTGTGGCCACATATAAAACCCTTTCCCCACTCTATAAAAGGAGACCGATGGGGGAATGAAAGGGATATTGGGGAACTAGAATCAGATTTAGAGGGATTGGAGATTCATAAGGAGATCAGTTGAAGGAAGGCTTCAGATTTCGCAAACAGCGAAATTCCCACCCGCTAACCACAATAAGTATATGAATTAACAAGGAATTGGAAAACGCATAATAACTTGGTGAACCTCGAACCTAAAATAACAAAAACAAGGAGAACTGCTAACCATACCCCCTCCGCGGATGACTTCCCCACGGACCATGGATTTTGTGCCTCTTTTCCCATCTGTCGCACCACGTAGCACTCTCCAATGCGGGCGATGCCCCGACCGACGAGCCTCAGATCGGCACCGCCTGTAACGGTCTGGAATTACTTCCAGTGGACTATAATTGATACCTATCAGGGCACTCCATGGGAGACTACACCCCCTGGGCAGGACACACCACCATCCCCAGTGGCAGCCATTTCCTCATGAAGCCCTTGGGCGGAGAGCCATGCTTCGTCCAACGCTCACATGTGAGAGTTCCCAAGGATCGGATACATTCCTACCTCCTTTGCCTCTGATACCAACTGTAGAGACCCGAAGCTTATCGTATATTGACATTACATTACTTTTGCGGAATACTTAGTACATTACAAAAAAGCACACACAAGGATCGTAATAGTTTAGTGTCTTTGGAAACTCAGAACGTAATCTTCTAATCGTGGTGAAAGATCTTCATCTCCTATAAAGATCTTCCCTTTTTTTTACCTAAAACCTCTCTTTATATCCTGGGGAAAAGAAAACATAAAAGGGTGAGCTCAAATGCTCAGTAAGGGTAAACAAAATAAATATCAATCACATCATATTCATAAGAACATAGCATTTTGGAAATCATAACCTGCAAAAGAGAGCATAATTTCATAATCATGGGATAAATCATGGCAGTGAAAAAGTAATCCCAATAATCATAACATAAAACATGAAACTTTGTGGTATACACACATAATCATAGAGAATCATTTCTTGTTAGTCAAGACTAATTGCCAAGACTATCTTAGTGGACAAAGTCCCTTTCTGAATCGAGTAACCCTCGTTTCAGTCCTGTTTCACTGAACCGGTATAACCTACCATTCCAGCCCTGTCTATCTCATGAGATATAAAATCTTTACCCAATGCATTGGAGGGAGATATAGGTCCCACCCATCTTATAATTAATCCTTTCTTATGTGTGCCACATAATCATAAAACATACATCATCGCATAACACATGTAACAAAAATGGGATTCTTGAAACATCATGACATCATAAATCCATTCATATAAGATAAAGGAATTCATAAACATAATTCCATCACAACATAGTCAAATCAATGTAAAAATATGGATAGAAACAGAACCCTTTATTATCTTAGATGGAAAATAATTTTGATAAAACACTTGAATTGAATTCTTGAGGAAAATATCCTTTCTTCTTCAAAATCAATTTCTTTTCACAAAACATCATGCAATTTTAAAAGAAAGAGATTTTATTGAAAATAGTCATGAAATCTTTTAGAGGAAGCTTCATGAAAATAAGTCTTTATAAAACAGTAGAAATCCGTTCGTGCCGTATAAGTTAAAAAAAACATTTTTCGTACTTTTGTCGGAAAAGTCAAAAAGTACCTCGTACGAAAAACGACAAAAGATTCCTTTCATACGTATTACTAAAAACTCACCGAAGGGTAAAAATGGATTTAAACAATTTTAGGTGGATGGAAATAATATTACATATTGAGTAAACATGGATGTGGATGATAAAATACACCCCAGTAAATACTTACGAATAAACAATCTCGGATAAAAATGAGATTGTGATATTTCCCTTACCTTAGGTCTAATTTGCTTTGTTCGTGTCCGAAGTTCCTGTATAATGGTTTAAATAATGTTATTGACTTATTCCAGAATCATACATATTGATATGATATCATATATGGTCATATTATTAGCTTCTTGTTAGTAATATTTCATTGTTACTTGTTACTCGGGTCTTTATAACTTTTTGTTCTTATGCGTGTTTTGTCGAATAAATTCTTATTCTTATCTTTAGGTTATAGATAATTCATTTACAGAATGGTATTAGTGTATTATATACCATATTCATTCATTCAATTCATTTATATAATCATTATGAAATGAAGATCATGTAGAACGAGTCGCATCACATCGTGGAGACGGTATTCCGTACGTACACACAAGTGATGATATCGTTCCTATGATCGTGGAATTGTATTGGAGTATATATATATTATTTCAGTATCAATATTACTTCATAATAATCATATATAGTTACTCATTACACCATTATACCCATCCTTGTAAGGTGATGGTGGAAAAATAGATTACACCACGGCGTGGAGACGGTATTCCGTACGTACGCACGCGCGGTGATTTCTTTTTCCGTAGGATGGATAGATTGTGAAATAGGGTTGTTTCATACTTATAATAACATATCCGTATATGAGTAATACTGATGTTATTACTTCATAATGAAACAACCTAAGAAGAAGAAGTGGAAGAAGAAATAAAGATGAAAGAATTGGTAACGGTAATTACCTCTTCTTTGAAGCGCCTCTTTGAGACCTCCTCTTAGGGCACTAAAATTAGTCTTTGAGGAAGACCAGAACCTCTAGGATGTTTATAGGGAAGTGGAGAAGAGATTTTGGCAGGGGTTGGCCGAGATTTAGTGCTCAAATTGGTGTGAGGAGGAGGGGGAGGAGGTGCCCTTTTATAAGGGAGGAGAGGGGCACCTTAGGAATATCTCAAAATATTATTTTATATTAAAGTCAAAATCGGTTTATAATGGCTCCAAAGGGTCTTATTTCGAAGAAAAGGTGGGGATGGGCCTAAATCCTATCAACCAATAGGATTTAGACAAGTTTAGGGTATTATTTTAACCTTATCAATTATATTTAACTCTAAGTTAAATAATTTAACTTTTACCATGTCTTTTTGTTTTCTTTCACTATATGGTTAATAAACTTACTATAACATGCCAAACGAACCCCAAATTGTTTATTATTAATATATATATCCTTATCTAAGTCATTTGGCCGAACCTTAGATTTTTAGGAATAAAATAACAATTAATAATATAATATTTGATTTAAAAACTATTTTGTGTCAATTTTGACACTATTTGATATATGATTTTTGTGAAAGTTATAACAGAATTATATGTTCGAACCAAGTTGATTAAATCAACATTAATATATCATAGTAACCTAGAAAATTAGTGTAATTCATAAAAAGTCTTAAATTACATTTATTTTGATATTTATATTATCAATTTTGTCAATATTTCATTAATAAGATAATTACTGCATCATCATTGTGTCATAAATAAATTAAATTATTTGATGTCTAAAAATTACAAATAAAATACCATCATGTAGGAAATCTTTTTAGCTTTCTAATGAATATTTACAATCGATTTTATCTTATGTATAACCCCATATTAAAAATGATTTACGTATTAAACTTTGATTTTAACTATTTTAACCCTTCTTTAAATAAATTAATAATAAATGTCCTAATCTAATCCAAGTGGGCCTAAATGGTCATATTTTATTCCTAAGTTTGTTTTTGGTCGAATTACACTTGTCCAATAGAATTAGGACATGTGTTAGGGTAATATTAATATCATATTTACCCTTAGTTACCCTATTTACTATTAACCGCGGTAAAAATCGTAAAAAGTTACTATTCACCAAAAAATTATTTTTATCTCATTGAACCACATTTTACTTACTGACATCAACCGTGTCTCTCGGATTTTTGAAATTCCATTCACAGAAGCGGTAAAATTAAGTTTTATGAAAAATTCAGTTTTTTAACTACCACTTAGTAGTTTCACTATTCATCAAAAAATGAAGGTTTTCAGAAAAATGCCAAAATTTCATCCTAGCTATATTTCATATTCCGAATTCAAAAATGAAGTCTATTTTACCAAATTCATAACATAGAAGTTGCATTAATTAATTTTATAAGTAAATCCCGCTGTTAAAACAAATAGCGTGTTTTTAAGAAACAATATCTATCAAAAGATTGACATTTGTTTATGTCTGGTTTAAATGTGCAATTACATCTAATGACCAACATTGTATTAAATTGTAAAAATATATTCTAAATATACTTTAAAACTACTCCAATTAATAATTTATCACTATTAATTATTTCGATTAAAAAAGTTGTTTTTTAATTATAATTTAGTAATTTTCACTATTCATCAGAATATGAAAGTTATCCGAAATGTACCAAAATTTCACCTTAGGCTAAATTCGATACTCCGAATCCAAAAATGAAGTTCATTTTGAAAAATAAGATTTACAGAATTTTAAAAAGTGGTTATTACTATTCATAACGGCTAGTTTTAATAACATTTTAATAGCATATCGCTGTTTAGTGAAACTCGTTATTGCGTACTACACACGCTATCGAGGAAGGTCGCGATTGCGTGTAATGCAAGGCAAGTCAAGGATGCGTGTTGTGCAAGATCCTTTTGGTGTAGCGTACAACACAAGACATTAAGAAAATTAAAAAGAATATTTTTTATAAAATCTTGGTCTGTTACATTCTACCCCCCTTAAAATGAATTTCGCCCTCGAAATTCGTCGGGGTTATAAATGGTTTACTATTTGAAAGTTTCTTTAATAGAAACCCACATCATAAAAAGGAATATCAAAACCAATCTTTAAAAACAAAAGTATGAAACGTAACGGTTACCCAAATAAACTAATCATTGGGTTTCCACATAGGTGAAAATATGGATATGGAAGCGAAATCTAACCATCATGTTCTGATGGAGAGTGGTAGAGAACATGGCTATGGAAAAGCCAATAATCACAAATCCATAAATTTGTGACGATCTAAGGTACCATCCGATTCATCAGGTATAAGATCACTAGGACAACATTTTTTGGTTTTCAAGATCATTTCCCTAAAGTTGAAAATTTTAATTGGAGTAAATACTTTCTTTATTTTGGTACAATCTCACTATTTTTCGTGCCTAGAACAATTTCCACTTCATCTCTTAAATGAAGTTGAATTTGTTATTCGTGAAGTGTTAGCAGATCATGTGATAGAATGACGGGTCATTCCATCTGTCTCAAACAAAAGGTTAGCAAAATTATATACATAAGTCGATCTATAGTGAGATTAATCATATATAGTTCCTAAAATGGACTTATACTTCATATATCATACTTCTTAATATAATAAAACTAGTTTCTACTAAACAGGGACTTCCTGTAGGCCAGTGGTAGGCGATAAAGGCCAGTCGCACTTCGGTTGTGGGTTCGATTCCCATAGCCTTGTCCGAAGCGATGGGCTGTCGCCCGTCCTACAGGTTGTCCTTTATCTAAAACTATATTACTATAACATACCATAAATAATATCGAAAAAACTTCTATCCTTAAACAATACTAACTTATCTCCAACATAATCCATTCCAATCTTTAGTCCTATCCATAATACTGCAGTCCATTCTCATAACATAGTGAAAACGATTACCAGAGATTTAATACCATCGTTGATCCCCATATATCATAAGATATATCTTGTTGGACACATTCCAAACATTCAAAGGCCTTAATCTTGTACTCTCTTGAATACCCATTGAACCTTAGTGAAAACTTGAATGTAGTTAAAAGTTAACACTTTCCACATACCAAAATCCTCAAAATTCTATATACTCAAACCATGATATCACTTAGTCCTTATATCAATCATGAGCTCATGAATACTATTAACCATTTCATTTTCTCATTTTCCCTTCATTATGCGCATATCATCTTATTTCCAAAATATATCAATCACTTTGAATACCACATCAATAAATATTGCAATACTCAATAATACAACATTATTTCGAAATCCCATTACATAAACACTTAATAATTCCACCACATTGTTGTCATATTCAACATTTCCAATAGTGATCGCATGTGACTTCCCTTTGTCCTTTGCCTTAAGCGGTTGCTCATGTCGATCATCACTAACCCTTGGATTAGGGCATTTATTAGCATAATGCCCCATTTCCTTGCACTTGAAGCATTGAAGTGTTGGTTGTACGTTCTCTGCAGTGTTTGCTTTATTCACTTCATTAGAATCCCATTTTCCATTACTTCGACACTCAACTGCTCGATGACCTTCTTTTCCACACTTAAAACATTTTCTAGTCCCTTTAAGACAATCTCCACCATGCTTCTTTCCACACTTTGTGCATAAGGAAACATTCATCTTCTTTTCACCATTATTCTGAGTTTTCTCCTTGAACTCCATCTTTCGTTTCTTGTCAAACCCATGAGATGGATATGTAACACCAACTTCCATTTCTACCTTGATAGCACAACGCACAATTTCTTCATAGCTACTGAAGTCTCTTATAGCTAATGCCCTTCGAAGACTTGGTTTTAAGCCACTGAAAAAATCGATCAACTTTACTTTCAGGTTGGATGATAATGCCAGATGCATACCTTGCAAGTCTTGTAAAATTCGCTTCGTATATACCAAAAGATTCATCATCCTTTTGCTTTAGTTCAAGAAACTCCTTCTCCATCTTTGTTCGAAGAATACGAAGGAAGTACTTATTGAAAAATTAGTTCTTGAACTCGTCCCATTCCATGGACTCAATTTCATCTCTTGGCCTCGTATTCTTGATAAGATTCCACCATTGATCAGCTTCACCTTCCAAACGATATACTGCTAAGATGACTTTATCATGTTCAGAACATTGAAGAACTGAAAATATCTTTTCAGTAGTACTAATCCATTGTTCAGCAACTAATGGATCAGTAGACCCACTGAAAGAAGGTGGACGCTGCCTCATGAAGGATTCAACAGAATGTTGCTCCTTCCTTTGCTCGTTTGGAAGTCCTGCATGATTCATAGCTTGAGAAAGTTGTGTGAGCATGGCTACAAGATTTTGCATTCCGGCTCCCATATCGTTTGGTTGCTCAGGGGGACAATCATTTCATTGCCCATCACATTCCGCATTAACACGGTTCCTTCGGGTTCCAGCCATTGTCTAAAACCCCAAAAGAATAGTATGTGAGGAAAAAATCATGCTAGGGAAAACAACATAATAAAGGGGTAGTACCCACAATATCTAACATCTTAGGTTAAATTCTAAGATCATTAGAGAAATTCTAGGACTATAACCTATACATATACTTAACCTTAGAGACATCCCTAGACATACCTTAGAAATATCTCTAGGGATCTCACTAACGTTTTCACATCCTAGTTTCCAAAGGTTGACTAAACCTTTACTCTGATACCAACTGTAACGGTCTGGAATTACTTCCAGTGGACTATAATTGATACCTATCAGGGCACTCCATGGGCGACTACACCCCCTGGGCGGGACACACCACCATCCCCAGTGGCAGCCATTTCCTCATGAAGCCCTTGGGCGGAGAGCCATGCTTCGTCCAACGCTCACATGTGAGAGTTCCCAAGGATCGGATACATTCCTACCTCCTTTGCCTCTGATACCAACTGTAGAGACCCGAAGCTTATCGTACATTGACATTACATTACTTTTTCGGAATACTTAGTACATTACAAAAATGCACACACAAGGATCGTAATAGTTTAGTGTCTTTGGAAACTCGGAACGTAATCTTCTAATCGTGGTGAAAGATCTTCATCTCCTATAAAGATCTTCCCTTTTTTTTTACCTAAAACCTTTCTTTATATCCTGGGGAAAAGAAAACATAAAAGGGTGAGCTCAAATGCTCACTAAGGGTAAACAAAATAAATATCAATCACATCATAATCATAAGAACATAGCATTTTGGAAATCATAACCTGCAAAAGAGAGCATAATTTCATAATCATGGGATAAATCATGGCAGTGAAAAAGTAATCCCAATAATCATAACTTAAAACATGAAACTTTGTGGCATACACACATAATCATAGAGAATCATTTCTTGTTAGTCAAGACTAATTGCCAAGACTATCTTAGTGGACAGTATCCCTTTCTGAATCGAGTAACCCTCGTTTCAGTCCTGTTTCACTGAACCGGTATAACCTACCATTCCAGCCCGGTCTATCTCATGAGATATAAAATCTTTACCCAATGCATTGGAGGGAGATATAGGTCCCACCCATCTTATAATTAATCCTTTCTTATGTGTGCCACATAATCATAAAACATACATCATCGCATAACACATGTAACAAAAATGGGATTCTTGAAACATCATGACATCATAAATCAATTCATATAAGATAAAGGAATTCATAAACATAATTCCATCACAACATAGTCAAATCAATGTAAAAATATGGATAGAAACAGAACCCTTTATTATCTTAGATGGAAAATAATTTTGATAAAACACTTGAATTGAATTCTTGAGGAAAATATCCTTTCTTCTTCAAAATCAATTTCTTTTCACAAAACATCATGCAATTTTAAAAGAAAGAGATTTTATTGAAAATAGTCATGAAATCTTTCAGAGGAAGCTTCATGAAAATAAGTCTTTATAAAACAGTAGAAATCCGTTCGTGCCGTATAAGTTAAAAAAAACATTTTTCGTACTTTTGTCGGAAAAGTCAAAAAGTACCTCGTACGAAAAACGACAAAAGATTCCTTTCATACGTATTACTAAAAACTCACCGAAGGGTAAAAATGGATTTAAACAATTTTAGGTGGATGGAAATAATATTACATATTGAGTAAACATGGATGTGGATGATAAAATACACCCCAGTAAATACTTACGAATAAACAATCTCGGATAAAAATGAGATTGTGATATTTCCCTTACCTTAGGTCCGATTTGCTTTGTTCGTGTCCGAAGCTCCTGTATAATGGTTTAAATATCGTTATTGACTTATTACAGAATCATACATATTGATATGATATCATATATGGTCATATTATTAGCTTCTTATTAGTAATATTTCATTGTTACTTGTTACTCGGGTCTTTATAACTTTTTGTTCTTATGCGTGTTTTGTCGAATAAATTCTTATTATTATCTTTAGGTTATAGATAATTCATTTACAGAATGGTATTAGTGTATTATATACCATATTCATTCATTAAATTCATTTATATAATCATTATGAAATGAAGATCATGTAGAATGAGTCGCATCACATCGTGGAGACGGTATTCCGTACGTACACACAAGTGATGATATCGTTCCTATGATCGTGGAATTGTATTGGAGTATATATATATTATTTCAGTATCAATATTAATTCATAATAATCATATATAGTTACTCATTACACCATTATACCCATCCTTGTAAGGTGATGGTGGAAAAATAGATTACACCACGGCGTGGAGAGGGTATTCCGTACGTACGCACGCGCGGTGATTTATTTTTCCGTAGGATGGATAGATTGTGAAATAGGGTTGTTTCATACTTATAATAACATATCAGTATATGAGTAATACTGATGTTATTACTTCATAATGAAACAACCTAAGAAGAAGAAGTGGAAGAAGAAATAAAGATGAAAGAATTGGTAACGGTAATTACCTCTTCTTTGAAGCGCCTCTTTGAGACCTCCTCTTAGGACACTAAAATTGGTCTTTGAGGAAGACCAGAACCTCTAGGATGTTTCTAGGGAAGTGGAGAAGAGATTTTGGCAGGGGTTGGCCGAGCATTAGTGCTCAAATTGGTGTGAGGAGGAGGGGGAGGAGGTGCCCTTTTATAAGGGAGGAGAGGGGCACCTTAAAAATATCTCAAAATATTATTTTATATTAAAGTCAAAATCGGTTTATAATGGCTCCAAAGGGTCTTATTTCGAAGATAAGGTGGGGATGGGCCGAAATCCTATCAACCAATAGGATTTAGACAAGTTTAGGGTATTATTTTAACCTTATCAATTAGATTTAACTCTAAGTTAAATAATTTAACTTTTACCATGTCTTTTTGTTTTCTTTCACTATATGGTTAATAAACTTACTATAACGTGCCAAACGAACCCCAAATTGTTTATTATTAATATATATATCCTTATCTAAGTCATTTGGCCGAACCTTAGATTTTTAGGAATAGAATAACAATTAATAATATAATATTTGATTTAAAAACTATTTTGTGTCAATTTTGACACTATTTGATATATGATTTTTGTGAAAGTCATAACAGAATTATATGTTCGAACCAAGTTGATTAAATCAACATTAATATATCATAGTAACCTATAAAATTAGTGGAATTCATAAAAAGTCTTAAATTACATTTATTTTTATATTTATATTATCAATTTTGTCAATATTTCATTAATAAGATAATTACTGCATCATCTTTGTGTCATAAATAAATTAAATTATTTGATGTCTAAAAATTAAAAATAAAATACCCTAATGTAGGAAATCTTTTTATCTTTCTAATGAATATTTACAATCGAATTTATCTTATGTATAACCCCATATTAAAAATGAGTTACTTATTAAACTTTGATTTTAACTATTTTAACCCTTCTTTAAATAAATTAATAATAAATGTCCTAATCTAATCCAAGTGGGCCTAAATGGTCATATTTTATTCCTAAGTTTGTTTTTGGTCGAATGAAACTTGTCCAATAGAATTAGGACATGTGTTAGGGTAATATTAATATCATATTTACCCTTAGTTACCCTATTTACTATTAAACGCGGTAAAAATCGTAAAAAGTTACTATTCACCAAAAAATTATTTTTATCTCATTGAACCACATTTTACTTACTGAAATCAACCGTGTCTCTCGGATTTTTGAAAGTCCATTCACAGAAGCGGTAAAATTATGTTTTATGAAAAATTCAGTTTTTTAACTACCACTTAGTAGTTTCACTATTCATCAAAAAATGAAGGTTTTCAGAAAAATGCCAAAATTTCATCCTAAGCTATATTTCATACTCAGAATTCAAAAATGAAGTCTATTTTACCAAATTCATAACATATAAGTTGCATTAATTAATTTTATAAGTAAATCCCGCTGTTAAAACAAATAGCGTGTTTTTAAGAAACAATATCTATCAAAAGATTGACACTTGTTTATGTCTGGTTTAAATGTGCAATTACATCCAATGACCAACATTGTATTAAATTGTAAAAATATATTCTAAATATACTTTAAAACTACTCCAATTAATAATTTATCACTATTAATTATTTCGATTAAAAAAGTTGTTTTTTAATTATAATTTAGTAATTTTCACTATTCATCAGAATATGAAAGTTATCCGAAATGTACCAAAATTTCACCTTAGGCTAAATTCGATACTCCGAATCCAAAAATGAAGTTCATTTTGAAAAATAAGATTTACAGAATTTTAAAAAGTGGTTATTACTATTCATAACGGCTAGTTTTAATAACATTTTAATAGCATATCGCTGTTTAGTGAAACTCGTTATTGCGTACTACACACGCTATCGAGGAAGGTCGCGATTGCGTGTAATGCAAGGAAAGTCAAGGATGCGTGTTGTGCATGATCCTTTTGGTGTAGCGTACAACACAAGACATTAAGAAAATTAAAAAGAATATTTTTTATAAAATCTTGGGCTGTTACACCGCCCATGGCCACCGCTGCCCTCCTGGAACCCTCCGCGAACCACCCTGGTTCGCGGATTGAACGCGAAGCCACGAACCACCCTGGTTCGCGGGATGCCAGTCAAGCCGCAAACCACCCTAGTTCGCGGGGCGTCAATTAGTCTGCGGACCACCCTGGTTTGCGGAAGGCTTCTCCAGCCACGTGGCACTTCCCCACGCGAAGGGCACCACCACCCATACCTCTCGGTGGCTTGCCAAATACATAGGTGTTCTCATTTCCCGAGCCAGGTAAAATCCTTCTATCCTAGCCAAGTCCTCTATGACTCCCTCATTGGCCTATTCATCAGCCTCGAGCCGAGGCCTCCACCAGAGCCACTGGATCCGCGTGGTGTAATTTTGGGCGCATTAGTGAGCCATTTTGAGTTTGTATACCCATGGTAAATAGGGTAAAAGGGGTTTCCCCGACCCTTGAGCAGATTCCCAAAGTATTCCTGGTTTCACATTCCCATGGTAATGTGGAGTCTGAGCTCGGGAATCCCCTCTCTTCCCCTCCAGTTGTTGAAGGTTCCTCAGAGATGGTAAAATAGCCAACAGAATGAGGCCCTCATGCACTACAAGAGAGGAGATGAGCACAAGAGAAACCCTATTCCCTCTAACGCTGGGCTTTGTCGCCCCAGGAGTCTATCTCAGAGTAATCCCCGACCTTATGGGTCGCCCTCAAGCGTAAGCCCCACTCCACTTCTCACGGACATACCTCACGTGATGTGATCCTCTAGTCCCTGCTGCCTCTTGTTTCACACACCGAGCATGACTCACGTGGGCTTAGAGTAGGCATCGACCATGACATCTACATCATGGGCCTCCTCAAATTTTAAGCCCCAATCCATATCATGGGCCTCCTTAGATTGTAAGCCCAAATACATTATCTTGGGCCTCCTCAGAGTGTAAGCCCCAATCCATTATCTTGGGACTCCTCAGAGTGTATGCCCCAATATATCATTTCGGGCCTCCTCAGAGTGTATGCTCCAATCCACACCTTGGGCTTCCCTAGAGTGTAAGCCCCACATTAATCCGAACTACGTCGACTTTGATCCATGTCTCCTAGGCAGGGTACGTAGGAAGCCTCTCTGAGGTTCAAGCCCAATAACATGTCATTCTAACCCCCCTTTCACGTCGGTTTACCAACTTTATGGGCCTCCTCATAGTGTAACCCACGATCGATTATTTCGGGCTGCCTCAGATCATACGTCCCAAGACAATGTGAACTACGTGGTCTTTGATCCCTTCCCCCTAAGAAGGTTATGTAGGAATCCTCCAAGAGTTTCAAGCCCGACCACCAACGGACGCCCGGGTCCACCTTCACGTCGGTTCTCCAGCGCTCTCTATTCGAACTACATGGAATTTGATCCCTGTCCCCTAGGGAGGGTACGTAGGAAGCCTCCCTAAGGTTTATGCCCGACAACCGGTTGATCTGACTGTCCTCACATCGGTTCACCATGCCGCTCCTAGTGCCCCCTCAAGCGTGTTCTGACTCTTCAGGGACGTTAATCCAACGAGGGTTGGTAAACCTCAGGCAGAAATGATTCCGAACCCCTGTGTCCAGTTGACCATTTCCCACAAAAGTTAAATCCGTGGATACTATGTTTGGTTATAAACCAATGATTCACAAACATATGAATACCTCTTAAATCTATAAGAGTGTCCCGGAACGTGCAATAATTTCGCCCCAAAAAGGGTGTGATGATCCCGACTTCCCATCCTCTCGGCCAATGTGAGTTCGTAAGAGACGCCAGTCAGACCATCCAGTGAACTCCTTCCTTTGGAACGAAGGTCCATCAATAATTGGATACGAATCTGTTGGGCATTTTGATGCCTGAAAAACCAAAATGAAACAATATATAAAAATTGTTTTACAAAAAATATAACATTTACCTTAAAAATATATTATATACCTTTCCAAACAATTGATTATAAATAAATGATTGATCATTCATTTTATTAGGAAAATTAATTATTAATATATTTCATAATATGGTTATTTATATGATTACTTTCTAAAACAATGGATAGGTTATAAATTTTATATTTATACACTATAGTTTATAGTGTATAATGGTGAATTTTATATTATTGTTAAATGTATCACAAGATATCTGACACATAGAATATATTAATAATAAATATACCATTATATCTAAGGAATATATATTATATATTTTTTAAATTATTCCCTTATCATATCGCTAGTTTGATTGTGAATCACGGAATAACCTCACATAGTATAGTGTAGTGTGAGAGTGAGACCACACTTCATTACAATTTTTTATTTAAAATTATTGAAAACATGGCTATGTATTAAAAAACCAATTCAATCAAAGTAATTAATAATAAAAAGGACAACTATTTTTTTAGACTAATCAGGAATAATTTTCAAATGAAGTCTCCCAATTTCTGAACATTATAAATTCACTCATAAATTTAATTATTATCCATATAGAACCATCCCTTGAAAAAGATACAAAAAATCTTATTTTTTCCTAATGTTTTCCTTACCCTAAATTGATTCCCATCAAAGTGACCTACATTCTACCATATCCCCTTTCTTATCCCTTATTTTTTCATTAATTTTTATCCAAAAATTTTCTAGAAACAAATCACACTTGTTTAGTGTGGTTCTAATCCCCCATGTTTTTATTTGTTAAACCATTGTACACTAATTTCATTTTCAAATTTATATTGAATTCTTAATTAGGGTTTAATGTATTCTATAAAATTTATTTATAAATTTCCATATAAATTGATGATTCCCCCATCCACATCAAGATTTTAACATCGTTTTTTGTGTCAAAAAAACACTGCATTTGAAACCCATTACTGATTATAAGTTTTATTTTGTTCTCATTTCCCCCTTTTTAATTTCAAAGGGTGTTACCAATATTTTTTTTGAAGGTTTTTGGTTTATAATTTAGGATACTAGGTTGAGCATGATGTATTCAACATCATGATTAGCCAAAGACAACATCATAGGGATAAATAATGATTATAGACTATATAAATTCCACCATATAAGGGGAACAAAAAATAATAACGTAACCCTAGTCCTTGAAAAAATTTGCTCATTAAAGACATATGTTTCCAAAAGTCAAACAGTTCCCAAAGACTAAAAATGAAAATCCCTATTATTATGACAAGAACATTATCTAGATCTATGATACCTATAAATAAATAATATCTCAGTTGAAATGGAAATGATTTATGTGTTCCCATTTCCAATTATGTTGTTTCCAAATGAATAACTAAAGTAACAACTTCCTAATTTTCTAATGACATGGGAAGATCGCCGACGACAACTCATAGAGAATTACTTTGCAATGGTGGATTCTATAACAACCAAATGTGATATTCAAAACATATTATAGTAATATAGACTCTATGTATGTTTATATTGGGAAAATATTAAGAATATTTAATGAAAATTCACTCAACATAGAGGATCCCAATTCATTCCTTTATTGAAATTACTGTCGAGGATGAATTACCACATTCAAGAAGTAGTTGACTCATTCATAAGATGAGTCATATTAAAGAAAACACACACTATGTCTCAAGATATATTATATGACCCTTTTGATGACTTCTCATTATGTCTAGGTGATTGAGGACTACCTATGAAGTGAGTTCCCCTATTGGTGGACATGACTATGTTGTCCACTCAATATAACACTTTCTAAAAAGTTAATGAATTTTTAGCTATATATAATCAAGGGTCACCTTATGAAACTATTATTATGTTATCACTTTAAATGTGTGGAGGTTCTCCAATATTAATTAATTTCCAGAAATAGTTAATGACACCTTTATAGGAGATGTGAATATGTTTTTCTACAACTAGGCTCAATAATACTATCCAAAAAATATAAATAAGGGGGAGGCCCATGAAAAGGAACCATGATGGATGAGTTGTTTCCGAGAATAATACAATGAAAAATAGGTTCTAATTTATTTCCCCAAGGAATGAAAATACCAAGACCCACCAGCAAATAATTTTATAAAACATGATGCTAATTAAAATATCAGAAATTGTGTATAAGGAATTTTTTTTTAAAACCCTATTTTAATGATCTATTCACAAAATAAATAAAATGATGGCTATATAGTTGGATACGTCATAAAAACAATGTATAATAATTAAATTTACCATTTAAATCCCTTAGGGGTAATTTAAAAAATAGGTATTTAAATGTGACAGGTTTCCTAAATAGTGACCATGTGACCTTGTAACTTTGTCAAAGATACAAAAATTTCTAGAGATATTAAGTAATGGTGATTACATTTCAAATAATATGTGAAATACAAGATATACATTATTATATTGATAATTAATTCATACTACAGAAATAAAATGATAATGTGATAAAGGATTTTAAATTAAAGGAATGTAAAATTATGAGTCTCATAACTCAAAATGAAAAGTTTTCATAATATGAAAAGGTATACACTTAAAAAAACAACCCCCTTTTACATAATGGATTATCCATAATATGTTGGAATATAAATAAATATATTTTTTGGAAATTTCAATGTGACTCAACAACAACATTAAATTCATAAATTTAAAAAATCATTATTATACTAAATTTTATAACGATATTCTTTATAATATAAATATAATGGTGTATCTAGGTATCATATCCAAATGATATGAATGCTCAATTATAGTACAAATTAAAATACATACATATTTGTGATTCATGGTTATTTGTTTCATTCTATACACCATTAGTCCCTAACCATATGAAAAATATTTGTATGAGTTTCGAGAAAGAATGAAATTGGATCCCTTAAACATCTTCAAGAAACTAATAGTGCATGATTTGACACTCAATTGGTTTTCACCATAATTATTTTATATAACATTCCCAAATACATGAATATTTTAAAAAAATGTCTTCTTAAAATTCTAGAAGATAATTTTTCTAATTACTAAGAATTAATAAGAGGGAAAAGTCTAAAAATTTGTTGGATGGCCCATCCCAACAATTATAAAATCCATTAAAATGATAATAAATATTTGTTTTTTTCACTTGTGGGCATATAGAAATTGTTGTTTGAGATAAATATGGAATTTAAGTATGAAGATCAATGGACCTACTCTCAAATCCTCACAACTACTAAAATTAAGGATGTCTAATGTGATAAGGGAAAAGTGTGTGATAAAAAATAATATGTATAAATATTGGATTGTAGTTTGAAGTTATATGTATTTGATAATATTCAAATTTTTTAGTATCATACCTTTTAGACCATTCCAAAAATTTACTCCATTGATTGTAAAATCCCCTTTATAGAGTTTAACTAACACTCATTCAATCATAGTTCTCATTTTTTGAGATAATTAAATGTTATAGGTGATCATAAATACATACCAAACAATTGAATGATAATAAAAACAGAGTTATCATTTTGAAATAAATGAAGCTTGAAATTTTATGGATTATCGCTAACATCAATGTAATTATCCTTTATGATTTCACATTTAATATAAAATTAGATTAAGGGAACAAGGGAATAAGATACCCCAAAATATGGTCAACCCTTTCGAAAAAGGATGTTAAATTGAAGGATGAGTTGAATATTTTGTTTATTGATATAGTGTATCAAATATTGGATAATTGATGGGTTTGTTCACATAATGACATGTTAATGTATTTGGGAATGATAGTTTTAAAAAATGAGCTAATCTCTACACATACATTTACATGTTTGAGGGTTTTTGTCGATTATAGAAATTTTTCTAAGGAAACATGACAAAATTAAAATGTTAAAAAAATGATCCATTCATGGATTTATATTTTAGAGGGAATTGTTTATTTTTAATTATGATTTTTGTGTTGTTTTTAATATTTATATTTCCATTGGAATTTTGAGTGTTTATTATACGAATTAATTTTTTTGATATTCAATGGGGATGAAGAGATTGTTTGGGTTCTCAATAGAGTGTTGGGAGTTTGGGGTTTGAACATTCATTATTGGACAAGTTTTTACTCATATTAATGGTAACGATATGATTAATGGAAATTTTATGGGGTAATTGTGTAGTATGGAATTGTAATAAGGTTTGTCACACAATTTACAAATTGGTTTTTCTAATCCATGTGAAATATTCATTTCATTTATACAGGTTATTTAAATGGTTGGTACATGGTTTTGAAAAATGTGTTGGATAACCATTTTGATTGTTTTCATTAGATTGTAAATGTGGTTCTTTTATCACCTGATTTGTAATTAACCAACTATATTTCCTAAATAATTTCATCAAAAAGAGGTATCTTACAAAACCATCCTTACAATACATTACCCATATCACCTCATATAATCTTATCTCTCTTGAATGATTGCAACTGGACCATATCCATCTCATTTTAAATGATCAACCTAGATTAGGTGGATTTTAATAGTGTTTCTTTATAGTTTTATGGATAAATATACTTTCTTATTCTAATAATGTTTTCCACTTATGTTCTAATATAATTTTGCTAATCCATCTATTATTTCAAATAAATTTTTAAAACAGATCATCTTCGAAGAAAACAACATTATGGGACCTTTTTGTGAACAATTTAAATGACATACTAGAGAGATTGTTTCAATCCAGCAATGATTTTTTCCATGAGTTTTGTTTTCTATTTTATTTTTTATGTTTTTGTAAAATTTAATGAATCTATATATTGAATCATTGTTTTACGATATTTTTTCATGTGAATTAGTTTTATGGGTCTATCTGGTTTAGAACAGACCCCTTTGGTCATATTTCTAGTGTATAGGCTTGACCTATTATGTTCTCAGGTGCTACACCTAATTGAATTAATTTCAAATATAAGAATTTACATTTATATATGAAATTAATACTTATTTGTAATTATTTTTTTTAAAAAATTATTTCATAGAGTGGCTTGATATATCTTATGGGGTGTTGAGGTAATGCATGAATTTTTTTTAGTGATGATCAAGATGTGATTTAATAGAAAATGGTTTCGAATGTGGTTTTCTAATTTAAAATAATTATTATCTTCATATGTTTTATATTTTGAATTCATTTTCATCAAAATATTATTTTTATAGATATTCTTAAAATACGTGATTCATTTGTAAGGTTATGAAAACCTCACATCTGTCTAATATTTTACAAGGACTTTATGGCTTGATAAATCTATTGATTATGGTTCCTTGGTAGAATTAGAATGGGTGGCCCTCTATGTGGATTTATTTGTGGAGTGTGTTGGTTTTCAAAAATAAAAGTAGTTTCATTTATGGAGATATGTTTTAAAATTTTACCTCAAAAAATTATATTTTGATAAAAATTTGGTGGTTTGGTAAAAATAATTAATATGTTATTTCAAAATAATAATATGTTTTTCTAATTAATGTTTTATTTTCATTTGGGTGATGGGGATAGTGTTATAGGATGTCATGAGTTTCCCATTCTAAATAATATTAAATATTTATTTGGACTGGATTTATAAAGGGATTCTAAAAGGCATAAATTGAGTTATCTAGGTGTAGTTATCCTCACTAGAGTAACATCATGTTTTATTATGAAAAATTTATTATATATGTTACCCGATATGGGATTTTTTATTTGTCCTATATTGTAATTATTTTATTGATTTTATATTGGAATGTGTATTCTTATTGTGTGAAATGACTATTTTGTATGAATGTGTAACTTCCTGAATTATTTTGGAATAAAAAATTTTAGCGGCATCTCCCTATCTCTCAGGGTGTATTGGGTTCCTCCTTCTGTAATCTCATCCTACCCTCCTTTGGAATGTTCATCCATCTTGGTGTCATATCCCCAGGGTCTCGGTGTGGCACAACGTCCTTAGGTTTAACTTCGTTCACTCCTATGGAGGCATATCTGGCTTCAGGACTGGATCTCAACTAGCCTGGGGATGGTGAGGCTCATTAAATATTTAGTTTTATCATGTGTCTTGGAATCCTATCCTCGGTGACTTGGTGTGACATATCTTCTTTAGGAATGAGTTTATTCATTCTATTGGAGGCGTCTCTAGCTTCAGGATCAGATCATAGATTTCTTAGGGGTGGTGAGGCCCAACAGTAGCTCTAGCATCTTCCAGGGTGTTGTGGCATTGACTTCAGATTATCTCAGAGGGGGGGGGGGGTATTTTTTAAATCTCACTTTTGGAAAGGTAGGGAGGCTATGTGATATTGGATAGCAGTATTCAGATAATGGTTGGTATGGTCTCAGTAAAACTGGAATGATGCTATAGCAGGACTCGACCACAAAGAACATGCCCCGAATGACGATTTAGAGTAGGCAGGTCACCTATATGGGAATTATGAACATAGATTAAATGGAAGATATGGAAAAAACCATCATATTGGGACAATGCTTTGACATAGGTCAGTTTCTAGCTGTTCATTCATGCATTGATGGAGAGCATCATCATGATTCATATGTTGGGGAGAGGAATCTCCAAGTTATCAGTCATGGTTTTATTTTCTAATATCTCTTGGTCATGTAATGTTTTATGTTCATTAAGTTTGTTTGGTTTCCACTTCTTCCCTCAAAAGGGGGTTTTATTTTATTATATAATAAAAAACATCTATGACATTTATGTCGTTGGATGGATGTGTATTGACTAATTATGGTTCCATTAGTATCAATGGGGTACATTTATTAAGATTCATTCTATAGACTATATATAAGGTATAGATTGATATAAAATATCCTTACAAGTGTTATGTGATTTTATGAAAAACTGTAATGGTTTTTATCAAGGGATATAAATTTGATTGGGTAACTTATGAAGTGTTTCTATGTTAGGATTTTAACCAGTGGAAGATGGTTGGTTCTCCAATATCACTTTTCACTAAGAGTGAGATGGTGTAGTGTATATGAGATGAAGATTCTGGGATTCACCTTAGGAATCATAAAATTTCTTTGACCCTAACATAGATGTAATAAAACATATAGTTTGTGTACATGGGTGGCTGAAAATTATTTTTTTCGTGGGTTTGGTTGGATTTTCAACCTGTGTTATTTGTGAATGGTGTTTCTAAGGTTCTAGAATATTAATCCTCATGTCCGTAATTCACTAGGTTCTATGAATTGATTGATTATATGGGTTTTTAATATATATATATATAAATGATATAACTGAAATTTGAGGGTGGGTTCCTTAAGTCTGTGTGGTACCTATTTGCAAGGAGATCTATGGATCCTGAGATTTTTTTATATATATTTATGTATATAAAGGTATTAAATAAGGGTTTGGGGGTTGGGGAGAGATATGTTCCTAGGGTAATGGAAGACTGATACACCTTTTTTTTAATGGATGTGACCCCCATAGTTATATTCCAATAGAATTTTGGGAATATGTATAATTACCACATGTGAATTTTTATATTATAGGGGTGAATATATTTCCCCATGTGATTTATATTTTTCCAAATATGGGTATATTACCATAAGGTGGATCATAAATTATTGATATATGTATATTTATCCTATTTTACAATACATTTCATTGATGGGAATATTTCCATTGGGTGATTATTATGCTTTGGGGACAAGTATATCTCCGTCAGAAGGTTACTATTTCATAAAGACATGTGAGACTATCCAAACAAAGACTGTTTTTAGATATTAATTTTATATAAGGAAATGTTCCAAAAACTTGGTTACTATAAAATGTTTATAAACATTCTAAAATTGGACCAAGAATTTATTGTTGTGGTTTGAGATGGTGTGGTTTATACCTTTCATCATGAAATATATGTTTGATGTTTATTTTATTTTAGGTTTCTTAGTGGGTGTATTGCATAGGAAAAATCATACCCCATATATTTATTTCATTAATCACCACATCAATCAAAAGTGTTGAGTAATTGAGGATTTATAGATAAATTTTTCACTCAACACATATGTGTTCTACATGTCATGGGTTTTGATGTATGCATGGATAATTTCACGTTTTCTCTCATGCATTGGGTTCTTCTTAGAGATTGAAACATGGTTTAGTTATAAGGTTATAGGGGCTAAAGATATGTCATGTTCAGTTATGTGGGTTAGGTCCGAGTCTAGTGTGATTATTTTTAATTATTATTCAACATATTTACCATCCAGTATTCCAATTATCTAAATGATGATTCCATGTTTATATTCATATACTCTATTTTTTCATTCCATCATATGGATATTTTACACATTTTTATTCTAGATGGTGGGGCTAGTAAGGATCTCTATATTATTTATATAGTTTATTGGGATGTATGTTATATTGATAGGTAATGAAGAGTTATTGGAATAATTAATAATATCCTGTTATCTCATATTAAAAGGGTATAGTCTCCCCAAGTATATTTTTTGACATTTAAACAAATCATAAGCCTCTTAAATTTAAAGAGATGACGTAGGTCACGTGTTCTAAATTAAATGGACTTACATAAGATATCTAGTCTAACATATTTCAATGTAGATTTAAATCATGTTTTAGTCATTCAATAGTTTATTATAGAGTTATAAATAAGATTTTGAGACTTAAAAGTTAAATTGATTTCATATCTGGCCAACTTTACATTGGTTGTAACTCATATTGGATGGGGATGTATTGATTTGATACTTAGAACTGTAGTATGAGTGAAAAGATAAAATAGAGTAATAATCCTAATGTCTTATTGATAATTATTGATATGATTTATTGGGCTCAGTCAAGATCCTCTGTACTGTCCAAGCATCATGATAATAGCATGCTTAAGAATTGATACATGAACCTATGGGTAGATATTTTTTTACATATTTCCTCATTGAAATCCTTTTTTAACTGGATACAATTATAATATAGTTAAATTTTCAAAAAATAAATTATATGGAATAATTATATTTATAATAGTGCAATGGTATTGTTTAGGAGATAGTAAATTTGGTTGTCTTTCTATCATAGGGAAATTGTTTTCGAGAAAATACTTATTTTAAAAGGAAACCCCATTAAATGGTGTAAGGTTTATGTGAAGTGGGTTTAAAAGTGATTTGTATTTGAAAATGATCATGGAGATTATAATTTTGGATTGTTGTTAGATTTTTTAACTGGGATAAAATATATGGACAGTTGTTGGTGATATTTAAATAAATTATTTTTTTATAATTTTATTATTATTAGGGAAATTTATTATAATTCATTGTAATGTTATAAAATTTTTAATTGTGAAGAATAATGGATCCCAATTTATGTTTTGATATTTGGGGTGATTGTTGGGGTGTTTATATAGTTTCAACAATCTATTGAAACAACTGACTAGTACCTATATGAATGGGGTTTTTTGGATATTGATGGTCTGGGTTGAGAGTAACCCACATTCTTAAATTGTTTGTGAGGCTTGTGGTTCATGTCTTTTGGATATTTATGGTCTGGGTTGAGAGTAACCCACGTTTTTAAATTGATTGTGTGGCTTGTGGTTCATCTTTTTAGAGACCACCAATTATGATTTTAAGGTGTGGACCTTAATTTTTCGAATGATATAAGAATAATTTGGGGGGTGTGTTGATTGGGTTTCATAGTTGGTTATGGTTCACTATGAGGGAATCATTTGTTGTCTTATAGATTAGGTGGGTATGTCATCATTTATTTCTAATAGATATTTGTGGTGGGATGGTGTATGGAAAGATGCTTAATATTTTATTGTGTAAATGGATGTGTAATTATGTGTTGAGATATTATATCCATTGATGTGTGTTTGATGATTTAATACATTAGGCCACATAGTGTTTGATTTTTTATATGGTATTCCTATGATGGGAAGCATAATTAATAAAAATTAAAAGTCAATAGTAGTTTGGAATTGTGTGGAGGTCCATAATCCATAATACGAGTCAGTTATTAATAATTTAGTTTAATGGGTTTTATAGTTTTGGTTGAGCACCATCATAGTTTTTGGTGATTGGTGATCCATGGTTTCACTCATGTATGGTTAGGGAGGTAATATAAAATCATTACTATTAGTAATAGACTAAACATGGGATTTAGATATCATCTATTTGTTCAATGGGGAGAAGATAATAATACACTTATTGTGGTGACCGTATTTTCAATCATAGCTGTGCGCCAACTATGTTGGAAGGTATGTGGGTTCGATGAATATTATCATTAGTTGGTTATGGGGGTAGTGGGATGATTATTTGATGAAATTCCAAGTTTTAGAATTCAGTTTTGGTGTGGGATAGAGTTAGTGTGTTCACACCATACTCTCTATGGTGGAAATATAATTTGGGTGTGATTAAGATCTATGCAGTATAAGTTCCCATGAGTAGGGCAGGTTGGATTGGACAATTAAGGATCCAGTCATGGGATTACAGTAAAAGTATGGTTTGAAACACATTGTTGCACATTGGACTATTCAGGGATAAATTTAAGAGTTATGTCATCGTGATCATATTACGTATAGAAGTGATGGATATGTTGATAATTCCTAGAATTCATAAGGAAAACTAATCATGAATTGGGAAATTTGATGGTTCTATAGAATTGAATGTGGCATGGTGGAAACCACATCTTGGTCAGTACTTAGGATAATGTTAATATAGTTATTGGACAAGACATAGCATCGAGGAATAAGTTAGTGGATTTATATGTAGTGATTATATCTATATAGCGGATTTATTTTAGTTGTTATTTGACAGAACATGACATTTTTTACATTAATAAATTATTAAAATAGGCTAGGATTAGTTTTTGTAAGACCATGAAGCCTCCACAGGGATGAGAATAATTTTGATAGGATGGTGTTAAAACACTCTCCATTCTGGGATATAATTTTTAAATGAAATTTGGAATTATATATTCAATAGATAGGGTTATTTTGAGAATTCAAATTCATACAATAATTCAATGATTTTTAGGATCTCAATTATATGATTCTGAATATATAACAAGGCTTCAAAGGTACCTCATGTGATGGGGAAATTCCTTCTAGATTAAGATGAATTGTGGATGTTTGGAAATGGATTGACACCTACAGAATCTTGCTACACAAATATGGAAAT
The DNA here is from genome assembly GCA_963277665.1 of Viscum album. Classification (NCBI taxonomy): domain Eukaryota; kingdom Viridiplantae; phylum Streptophyta; class Magnoliopsida; order Santalales; family Viscaceae; genus Viscum; species Viscum album. The sequence goes on along the minus strand of OY728150.1, from coordinate 1,354,640,757 downwards.
CCTTATAGGGTAATCAAAAGGAATTATTTTTTATAAGGGATTAATAGATTATTTTTTCATGGTTACAGAAAAACCATAAAAAATCATTAAATATAATATATAAGAGTTTCATGTTTGTTGAATAATATGTAAAATAATATAGCCAATCCTTATATGAAGTATTTAATTTTTATGTGAATTATACATGATTACCAAATAGTTTAAAAAAATAAGATACTAAACCAAGTGGCTAGATGAATTTCAAGAGAATGATAGAGTTTAACAAAATTTAGCAGTGGTCCATTAGCTAAAACCCATCATCTATTCTCTTCTATCAAATTTGATAACTAAGGGACTCTTTCCATATCGTTTCCTTTTATCCCTGTTGATTTTATGTAATTATGGTTACATTTTATTTGTGTTTTATTATACTTTCATTCGATCACACTGAATATGTTTTTAGGGAAAAAATTTGTATTTAACAAACCCCATAGAGGGTATATGTGGCTCTAAAGGTCCATAACATGTTTTTAGGGATGAAAATACCAAAATTATAGGATGTAAACAAGAGATAAAAATCTTATTTAGGATCCTTTTAGTGTATTTGTTCTATAATGGTACATAGGGGACCATAGAAGGTTTTATAGTTCCGTGTTATCCTCATAGTGAAATAGTGTGGGGTATGAGAACACTATTGGAAAATGGTACATTTTTTATGGGTCATATGTGATGGGATCCCATTTCAAAAGACCATTGTAGAAAATGGTGTCACAAATAATGGTTTTGGCGATGACCCATCACAAAAAGAAACTATTTGGAATGGGATGTACATCAGCTGCAAATATGTTCCTTAGGTTTTTTAAATACATCATTGCGATGACCCCTCACAAATACTATATGGGATGGGACTACCACTCCATCACAAATAGTATAAAAAATTATAAAATAAAAAAATTGGATAACATAATAAAAATAATAAGAATAAAATATTAATAATATTAATGAAATATTAATATTAATATTAGCAAAATAAAATAAATTGAAAAATAATAAAATAATATTCATATAATAATAAAAATAATATTGATAATACAATAATAATATTATTATTAATATTTCTGATAAAATAAAGACATAGAAATTAATGAAAAATTAAATATTTAGGGAAAATATAAAAAATAATCAAAAATAATAATAATAAATAATAAGGAATAAAATAATAATAAAAATCAAATCAATAAATAAAATAATAAAAAATTAAACAAACAATAAATATTTTAATATTTGTAATAATATAAAACACACTATATAGATATGTAGACAGTTAATACTACAAAAAATTACATTCAAATGTTTTATCATAAAAAATAAATATATCACTGATGGGGAGGGTTGTCTTGAGGAGCTGAAGGTGATGGTGGAGGGAACTCCATCCCTAAACCACAAGTCAAACGTCAAATTTACTCCAACTATTCCTGCTCCTACTTTTTTTACCAGTGAATCATCACCTCTTGTATATCCTCCTATTACTGTTGTCATAGGAGCTCTTCTTACTACTACTACTACTTTCATTAACACATCTACTCCTACTCTCTATGAATAGTCTCTATAGGCCCACTCTGAGGTCATAGCTCCTCCTGATAATGTGCAGTAATGATGATGACTCTCCATGTGCTCTACTCAAGCTAGAATTATGACATCACAACAGTTAAATAAAAATACATAGGTGTCAATTGATAGCTGATACCAAGAACTCGACCTTTCTCAAAGGTATACTAGGTCGCCTATATCCATATTGTCTCATTTAATAAGTGGAAACTGGTCTGAGTATTGGTCTTGACCTTACTCGTAGTCTTTTTCTGAGACATCGGGGCCATATATGACTCCATCAATTGAAATTTAAAATTAAATAAAATAAAATATTATTTACATTTATATTTTAAAATCAAAATTACAATATACTTACCACAATTTGATGCTAGCGAGCACCTTTATTTTCAACAGTGGTCGAATCATGATACATCATTTTGTAAACTTTGATCTCCGAAATATCGGGTTATTCGACTGCATGTATGAATATAAAATAAACTTTTTACATTTAATGTAATATAAAGCATTTAAAAAATTACATTCCATAAACTCCCTATGTGTACTGAATGTACAACTGCCAGCTGGATGTGACACCTCCTGCCTCTTCCAGTTTTTTAGACCTACCGATGATCTCCACTAAAAACAACCAATCAACAAGTGTGAAAATAATGCCTCATAAACCAGAGATGTAATGTTATCTAGTCAGTGGGCCCGACAAGACTCAACAAACTCTGTAACTCCCACTTTATTCATTACTTTCCTTCTCAAATTATGTAATAAAATGGACTGAAATGTTGACGTTTAGTCCACTTCCAGACCTTGCAGATAGAATCATGCATGCTTTCAACTATGGGATACCATACACCCTAAAATTAATTTATAATATAATGTTATTAATTAAATTAATTTCAAAATAAATATTATTTATTTACATACCATTCAATGATCAAACATATGACACTTAATATTAATGAGAATTTGATCCCACGAGTCCCATGCTTTAGAAAAATAATTTCACAATATAGATCTCCCCAATCCAGTAGCTATAGGCGTAAAGCTATAAAAAATAAAAAATAATCAAACAATTATTATATAAATAAATTATTGAAAACTAACCAAAATACATAGGTATATATACATCTTCACACATGGATATAATTCAAGATGTGAATGTCACATGGGGATAGGGTCAAGAATAATCAATCATGAAAGACCACAACCCCTCCAAGTCCCCCTAGAACCTCCAGTAGTCTGAGGGTCAGATGATCTGACATCCTGCTCATCCAAAGGTAGATCAGATTCATCCAACAAAAAAATATACTCTTCTATATGAAACATTAAATGATTTTTGATAAAAAATAGTTGAAAATAACTATTATATATAGATATATATTATAAATAATTATATCCATCATTTAACTATGTCAATGTTCATCTTCATCATCATCTTCATATATAATGATGCCAATGTCATCTTATTCTTCTTCAACATAATCAATTTCTATAAGAGGTTCAATTTCATCATTTATTATCATTTCAAATTCATTTGAAATATCATTAACATCATCATCATCATAAACCCTTAACTGTGGGGGTTTCATCATCTATATTCTTGTGTCTTCATGAAAAAGATAAATTTTGAGCAGGCTCTTGAAAAAATTCAATTCCTTCCACTTTAACCAAACCACATTCACTTTGAGAAAACTAATATTCATATAATTTAATTTATATTATGATCAACCTATCAATTATCTCTCTTGAAGTAGCACAATATTTTGTATAATAAATTTGATGTGCCTAATGAGATAATAAAAATGTTTCATTTACTGCAATAATAATTTTATATTTAATATCAATGATTTCATGGGACCGATGAACACAGAATCCTCACTCAGTATAAAACCACTAACTTTTAAAACATATTTTTATAATGATGTATCAGATAACATAGTTCAATAATATCTTACAACATAATGTCAATGTCCACTTTGGTTTCTCTATTATAAGATCATCTCAAGAAAACACCACTATTTATGGATTTTTTGATTCCTCGTATGCACGTACATAAAATCGAAAACCATTCACCATATATTCATTATATGATTTAACCATTTTTGATAGTGCGTTACCTAATACACACAATCAGTTATCAATTTTATTAGCATGTTGAGATAGATGAATTTTTTTAAAACATTTATAAATATAACAGATAATATATTGATTTTATATATTAAAACCAAAATAATTTATCTTACTAGTTTTTGAAACTGGTAGGAATATTTTTTTCCTGATGTTCTTCATAAGAAGATACTATAATTTTTGGAAGTTGTTTCTTGATAGGATTACCACATAAACTAAAAATAAAATAATACTAATTTACTATAATTAAAATTATAGAATACGAGCTAGGATTACTCACTGTAATTTTTTTATTCATTTCTTCATAGTTGAGAATTAAAAATTTATGAGCTTTGTGATGTTTATCATCTTAAAAAAATTATTCATGAACTCCACTGATGTGATTTTTAGGATGATTTAAAAATGATATTTTATTTCTCATTTCATCATCAACATTTATCTCATTATGGCCCGTATATTTCTGTTTTGAAGGATATTCAGATTTAATTTAATGAGAGAGAAAAACTAAAATTTCCTCTTTTAATTATGTTTATACAAATGAACCTTCAACCGATGCTTTTTTATGTAATTTTTTTGTTAATTTGTGAATGCATCTTTGAAATGGCAACATATATTAGAACTGTACCATACATCCACACATTTCTTCATGTAGAATTTTTAATCTCAAATGATCCATTGAGTAAGAGATATATAGAGAGAATATTTTTTTCTAGTTTACATATAATTAAAGCAATATATTATTGTTTGCTTCTTAATGAATAATATTCCATTTTTGATGAAAAAATTTCAAAAAAAAATGACATGTCTATTAGTGCATCCCAAATCATATAATTCCTCAAAACTCTTAATCAAATCAACAAAAATCATTCTATTATAAAACAACATTCATTAATTTTTAATAAGGAAATATTACCATTTCTGACACATCTACCTAAATTGGGAGAATATTAATTTTAACGTATAAAATCTATTATCCACTTACAAATTAATAATTTATTCTCTTTTATTAGTGTATAATATTTTTTCTAATTCAATAACTTTTGTGTTCTATCGTTTTTAAGCAATTCATGTTCTCCTCGCCTATAAATTTGGACATGATATAGTCATGCCTTTACATTATCTTTTGTATTACTTGGTGTATCCAAAACTATATGAAATAAACCATCAAAATAGTTTATATAAATATAAATTAAATCAAACATGTGAGGGAACAAAAAATAATACCAATACGTATGATCCTAAAAAATGCTTAATTTTATCCGATTTTGTTTTTTCCCAAACTCATCAATTTTATATGGGATTATTGTTGGTCCAAATGTGATGGGAGGTAATGAAGAGACTATTTATTTTAACATTATACCTAATATCATAGTAAATGTTTTATCTCTTTCAATTGTTTCGTTTCTGAAATGATATTGGTTCCCCTAAAAATGATGATGAGTTGGAAAGAATCTGTTATGAATGTCCAAAAAATATGTTTTTTCTATAAACAAGAATTAATTTTTTTTTCTCTCATACAGTATAAAAATGATTTTGGGACACGTTCACTCCAAGTAGATAACATTATACAAGATGGGAAGTAATGAATTTTCCATATCAATGAATCATTCAGTAAGAAAATTTGTTTCGCAACTACATTAATTGTATAGACACTATTAATACACAAAGAATTTAACTCATAAATCAATGGTTTCAAATAAATATCAATCTTATTTTTTAGATGTACTAGAATTAATAAGTTTATAGAGATATATGGTTCTTTCATCAACATCCAAGGAGGTGAATTTTACATAGATAAAAAGACAGGATGACATGAATACTGGCTAGTGTAAGAAACCAATGGAAAGAAACCATTAGTAGAAATACCCAATCACTTTTTTGTGGAATCTAAAAAAATATGGATGAAGTTGGTCAAAATTCTTCCAATAATCAGCATCACAAGGATGAATAATGTTTTACTTATTGGAAAATTGTTTTTTTCTATGACTTCAATGACGTTGTGTTTTGATATATAAATAATCACTCCAATATAAATATAAGTGGAAAAAATCTCAATTTTTTACAAGAATCAATCTTGACTTTCCTTGTTGAGAATTATCATACCTAAATTTTATACAAGTGGTAAAAATATCCAATAAATTATTATCACCATAATATAAGATGAATTCATTTGAACATGCATGAATCATTGAATAATCAAGACCCAGATTATGAAAAAACCTCTTGATCACATGGAAATTTTTAGACAAAACATTTTCTTTCAGGTAGGTGTGTTTTTAACAAATATAATATCTAATCAAAACAGAAAGTTGACATTTAATTATGTGAGTTAATAAACATATATTTAGTAACTATATTAACTTTTCTTATCTTGGAACCAGGATATATGGCATCCTCAGCAGACTTCAACAACTCATAAAAATGAGGTGGCTCAAGCTCAGCAGTTAAAATAATATGAAAATGAATTTCTATTTGTCTAAAAGATGGACCTAATACATCATGTACTTAATTATGAAACCATACTAGATCTAAAACAAAATTATTAGTATATTCTCTTGAATTGGGTTTACATTGTTGATACCCTAAACATAATTTGTTTGAAAACCAAAATGCAATAAATATCCCCCAAAATTGTCAAATGTTTCAAATGTCCACCAAGAACATTTTTTACAAGGACACATAATTGTTACCACTGAATAAAATTTTGGTTTTAAAGATGCAAAAGATATGAAAAAATCAATACCATCAATGTATACCATATTTAAACATAAACTGTTTGGATTCATAAATTGATTTATCCATACACGACCATCTAATAATGGTTGTTATCAACTTCTTCATTCAACATTTCTCAAAAAATATAAAATAATTAGTTTTTTTGTATAATTTGATTTATGGAAAACATTATTCAAAAATAGAAGACTATTCAATTAATCGTTTCAATAAAATTATAATAATATCTATTATTTCACACTTATTTATTAAAATATTTACACCAATCTACCCCATCTTATAATAATTTATTGTAACACCCCGACCCCAGTTACCCAGAGTCAGTGAATTATTACAAAACATTGACATGATGATAAGGAAATCATTTCTCAAAAGACCGATCAATTTAGGATTATTAGAAATAATATTCACACTTATGTTTAACTTTACAACATTAAAATAAATACAAACCAAATATATTTCATTAGAAACATCCAAGCCTCCTAGATTATTCATGCTGGTCAGTCATAACTAACATCTTCATATCTTTAGAAAATGAAACATAAGAAAGGGGTGAGCTCAAACACTCAGTAAGGGTATGTAATCCAGTGGAAAATTACATAAATATTAAGCATGGTAAATAACTGAAACCAAATGACTTTACCAACAATAAAAATGAATAATTTTATGGAACGAATATGAGGTGAGTAAATAATTCCATAATAAAACATAATCATGGGTATTCTACTAGTCAAATGACCACATGACCCATCAATATTATTTCCATAATGAGGGAATGTATAATGTCGGACATTCTGAAACATTTTTTCAAGGCCTCGGCCAAGACGTCAAAAAATGATTAAGGCCTCATCCTAAACCATAAATCAAATTGGTAAAGGGTCTCAGCCAATTCCACATCTATTTGACTCATTAGACCTACCGATGCATCTTGGAGCTATAGCGGGCTCCACCCGTCTCTTACTAAGTCCAATACATTCCTAATATTAAAAGGTTTAAACATATCATAAACATTCATATTAAAATTAGCATATGAAATGTCAACACTTTAACCATAAATCATGAATGGTGTAAAAATAGAACATCCACAGTCTAACATATCACAAAACCTTCAATATAATATGGATTTTTATATCATAATAAATCAACTCCAAATAAACATAAAATCTATCAAAGGGTGTTGACGTAGATGAAATAAAAACCCTTTTTAGAGAAATATTTCTTTATATTTTGAAATCATTTAAGAGTAACAGAATTATAAAATAAAACATTTACATAGAAAATATTCTTATAATCTTGTAAGGGAAGCTTCTACGAGTTTATAATGGTAGAAAATAGTCGCACCCGCCATATAAGTTAAAAAACATTCTTACCTTAATTTTGTCGAAAAGGTTAAAAAGGACCTTGTTTGGAAAACAAAAAAATATTAATTGTAAACATATTATTAAAAGTAAAAAATTGTATAAATTAATTTAACCCATAGTCTATAAAATAGTAAGAATTTTTCGAATTACATTTTTAGGAAACATGGATGTGTATGATAAAGAGGTCCCCGTAGATAATTACGTATAAACAAACTTGGAAAATCAAGAGATTGTGAAATAAAACTTGAACTTGAACTCTTACTTGGCTGAGGGTAGGTTAAAATACAATATAATGGTTAAATAATTGTTATTAAATTATACAGGAATCATATAAATTAATATGATATCATATATGATCTTTTAACATTGATTTTTTAATAATATCTATCTATTATCATCGCTTCGGGTGTTAACGTATATGTTTTTCTTTATATTATTTTTTATGTGAGCCATATTTGTTATGGATGGGATGTATATTATTCATATCCAGAATGATGTCATGTCTCTAAAAATTATTTTTAATCATCAAATAAAATTTTGTCTTGAATGGATACGATGGAGAATGAATCTCATTGCGTTCGTGGAGACCCTAATCCGTACGTACGCACGAGCGACAATATCATTTTTTTTGATATTAAAATAATATATAATTGGATGGTATATCATATATAATGAATAATTATCATGTTATATTTATTATTTACATGAATTACACATCATTATTATACCCATCCAAATAATTGTGTGTTGAATAAAAATTACACCACGACGTGGAGACGGTAGGCCTCACGTACACACGTATGGTGACATGTCATTCAAAGGATGGATAGAACGCTGAATATGGTTTTACCATTTTTATAATAACATTACATTATATATAATATACTGGAGTTATTATTTTAGAATGGAAATAACAAATAATGAAGAAGTTGAAGAAGAAAGGAACTTGAAAGAGGGTGGTAAAAACATTACTTCTTCTTCGGGTTCTTCCTTTTGATTTGATCAAAAGGGATCCTTAAGATGGCTTTATGATCAAAATAAGGCCTCTAGTGTGAAGTGAGGGAAGTTTAGAGAATATTTAGGCAGGGGATGGCCGAACCAAAATGCTTTTATGGTGTTAAGAATTGGTTATAAGTGGTGTCCTTTTATAATGGGGAGGATGGACTCTTTAGGAAAACCTAAAGTATTATTTTATAATAAATTCATATTAGGTTTCTAATGGATCCAAAGTGGATTATTAAAAGTATAAGGTTTGTATGGGTCTAAATACTTTCAACCAATATATTTTAGATAGGTTTTGGTCATTATATTAAACTTATCTTTTAGTTTTAACTCTTAGTTAATTAGATTGACATTTACCATGTCACATTGTATTTTTATATTATATAGAGAATAAACTTACTATATACATACAAGAGACCCCAAAGTGGTCCATTAATGATACACCTATAATGATATATTTCCTTTGGAAGATACATATATTTTTGGGAATAGAATATCAATTAATAATATAATATTTGTTTTGAAAACTCTTTTATGACAATTTTAACACTATTGGGTATTTTGTTTTTGATAAATTCATAAGAGCATTATTAATACGAACCAAATTCATATAACCAGTAATAATATTTCATATTAACCTTGAAAAATAGTGTAACTAATAAAAAGTATCAAATTACATTTATTTTGATTTTTATAATATCAATTATTTGATTTTTTTCATTAATAAGGAAAATAATGCATCATTATTGTGTCATAAATAAATTTAATTACTAAATGTCTAAAAATTACAAATAAAATACAATTATGTATCAAATCCTTTCAGATTTCTAATGAATATTTATAGTCAAAAATATAACATAGATAACCCTATGTAAAAATTGTTTTTCTAAAAGATATATGCATATGTCATTTTTGTATTTACTTTAACTTAATTAATATAATGTGTCCCTATCATCTACAAGTGGCTCCATGGGGTCCCAAAATCGACCCAAAGATTCCCATGGTCGGAAATGTATCCACCAATAAGGTTAGGACATGTTTTAAGGTAATTTTTATTATTATAATATTATTTTTTTACCCTTATTTACAGGATTTACCCTTTAACGATGGTAAATAAAATATTTACTGAGATAATTATTGAAAATGACTAAAAATAAAAGTTACCTATTTACAAAATTTGGAAATACTTATTCCAAATATGTGATCAATTTTTCGAAATTCAAAACATAGAAGTGGCAGAAAATAATTTAAAATTAATTCTCACTGTCAAAACGAAAAGCGTGTTTTTAAGAAATAATAAATATCAAAAGATTGACATTTGTTTATATCCAGTTTAGTTGTGGAATTATGTCCAAGGACAAAAATTGTATTAAATGGTAAAAAATATATTCTAAATATACTTTAAAACCACTCAAATTCATAATTTATCACTATTAATTATTTTGATTAAAAAAGTTGTTTTTAATTAAAATTTAGTAATTTTCACTATTCATCAAAATATAAATGTTATCCGAAAAGTACCAAAATTTCACCCTAGGATAAATTCGATATTCCAAATCCATAAATGAAGTCCATTTTGAGAGATAAAATTTATAAAATTTCAAAAAGTGTGTATTACTATTCATAACGACTACATTGATTGGTCGTGGTGTGTGTTAGAACTCGATGTTGCGTACAACACATGATACTATATTATTCAAAGAGAAGCGTACCGTGGAAGTTTGGTGTGTTACATTTATACTAATTACCACTAATTATTATTAATTACATATAATTTGTAATAATAATTACTAATTATCGGTTACAAAATTTCTATCAGATTAGCAGCAGATCTTTTTTCTAATGACTCATCCCCACTATCTCGACAGAAATCACATTGAAAATATTTTGAGACATGCGAATATTCATTTCTATATTCAAAAGGATTGATAGAAGGGTGGCCTCACCACAATGCTGTATATTCTTGTGCATACAAAAATGGATATCCATACGTTCGAGGATATTTTTTCATAGTGATTTCACTAGATGAAAGTTGCAAGGAGATGAGTCATCAGAAAAAAGAGCCTACTTTCCCAAAGGCTTATCAACTTTCAACTTTTTCTAACTGAAATCAAAATTGAAAATCTACTCTAATGTATGCATATCTGTTTTCATATGCATGAGAATGTAGAGTAAGATGTCCCCACCGCCCTTGTCTATATTCTCGTTCATAAGAAAATGAATATCCTTTGTGGAGGTCAGATTTTACATAGTGGTTTCAATGGGAGAAAATTACAAAGGGATAAGGCATCAGGCAAAATAGATCTGCCAAACCCCAAGAAATTTGGCCAATTTATTACAATTTGTTAAAATATATTACAATTTCTTGCTAATTATTTTTAAATAATATCTAATTATTTCTAAATATTTATAATTATTTATAATTATTAATTTTTTTTACAAATTATTAATATTTAATAATAATTATTATAAATTTATTACTACTTATTACAAATTATTAAAAATTAATTTTATTATTTTATTTAATTACTAATTACTAATGGTTACAATTAATTACTTATTATTACAACTTATTACTGATTATTTCAATTTATTACTAATTATCAGAATTTATTTATTATTATAACTAATTATTATTTATTATGAATTATTATAAATTATAGTGAATTACAAGAATTGATTACGAATTATTAGAATTTCTTTCTAATTATTATGAATTATTAATAAATATTAAAAAAATTTATGATGTATTGCTAATTTATAAAGATTATTTGGAATTATTAATAATTATTAGTATTTATTACTAAATATTTAAATTTATTACTAATTATTACTAATTTATTACTTATTATTAGAGTTCATTACTAATTATTAGAATTTATTATTAATTGTTTGATTTTTTTTCTAATTATAAGTAGTTATAAGAATTTGTTACTAACTATTAGAATTTAATACTAATTATTAGAATTTATGACTTATTATTAGAATTTTTTAATATTTAATATAATTTATTACAAATTATTTAAATTTATTACTAATTAATAGAATTTTTTACTAATTATTACTAATTATTAGAATTTATAACTAGTTACTATAATGTATTAGTAATTATTAGAATTTATTGCAAATTATAACTAATTTTTAGAATTTATTAGTAATTATTGAAATTTATTTATAATTATTATTAATTATTATAATTTATTTCTAATTATTTGAAATTATTACTAATTATTTAAATTTATTTGTAATATTTATATTTTATTATTAATTAAAACTAATTATTAGTGTTTATGTCCAATTATCAGAATCTAATACTAATAATTAGAATTTATTACTAATTATAAATAATTATTAGAATTTTTTGTGAATGATTACTAATTATTAGAATTTAGTACTAATTATATCTATTTATTGCAATTCATTACATATTATTAGAATTTTTTACTAATTATTAGAAAATGGTTCTAATTACTAGTATTTATTACTATTTATTAGAATTTACTACTGTTTATCACAAATTATTATAATTTTTTTACTAATTAAAAAATAATTTTTAGAATTTATTGCAAATTATTACTAATTTTTTCAATTTAGTACTAATTATTGCAATTTATTACAAATTATTGCAATTTAATAATAATAATTGAAATTTATTACTAATTATTACAACTTATTACTTATTATTACTAATTATCAGAATTTATTACTAATTATTAATAATTATTTTAAATTGTTACTAATTATTAGAATTTATTATTAATTATTAGAATTTATTACAAATTATAACTAATTATTAGAATTTATTACTAGTTATTAGAATTTCTTACTAATTATTAGAATTTATTCCTAATTATAAAAATTTATTGCAAATTATTATTAATTATAACTAATTATATGAAATTATTACTAGTTATTAGAATTAGTTACTAATTATAACTAATTATTAGAATTTATTATTAATTATTTGAATTTATTAGTACTTATTATAATTTATTACTAATTATTACAATTGATTGCAAATTATTAGAATTTATTAGAATTTATAACTAGTTATGATAATTTATTACAAATTTTAAATTATTATTAGAATTTATTACTAATAACTAGAATTTATAACTAATACTTATATTTTTTTACAAAATATTTGAATTTATTACTAATTATAATTAATTATTTAATATATTACTAATTATTAGAATTAATTGATAATTAATTTCATTTATTACTAATTATTTGAATTTATTCCTAATTCTAAGATTTTTTTCATAATTATTATAATTTACACTTAATTGTTAGAATTTATTCCAAAATATTACTAATTATTACAATTTATTACGTGTTATTACAATTTATTTCAATTTATTTGTAATTATTACAATTTATTACTAATTATTGTAATTTAATACTATTTATTAGAATTAAATATTAATTATTAGAATTCATACTAATTATTATTAATTAATAATAATTAATACAATAACTATTAATTAATACTAATTTATTGAAATCGTAGTTAATTATTTGTAAAAATAAACATAAAAATGATTAATAAAACTATATAATCCTAATTTAATTTAACTACAACTAATTACCAAAAAATATAACTAAAATAAATAATGAATTAAGAAAAAAATATAATAAATTGAAGCATTCGAAGGATATAAGTTGAAAACAATGCACCGAATTAAAATTTAAGAGATTTAAAATTTTTAGAGAAAATGTTCCACTAGAGAGAGAGGGGAGAAGAGAATTTAGTGGAATGAGGAAAAACGTATTAAGGTATATATAGTTTAGATTAGTTGAAATGAGCTTATTTACAATGAGATTACTATAAAAAATAGAACAATTTGCGATGGGACCTGTCGCAAATGTGCACCGGTTATAGTCTTCTGTGATGGGCCCCGTCGTAAAAGACAACCTTCCAAAAAATTATTTTCAGCGGTATATATATCCAGTCGCAAATACTAAAAATGATGATGGGTATTTACAATGGGCTATAGTAGGCCGTTTAAAATACCCTTTCACGCGGTTTGGAGGGCAATTCATGCTCAACCTTTTCCGATGTGAACCGAATCCCAATCACAAAAAAAACATTTTATTTGCGATGAGTCGGTTCTCCCGTCGAAAAAATCCCTTTTGATGGACTATTTGCGACGGGTCAATGTGTCGTCACAAATTACCCATCGCAAATGCCCACTTTTCCCTTAGTGTTAATGATGTTTATCTAAGTAACCCTAGGACCTCAGTCATTTGTGGATGTCTGATATGGCTGGATTGGTAAGGATATGTGATGTACTTGAGAAGTCGACAAAGAAAATCTTTGGTGGTTAAGGGAGGATGGACAAATAGTGTGAATGATTTGTGATGTTCTTGAGGTTTCTGGGTATAATATCTTAGATGTAACATTTTTGAGGTTCCAAAAAGATGGGTCACCTCACGTTTGTTGATATATATGTGATTGAATGGAGGTTATATGATGGGGTTCCAAAGTTGAGTGTCGTAATTATATTTTTGGTGACATATAAACAAAAATAAAAATTTTTCTTGGTTTTTATATATTTATTTTCTTGTAGAGAGGGTTCAGGTTCCAAGTGTAGGATATGATCAATGAATAATAGTGGCTAGATAAATTGTTCTGAGTTGAGGATGAAACTCCTCAGTTTTATTCAAAATTGGTTCTAGGAAGGGTATAGTTCCCTGCCAACTTCTTATATTCTAATGATGAATATATTTCCCTCAACTAATTTATTTTGATACATATATTGATGGTGTCTTATATATTCTAGTGGATGGTGTGACATGTTATGATATATTTTGATATTGGTGGAAGAAGATACCATCAGTGTTTTAAGGTTCTATGGTTGGAACTTGATGGCCTCACAAGTATGTTTGATGTGTACTGTGTTTTTTGTTTCAAGATTTCTATGTTTCATGGGAAACACTACACCCAATATGTAAATTCATATTGTTTCACACCAACTTTACTATGACATCACACAATATTGGAACAGAATTGGTAATATCTTCTAGGTCACCGGATGCACACCCATCCATCTTAGATTAAAATGGTTTTATGTACATGGGTTTCCATTCAAGATTGTTCAGAGGGCCAGCGTAATACTTTGATCTATAAAAATGTTTCAAATAGGAGGTTATTGAGTATTATGATTTGGGAGGTTAAATTATGTGAGATGGCCCAGAATGTGATGCATTTTCTAGTTATTATTCAATATGCGTACTGGCTAATGTTCCAATAACTAATATGACTATTCAATGTTTATCTAAAACAACATGTTTTGTATTACTATATTACATAGATTGGTTATTACATTATATTATTAATTATGGTATCATTTAGGGATCATGATTTTATATATACAGGTTTTATTTTGATGATTATTATAGGGACAAATCATGATGATTTTTTAATAGATTTTACAATACACTATGGGGCATGTTTTAGATGGTATAGTATTCCCATAACTGTTTTAGGTCCTGTCTTATAGTTAGAATCCTTTAAAATTCATGAAGGCATACCTGAGGCATTGTGGAATCCTTGACAATGGGGTTTTCAAGCAATCTAGTCAGGAGTGATAAAACATCCCCATCATTTAATTGACTAAATATTGGAGTGCTTCTTTGGACATGACTAATATGTGTATTTACATGTAAATTCTGGATATTATCATATTCCAACAGCACAAAATGACCAACCACAAATCATGTTCCCATGTGCGTATCAAACATTCAGGAATTACTACATATTCATTCAATATATGAAATTTAACAAGACCTTTTTAGTGGTTTGTAACAAAACAATTTCAATGGATGGTGTAAGAGTTTCTAACGATATTAATAATTGATATTCTATTTTAGATATGGTCCTTCGAGTTGTGGATAAATAATCTTGAATGGGATCAAGACTGGTTTGTGGAGACACTTCTTGTGTTATATTAGGAGAAAAGATATTTCCAGGTAATAAATTAAATTTTTTAATCTATAGTATATCCTAAGATAGAATTAAATTATACCCCTCTAAAATCAATGTAATCTTCAAGTTATGAGAGAAAAAAACATCATGATATCTAAGAGATTTCTAGGGAAACTCGGTGTAATGTCCCGAACTATTATAAATAATATCTCCCTTTTTATTTAATTTAATGTCTTATGATTAATATGGTTATTTAAATAACATTCCGTTAATTTTATTTATAAAATTCTATTGGATTTAAATGACTGTTATTTATATTTACCATTGATAATATAACCACTTAAAAGTGATCACATGATAAGTTCCAATATATGGTTTTAACACATCTAATTTATGTAGAAAATGAAGTGATGGCCTCAACCCGTAGGATCATACCCTTTGAAGCCCATTTATATAATCTTTTAAGGGAGGTACCATTTCTGTGATATTCCCTTTTCCTAACCAAATTTTATACCCAAAAACATAAGCATGATCGATACCATTTACAGGAAAAATTCAAGCTCATTGAGATCATGACCCAAACCATGTTTATTGAACTACCACATAATCGTCCCACCATTTCATAACTTACCCTTAAAGAGTATTCTGGTGTATTAAATGGATATGTAACAAGACCCTATCTATATGAGTGTGAATTTTATTTTTCTTACAATAATGAATATATTTCAATCCTATTTTTGATACTTTAAAAAAATTATTTTGATTCAGTAATACACAAATTATATATTTAGTATGTATTCAAAGTCAATTATGAATTATATTTTGGTGAATTAATGAATATTTTAAATAAATAATATTTTAATAAATATTATTATTAAATAAATTTTACCAAATATAAATGATCATATAATTTTTATGAAGTTAAATGTAATTTTTATAACAGTTCAAAAAAGACTTATAGTTAAAAAACAGCTCATTTTCAATAAATGTTGGTTTTTATTTAAAAAGTGTAAATTTAAATATTTATAATAATATTTAGATAAAATTCATTTATTTTTGGAATTTGGACTTCAAAATTATCTATTGGTGATTTTTTCATAATTTTCTAAGATATTAGTATTTTCAGGAAAAAAACAAAACCCCATATAAATAAACATTGTGTTTTATGACATTAAAATGAAAAAAATGTTAAGTAATAAGAAATATAAATATAATAAATGATGAAATATTTTTTTCCTTTAAAATTATGTAAATTTATGTTTATTAAACTTATTTTGTAAATCCATTCTGAATCTTCCAAGACTTATAATATATTTTAAGATTATAAAATCATTTCTTTATAAGTGTGATATAACTCCACATCAACAAGGGTACTATATTAAAATGAAAGGCCCTTTTCTATATAAAATATTAAAAACCTCATTAATTTTACTGAAAATGGTGAGAAACCCCTTGTATGGTGTATGGTTCTAATATTTTATAATGTAGAATCCAAAACCAAAATAATAAATAAATATCCATCTTTTCCTATATAAACCCACAAAATATACCTTTTATCTTAACTAAAACCCCATATAGGATGTACTTACCATTTACACCTCTCTGTTTAGTCCTCCAAATTCTCTCTAAGATTTCATGTATCCCCTTCTCAAGCCTTTGGTTTCACACACTCAAGTAAGGGGTCCTCCCATTCCTCTCATCCATTCAATTCAAGCTCATTATTTGAAATTAGCATTCTTAATTTCAATTTGATATATTATCATTAATTTATAATCATAAACATAATATAAAATCAAATTTATATGAATTTTTTAACAACTATCATCTCCTGTTTTGACCCTAACATAAGCTGTTAATATGCAGAAATTCTTTAAGTGATCATCCACTCTCCACTTTTATCAAGAATACCTTTTATGTTATAACTTTTTGTTTACATTTTAAAATTATTGGATATGATATTACATAATCCCATTACATTAAATTTCAGGTAAAAATTATGATATCATCCATTCACATTAATTAATCACCCCATTATCATTTATTTACACCTGTTACCATGCTGCAATTTTGTAATGATTCTTTTCTCTATTCATTTTTCTTAATTACCTTATGTCTTATATTTATAAATTTGTAATGATTGGATATGCTTTTTTGTTTACCTATTACTTCCCATTTTATGTCCAAATATTTATAGTCCTCTATCATATCCTCAACCATTTCTTTGATTTTTTAATTAATGTTGTTATGTATCCAAAATATCACATAGAATTTCTATTGAAAAACAATTGTGTAGTGAATACCATAATCATTATTACATAAATGGTATTCACCTTTATGAACATATACTTAATTATTGGGAACATGCATATATTTATTCTAAATTCCATGATCATGGAATAAATTATGATGATGAATGAATTCATCTTGTATGATATATGCAGAACACTTAAGAATGAGAATGAAATGCTTGAGATTAATGAACCTAGATTGAGCTCCAATGAATTGGGTAATGATATGTATCATGATATGTACTTTTGGAATAAGGGTGTACATAATTCTTTTTTGGAACTATGTCCACCATTAATTCTTTGTGGTTTATCCTTCACCTATATGTCTTATTCAGTGTTTGAATTTTTTTCCACATTTACCATGTTACGATTTTCTTACTAAATGATGAATTATAATTCATGTCCAAATTTTTCCTCATTGATATGCCTATTTTATAACAGGTATACCATATTCAATGTTTATTCCCTTACTAAGATTTATATATCACCCCTTTATTATGATTTTACACTGGTTATCCCATTGTAGTTTTATATTCAAAGGATTATTTTGAACATGTCAAAGATGTTTTCAATAAAGAATATTAAGGATGTTTTTAGTAATGTTTTTGTATACCATGTCCTTGATGTTATTATATGTACCTAATTCCAAATTACACTTGACTTCTCAAACATCTTGGTTGTATTACATGCAATATTATTAAAGAAATCTAGTATTAATGATTAATAATGAGAATGGTTGTTATATTTCAGACTATATCAATGGATGATCAAAGAATTATCATAAATTGATTACCCACATCATTATTGTATAGGAAATTATGTCATATTTTTTTTAATGGAAAATGAATGTTGTTATTTACTGTTCTAGATACTAGATTTATCATTAATCCTGTTATATTCCTTCAAACATAGAGGAACCTATGACCTTTTTTAAAATTATAGCATTTATCCAGTGGTATCAGTTCATAGGTAGAAGTGAGGTGGATTTTCCTAGCCAAAAAACTTATTCGAGTAAAATATAGATTGAGTCCCAAATACACAATAAAATAATAAAAAAGGAAATACTTTTATTGGTCTTTTATCATTTTTGGTTTACTCCACACCTCATTATATTTAATAAGGTTGTCTACACTGTCTATGTTATATTAAAATATGTTCCATATAAGGTATATACAAATCAATGATTAATTAGAATTACTCTATTATCTAATAAATATCGGTATTGAAATTTTTGGGAATTTGGTTTCAATATATGGGTCACCAAAATTCATTCACTACTAGAGTTTCCTAGACTATCAAAAGAATAATTATGTGTAATAAGAGATGAATTTATATATGAGAACTTATTTTTAGTTGAACTCACATAAATACCCAGGTTCATAGAGATTTTAAACAACATGGATACTAGATTCATGTTCCAATATTTATCTTACATGTAATTGTACAATTTTTTTTTCTAATGTTCATAATTATTTATGGGAAAACACATTACACATAATTTAGTGTAGTGATATGATAATTTGAAGGTAAATACATAAAAGAAAAATTCCCATTTTGTCAGAAATTATTCATCGATCATCAACAAGAGGAAGCAATAGTGTAGATAAGACTATCAAAAAATTTTGAAAATTTTATTTTGTTAGGAAAACATTAAATTTAGTTGAAATAGATTTTATGGATTTGTGTGATAGTTTTCAAGGAAAAAAACATTAATGTAAGTGATGTGATTCTATAACACATCACTATATAAGATAACGTGTCCTAGGTTTTCAAAATCATCATTGTAGTTCAATTTCTTTATTTTTCCTCCACACATATATATTGGTGTACATTTATTACATCTCTATGTGGGTTAGTGTTGAGGCTAATGTATTAAATATTGAAAAATAGTGAATAAAATATATAAGTATAACCGTGTTTCTCAATTTTTTTTTACAAAATTCTAATTTTTGTGTGAGGAAAAAATTTGAAAATAATTTTAATTTTTCGAATGTTTTAATGAATAATATTGATAGATATATTACAAGAACTATGTAAAATTTATAGAAAAGTGGGTAGGTAATTCTATCAAATAATGAGATGAGCTTTCTCTAAGAGAATACTTTAGGATCAAATTGGAATGATTGTATATAAAAAATTTACGATGCTTTGTTGAATTATCAAATGAATCATTAAAACATATTCATTAACTCAGTTTGTATAAATAGAAGTAACCATATAGGAAAATTAATAATGAAAGAAGGAAAAAAAATTTAGAAGGGTAAATTTTCTATATGAATCCCTTATATATTTTCATCGAAGGGATGTATCTTCACTCCGGTTTTTATTATAAAAATAAAAATCCAAAATATACTTACTATGACTTTAGAGAAATCAATTTCTAGAAAAGAAAAACCTTGTTGAAATAATTGCGAAATCCATGATAGCTAAATTACAAACCATAATTTCCCTTCCTGGTTATCTTACACATAGATCATCTACATAGGTTATTAATAAACCAAATATTTTCAATTATTTTATTCTGAATTTAATTTTTTTTAATCCCACCAAAGTGTTATTTCAGGGAATATTTTCACTTTTTATATTTTTTGAATTATTTAATCTTAATTCCAAAAATGGATTATTTTAGAATATTAATATTTCAATTTATTTATGTGATTCGGCCATAACAGTTTTTAAAATAATCCAACCTAGAAAATTAATGATATATATGTTCCTATACTTGATGGGATTTATTTTATTCTTCATGAACCAATGATAAATTCACCATTTCGAGACCCAAATATAACTCAGAATTCTATCCTCAATAATAGTGCATAGATCTGGATAATTATACATTTAGTCCCATAACTCATAAATGGACTAACCATTTGAGATAAAATTTATCACGGATAAATAACACATCAAGAGGACAAAATTTCAGTAAGTTGCTAGAGTGTTATTCTTATGTTTTCATGGCCAAAAATTTGATAGAACTTGCTACATTGAAATATTAATTGTTAGCTGAATAAAAAAAATTATCTCAGTACGTTGGCCATAAATAATTCTATACATTTTTAATAAATATTAATTTATTTTTTCATATAGAGGATCATTCTAGGATAAACTTCAATGTAGGGACTATTTCTACATTTGGTCATTTCTCTGGTTATTCATGGACATGCATTTTCTAGAATTAATTGGAGCCAAAATTTTAACCTCTTTGCCTAATAAAATATATCCTTTATTCATTTAAATTTTTCGGAAACATATACGTATCATTAGTTTTTGATTTTATATAGTTTAGTGTTTTATTTTATTTCCATTTTGTAATTCTATTTCATGTTTTAATTTAAGTGTTATCCTTTATCTCTTATTTTTTGTCTCTTGTTTTCTCCCTCTATTTTATTCTTCATTGTGAACTCTTATGCTCATGATCAAGAGTTGTTGACCCGAGGATGTTCTTGGGGGAGTAATCTAGTTATGAACACATGTAATTAAACCATACTGATTAATTTTCATTATTTTATAAGAGTTATTCTGATGGTTATCTTAGTGGGATAGGCGCCTTTGTGTCTCTACAGGTCACATGAGATTTAACATTCGCTTATGCAATATTTTCCCTCGATCATGGAGTTGGATGTGTGGTCTCCCATAGATCATTAAGAAATACATATATTCACTATCATATTCATAAGTGTATTTTTATTCCTTATATATATCAAATTTATTATGTAAGCTTTAAAACAATTATGAGACGATGAAATTTCCATCTTGATGATTCAATTAGAAAATTTTTCTTTTCTCCTAAAATCATTTTGTTTGCATTCATTGTGTTTGAATTTCATTTGAATATTAAATGTTGGTTTTTTATTCGTATTTATCAAATAGAAATTTATGTTCATTATATTTCATTAATTAATAAAGTAAGAAAAGTGAAGTTGATGTAGTGAGTGATTGACTGTAATAGCTCTTCAATAGAATGACCTAGGCCAGACCCTAAGCTGCACTTAGTTATAGATATTTGTTGAGAGCATATACGTTAATGAATTATCAAATTGGATCTATTTTTGGGGGTCAAAGTGGTATTCACCCAATATTTTATGGAAAGTTTGTAAATAATTATCATTTTATTAAAAAAACACAAAAAATTACAAATTAAAAAAAATGATATTTTTGTTCATTAGGTCTTCCAATTAAAATTTTATGCATGGAATGAAAAATCCTAGGTTCCAAAATAAGTTTATAATGAATTTTACTCTGTATAAATGTATTACTGATGTAGTGGAAAACATGAAGATAAAAATATGGTTGATAACTGAATATGTACATGCGTGTCAAGTGAAACACTAGTAAAAACCTAAACATAATCCTAAAGCATAAAGAGTTGCGAAATTGATTTCACCAATAATTTATTATGTTAAAGAACATGAGGTGACTGAGAAAGAGATTATAAAAGAACTAATCACATCATCCCACACTCAAACATTGGTTAAGTAGGCCTAGGAATAAAACATCCCAATTTATATAATTATGGTAGATAAATATTTTTTGGAAAAATCCATCAATTTCATTGTTGAAGATAACCTAAAACATGATCTTTCCATACATGATAATAAAAATTCGACAACACTCAACCCCTATATTTCTTTCTAAAATGATGTGGAATATGAACCTGTTGATATTGAGTTGCAAATGTTTCTAATAAAAGAGATCCATTTCTATGCTGACTTACTTATTGGGGTATAATTATTGATTGATACATCATGTTATATAATAATCAAACTGAATTGTTTTCTGAATTCCCCTTTTATAAAATTGATGATACAATGAAAATAAATAAAGATGTGAATATTAATAAAAATACTACACAAGTGGTGGTGATCATTGAAGAAGTATTTAAGGAGATGGTGTTGGGGTTAATACCCCCTCTAGCATAATTTACGTATCATATGGAGGGGGACAACGTAGAAGTTAAAAGGTAGTACTCCTATTTTATTTCCCCTACCACTCTTAAACTTGAATTATTTATTTATTTTTTCTTTGGGTATAAGAAATTTATTATCTTATTTTGGTTTATCCATTATATATGTTTACTTATAGACACTCTGGAAATTCATATGTGGTGGTTTATCTCAATGAAACGTCATCCACATTCGGATTGGGGATAAACTGCTGCAAGCGCATGACTAGTTCCAATAGAAACCTAGCACCCACTTGAGGGTTAAACCAAGAATTATCCATTTTCTATACCCTTTATCAATCATTTTAATTAATTTTCTTATGTATTTTCATTTAATTCGTGATGTTTTAAAGTGGTATTTTCTAGGATCTTGAATCATGGTTTCCATTGAAAAATAAATCATTTTATTTCTTTTTTTAAATTTTTATACCATATTTAAATTGTATATGAAAATAGTTATGGATAATATTTGAGATAAAACTAGGGTATTAAATGGATTATGACTTGAGGAAAGATTTCAAAAAAAATTAGGAATTTTGTGTGTGATTTCATTTTACCTTCCACATTTTTTTCTTCATTTTTCATGCTTTCATTTGTTATATGATTTTAAGATTCATGAACAGAATCGAGTACCATTATAAAACTAAAACCCACATGGTATTTTTGTCAAATTTATTAATTTGAATAATTGAGTATTTTAATGATTTATGTATTGATTTTTTTTCTTGTTTTCTTATATTTTTATTTGATAATGTTTGATTAATTATGAAACTCTTGGGAACTAGTAATGTCTGAATTGAAATTATTTCCTAACATGATAGGTTTATATAAATATTTGAAATATAATTAAATTTTCTATTTCCTTGAGACCATTGATAAATCTTAGGTGATCTTGAAAATTCGGCTTTTATTTTTTCAAAGATGTTGAAGTTCATGGAATGTGTTATGTATGATTGAGGCACCACATTGAAAGCCATTTTTTCAGTGAACTCTTATTTTGGATTACATTTTCATCTAACCCTTTTTAAGACCTCAATATCTATAAAATACCTTGTTATAAAAGAAAATTACAATCCATTTATTCATTTTCAACCTTTTGTAGATGCTAAATCTAATATTTTTGTTCAATTCAAGTGCGGGGGAGGGGAAAGATGAACTGTATTTTTCATTCATGATGAATCTAATTAAAATGAGTAAAAAGTGTTTCCATATTTATTGATTATTTGGTGGAATAAAATTCATGAAGGAAATATGTTTGGGAGTACCGAAATATAATTAAACATATGGGCTGGGTGTTCACTATTTTTTTTAAATCAAAATAGGCTTATCTTTTCCTCAAAAAATATGATTCTAAAGAGAAATATATGTCCAAATTCAAGCAGAAACAATGCTAAAAATTTGGGAAATTAGGGATTAAATTTATCCCTGATTGTTAACTTACAAGATTAAAATTCCCATGGTTATAAATGTGTGTTTGGTGGTGATTCATTTTTTAGTTGATTGATGAGAAAACCATTTGTGAGAAAAGTTTCTTTCATGCATTTACTTCACGGTTGATATTAACCCTTCTCGTTTTTCCATAGATATTTTCAAATTTATAACCTACCAACCCTCTGCTTAGAAACAACCCAATAGTAATATCTCATTATAGACACATTTTTAGAAATTCAATAATAGATACTAGCAGTATGGAATGCCAGTGGATATCACACATTTTCTTGAGAATGAGAAAAACTCCACATTAAAAATTCTCGAGTGAAGAGAGATATATTTTTAAGGAGGTAGGTACTAAATGAATGTGTGGAATTACAATATATTGAATTTATTTTTATGATTAGTTAGTATTTTTATAATTTTTATCCTTATAGAAGGCATTATATTTTCATTGTAATGATAATTGAGTTGTGTTGTCATTTATGATTTGGGAGTTTGTTTTGACCATCATAGAAGATGATTTCACAGGAGTACAATGTTTACCTGTGGGTAAATTGATAAAAAAATATTTCTAATTATTTTATTTTGAATTTCGTTATTTTAATCCCACTAATGTGTTATTTGAAGGGAAATTTTCACATTTTTCAGTTTTATAGTATTTTTGGAAAAATTATAAAAATATCATATTTTGTAATTTATCTAATTTAATTTATTTAGGTTTTTAGGACATACAATTTTATTTAATAAACCAAATTTCAAAATTACTCATTTTTAGGATTATATACTCTATGAGATTCATTTTATTTTTTAGGGACCAATGTTTAATCCACCATTTGGAGGCCCAAATCCAGCATTTATGTCCAGTCTAAAAAACGGTTCACAGATCCAGATAATTTTTTAAGCCTATATATCATAGAAGGATGATCTATTTTATATAAAATTTTACATGGAGCAATATAAATTATAGATGAATAATAATAATTATGGTTCTTGATCCTGATTTCTATAATTTTTAGCATTGTTAATTCATTGGAACTTGCTGAATTGGAATAATAGCAGTCAGCCAAGGGAGAATAAATTCACTCAGTATATTAGCCATAATTCATTCATTATGTGGCCAATCAAGTTGAAAATTTATTCTTGATAGAGAAAAATAATAGAAATAACTGTTAATAATGGAATATTTTCACATTCGATCATTTAATGTGGAATCCATGTGCATACAAGTGGTGGGCATATTTAGTGCCAAACTTTTCACATCTTTGCATATTAAAATGTACTGCTTCTTATTGTTAAAGTGTTGGAAAACATGGGGTAGGATTTGTTACACATTTTATATAGTTTAGTTTTTAATTTTATATTAATTTTATAATTTAATTTCATGTTTAAATTTATGTGTTCTTTTTTATATCTTACTCGGTATCTATTTGGTTTTATTCCCACATTTTCTTCTTCATATAGAACTCTTATGCTAATGATTATGAGTTGCTGACTAGAGGAAGTTCCTAAGGGAGTAATCCCGAGTGGATCCCAATCCTTGGATCTATCATTCATAATGTTTATTATTTTATTATAGTTATTATATTGGTGATCTATGTGGGAAGGGTCCTTTGATTCTCCACTTTCCACCAGAGGTTTAACTTTCACTTATGTAATATTTTCTCTCGATCAAGGTGGAGGATATGCAGTCACTTAGTGATCTTTGAGGGAACCATATATTCAAAACCATATGCATAATAGTATGTTCAGGTATATGTTGAATAATTTTCATTAACTATAATTGAAAATAATTAGGAGATGATGATTGTTTAATATGGTTGATTCTCTTGGAAATATTTCATTTCTCCATTATTCATTATGTTTTCATTCACTATGTTTGAAATTAATTTTTATATTTATTATTTTATATTTATTCTTATATTTAAAATATACAATTTGGTTCATTTTATTTCATAAATAAAAAATATGTAAAAAATTGAATTTGATGTAGTGAGTGATTTATCACAACAGCTACTCTGGAGAAGGACCTAGATCCGACCCTATGATGCACTTAGTTATAAATATTTTTGATAACATGCTTGGAAAAACTACATCATTGAAAATATCTTTTATGAGTATAAATTAGTATGATATAATCATATAGTCATTAACTATATAACCAATTTGTAAAATCAACTTAAAAACTATGTTTTTCTTAATACTATTTATTTTTCATTCTTATATTAAAATTAAACGATATGAATTTTTGATATCAATATACATTATAATAAATTAATATATATTAAATATATATTCCTTTCTAATAAACTTGAATAAAAATAATTATCCTTTTGAAGAAACGATTTATCAATATCAATAGTTTTCTATTATATTTTTTGATTTTATTTCAATTTTGAATTCAAAAAATTTAAAAAATGAATTTCACAAAAATGATATAATTTTTTGATTTTTTGGTTATATTATATTAAGTATAATTATAATTATTTTTTATTAAATATTAACATATTAGGTGATTATTTTAAAATATTATTTTTGAAAACATCATCGATTTTATAACATCACATTAATATAAGAATAAAAAACAACAAAGTAAACCATTTTCTTGAAAATATATATGCATGACCGCCTCTCCACAAAGTGTACCCCTCCTGGGCCAGCAATGTGAGGAGGGAGATAATGACCCCCGAGTCCTGCCTTTAGTAGGCCTCAGGATGGTGACTAGCATCGAGGGTATAGTAATACACAAATGGGAGGCATTACCCTCTAAGAGAACACATTTGGAAGAGAAAGACAAGATAGACAAAAATCAACTCCAACTCAGAACTGAATTATAAAAGAAAACCTAAGTGACCATATGTATTATCATGGAAAAGTACTACAACTAAAAAAAAGAAAACTACAAGTACCCAAAAGAAAGTAAAAAAATTTGCCACTCAAAGCCCGAACAGCTCCTGCAACCCCAAGCTAGTAGAAACCCGCTTGATCTCCAACCATCTCCAAGTGACATGAAAAACTGTTATATATACATAGGGTGAGTATAACATTATACTCAGTAGGATTCTCCTCAATGCCTCTCGTTCAAAAGTAAAGAATGAAACCTAAAGCACAGTGAACAACAATTGAAACTAACTTGTCACCAAAACAGGTATACTAAGTTCCTAAACTCACCATGGCTAATCTCACCACGTAACGCATACAAGAATATAACATATAATAATGAATATCAAGTGTACCCCGCTACTAATTCACCACTGGTTTTCCTCTTTTCCCTAACGACATACGTCATGTGCATCTCTCTCCAATGGATTGCCCGTAGACACCTAGGCTAAGCTCCATAATTTACACCACGTGCACCACAAAGGTTTTCCCGTAGACACCTGGTCAAAGAACCACAACATCCTCACAACCAAAAGTAACCATGTAGTTTCCAGGAGCCACTACAGCTTGCATAACGTGTATCATATGTCAGGTATTATACCTCAAGCCATTACAGCCCATACACTATGTAAGGATCCTCAAGCCATCACAACCTATACAAGTTACACCAATAGTAGTCCATAGGATACTATATCAAAAATATATGTGTGTGAATAACCACAAGCCATTAAATCCCCCTACACACATATATATGGAAAACTAACTATTGTGCCTAATGACACTAGTATCTACCAAGAGATGAGAGCAGGGTCAAATTCGCTAGTGAGCCATTCATCCTCCCACTGGAATGTTGGGGAAAACACCCCCCTAGGGCTAAGAATCCCTGGGGTGTCAGTTTCCCTTATTGACAGGGTGGAGTAGCATATAGAAAAACCCAAAGTACAGAATATATTATAACTCACTACCACACTATGTTCATAACCTAGTCTTAGTCTCAATTGCAGCTAACGTCTCTCAGACTCTGGGCTTCTATTTCTAAGACTAGGTATCCTATAAGCACACAACCAATTAAAGAACTTCATTACATAACTTCATTCCCTTTTTCATTAATTCCACATTATGTTAATTTACTCTTTACACATTAATTAAACATGAAAAATTCCACATAAAAAAATAAAAACATTACATCAATATCCCACTGTCCTCTCAAAAGTTCTCAACCTCATCATTAAGTTTCAAATAAGTCCAACCCCATCGGTTAACATCATTTATTTAAACATTCATTACTGTATTACATTCCCATATTCCCAGGAACTCTAGAAAATCATCCTATTCTACTAAACAGAAGGGGGCTCAACACGGTGAGTAGATGTACTACCCGTCGATTCTTTGAAGCCTATAGAAAGAGCGTAGACTCATTCTCCCGGGAGAGGCTAAACACGGAAAGCACGTGAAATACCTCATGTGTCTTCACCTCTTTTGGAAGAAGGGTAAGCAAGACCAGCTTCCATGTGTCATGGGGAAAAGTAAAGAAGATAATCAACCAAATAATCGACAAGCATCCAATAACCACATACATCCCATCTCTTCATTCCTAGTGTCCTCCCTAACACCCACATGCATAAACCAATGAATCTTGTCACTCTAGGCGTCATCTTCTGCTACAACCAAAAACGCCTCTATGCCTCCACATATCAGAACACCCCCCTAGGGTCACATTATAGCACAAGTAGCCGGAAAAACAAACATCACATTGAATTGGGCTCTTGGACCTTTTACAAGGCATCCAGCCTTTAAACAACAAGTACCAATAGATTTTAGGTTTATCAACCAACTTAATTTAACACGTACATCAGCATCAATTTGATTAACATCAATTTGGATCAACAACCACAACAACAACAATCTAATTCATTTACATGCCTCTTTATCTTTAGGGAAGTAATTTTCAATTAATTACGGCTTTACTTTCTTTATCAATTTCATCAAGAACGACATGCTAACAAGCAAGGGATAGATATCACACTATCTAGAAAATCAATAGGTGAACCGTTATCACAGTACAAAGCAACAACTTGTGATCAAACCAATTCTTTTAATCCGGTTCAATTATTTAAATAGGTCAATTTCATTGTGATCCAAAGGGCTAAATCATGCTATCTCTACGATTGCACATAAACAATTAGAGAAGCCACGAATCCCCTACCTTAATGATTTTCGAGGAAAACCACAACGGTCGAAGAATGCCCAAGGAACTAGGTCAATTCTCCATGAATCCTCTTTAGATCTCCTCTCCTATCACAACCAAGACCAAAGCTCATCATATTTGGTATCCACATATTTAGATCTACCAATAACGGGCATAGATCTAAGAAACCGAGAGAAGAGGAGGAGTAGATCTAAGTAGATCTAAGAAACCAACCAAGAACGATCACATATATCATGAAACTGACTTAGATTTGAGATAAGAAGCCTCTAGATCACCTCCAAAACACTTGGGGGAGGTTTTATAACCTTCAATGGAGATTAATCCCGAGTTATGGCCACATAGGGGCTTAAACGGGTTGATTAAAGGCAAAACGAGTTAGATCCACAATTTTAGGATCTAAATTCAAGTGCATGCATGGTTAGTCCTCACTGTTTAACAAATTGTGTACTAAACGTGCGTTAGCTTCTGCCTCATCAAACACTCCTCTCATGGTTAGTCTAAACGGTTAGAAAAACCGTACGCTAACTGTGCGTTAGCCACTACCTCCAAGGACAACCTTTCACAGTATGGCCGCATGATTTAGGAATACCGTGTGCCATCCATGCGAAAGCTATTACCCTTTAGCTTTCCTTAAAATTCCATCCAAACACACCCCAAGCCACCTTAACCTTCCAGAACACCTC
The DNA here is from genome assembly GCA_963277665.1 of Viscum album. Taxonomy (NCBI): domain Eukaryota; kingdom Viridiplantae; phylum Streptophyta; class Magnoliopsida; order Santalales; family Viscaceae; genus Viscum; species Viscum album. The sequence continues at coordinate 1,354,610,589 of OY728150.1, read as the reverse complement.
TAACACCACATTTTTAGAAAGGAATGGACCAGAGAGGTCCGGGCCATTACATCAGATAACACTCAAAACATTCTCATCCTAGAGAATCCATAACCCACCTAAGGAGAAAAAAAGAGACATGGTCTGAACAACCACCCATCGAGATAACTCTCAAAAGAGAGCAAGCCACTAAAGCAACAAAGGGTTCCATCTCATAAACATGAAAGTTTCCACAACCACATAAGTTACAACGATACATAAAAGAGTCAAACAACAAACAACTCTGGGTACTGGACACACATCAATGACTCACGTTCCCAGGTACTCTCCTCCAAGTCACCGTGTCGTGAAAATACATGAACTAAGCAAATATAATGCCCATGCAACACCTTCTCCTTGAGGTCTTGGACCTCCACAGGTCGCTCCTCAATGGTTTCATCACCATCAACATTGATCTCTCGTCAATCGATGATATGAGAGTCATCATGAAGATAACGTCGGAGCTGCGATACATGGAAAACATAATGTATCTGACTCATCTGTAGGAGAAGTGCTACTCGATACGCCACAACCCCAATATGAGATAACACCTAGAAATTCCCAACAAACATGGGATAAAGCTTACTCCCATGACTAAACCTTCACTGCCCACAATGGGGAGTCACCGAAAGAAACACATAATCCCCAACATTAAACTCTAAGGGTCGCCTTCTTTGATTAGCATATGATTTATGACGATCTTGCACTGTCTTCATCCTCTCAAGAATCACCTGAACCATCTCTGTTGTATTCTGCACTAGTTCCGGTCTGAGAATTGCTGACTCTATGACCCCAGTCCGGCACAATGGAGAATGGAAAGGCTAGCCATAAAATGATTTAAAAGGTGTCATACCAATGGTGGAGTGAAAACTATTATTGTAAGCGAACTCTACCAAGGGTAACTGCCTCATCCATGATCCTCAAAAATCAAGAACACAAGAGCGTAACATGTCTTTAAGAGTCTGGATAGTTCACTCTGTCTGGCAATCCGTTTGAGTATGAAAAGTAGTGTTAAGGCATAACTGAGAACCAAAATCATGTTGGAGACCCCTATTCACCCTGGAGGCAAAGTGAGGATCCCAATCAGAAATGATCATCCTAGGGACTCCATGAATTCTCACCACCTCTTCTAGATACTGTCTCGACAAAACATCAAATGAGATCACTCCTTGATCGCTATGAAGTGGGCCGATTTTGTTAAACGATCCACTACCACCCAAATAGCATTATATCCTCCCAGAGGTCGAGGTAATCCAGTAACAAAGTCCATTAAGATGTCCTCCCACTTCCACTGAGGAATCTCTAATGGCTGGAGAAGATCACCTGGAACACGGTGTTCAACCATCACCTTTTGTCAGACTAAACATCGAGACACAAACTCTGAAACCACACACTTTAGCTCAGGCCACCAAAACTGGCTCCTCAAGGATCGGTACATCATTTTCACACTAGTATGTACTGCTCAAAGTGAAATATGGAACTCTCTACGAACCGTCTTGTACATTGAAAAAGAGACAAAAGGCCTTCCATGATATAACACTCGGTGTTGTTCATCTTCAGTCCAACCATTAGGGGCCTCACCACAAACAACTTGGTCTCTCTAGACTTCCACCTCTAGATCACCCATCTGGGACTCCTCCACCTTATGCGCCAGGGATGAGTACACCATCATCTGGAAAATACAACCTCTACCTCTGACTTCTTCCATATCAAGATGCACAGGTGACAGTTCTTCAATTACTCTATACGAATCACCAGATTCACACACAACATAATTACGTGACTTTTGGCTCAGCGCAACAGCTACAACATTTCCTTTTCCAGGTGTATAGGATATTTCAATGTCGTATTCCTATAAGAAGTACATCTAGAGACACAGTCGCAAGTTCAAGTCACGCTGGGAGAAAACATAACTCAAACTCTTATGATCGGTGAAAACAACGAAGCGCCCACCAATGAGGTAATCTATCCACAACATCAATGCAAACACCAAAGATGCCAACTCAAGATCGTGGGTGGAATAGTTGCATTCATGGGGATGCAACTTCCGAGACCCATAAGAATCATCTGACCTCGGCTGCATGAGAACATAGCCTAACCCCAAATGTGAAGCATCGCAGAAAACATCAATCTGAACTCTCTCAGCTGGAATACAAAGGACTGTAGCACTTACTAACGTCTTCTTTAGATACTCAAAAGCATCATGGCACTGATCAGTCCATATGAAAGCCAGATCCTTCCTAGTCAAAGCTATTAAGGGATTCACAACTCGTGAGAAATTTGATACGAATGTCTTGTAGTAGCCTGTGAGACCAAAGAAAACTTTGCACCTCTAACACTAACTTGGGGGAAGCCCAAGAGATAGCTACTTCAATCTTTGATGGATCCACAGCTACTCCCTGTTGGGACACAACATGCCAAAAGAAACGGACTTCTCTTTCCCAAAACTCACACTTCGACAACTTCCCAAAAAGCTAATGTTGGCGAAGAACTCCCAAAAATGGCCCGTAGATGCTCTGTATGATCCTCTTCAGATGTGGAGTATAGAAGGATGTCATCAATGAAAACTATCAGGAAAATTCAAAGGAACTCATAGAACACAACATTCATTAATCCCATGAACACAGTTGGAGCATTATTCCTTCCAAAAGGCATTACAACGAACTCATAATGCCCATGGCAAAAACGAAAAACAGTCTTCGGAATATCCTCGTCCTTCACGTGCATCTGATGATATCCTGACCAGATGTAAATATTTGAGAACCTACTTGCACCATTTATTTGATCTAATAAGTCACCAATCCGTGGAAGAGGACATTGATTCTTTATTGTCACTTTGATTAAGAGACGATAATTGACACATAACCACAAACTGTCGTCAGCCTTCTTCACAAACAATACTGGTGCACCCCATGGTGACACACATGGCCGAAAAAAACCACATTGAAATAGATCATCAAGCTGTATACGTAGCTATTTCAACTTTGAAGGGTTCATCCTATATAGATACATATAGATAATAGATTCTCTTGGCTGTAGATTGATCCCAAACTCGATCTCTCATCGAGGGGGTAAGGCTACAACCACTTCTTGAAAGACATAAGGGTACTCCTCTATGACTCGAGGAAACACCAACTTCTGAACCTATGAACCACTCAACATCATCTTGGCCATTATGGATGATAAGGATGGAACGCGCCTATGACCCATCTGAGGATCTCACTCACCAACAAACACCACATTCTTTCCATCCGCACCAAAGAAAACGACCTTCTTCCTGAAGTAATCCAAGATAGTCGGCACCGAATACAACCAATCCATGTTGAGGATGACATCAAATGGTTGTATCCATAAACATAAGAAATCATCCCAAGAGCGGTGTTTCCGCAACACTAGCTCACAGTCTCTACATACTTCAAACAAGCTAGCTCGACCTCTAACTAGCATAGTCAACGCCAAGGGCAGTGGAAGCCTCTCCACCAGAAGTCCCAAACCATGGACAAGGGTAGGTGATATGAAGGAGTGTGTTGCTCCTGAATCAAACCAGGCATACACTAAGGTAGAAAACAAGAAAAGGGTACCTCAAATGACATCTGGCTCGTCTGGTGCTGGAAATGCGAGAGCATGAAGCTGACCCCGACTTCTTCCATAGCCTCTCTGACCCTGATGACGACCACCACCATGGCTGTGCTCTGCTCTTCGAGGATGAGGAGCATCATGGGGCTGTCCTCTGCCTACCCCATCTACCCTCTGCTGATATAAAGCTGGTGCAACTAGCTGCTACTGCCTCGTCTAGAACTGCCTCAACGGAGGAACCTGGAGTCTAGCGCCCGGTGCACGATGAAAACTATGAAAGGTCGGGCGCTCCTGCTGCTAATGACCATGACTACCATAAGAAAAACAAGCACCTGATCCCTTGGCATAGGCCTGAGAGTTTCTGCCTCTGGAGAAACGAGATGCGAAGGGCTGGGACATACCCCAGGCTGAACAGATACTCCTCTGCCCTGAAAAATTAGAACCTCGTACAACAACCTGGCTTCACGGGGGATCATGACGATCCCCCTCTCATAATGATCTCATCCTAGCCAAAGTCCTCTAGACAACCTCTGCCCTTGATGAAACCTCAAGACATATCTTCAGCATAAATGGGGTGACCTAGCACTGGATCTCAGGACACAAAGCCTCATAGAAATGCCTCGACCTGGTCTCCTCATCTGGTAACAGGTCTGAAACACACCGTAAAAGTTTTCGGAAACGGATTCCAAACTCTCAAACAGTAGATCTCACCTCTCGAAGGGTATGAAGCTCTTGGAGACCGGATGCCTTCAATGTCGAGGAAAGGAACTAGACTATAAACATGTCTCAGGACACCTCCCATGAGATTGTTGACTCCTCCCGATCCCTGAGGAACAAGAACCACCACTGCCTTGCTGCTCCACGCAGCATCTTCACAGCTAAGGAAACCCATTGCTCCTTCCGAGAACAGATCATACTGAAGTATATCTCAACCTCCTCCAACCAGTATTCCATGATTGCATCTAAAACGTAGCACGCGTACTTCTGCAGACTCAGGTGCTGAAACTCTCAGAGTGTCTTCCTCCAAGTTTAGTAATCATCAACCTCTACCCTGATGCGATCTACTGGAACAGCCTGCTGAACATCTTCTATGTGAGCTTGATGATGACGTCAACCTGGAGCCATACCTGAAAAATAACAAACACTTAGAGCACTTAAACCTGGAATATGGAGGACTCAACATTAATTAATTTATTATTTTCTTTTATTCAGTTTAGGATAACCTATCCCAAGGTCTACCCATTCAAACACAGGAAAAAAGCAGAATGATGCATGATCCTTTCCTAGGTCTCTACCCTGAAACCAGTATCACATTGATTAGTAGCCATTGTAAACTTAAAGTTCCATACATCAGATCATAGGGGAACCTAAAAGCCTATTCTCAACTAGTCTCCAGTGTTTACCTCACTTTCCAAACATGAATGACACCTTTGCCCTACCAACCCAAGAAACCTCACATGTGCCTAACTCCAAACTCCATCCTATCCCTCAACCAGAGCATTTTATACCACTCTGTCATGACCCCATCCCCACAATGTATACCCCTCCTTGGTCGAAAATGTGAGAAGGGAGATAATGACCCCAGAGTCCCGCCACCAGTAGGCCACGGGTTGGCGACTAGCACCGAGGGTATTGTAACACACAAATGGGAGGCATTACCCTCTAAAAGAACACATACAGAAGAGAGAGATAAGATAGACACCAACCAACTCCAAATCAGAACTGAAGTATAAAAGTAAACCCAAGTTCACATATGTAATGTCATGCAAAAGTAATACAACTAAAAAAAAGAAAACTGCAAGTACCCAGAAGAAAGTAAAAAACAGCTACCACCACAAGCCTGAACAGCTCCTGTAACCCAAAGCTAGTAGAAACTAGCTTGATCTATAACCTACTCCAAGTCACCAGAAAAACAGTTATTTATATACGTAGGGTGAGTATAAAAGTATGCTCAGTAGGATCCTCCCCGAAGCCTCTCATGCAAAAGTAAAAAGAGAATGCTAAAGCACAGTAAACAACAAGTGAAACTAACTCGTCACCAAAACAGGTATACTGAGTTCCAAACCTCACCATGGATACTGTAAAAAAGTAATTCATAAAAGAATATATCATATAATAAAGAATATAATGGGTTCCCCTCTACTACTTCCCCGCTGGTTTGCTGCTTTTCCCCAACAACATACGTCATGTGCATCTCAATCCAAAGGCTTACCCACAGACGCCTGGGTGAAGCTCCACAATCTGCACCACGTGCACCACAAAGGCATTCCCACAGACACCTGGGCGAAGCGCCACACCATCCTCACAAACAAAAGTTACCAGGTAGTTTCTGGGAGCCACCAGAGCTCGCATAACGTGTATCATATGTCAGGTATTATACTTCAAGCCATTACAGCCCATACACCGAGTAAGGATCCTCAAGCCATCACAGCCTATACACGTTACACCTATATTAGTCCACAAGATACTATATATAGAATATATGTGTGTGAATAACCACAAGCCATTACATCCCTCTACACACATATATGGGGAAAACTAACAGTCGTGCCTAATGGAACTAGTATCTACCAAGAAAAGAGAGTGGGGTCAAAGGGGGTAGTCATCCATTCATCCTCCTACTGGAATGTTGGGGAAAACACCCCCCTAGGGCTCAGAATCCCTGGGGTGTCAGTTTTCCTTATTCATAGGGTGGAGTAGCATATAAAAACAAAAAAATCACAGAATATATTATAACTCACAACCACACTATGGGCATAACCTAGTCTTAGTCTCAACTGCAACTAACGTCTCTCAGACTCCAGGATGATATTTCTAAGACTAGGTATCCTATAAGTACACAACCAATTAAAGAACTTAATTATATTACATCATTCCCTTTTTCATCAATTACACTTTATGTTAATTAATTCTTTACACATTAGTTAACCATGAACAATTCCACATTAAAAAACCATTATCATTACATCCAAAACCCTCTGTCCATTCAAATGTTCTCAACCTCATCTTTATGTTTCGACAAACTATAAGACCATGGGTAAACATAATTTATTAAAACATTCATTAGATAATTACTTTCCCATATTCCCAGTCATTTTAGAAAAGAATCCTATGCTACAAAAAACAAGGGGGCTCAACACGGTGAGTAGATGTACTACCCGTCGAGTCATTGCCGCCTATAGTAAGAGCGTAGACCCATTCTCCATGGACATGCGAAACACGAAAAGCACATGGCATACCCCATGTGTCTTCACCTCTTCCGGAAGAAGGGCAAGAAAGGACAGCTGCCTTGAGCAAAGGGGACATGTAAAAAAGATAATCAACCAATGAATCAACAAGCATCCAACAACCACATCCATCCCATTTCATCATTCCAGGTGTCCTCCCTGACACCCACATGCATAATCTGATGCATCTTGCCACTCTAGCCGTCATCCGTTGCCACAACCAAGAAGGCCTCTATGCCTCCACATATCACAACACCCCTCCAGGGTCACATTATATCACAAGCAGCAGGAAAAAAAACATCACATCAAGTTGGGATCTTGGCCCTTTTACAAGGCATCCAACCTTTAAAAAACAAGTACCAACAGATTTCAAGTTTACCAACCAACTAAATTAAACACGTACATCGACATCAATTTTATTAACATTAATTTGGATCAACAACCACAAAAAAAACAACCTAATTCGTTTACATGCTTCCTTATCTTTATCCAATTAATTATCAATTAATTCCAGCTTTACGTTCTTTATCAATTTAATCAAGAACAATATGATTACAAGAAAGGCATAGATATCACACTATCTAGAAAATCAAGAGGTGAACCGTTATCATGGTACAAAGAAACAACATGTGATCAAAACAATTCTTTTAATCCGGTTCAAGTATTTAATTAGTCAATTTCATTGTGGTCCAAAGGGCTAAATCATTCTAACTCTATAATTGCACATAAACAATTAGAGAAGCCACGAATCCCCTAACTCAATGTTTTTAAAGGAAATCCACAACATTCGAAGAATGCCCAAGGAACTGGGTCGATTCTCCACGAATCCTCTTTAGATATCCTCTCCTATCACAACCATGACCAAATCTCATCATATTTGGCATTGAAACACTCATATCTACCCATAACGTGTGTAGATATAAGAAACCAAGAGAAGAGGAGGAGTAGATCTAAGTAGATCTAAGAAACCAACCACGAACAATCAGACATCTCAAGAAACCAGTTTCGATTTGTTAAAATAAGCCTCCGGATCACCTCCAAAATGACTAGGAGAGGTTTTATAACCTTCAAGAGAGAGTAATCCTGAGTTATGGCCACTTAGGGGCTTAATAGAGGTGATTAAAGGAAAAAAATTTAGATCCACAATTTTAGGATCTATCTTCAAGTGCCTATATGGTTAGTACACACAGTTTAACAAACCGTGTTCTAACTGTGCGTTAGCTTCTGCTTCGTCAAACACTCCTCTCACGGTTAGTCCGCACGGTTAGAAAAATCGTGTTCTAACCATGCGGTAGCCACTTCCTCCAAGGCCAACAATGCATGGTTTGGCTTCATGGTTTTGGAAAACCATGTGCCAACCGTGTGAAAGCTATTACCCTTTAGCTTTCCTTAAAATTCCACCCAAACACACCCCAAGGCACTGTAACCTTCGAGAACACCTCTAACACCACATTTTCACAATGGAATGGACCGGAGAGGTCCAGGCCATTACATCAGATACCTCTCTAAACATTCTCATCCTCGAGAATCCAAAACCCACCTAAGGAGAAAATAAGAGACAGGGTCTGAACAACCACCCATAGAGATACCTCTCAAAGGAGAGCAAGACACCAAAAAAACAAAGGGTTCCATCTCATAAACATGAAAGTTTCCACAACCACATCAGTTACACCAATACAAGAAAAGAGTCAAACATCAAACAACTTTGGGTACTGGACACATATCTGTGACTCACGATCCCAGGTACTCTCCTCCATGCCACACTTGACCGAATAATACTGCACAACAATAGACCATCAAGCTGTATATGTAGCTCTCACAACTCTTAAGGGGTCATCCTATATGGATACATAAAGATAGGAGATGCTCTTGGCTATATATTGACCCTGAACTAGATCTCTCACTGAGGGGGTAAGGCTACAACCTCTTCCGGAAAGACATAAGGGTACTCCTCTATGACCCAAGGAAACACCAACTGATGAACCTCTGAAGAACTCATCATCATCTCATCCAATATAGATGATAAGGATGAGACGTGCCTATGACCCATCTGAGGATCTTGCTCACAAAAAAACACCACATTCTCTCCATCTGCACCAAAGAAAATGACCTTCTTCCTGAAGAAATCCACAATAGTCGACAACGAATACAAACAATCCATGCTGAGGCTGACATCATATGGTTGTATCCATAAACATAGGAAATCTTCCCAAGAGCGGTGTTACCCCAACACTAGCTCACAGTCTCTACATACTTCAAACAAGAAAGATCAACCTCCAACTAGCATAGTCAACGCCAAGGTCAGTGGAAGCCTCTCCACCTCAAGTCCCAAATCATGGACAAGGGTAGGTGATATGAAAGAGTGTGTCGCTCATGAATCAAACAAGGCATACAACAACGTAGAAAACTAGCAAAGGGTACCTCAAATGACATCTGGCTAGTTTGGCACTGTAACGCTAGAGCATGAATCTGAACACAACTTCATTCGTAGCCTCTCTGACCCTAATGATGACCACCGCCATTGTCGTGCTCTGCTCTCTGAGGACAAGGAGCATCATGGGGATTTCTGCTTCCTGCCCCATCTACCCTCTGCAGATCTAAAGCCGGTGCAACTGGCTACTGCTGCCACAAATGGAACTGCCACAACGGAGGAACCTTGAGCATAGCACCTGGTGCACGCTAACCACTATGAAAGGTAGGGCACTCCCACTACTGATGGCCATGAATAACACATGAAAAACAAGCACCTGATCCCTTGGCATAGGCCTGAGAGTTTCTGCCTCTGGAGATACGAGATGTGAAGAGGTGGGACCTAACCCAGGAAGAACGGAAACACTTCTTCCCTTAAAAATGGGAACCTAGGACCACAAACATTCTTTGTGAGGGATCATGAAGATCCCCCTCTTGTGATGGTCCGGTCCTGGGCAAAGTCCTCTTGACTTCCTCTTCCCTCGCTATCACCTCAAGATATGTCTTCAGTATAAATGGGGTGACATGGCGTTGGATCTCTGGACACAAAGCCTCATCGAAATGCCTCGCCCTAGCCTCCTCATCTGGTAATAGGTCCGAAGAATAATGTAAAAGTTATCAGAAATGGATTCCAAAATCTCGAACAGTAGAGCTCCCCTGTCGAGGGTTAAGAAGCCCCTGGCGACTAGACGACTTCGCAGTCGAGGAAAGGAACTCGACTCTAAATTTGTCTCGGAACTCCTCCCATGAGATCTCTAACTCCTCACGATCCTAGAGGAACAATAACCACAACTTCCTTGCTGCTCCACACAGCATTGCCACACCTAAGGACTCCCAGTGCTACTTCTGAGCACGGATCAAACTGAAGCCTATCTCGACCTCCTCCAACCAGTCTTCCATGACTCCATTTGAAACAGAGCCCTTGTACTTCTGCAGACTCTGGCGCTGAAACTCTCGGAGTGTCTTCCTCCATGTTTCATCATCATCAACCTCTACCATGCGGCGATCTACTGGAACAACCTTCTGAAAATCTTCTATGCAAGCCTGACAAGGACTTCGACCTGGAGCCATACCTGAAAAATAAGAAACACTTAGAGCACTTAAACCTGAAATATGGAAGACTGAACATTAATTAATTGATTATTTTCTTTTATTTTTTTAGGTTAACTTATCCCAAGGTCTACCCATTCAAACACCATCACAAAGAAGATTGATGCATGACCCTTTCCTAGGTCTCTACCCTTCACTAGTATCACCTTCATTAGTAGCCATTGTAAACATAAAGGTACAAACATCAGATCATAGGGGGCACTAAATGCCTATGTCTCAGGCGATCTCTAGTGTTTACCTCACTTTCAAAACATGAATGACACCGTTGCCCTACCAACCCAAGCAACCTCACCTGGGCCTAACTCCAAACTCCATCCTATCCCTCACCCAAAGCCTTTGATACAACTCTGTCACGAACCCCTCCCCACAAAGTGTACCCCTCCTAGACCGGCAATGTGAGAAGGGAGATAATGACCCCTGGGAACCACCACTAGTAGGCCCAGAGTTGGTGACTAGCACCGAGGGTATAATAACACACAAATGGGAGGCATTACACTCTAAAAGAACACATGTGGAAGAGAGAGATAAGATAGACACCAACCAACTCCAAATCAGAACTGAAGTATAAAACAAAACCCAAGTGCACATATATAATGTCATAAAAATTTACTACAACTAAGAAGAAGTAAACTGCAAGTACCCAAAAGAATGTAAAAACAGCAGCCACCACAAGCCCGAACTGCTCCGGCAACCCCAATCTAGTAAAAACTTTCTTGATCTCCAACCTACTCCATGTTACCGGAAAACAGTTATTTATATATGTAGAGTGAGTATAATAGTATACTCCGTAGGATCCTCCTCGAAGCCTCTCGTGAAAAAGTAATGAGAGAATGCTAAAGCACAATGAACAACCAGTGAAACTAACTCGTCACCTAAATAGGTATACTAAGTTCCCAACCTCACCATGGATACTCTCACAAAGTAATTCATACAAGAATATAGCATATAATAATGAATATAAAGGGTTCCCCGCTACTACTTCCCCACTGGTTTTTCGCTTTTCCCCAACAACATACATCCTTTGAATTTTTCTCCAAAGGCTTACCCGTAGTCACCTAGGCTAAGCTCCACAATTTTCACCACGTGCACCACAAAGTCTTGCCCGCTGAAACCTGGGTGAATCTCCACACCATCCTCAGAAACAAAAGTAACCAGGTAGTTTCTAGGAGCCAACACAACTCACATAACATGTATCATACGTCGGGTAATATACCTCAAGCCATTATAGCCCATACACCGTGTAAGGATCCTCAATCCATCACAACCTATACACGTTGCACCATATCCAGAATATATGTTTGTGAATAAAGACAAGCCATTACAGCCCTCTACACACATATATGGGGAAAACTAACCACCGTGCCTAATGGAACTAGTATCTACCAAGAGAAGAGTGCGGGGTCAAAGGGGGTAGTCATCCATTCATCCTCCCACTGGAATGTTGGGGAAAACACCCCCCAATGCTCAGAATCCCCAAGGTCTCATTTTCCTTTACTGACAGGGTAGAGTAGAGTATATAAACTAAAAAGGTACAGAATATATTATAACTCACAACCACACTATGGGCATAACCTAGTATTAGTCTCAACTGCAGGTAATGTCTCTCTGGTTCTGGGCTGCTATTTCTAAGACAAGGTATCCTATAAGCACACAACCAATTAAAGAACTTCATTAGATTGCATCATTCCCTTTTTCATCAATTCCACTTTACATTAATTAATTCTTTACACATTAATTAACCATGACCAATTCCACATAAAAAATCATTAACATTACATCCAAAACACACTTTCCATTCAAAAGTTCTTAACCTCATCATTAAGTTTCAATAAACTCCAACCCCATGGGTTAACATAATTTATTAAAACATTCATTATAGAATTACTTTACCATATTCCCAGGAATTCTAGAAAAGCATCCTATGCTATTAAACACAAGGGGGATCAACACGGTGAGTATATATACTACTCGTTGAGCCTTTTCCGCCTATAGAAAAGGCCTAGACCCATTCTCCTTGGAGAGGCTAAACACAGAAAGCATGTGGCATACCCCGCATGTCTTAACCTCTTTTAGAAGAAGGGTAAGTAAGGCCAGCTACCTTGAGTAGTGGGGAAAAGTAAAACATGTAATCAACCAAAGAATCTACAAGCATCCAACAACCACATCCATCCCATTTCATCTTTCCTAGTGTCCTCCCTGACACCCACATGCATAAACAGATGCATCTCGCCACTCTAGGCGTCATCCACTGCCACAACCAAAAAGGCCTCTATGCCTGCACATATCACAACACCCCTCAAGGGTCACATTACAACACAAGCAGCAAGAAAAAAACATCACATCAAATTGGGATCTTGGCCCATTTACAAGGCCTCAAGCCTTAAAACAATAAGTACCAACAGATTTCAGGTTTACCAACCAACTGAATTAACCACGTACATCGGCAAAAATTTTATTAACATCAATTTGGATCAACAACCACAACAACAGCAACTAAATTCGTTTATATGCCTCCTTATCTTTAGGCAATTAATTATCAATGAATTCTGGCTTTACGTTCATTATCAATTTCATTAAGAACAACATGCTAACAAGCAAGGAATTGATATCACACTATGGTGCAAATCAAGAGGCAAACCGTTATCACGGTACAAAGAAACAACATGAGATCAAAGCAATAATTTTAATACAGTTCAAGTATTTAATTAGGTCAATTTCATTATGATCCAAAGGGCTAAATCATGCTAACTCTACGATTTCACATAAACAATTAGAGATACCACGAATCCCCAACCTCAAAGGTTTCAAGGAAAACCACAACGGTCAAAGAATGCCCAAGTAACTGTGTCTATTCTCTACGAATCCTTCTTATATCTCTTCTCCTAACACAACCAAGACCAAAGCTAATCATATTTGGAATCCACACACTTCGATATACCCATAACGGGTGTTGATCTATGAAAATGAGAGAAGAGGAGGAGTGGATCTATGTAGATCTAAGAAACCAACCAATAACGATCACATACGTCAAAAAACCGGCTTCGATTTGCAAAGAGAAGCCTCTGGATCACCTCCAAAATGCTAGGGAGAGGTTTTCTAACCTTCAAAGGGAGAGTAATCCCGAGTTATGGACATTTAGGGTCTTAAACAAGGTTATTAAATGAAAAAAATGTTAGATCCACAATTTCGGGATCTAACTTCAAGTGCCCGCATAGTTAGTCCACACGGTTTAACAAACCGTGAGCTAATCGTGTGTTAGCTTCTACCTCGTCAAACACTCCTCACATGGTTAGTCCACATGGTTAGACAAACCGTGCACTAACCGTGCGTTAGTCACTGCCTCTAAAGCCAACCTTGTAGGGTTTGGCCGCACAGTTTAGGCAAATTGGGCGCCAACCGTGCGAAATCTATTGCCCTTTATCTTTTTCTAATAGTCCACCCAAATGCACCCTAAGCCACCTTATCCTTTCAAAACACCTTTAACCCCACATTTTTACAAAGGAATGGAACGAAGTGGTCCGAGACATTATAATATATTTATTTTTTTCAACATTTTATATTTTAAAATATCAGGTATGAATTAAAAATATATAGTGATATTTTAGATAATATGTAATAGTTCACAATAATTATTTTAAATAAATTATAAATATTTATTTTAAAATTATTTTTATCAACATAATCAAAATAAATTAATTTTAAATAAAAAAATGTTTCAATTATCTAATTAGTGAAAATTTACATTTATTTGTAAATATTATGTTACTTTTGGTAAATATGAATCATCTTGTAAAAATTATTTTTTTTAAGAATGATATATTTTAAAGTATTATGTATTTTATAGAAATCTATTTTTATGTTTTGAATTATTACTTATATGTCTTACTATCCTTCCTATGAATAATTATATTAAAATTTAGACTATTCCATTCTTAACCCTTGCATAAAATTTATTACATTGAAACAACCCTTTTTTCTCTTATAATGTTGGGATCGCTTCCACCTTTTCAATATCCAAATACTATTTACAATTTAACTTGAAATTTTGCCCAACTGTCATCTAATTGGTGTCTTTTAGAGTCCAAAATTCCTTGATACACAATATATCAGCCTATGATCCCTAATTCTGGGGCCTTCTTCAAGTGGATATTCAAGAACTCAATAAAAGAAATAAATCATTCATAACATTTCATTCATTTTAATTTAATTATAAATAAACACTAAAATTGTATTGTAATAAACTCTGTATAATTATTTAGGATGGATTTTACTAAAATAAAGGGATGACCTATATTTATTCTCTCTCATCTATAATGAAAAACAATTATCATTGTTATTATATTTGCAAATATTACCACTGACACAAATAAATGATTTCAGTTTAACCTCAACCATCTATAGATAGTAAAAATAATTCATTTTATAATATAATATAATGTTTATAACAGTTTTATTATTTTTCAATTATAATATTTTTTTTTTGTATATTTCTTTCCATTCTATGATAATTTGTGTGTCATCCTTGTTCATCGATGAACAACGACCTCCATTAGATTGTGTTTCTATTTAATTTTTCACAAGAACTAAAATAAATATAGATAAAAATGAATTTAATGTATTAAAAGTGTTAATTAAAAAAACATAACATTCTATAATTATTATATTTTTCATTCTAAAATTAACAGGTGTTATAATTAGTTAAAATAAAATTTTCTCGCTAAAATGACATATTAATGCTACTTTACTAAATCAAGTCCATTCATAGAGAAATAATTTTACAATATAATTTTTTTGATAATTTATTATTAAAAAATAACAAGAATCATAAGTTGTGGATATTTAGATACTTTTTTATAGTAACATTTTATATGGCCATTAAATAAATATTATTACAATGAAATTAATCAAAAAATCCCATGTGACAAACCTAAAAGAAAACTATATTGAAATTTTGAACCAAAATATAAATAATAGAAAATTAAAAATTAGAAATAATGGAGTAATGTTCATTTATATATATATAATAATCATAATTTAATTATTCTACAATTTATGATAATGTTTATAATACTTTTGGACATTTGTCAGGATTTTCATCTAATGTTATTTTCATTGACAAAATGTTTTAATTCTATTTGCTAATTTTATTTTTTCTTGTATACACTACCCCAGAATTTATTTTTTTCCTACTACATGAAATATGAAATGTTATTTATATAAAAATATAATTTTCAATATTATTGTAAAATTTGATTCAAAATTTAATAAAGATATAAGAGATTTTTATGAATCAATTATCTTCATTGGGTCATAATCAGTCACGATTCTCTATTTTCATTAATGATTGATATATTATAACTTATGATGATTTAAAGATAAATTCCAACATATTTTATAGGGAAATATTGTTTCACTCCAAAATTTTAGTATACTTTTATTTACATAATTTTTAAAATTTCATTTTTGTTAAGAATAATTTCAATTACTTATAATATATTTTTCATATGAGTCTATGTTTTTACATCCCTATAATACTCCCCATTAACTAGTGAAAAACCAAAATATTTTTATCTTAAATTATTGTTTTATTCTACATATATCATTTTAAGTATATATTTTATTTATTCTTTTTATTTATGTGTATATTTTGGAAAGTTATTTAAAAATTCCCAAAAGGTTTTCCATTATATCGAAAGAAAATGGTTTATCATCCACTCCACATTTTTGTTTAATAACATTTATTCTATTTCTAGGTTCCATTATTAATGATTATTTTTGAAAAAAGGTATATGTTTCAAAATTATTTTTTCTTTCTTTTTCCATTACATTATTTTTTTAATTCTCTTTTATAATATATTCTTTTAAAGGTAATGGTTTTATAATATTTTTAAATTGTCATTTGCAATAACCTTTATGTATTTTTAAGGTTATTTTATTTGTAACCATTTATATTATAGTTTTAAAAAGTCTTATAATTATCTTATTTTTTCATGAAACTAATTTTTTACATTTATTTATTAAAAGGTGTTTTTAATTTTTTTTTTATTTTCACATCAATTTACCTGTAACGGTTTATATTTAGTTAAGTGATTTTTATCAGCCTATTTATGTTATTATTATATGATTTCTTTCATAAAATGAAATTTTTAATATATTTTGATTCATTTTGTCCATGATATGTGATTCGTTTTGAATGTTTTTTGAAAAAACCATTCTATTTAAATGATTTCTTATTTTAAGGATTTCAAAATTACAAAAAAAACAAATTGTTATTCCTAATAGTTATTTTATAGTGTGATGATTGTTTCTTCCAGTGGCACACAAATTTGTAGTTTATGGGATAGGTGAGACATATATCTCCATCAAATTCTTTATGTAAATTTGTATAACTAATGATATTAAAATACTATATGAACGTTATACTATGTAGCTTTGTTCACAAAGGGTATGTGTGATGTAATTTATCTATATTCAGAAATTTTCATTTGAGTGAGTTTGAGGGTAGCTTGGTTTATAAGGATAATAAATCATATGATTATTATTTTATATATCCTTTAATATGATCAAGGGAACATGTTATGTTCCTAAAATTTATTTTCTCATTGCATATTAAATATTTTAACATTTGACATATTGACACTATCTTTTATACTTATGGTTAACACTTGTTGTTATATATCATGTTGAAGAAAAAATCTTTCCTTACTCATAATTCTCTAGATGTTATGATCAAACCATTATGTAATTTGTTATGTCATCAATTATTGATTGTTTAATCTCACCCATTCTTATTTTTTCCATTACCCAATATTTAATGAGGATTACATCTCGTAGAAAACAATTAGTTGATTTGGATTTTAGATAAATGATTACATCATGAGAAAAAAGTGTTTGAACATTTCTAGTTTCCAAGACACTAAACCATTAGGTTATTGTGTTTCCTTAATCTCTTTAAGATTATCAATTAAAAGGATGTTTCATTTTATTACATATATAAATTTATTGTGGGTTACTTTGGTCTTTGTTAGATGTAGGTTAACTTACATTGTGGGAATTTTCATTATGAAACTTTATTGAAAACCCTACGGAAATGTCTACGTAATAGATAACATATTTAATTTTTTAATTTTAGATATTATTCCGTTTTCCTAAAAATAAATCATAATATATACACCACATATGAATTTATCCTGTGTAATAATTGTATCTAAGGATAATTTTTGGAAAAAGGAATTCTTGATATAATAAAATCATTACCTATTGCATTATGTTGAGACAAAAATAGCAACTAGAAATGAAACTCCTTGAGGATATTCATAGGTTTATTATATTCTATTTGAAAACAATTATTATGGATTGATTTCCATGTTAGATTCAGGTATTAGTTAGAGAGGTAAGAGATAACCCAACTTACAATAACCTAGGTTAAACTAATATATATATTGGTATAACTAATGGAACTACAGACCAATGTTAAAATGTGAAAAAATATGTTTTAGGGTTGAATACCTTTTCTGTTATGAATAATGATACTTCCCCTACAATGTTATATATTATTATCTCATTTTTCCCGTTTCACTTTTACTAATAGATGGAACTAATAGAAACTGAGTTAACATTTGGTGTGGATGATAATGAAATGATTACCTCATTGATCAACCTAATGGAATGGTATTTTGAAGGATAAATATATTTATTATTCCATAATATCGAACATGAAATAATATTAACAATAATAATATTGTAAAATTACATGAAAAAACTGAAAAAAATATGGATGCAGACGCATGAAAGGTCCAGTGATGAAAATAAGGAAGTAAACAATGTTAAAATTCCAAAAAAAGCTAAAAATATAGAAAGATTCGTATATATAATATCTTCATGGGGATTGAAAAATTCTATAATTATGGAAGATGGATTCATTATGAATCAAAATATATTTGGAAAATAATGTGTTTGGTCGGCATAATGGGAGTATAAAATATGCATCCAAAGACACGCCTATCTTTTTTATGGCCTAAATGTAGAAATATTAGAAATTAACAATGTTTTTCTCAAAATTACATAGAGGATAATAATGACTGTAATTAAAATCCACTACAACTATTGTAAGAATATAGATATTGTTCATTTTATTTCAATAAGGTGGTTTATGATATCAAAATCTACCATATTAGAATTGTGAATGTGAGATATTTATTCCATCCACTATAAATTTCATAGATTTCTTCATATGTTTACCAAAAAAAGTTTTTATAAAATAAAATATACAGTTGTATAATTGTTTCATTTTAATATTTATGATTATAGGGATAAAAATTATTAAAGGTGTCCTTTAGACAAATTTTATGTACTAGGTTAACTATTTAAAAATATACTCCATATTTGCTGAAGGAGGTAATATTACCGATACCATATTCAATATTAAAAATTGATGGAGTTGTAACAAAAACTGGAAACCAATGTAGAAATATATTAACATCTCTTTAAAATAAAATGAAATAAAAAATTCATCTTTGTTATTATCCATCAATTCCCCACTATTGCATGTAGGTCTTGATGTTTCTAGAATAGATGAATGAACTGTGAAAATGGTGGATATAGTATAAAATTTTACAATACCTCTACTATTTCTACAATACATACTGGTAAGTTATAAGAGAGGCCACCTAGTTAATATGGGGTTTTGAGTAGTGTGGGTTTTTTGTCCCATCCCCCATAGAATTTGAGCCAATTTGGCATGTGTGGAAAACTATTTTGGTCTTAAAAGGCCTTATTTGGATACATTAATTATCACCCATAGAGAACATAGGTAGGAATCCACCCCCCATAACATTTATCTTAGTGGTTTTACATATAAAATAATGTCATTATTGGTGTAATAGGTGGGTGAAGAAATGAGTGATTATCAATTGAAGTTGGTAATGCCAGAAAAGGGAATAAATAATTGTAATAGGTCAGTTCATTAGATATAGATACTATATAATGTCTATGATTACTAAAAATGTATATCTTAATGATGCATATAAGGATGATGACAATCCCTTGTCGACTTCATCATTCAACCTCAACTTTCTACTTCCACCATAGGGTAGTAGAAAATCATGGGAGAAGAAATAGATTTTCACAATATCGCTATTATAAAAATATGGATTACCAATTCATTCCTTAAACCAGATTATGATAATCTATAATTATAGGTGAAAACTATTAATTAAATGAATAATAAAATAGGTATTGAGACTAAGATATGAGAGGTATTTAACTAAAATTTCTAGAAATAAAATATTTGGTTTGTTTATATTTAAAGTAAATGTATATGATTAATAATTCATTAGAAAATTAAATCACAAGTTATCTACCAAATTTACTTAGCCATTTTCATTAGTAAAAAATAATTAAAAATGAAGGAAAGTAATTTATTTTATAGGAGTGAGATTGTAGCCAAACTATATTTTAATATATATTTTAATTTTATATATTCTAAATTTAATATCATATTTCAAAAACTATGCCTAATTAAAATGAAAGTAAAACTTTAATAGATTTAAATTATAATATATGACAATTAAAATGTAGAAATTAACTTGGATGGTATAAATGGCTGTAAATATTTCATAAGATCAATAAAAAACTAAGAAATAGAATATAGAAGTGTAAATTATCAATATGAATTCAATTTTTCTGATCTATAATGTTATGTAGCTTCACAATGTTTTCCCCAAAACAATTCCAATACAAACACAAGTAATTATTGCTGGGTCAAGATCCCTTCATATATATATATATATATATATATATATCTAAAAAATATGTGCTATTTGAATCACTAAACATGATCGGGACATCCTGTAATATTATAAAAAGATTTTATGAATATATTAGAAGGTATTTAGTGTATAAGAATTAACATGATATTAAGATGAATTGTTTATCTATAAAATCAAATGGTCTTAACACTATAAAATATGTTTTAGTCCTAATAAATTTTTTTCATTCCAATATTAAAATGAACCTATATAACATTTATAAATGAATATACATTAACATTAATTATAAACCATTAATTATATATTTTATGAAGTTAAATTAGAATAAATAATAGTTATAATTATAAAATAAATCAATATGAATAGTTTTACATTATATTTTGGGATTTTAATTACTTATTTAATTCTCATATTTTTTTAAATTTAATTTGACATAATTAAAATAATTATTATATTTACCATGGCCATATTATCTTAGGATATTTTTTTCTTAATCTTTCAAAAATAATTGATTTTATGTAACATTATATATTTTAAAATACCATATTTGTATTACAAACTCTATTTTATATTTTATAACATGAGTAATATTTTCTAAAAATAAAATTAAATACATTATACATATTAATTTTGAAATTATTTTATTCTGAAATGAATAAATTGAAATAAATTTAAAATCTTAAACTATTGGGACAAAATTTTATAATATGGTTCACTTTATTTTTATTCATAATGATTTTCTAAATTAACAAAATATTAATTTCCCTTAAAAATTTATTATTTATAAAATAGTAATACATTTCTAAATATATTTAATTTATTAAATTAATTGAATAAATTTTAACTTACATCTCATATATAATGTTGAAACATATATATAGATCAATAATATATAATTTAATGTGTAATAAATGTTAGATAAGATTAGGAACACATAATGATTAAAATAAAAAATTTCAAGATTTTTTTTGAATACAATATATAATTTCATTTAAAAGTTAATTTTATCTTATTAATAAACTATATTAATTTGAATTGATGTAAAATTCAGTTTCATCATGTGCAAATATTGTAATATGTTTCGTCATATATTGTAGTGAAAATATAATTGACATGATTAATATTCAATTATGATTAATAAGTGTTTACCTATCAAATCTATGGTTACATGATTTTCCCTAGTGCAACATTACTATTAGACATTTGTGAATAAAATTTATGTTTAAATACATTAGATACATGTATTACTAACCCACTATAAACTAACATTCAAATATTTCATGAATTTAAACTCTTACCAATTACATAATATTCTTTTCTATGGAATAATACACCCTCTTCTCTTATAAAATGGGGGTCGAATCCTCCTATTCCATACTCCACTACTATTAAAATTTTACATTTTTCACCTATAAAAATTTATAATATTTGAATACCATTACAATCCATAATTCCATTGGAGAAAAATCATCATTTGTACCTCATATTAAGGAATTTTTGAAGAGTATATTCAAGGTCTCAATGTATTTATTACATCTCTATTAATTTTCCTTTCATACGAATTGCATTGCAAAACAACCATTACCATTTTTCAATAATTTGTTCATAATAATTAGTGTGTTTATTTTTCATTATAACAATAAAACCATTATTTATTATCTTCCATGAAAAAAACCATGAATCATAATTAGTATGTGTGCGTAGATTACCAAATCCATGATATGTCACTATCAGTTTATCATCGCCAATTTTTATGGATGGATTAATGCTATTAATAATAACATATATTATATCTAAAATTTAAATTATTACTAAATAATTATATATTTTCTTTCATACGTTCTTTTCATTCTATGAAAATAGGGGCATCATCTATTTTTACATGTTAGCTACAACCTCTATGGGAAGACACATCACATTTTATTCTAGATAAACTAACATGAATGTTCATACACATGTATTTAATTTATAAAAAGGGGTTTTTAATAAGACATATAATTTTTAAAATTATACTATTATTCATAGCATAATTAATATTATATATAAATAGTTATTGTTATTTTAACCATGAAGATGATATATTATTGTAAATTTTATTAATTGATTCCATTCTTGGGTAATCAATATAATTTTATAAATTTTTTGATATTGTAATATAAAATAAAATTATAGTATTCAACACTAGGTGGAACATCTGAGGTAATTATAGAATAATACTTTTTCATATTTATTAATAATTAAAAATTATATAGTAATTTTACTTTAAAAAGGATGATATGTCTGATTGCATACCTCACACACAACAATGAGTTTCTCCAAAATCTTATGTTGCTCACAAATTTGAGTTATACTAAATAATAATTTATTATTAAAATTATTTTTTTATGTTGTATTCATCACATAACTATCAGAATATAAGGAACAAATTATATACACTAAATTATGAAAATATTAATAGGCATGTTTTTATAATGATTCGTCAGTTAGAAAATTAATTAAAAATGTAATTGAAAATAAATTAAATATAAAGGATGTGAATCTATGAAAAACTGTTTAATTGAGAATAATTGTGTTTATAAAATAATAAAATAAGTATTTTTAGAATTTTTTAATGAAATATAAATTAAATATTTCATTTAATATTAATATAATATATTTTCTTGACATGATATAATAAGAAATTCAATTTTATAAATGAAAGGAGTATTTTTCAATAAAGATATTTTTACTGTCTTTTGATGGAGAACCATTTATTAATATATATTTTTTTCCACTGTAATATTTTATATTTTAAAAAATATACCTCTTATTTGGAATATAGAACATGAAATTTTAATTTGTTGAATTTTTGGAATTTTTTGATAAAAAAATTTTATTGGATAGTGAAAAATACTGCATTTTAATTCAAAAAAAAATTTCTCTAATTTATTTACATTGTTAGATTATAATTTTTCAAGGTTTTAAGTTATAATGAGATGAATTTGTTATTATTTAGCACAATTTAGTTCGTTGGATGCAATTTAAAATTCAAATTAAATTGAAAAATAATGCGTATTTTTTAACATTTTACTTAAAACCCACATTTGCATGACCCGTCAACGAGATTAGTGTTAAACCCTATTTAACCACATCTGTGATTTGAATTTTTAATAATTATAATAAATGGTTTTAATAATTATGCAAAATTTTGTCTAATAGGATCAATTTTTTTTGGTGAATAGTAAATTTATTAAATTTTTTACCACGGTTAAAGGTCAATATATTAATTTAGGGTAAAATTTATATTATAATATTATAAAATTATCCCACCACTATTCAGACTCTTATTTAATGATTTAGGATAGAGAATGACCATCCTTGGGCTGATATTGAGAATTTTGAAGCCACTTATGTGTGATAATAACATTTAAAACATTATGTTTAATGTAAATGAAAATATGTCATAAATATGTTTCAACTTACTAAAAAAAATTTATAATAGGGTTGTATAAGTTATTTCATCAACTATGAATATTCCATGAAAATATTAAGATATTACCAACGGCATGGTTATTTATGTATAATTTTTAGGAAATAAGTAATTTAATTAAATAGTGACACAATGATGATGCACTAATTGATTTATCAAGGAAAGAATCAAATAAATGATAGTAATAATTTAAAAATAAATATAATTTGAAATATTTTATTCCAAAAAAAAATTATAGAAGACTATGAAATTATAGTATTGAGTTAATTTTTTTCAAATGAATCAATTTGTTATGACTTTTTTAAAAACATCATGTAATGAATAGTGTGAAAATTGACATAATTCAGGATATAAATTATAAATTATCTAATTAAATGATAAAAAATTTATAAAAATTAAATATTTGACTTATAAGATTATATAACTCAAAAAATTTCATTAATTACTCATTAATTGTTTTTATGTCAATATTTGGTAATTATTTTAACTCTCAAAGTATAAATTACCTCATAAAACATTAAGAGTTGATAAGATTAATCAAAGATAAGAAAAACACTTTTTCCCAAACATGAATAATTTTCATTTGATGGTTACATTTAGACCCATAGTCATCTTAAATGCGAACTATTTCAACTTCAACCCAACTTGATTGATATTAAATTTTTATTAACTTAAAACTTTTAATAATACCATGTGTTCCCCTCACCTTTCCTATAAAAAGTCACACATTACTCTCAATTAATCACACTTAGAAAACCATTTTTAATGTAAAATATCTAGAAAAACCCATTATAATAATACCTTCCCACATTATTGATTCCATAGATTAGGTAGATAACCCTCCTTTTAGGTGTTAAGGCATTAAGAAATGTGATTATACAAAGGAAAGGTAATGTTTTTATTTAAGTGTTTATATTTTATTTCTTCTTCCACATCCTTCAAGTACACTCCAACCATTGTGAGATAAAAAAAACTATTATAAAAAGTATAATGTGATTTAAATATTTTAATATGATCACCTAAATCCATCTCCAATTTCAGCAATTGGGAAAAGAACTTTTCATTCGTGGGTGTGGAGGACTACTGCCTCACAAACTGATATAGTCCATTATTCATTTTATTCTCTAAAGACTGTTTATAAAGATGGAATTAATTTTTATATGTGATATTCATGACCGATTTTTTATTATAAGAGAATTATATATCAATTACATTCTTACATTCCATGCACATAAAAATGATAACATCATTTGTGTATTGCTTGGAAACTATAACCTCCATGAAGCGATGAGATTAATTTTTAATAAACAAAATCACTCAGATAATATATATCATTATATTTAAATGATTAATATTGTAAAAACTATATTATGATCATTCTTGGGAAGATAAAATAAGATTAACATTATTTCCATTATGATCAATTAAAAATGGAAAACGTTTCTCATATGTGCATACATATTACCATATCTATGATTGTAACATTGATCAATTATTGTTATCAATATATAATGAATAGATTTAAAAGTATAATTGATATATAAAATTGATTATTATTTCATTAATATTATTCTGGATATAATGGGCTTATCTCCACATGGACGATTGTCATCATACCAAGTTTATTATTGATTTATGTTCCGAATATCGACAAAACGTCCAACGTAAACTCAAATAATTAACTAATTATTATTACATGGTAATTAATTAAATAAAAGGAATAATAAAAACTTAAAGTTTCTTAATAAAGAATAAAATAACCTATTTTTATTATTCAGGAAGAACAAGGAACACAAGAGACTAATCAGACTAGATGTAAGGGATTTCGTCTCAATCTCCTTTGATTAAGACATTTCATGATGATATGAACCCTCATTCTATTATAAAGTTTATATATATCACATTTAAAATTATGTATCCATATCTTATTCATGCCAATGTTATTTAATGTTTTATAAAATTTTCTACATTCAAGTTGCTTATAATTTGAATGTTCAGAGTGGTATGAGACTCTTTAACTAATAAATTATTTCAGTGTTTTAATGATCTATTCTTCAAAATATTTATCATTTTGGACCATGTTTTAAAATGATTTTTTTTGAATTTATTTATATGGAAATTAATGTTTTAAAATGTTACTTCTAGAATATTATTTTAAAAAATTCAATGTGGTATGAGAAAATATGACTCAAAAACACTTTTATAAATGATTTAAATTGTTTTTTTGAAAATAAATTGGTAATATTATGATTGAAAATGAAATTTGAAGAGTGAAATGTTTAAAATTACAAGCTTATTTGTGTTGGTACACATAAATTTAATTGATGAGCCTAACTGAGCTTATATTAAAGGTTTATCACTATTATACCTAAAAGGTGATCCTGATATTTCTTATTTGAAGGGTTGATCCCAATTATAGCTCATAAAAGACGGGTGAGCCTGATATAAATTATAATAAGGGTGATTTCCATTACAGTTCCCTAATTAATTGAGTATTCTAGAGGAGAAATATGAATATATGGTTATTCCATTTTTTAAGGGTGATTGTAAGAGTGATATGGAAATGATGTCCCATGGAACCTATATGATTTTCTCTTCTTGCTAATAAAATTTTAAGAAATTGTTTATAATTGTTTTAATGTTTTCACTGGACTAATGATTTACATTATTTATGTCTCTTACTGAGATTTGGTTCTCATCGCATGTTTAAATATTATTTTCACTAGTCTTCAGTTTGGTAGGAACAAATAATATTCCTTGATAAATGTTTTATAAATGTTTTCTGAAGAGAAATCATGTTTTATTATAAAATGGTATTATTTGGTGAAAAAATGGATACTAAGTATAAGTGTCCACCTATAATGAAAGGGTTTAATATGTAATATATTTTTTACATAATTTTCTAAAACACTAAACAAAAAAGATCCTCTAATGTGAGTTCTAGTTTAAAAACACTATAATGATATTCGTTTAAGGGTGGCTCTTAATAGTAGTGATTATGAATCTATATTAAAATATATATTATCGTGGTTAAAAAACAAAAAAAGTTAAAATGAAATTAATATAACAACACTGAGTTACCAATTTAAGGAGAAAATAAATTAAAAATATGTACCAAAAGATTAAAAATTGATCTAAATAAATATTCATATGTGTTAAAAAAACTATATGTTATATATTATTGAAATAAATTTTATTATTCACGAATCTATGTTTTTTCAAGGATAAGTAAGGGGTTTTCATCTCATCATCTCTTCATTGACACATTTTTTAATCTTACGCACCATTTTATAATTATTATAGTGTATATAATTAATAAAAATGTATTCTGGAAAGAGTAATAATTTATCCATGGTATCTATAAAACCGTATGATTTTAAAACATCCAATGGCTTTTGATTCACTAATTACTAAATCCACAGGGGGTTTTTATAACACAATTCCCTTCTTGGCTCATAATCACTCATTATTGTCTATTTTACTTCATGATTGATCTATTACAACCTATAAAGATTTTTAGACTTATTTTGGATTATTTTAGGGGTAAATCATGTTTTAAAAAAATAATCATTCTCTATTATATTAATTTTTAAATATTAATTTATTTAAACAATAATTATAATTACATTTGATGGATTTTTCTTCCATGTCCATATTTCTACATCCCATAAATGTTTTCTTTAAAATAGTGTAAATTCATGTTTTTTTATCTGTTATGATAATTTTATTATAGTTCATTCATTTTATAAAAAATTTTCTTTGTCCTTTTTAATTATTTGTGTTTTGGATAGGGTTATTTATAAATGATCAAATTGGTTTTAGAACATTTTGAAAAAAATATTTTTTATAATTCAAAACAAATTTTGTTAAGATAACTTATATACATTTTTTGTTATTCTATTATTATATATTATTTTAAAAAAGGTATGTGTTTTAAAATTTTGATCACTTGCCTTATTAGAAACCTTATGTCATTTTTTCAAATTATAATTGATAATGATTATTTTGATGGTAACAGTTTTTTAATTATTTTATTTCTCATTTTTGTAAGATTTATTTATTTTTTGGGATTTATTATAAGTAATTATTAATATTATGACTTTCAAAATTCATCTCTTTCACTTCATCAGTTTTTTGAAATTAAATTTCAAATCGATGTTTTAAATTTTTTTTGAATTTTTTTCACATCTATTTCCCCTCCAAAATTTATCATTCATGTATCGATTTTTTATCAACCTATTTACATTATTTTGACGTGATTCCTTTAGAAACATTATATTTTATATATCTGATTTTTTAATATATTCTTGATATCTTAGTTTTTAAAAGGTTTCTTAAACCAACACTTTTTCATTGTGCTCTTCATATAATGATTCTGATATTTTAGAAGAGTAATTTTTCTTTGTTTAGGTCATATTATGATAAAATTATTGACTTATTTTCTATTATAATAAATATTTATGGATTATGGGATGTGTGTGACTTATATATCCCACTAATTCATTAGGTAAATTATTATATATTAGTAGAGAGAAATGTTATGTTAATGGGTTATAAGGTCTCTAGGTTTATAAAAATGGATAATAATATCATTTTGTTATACATACAGATTTTCAAGTGAACATGTTGGAAGATAGTTATGACCACTAATATAATAAATCCATATTTTTATTAATCAACCACTTCCTTTCATATGTTCAATGTCCCATGATGTTTGTTTCATGTGTTATTTTATTATTCAATAGGAAAATTATTATCTTTTGATATGTTATCACAATATTTTTTTATTATGGTTAACATATATTTTTTATATCCATTAAAATCAGATATATTTCAAAAATAATTTATTTATTCATATTATGGTCTCACAACTACAGAATATTTTTTGTTATCCCTTACAAAGAAATTATTATAACCTATTCCTGTATTTTACCGTACCAAATATTTGAAGCATATCATAACACATGGATTTACTAAAATTGGATTTAAATTATTGATAATTTTTAACAAACAAGTTGAATATGTCTTTTATTTATTCTTGTTTCTAAATCACTAATACTTTAGGACCTTGGGTTGTGAAATTATTTTTTTAAGTAATAATTGAACCTTGTAATTGGTGTATTATATATGTTTTTTTATCTCGTTCCACTTCATCTCTACTTTGGTTTTTGTATAGGAGCCGATGCCACCTTCTTTTAGAACTCTCTTATATAATAATGATGAATATATATTCCAATTATCTATAAATTGCATCAATTTTTTACAGCAATAATGCTCTATTGGGAAGCATCTTATCCATTTATTTTAGAAACTAAAAAATGCATTGGTGACTCATACTTTTGAAATTAAAAAATTGTGGACTAGGAGACAACCTATGAGTCCTTTTTAGTTTCAATTATATATATATATTTTATTAGACTCTAAATTGAGATATTCAATCCATTAATATATTATAAAATAATAATTTTCCTCAATATTGATGATAGATTGGTAGACTACATCATTAATTTTTTTGATAGGCCATAGAAATGGCATGTGACTAAGAGGACCCCAACACAGGGAATTATTCCAAAGCACAAAATCCATCACGTCATAAAAATATAATTTTTGTTTCACTATAAAATTATCTTACTCTAGACTAGATAAATTGGTTCAAACCATATCATTTAATGAATTTTGGTATACCGTAATGCTAACCCTTGTTTCACCTGTGTAGCGAATTGATTCATGTTAGAAACCACCAATTAAAAAAATAATTAATATTTTTAATGAACTATATAATTTTACACATCCATGTCATAAGGGAGGATTCAAATGTCTATACATTATGATGTTTTATATTACAATATATAGATAGGCGACCATGTCATTGTAGAAAATCCCACACTCCAATTGATTAAAAACATATAAAAATACAATTTAAACACTAGTATATCACCACACCCCCCATCTTCCTCTATTAAAAAAAACTCTACCCTCAATAAACAATATCTCTCTATATTATGGGATATTAATTGAATTTTACAATATATGGGAATCCCTAATAGTCATTTTATATCACCGCATGATTTTTGTGAATTATTATTTGAAAACTAAATTTATTATTATTGATATTTTTTGTTACATGAACCACTATGTTTAGCATTCATTACACAGAACACTAAGTGCAACTTACAATATATGCAATCCTTAGATTAAATGAAACATGAAATAATATAGATATGTTAGTATTTCATATGTTAGTTATAAATAACCCATTGTAATGGAAATTATTAATATCATTAACTAAAGTATGAAAATATATGTTTTACACATGTATTTTACATTTTTTTATTTAAAATTTATAAAAAATTAAAATAAAAACAATTTGAAAATAAAGAAAATATTTTTTCAGAAATCAATATTTTAGGCACACAATAACATTTTATATCAATAATTAAAACAAACCACTCTTAGTGAATTATCTTACTGATATATGTATATAATATTCAATATATTGTGTAACATTTATCTTTTTTGTTTTCTAGGTAAGTGTTATGAATAAAAACAAATTTTACTCATGGAAATTTTATTTAAAAAAAATTCTCTTTTTTCACACATATTTTAAAAAAACTTTATTCTATAATTAAATTTTTTTTGATAATGTAAAAATAATTCCACAATTTTATGAGAATATAAATTCTTATATTAATAGTGATTAAAATTACTTTTTATTAGGAATTTTCATTTATTATGTTGAAATTAAAAAATATAGCTTTAATAGTACATTTTTTATGATTATATACTTTGTAATCAAATTTACGTAATTTTAATAAATTTAATATAAATTTTTTATATAATTTTTTTAAATATTTTAAATCATTTATCTTTGAAGAATAGTTTTCTCATGAAATCATCAATATTAACTTTAAATTAACTTATTTATATTCTATGAATGAATTTTCTAAAAATATGTTATATATATAAACATGATATTTCTAAAAATTAATTTATATGGTTATGGTAAAAATGTGTTTGATGGGGGTCACAATAAAATGATAACGGTTAAAATATTCCAAAAAATAGTCTTCCATATTTATTTCTATAAATATTTTAACTATAGATATTATATTTTATAGAAGTTCCCTTTATTGGATCCTTCTATAATGTGAAAAATGAGGGTACGGTTTTTTTCAAAAATTTAAAGTGTTTGACTCACCTCAATTATAAATTGCCACCCCCTCCTCTCATCCTCACACATTAATATTTATTCGGATCAGAAGAAAATTATCTATATATCATCATAAATTATATAATCTAATCTTATAATCCTTAATTTTTTACATAAAACCAACCTAAAAACATTTTGGTTCAAACCAAAATAACTTGTCTGAAAAAGAGGTAACATCACCAACTGAATGTTTTAAATTATTATTTTTTCTATATATCATTAAATATTTATTTAAAAATTATGATTTAATAACTGAATTATCTTAAATATATGTATATGTCATTATGTTAAGGTAATTACCTACAACCATACATACTTCTATTAAATGGGATGCAAAATCATCATTTGTTTCTACGGTGGACAATCACCACTTGAATCAAATCCATTCACTTTTCCATTACCACCTCTATTGTATGGATATAATGAATTATTAAATATTGATGTTACATATTTACGATATTATTATGGTTATTAAATAAATATTTCACATGTTATTTCTTATATTCGATTCTATGGGAATATGATAACATCGGTCTTGTGTGGGGGGGACAACCACTACACGAAGTAATGTGATTTTTTTCATGTATTATATCGATGTTAATAAGTATGTAATTATTAAATTATGTTATAAATAAAACATAAAATTTATTATCAAATGTTAATATATTATTTAGGATACTTTTTTTCCACTGAGAAAATAAAAATAACACTCATGTGTATTTACGACTTACAACCTCCATGAATTGTGTATTTCATTTTATATATTAATATCTTATGGAAGAATATATATAAAAATTTTGTAAATATATACTATATTATACCATAATAAATATTATTTTTATGATTTAATCATTATCCATATAATAAATAAGTAAATATAAAATAAAATAATACATACAAAACAGTGTTGTTATTTCCTGAAAAATGATTTTAGTAAATAATTATTAACAAAAGTTAAAGAAAATGTGATAATAAAATAACAAATTGTATGATATATAAAATTTTGGTTATTTAATATATTTATAATTAATATTGCTTTATATTAATCGATTTTATTACCTTTAAAAAATATGTCTAGACTTTATGTAAGAGACGTATATTCTCTCTTTTATTTCTAGGGGACATATGCCAATTCACGACTCATTTGTTTTGTTCAGTGTATATACATGTCATTTGAAATGGTATGTAATGAATATAATTATATTAATTATATTTATATATTTATTTTATTTTATTCATTATTGAGGCTTATGATTCGAAAGTATACTAATATGGTAAGGAATTTTTGTCTCGCTTTTTTACTTATGCTAGACACAATCTATATTCACAACTTATTTCATTATACGGTTTATAAAATAAAAATAAATATATATTATGATTAAAAAAATTAATATTATTGGTATTTCAATATATATTATATTATCTATCTTTTAAGAAAATTATGTTTTAAAAGTTATCTCAGTGGTAATATATTTTTTCCTTGGTTTTACTTCATTCAAATATATGTTAGGTTTTCCACATATATTCTCTTAAGATATGTATATATAGACCATTTTACATGTAATACCATTAATATATTTATTCTTATTATATTATATGTTCCATTTGAAATTAATATTGCATGGGCCTTATGATTTAATGATACCAATGTGGTAAGGGTTTTATGTGACAATCACAAAATTTATCAAGACTAGAAATGATTATAATTACAATAAAGAAATTATATGATCTATATCCTAGAAAAATAATTTCTTTTCTTATTATAAGATAATTTCAATAAAATACATGTTTTTCATTTGTTTTCTACTCTTTATGTAGTCATTATTTCAATGGAATAATTTAAAAATTCATCATTATTTTTCACATTAATTTAAATATTTCTTCTAAGTATCTTATATTTTAAATTTTTTTCAAACATGGTATAAAAATTAATAGAATGATGTATTAAAAAAATTCTAGTGTTTTAGTTTTCTTTGAAAAACATTAATGGAATATTCATGTCATTATTAAAAAAATTACCGTTTGGATTTTACCATAATTTTGAATGGAATATTTT
Organism: Viscum album; assembly: GCA_963277665.1. NCBI lineage: Eukaryota > Viridiplantae > Streptophyta > Magnoliopsida > Santalales > Viscaceae > Viscum > Viscum album. The sequence goes on along the minus strand of OY728150.1, from coordinate 1,354,577,684 downwards.
TTTAACACACATGAATATAATTTCTCTATATTATGTTGATTTTTTTATTTCAATATTTTTTTATAAATTATTGAGGTTATTTTCAAATAAAATTATTTTCAATATGTTTTATGATATAGAAACAAATTTTTCAAAGAAAAAGGGATATTTTTTTCAAGAAATGTTATAAATGTTTTTTTAAGATTTATTTATATGTTTTGATGTTTATTTTCAATGAAAATGATTTTGTTTATGTTTTCTGTTTTAAAAGTTGATTTTACATTTTGGAATGGTTTTTTAATAACGAAATTTTCTATGTGATAATTCAAAATATTTTTCCTTCTAAGATGAAATCCTTTTAGGATAATTATAATTTTCTTGGGATATGATTAAAGGATACAATTCTTATTATTCTTCTAGATGGTTTATCTTTATGATAATAATATAATTGTGAAAACTATTTCTCTTTTATGGGTTATTCCATGGAAAACATATTATTTCACCCACTTCTTTTTCCAGGTTATTCTATGATGAAATTATAAAATGATTTTAAGTCCTGTTTATTTTTTACAGTTTATGATATGATGAAATGTTTTAGAAAGCCAATTCATTTTATGAGTTTAAATATTATTTCGGTTTTTTGATCTAGTGGAACTAATTTTATTATTTTCATCGTGTGATGGGTGGTACCTATATCTCCCTCTATTTCATTGGGTAATGATTAAAGTTATATGATCTAAAAGGGTACAAAAGAGTTTAACCTATTTCTCAAAGTCTGTATACAAAAGGGTTATCCAAATTCTGAATGAGATTACATGAGAGGATATCACATGCCCAAAAGAGGGAATACTATAGGTTATCCCAATCCCAAAGAGGTTACATGGGTAGATAGACCAATCCTAACATGTTATCAATGAATTTATGGATAAAAATTTCCTAGTATTTTATATGATTATGTGAATTCCACAATTCTATAGATTATTCCAAAATTAATTTCTAATGGACTATATTCATTAATTTCTTTTTGATTCATGTATTATATAATTCCTATAACTATTCTTTGTGTCATGAATAAAATATTTCATATCAAATTTATGGTATTCAAATTGTATTCTCATGCTATCACACCCTTATGTTCATGTTATGCTTATGTGTATCCCTTTTTTTTACCATTTATAATTATATGATCTCATCCATTTTTATGTTTCCTTCAGCGAGGTTTTGAAGATATGTTTTATTTATGATATTCTTAATAAGGGTGTTAGTTATGATAAACATTGAAGGAGGTGATGTAGTTATCATATGAATCTCTTGGTTATGTTTCTATGTTTCCAAAATATCTACAGCTATATGATCCTCATGAGTGTGTTCATATATTGTATTGAATATTCATCTAAAAATATGTAATATCTATGTATTAAATTCTTGGGTTGATAATATTGGTATATGAGGAATGGTTTTGTTAAAATTTTGAATCTATGATGAGAGAAACATTAGTTGGATCCTTAAAGATATATCAAATTATATGTCTAATGATATATCTTGGGAAATCTCTAAGGTTATGTCTTAGGGTAATTATATGTATAGGAAAATATCATATAATTTTGGTGAAATATACTTCATGGGTTCTCTATATTATTATATTTATGTATGCATACTAAAATTGGATGTGGATATAGAATGTTGGTACATATGGGTAAGGAAAAACGATGCATTAAGGTGTACTTGATCATCACCTAGTGCATGAAAAAGGCCCTTTAACACCTATTTTGACACTCCATAGGTATGCTGACTCAAAATTACTTAGGATAAAACTAATTTATCATAGATTAAAAATATTAATTCTTGATGTATATATCCTCTACGTAATTTTTCCGAATTTTGGGGTTTCGCAATCATAATATTATTACTAACAATATTATTTTTGGGGTTATTCAATTCTTGAAACTAGAAGGAACTGGATTATCATTGACTGATATATATAATTTGTTGATGAGAAACAAATTGGATGATTATTATAGTGGATGAAAATTTGTTTATTCATAATCTATTATCATGATATATGATTAAATTTTTTTACATTAACCAAGTGTCCAAATCTATAAAGAAGAGAATAAAATAGTTTATTGATATTTATTGTGCTGAAGAACATGGATAAATTTAGATTATGTTTTGTATTTGTTTAGAATGTGGGAATAATCATCTCATGGAATGTATTAATGGAATGTGAATATAGTTTATTTGTGGATAATATAGGAAAAGAGTAAGTGATTGATTATGATAAATGAAAAGTTTAGTTAAACAAATGTATGAGATTTATATTTTACTTAAGGCATCCTCCATGGTATAATGTTATTAATTTGGAATGTATTCAAACTTTACAAAGTGATATCCTATTTAAGAAATATCAATATGAAATTTAGAAAGGTGGTATAATTAATATTTATAATATTGATTATGAATAGACAATGAATGATATATGAAAATAAATATATCTTAATCAAGAAGTTGATGAATATATGTTAATTGTTTAATAATGAAGAAGAATTATTGATGTTTTTATTTATTGAAATTAATGAATTAGTATTATATATATAAGGGTTGTTCAACATAATGTTTTCATGATAGTTTAGAAATAATATGTTGAATGGTGTCGATGACCTAAAAGAGTGATTTATTTGAAAGGATATATTTTTTGAGAAACCCAATAATATGGGATGGTATCACATAATATGTTCATGATTTTTGGATAGTGATGTTTGGATAACGATATAATGGATATGAATAAATTAAATTGTATAGTATTAATGACCTTGGAACTGATTAATTATTTATAGAAAAAGTGGTATAATTTATCACTGATTGGTTTTAGATGATTATTGGTTCTATGGAATATATTCAATAATATATAATTTTACTCAAGGAATGATGAGGAATGTATGTTTTTAATGGGGTTTTATGGTAATTATAGTAATTAATGAGCTTCGAGAAAATATATGACCATGGTATTCCCCTATTTGACATGTGTCCATTATTAGAAACTAAATGATATTTTGCTGGTTATTATTAATTTTATTTTAAAATTTTTACTGAACTTAATAAATTTTGAATTTATTTATTTATGGAATTGTTTATGTTTATCTTTATATTAGTTTTTAGGGATTAATTTATTATATTACCATAAATATATTCATCCATACTGGATAAAATGTGCTAATCATTTTTCTGTGTTAATAACTAGAGATTCATTGAATGTCATAAAATTATATTATGGATATTGTGATCTATTAGGGTTTAAGCATAAAAAACTCACCTTCCATTAATATCATAAGACATAATGTTTATTTTGATCTTAGAACAACCAATGATAGATATTTTTCTTAAGAAATATAAATAAATAAAGTATGTATTTCTTCTCATAAAAAAATCAAAATATTAGGAAAAATATCATGGAATAAAATGTTTTTCTATTTAATCATTTCTGACAATATCAATAACATTTTCACACCTATCATTTCTATGGGTTTTCAATTATTTATTTTCATATTATCATTCAATTTTTAATCAATGATCTCTATCAATATAGTTCATTAATAAAACGTTATACTTTTCCTCTATGTATAAATCTTCAATTCCTCCTATGTTCACCTATTTGGAAAAGTATTATATGTTATTCTAGAAAACCTATTTACATAAATGTATCTCTTTTCAATTGAAAGTTTTATTAATCATTTTTATTGTCTGGGTTCCCGACAAATGGATGTTCATATGTTAAACACATTTTTTCCAATAACAAGCTCAAATTACAAGGATGTAATTAATTTAGTGGGTTTCAATGGAACAGATAATGATTTTTTGAAGAAAAATATTTTAAAATAAAAATAATCCTTGGTATTTTTTTACACTCAAATCATTTTTTATACTTTAGTACACCCAAAATTTTTTATTACATGCATTTCACACAACACTGAGCTTAAATGAAATGTGACAAACTATTAAAATATTATTATTTAATAAGATAGTAATAACCTAAAAATTGGAATGTTGTGTACGAATAATATTAACTAAATTATGTTATTATATTTTTTATAATGGTATATAAAATTATTTCATTAATAAAAAATTTTTTATATATTAAAATAAAAACTAGTTTTTTAATTAATGGGAATATTTTTCTAAAAAACATTTTTTATGAACATAATCACTTTTTAACTACATAAATTAATAAAATATCAATTTTTGAATGATTTTAATGAAATATACTTACTTATATTATATAATAAATCCAATTTATAACATTTATCTTATTTTGTCTAGGATAAGTGATAATAATAACATCGATTTTATTCTTACAAGTGTATTTAAAAAAATGATGTGTTTTTTCCTTCATGAAACATATTTTAAAAATATTTTTCTTCTACTATTTGAATATTTATCTAACATAATAAAATATATTTTCTAAATAATGATATCTAAAATATTTTGGGGTGAAATTTTTATAATTTCTTATGAATGTAAATTTTTTTATGAATAATGAGAAATACTGGTTTTTATTAAAAAAAATTGATACTTTTAATGGGTTTGTAAAAATATAAAATAAAATTAATATGTATTTAATAGTAAAATTATAATATATATATATATATATATTAAAAAAATTAGTTTATTTTAGTTAATTTAATAATTAGTTTTGACATAAAAACTATTTAAACTTTTGAATATTTTCTTTTCGAAAACCCACTTTATCATCACATCTCTGGGATTATTTTTAAAATATATTTTCAAAAATATATGTATCGAATTATAAAATGTGGACGAAATTTTTTTAATCATCATAATATATATATTCTAATCATTTCAACATAATTTCATACCATTTTGTATATTAAAATAAGTAAAAAATTTAATACAGTTGTTAAGGTCAATTTATTTACCAAGGGGTTAAATGAAAAAGCTATGGGTTAAAAATTACTCGAAATATAAAATGAACAATTTTTGTTAACATATTAATACATTATATATTAATTTTTATATAGTGTAACATTTTTTTATCCTTTTGGAATTCTAAAAAACTGTTCTATTTCTTTTCATAAAATTTACATGAGTGACACTCACCTCACTTATAAAAGGCCGCCAACTCTCATTCCATGTTCACAATTATAACACCATTTGGGTTGGATAATTTTTACCCAAATAACTTCCTTACTTCTAAAATACCATCTTATAATCCTTTTTTGGTTCCAAAAACATTTCAATGATCTCATTACTGCAAACCAAAAAAATTTGTCCAAAGAAGAGGTAACATTCCAAACCAAGTGTTTTTTATTTCACCTCACCCAACATAAATTGTTATTAAATTAGAAAAATATAATAACATATTTATCATACAAACAATTGTATTTTTTATTTTATGTGAATGAAATGAAAACATCTACACTTATATCCAATAATCTACAAAATAATCATTCATTTGTACGATGTACTACCGCCTCATGAACCGATGCTATTTGATTTTCAATAAATTCTTCTCTTTATGATATATAATAATGGAATAAAAATTTATATATCATATTTATGATATTATTATGTTTTAATATTAATTATATCATGTATTTCCTCTTAAATTCCTTTCTATGGGAATATGATAAAGTTGTTCGTGTGTACAACGATCTATTCCCTTGCGAAGCAATGTGATTCATTCAAACATTACATTGAAAGTAATAATTTTGGGTTTAACTAAAATATGTGATATATATGATATTATAATGATTATATTCGGGTAATATATTATATACCTTTCCTTTTTATATTTTTTCATGAAAATGGAAACAATGGTCATGTGTTTGTGCGGTCAATAGTCTCCATGAACAGAGTGTTTCAAATTTTATTTATAAAATTTATGGTTTAATATAAATAAATATATAATAAATATATATTCTATTTATATCATGATTAAGATTATATATATTATTTAAAAAATATTAATGTAATATAACAAAAAATAAAAAATCTAAACTAATAAGAAAAACAAAGCATCTATAACAAGAAATGTGATTTTAAAAGTGAATTATTAATAAATTGTGATAAGATATTAGATATTATAATATATATATATATATATATTATTTAATATATTATTAAAATACATATATTTATTGTACATGAAATTTAAACATCTATGAATTAAGTCGAGACATCATTTAATATATTTCTAGTCTCCCTTTTATTTCTTGGATACATATGAAAATACAAAAAAAATTAATTTTGTGTGGTGTATGTAAATCCTCTTTAAATAGTTATATCATTAATTAAATATTTAATTTTTCATTTCATGTTATGAATTAGTGGGTCTTATGATTCAAATTTTTACAATATCGGTAAGGGATTTGTGTCTCACTTTTTACTTCTGCAAGTCACATGCCATATTAACCACTTATTTTATTTGTATGTTTTATATACTACACATATGTCAACAATATGATAATTAATATTAAAATTTTTGGTATTTTTATAACCAATATATGATCAATTTTTAATAGTATTTATGGTTCAACAATTATCTAAGCGATAAGTTATTGTAGTCTCAATTTTCCTTCTTTCAGACATATTTTATGTTCAACACCAATCTTATATTATTATGGGTTTATAAAAAAAATTAAAATGTAAAATAATTAATTTAACTATTAACATTATATTATATGTTTCATTTAATGTTACTCTATCAAGGGCCTTATAATTCAATATAACCAAAGGTGTGATGGTTGTATGTTATAATCTCATCATTTTTCTGGATTGCTCATGATTTTTCTTCTGCTTATGAAATAACATGATATATCTCTACAAAAATCTTGTATTTTTTATACTATGTTTATTCCCGGAGAATAAAATTTTTCCCTTCATTTTCTACTACTTATGTACTCAATTGTTCAAAAGAATATTTTTAAGAAAAATATTCTTTATTTCTCTATTGAATCGAATATCCTTTATTTCACAAAACCATGTTTTATGAAAAAAAATAAAAATGTTTTTAACATTATTAAAATGGATTACTATTGAATTTTTTCCCAATAATAAATTCCTTATAAAAATTGTGGGAGAATATTCATGTCATTTTCCAAACAATTATTTTTTTAATTTTAAATAATTTTTTTGGATTAATTGTATTAATCAGTATGGAATGAATATAATTTTCTTCTCTCATGCCCATTATTTTCATATAATTTTCAGCTATTAATTTAATAGGATATTTTCAAATAAATAAATTATTAAAATATTTTCTATTTAAAAAAAAATTTTTATGCTATTTGAAAATGATATTTCCCATGAAAAATGTATTAAATTATTTTCAATGTTTCCATTATATGTATCCAAGGTTCTTTTAACTAAAATGTATTTTGAAATTTTTTATTTATTAAAACTAAATTTTTAATTTTGAAAATAATCTCCATTCCGTAAATATTCCAAGTGTTCATTCAAAATAATTTTATATATATGATGACATACTTTGACTTCACATAAGATTTGGAATGGAAATCATCTAAGGATACCATTCTTATTCTTTCCCTGGATGTCTTATGTTTACGATGATAAAATGTTTATTTAACAAATTCTTATTTTCCAAGTTAAAATATTTTAAAAATGATTATGAAACCTAGTTATTTTCTATAATGATTCTATAATTAAATGATTAAATTATTATGAAACCAATATATTTTATATGGGATATGATACATTTAAATGTCAATAAAACCCATTTATATTAATGAGTTATGATATAATGAATGATATATGATCTTGTAGAATACGTATTTACGGTTATCATCATGATAAGAGTGGGACCTATATCTCCTTCCAATGAATTGGATAATTATTAATTTTATTTGAGCTCAAAAAATACATGGGAGGTTATTCCGAGCCTATAATAGGATATATTAGAGGTTATCCCAAGCCTAAAGAAGGCATATGGGTGGTTGGACCAAACCAAACATGTCGTGTGTTTCATGGTTTATATCCTTAACATAATATTTTTTATGATTATGTGCATGAAAAAATTCTCTTTCTTATTAAATTATTATTTTTCCATGGATTGTGCTCTTTGATTTTCATAGGATTCATGTTTTATGAAATTTTAGACATTATTCCATGGATCATGATTATGTTATTTAAAATTCATTGGTATGATTTTCAGATTTTATGATCATGTTCTAATACCCTTATGTTCATGTTATTCTTATGTATCTAAATTGTTTACCCTTTTTAGAAATCTAAGCTCACCCTTTCCTATAGTTCCTTTCCCCATGCTATGAGGAATTGTATTATGTACAATATGTCTATTGATGTTTCAAAGTATAAAGAACATAGCGGGAAATGATTTTTTTCACATAAGAACCATTTGAATATTTTGTCATGTTTTTTAAGGAACTATACATTTACATTCTTCACAAGTATGTTTGTGTATTTTATTGAATATTCAGCTAATAAGATGTAATATCTATGTATTAGAATCCTTGTTCACAAAAAAAAATTCCAAAAAAGGGTGACCCCACTCCCATTACATGCATTTTAATAAATCTATGGCCTCCATGGATTTATCACAAATTCATATTCCCTTAACCATCCAAATACCAACACCAATTTCCAACCATTTCATCAAACATTTCTTTAATCATTTTTCATCACCTTATACCTTTAAACATAACCTTTTATCATCATATAATCAATTTTCACTAATTATAACTCACCGTATTCTTCTATATTTTCATCAATATCACATTTTTAGGACTTATCATCCATATCCACCATCTCCAAACCAAATCTACGTCAATTATACTAGAAAACTATCAATTAAGTCACAAAATAACTTCAAATAATACATTTATAACCCCCATTAAAACAAAACCTTATTCTATTCCTAAAATAACCATTTAATGAAAATAACCCATAAAAACATCCCACTTCTTCCCAAATTATGTCACATGACACTATCATATACTCTTAAATGAAAAGCAGATCTCGTAATCCACCAGCTTAAGATAACATCCAACCTCCGCTAACCATGGACTCTCTTAGATAAATCTACAGGATTAATCCCACTACCATTCATGCCTATTTTTTCTAGAATTTATTATTAAAACTATCTATAGTGTTATTAAAAGAAACCAATGTGAATTTATCATATATTATATCTATAACTAATTTGAAATATTAAGACAAAGGAAAGTGTTCATGATGATCTAGAATAAATGTTCCCATATAATAATCATGTGGTTAGGGATGAGTATCTTCATGAGTTGTCACTATAATTTCATACAACATTTGAGGATGTAGTGTATGATATTACATAATAATTGGTCATTAATGATTCGATTTTGAGTTTAACGATTTTAGGATTTATACACAAAATATATTGTAATTAACTTTTAATAACTCCAAGTTATCTAGAATGATAATATAATATATAAAAGTTTGATGTGTAGGACACGTGGAAATTATTTGGGGAAAATATTGACATGCCATATAATGTTATGAAAACAATGTGAACCAATATAATTCTATCTCTATTTCATGTCCTTCAATGAGAAATCACGTATGTTTCATTATTAAATAAATACTTATAATGTTTTTTATTTAATATTATATCAACATGTTGTAATCCACCCATTTCCCGAAAAAATAAAATTTTCATGGATTTTTGTGGTTTAATTTTAGGGGAAAACACCAGGAAAATAGAACCATAATTAATATAATTTCATTACACATCAATCTAAATTTTTTTGTAACATTATCCACACACTTAGTGCCTCACATCCCACATATTCTTAGAATTGATCGATTTAAATTTACATCACAAAATATTTCTCTTATGCAAGGATGAAGATCCATAAATTTTAATAGTATTGTTTAGAATTGAATCAAATTTTTTTAACGGTGAGGTTTTCCCTTTCAAGATAATTTCAGGAGAATATCTTCCCATCTTTTTTATGACCTTATTTACAATGATAATTTCCAATAACATTCTAATGGAGGTGTGGAACTATATCTTCAATAAGGTATCTCCATTTTTCATCACCAATATTTTAGAATATCAATAAGGAAATTGATATTTATTTTGAGATACCCTCAGTGCCTCTATTTCTTCTCTTCCCAATTCCTCCTATATTTCGAACAACCATGTCCCTATAAGAGACCACCTAGTCAAATTTGTGAATATATACTAAAAACCTATTACAATTATCTATCTGTATGAACCAGATCTTCCCACTGATATTATTTATTGACAAATTTTTTATATTTTATCCCAAAGGAAAGAAAGTATAGGATGCATGATTCATCCTCTAAGGTACTATTCATTTACCCTACCATCAATTATAGACCCAGAAAGTAGATTTTAAAAACAACATATACTGATAGAGACTAAGTAGAAGATTGATACCACAATTATTATAGCTACATAAGAATAGGTCAAATCACCACAAAATAGTGAGTCCCAATTGAGACACATATGTTTATATATATAGATCATACATCGAGGTTGAATAATCAAATCCTAGGAGGTCCCATAAAACACAAGGAGTATTTTTAATACATTCCTATCACACTCCATTTCTTATTCCATTATTATCATGAGTTTATTTTGGATTTCTCTATGTATGTTTTCCCATATTACTTATCTATATCATATATATTTTGTACTTGGAAATTGAGATTTAAATTGCTATATTTTAATAACACACTGTTATCTATAACTTATTTTACTACATTATGTTGGATTTATCAATAATGTTTGTGAATATTTCTACATTTATAATAACTTTTCATATAAATATATTTTATACTAGTAATTATAAGATCTTGAAAATCACTATAGTCATCCACAATGTGACATGCACAATTTTAAAGATCTTTATTACCTTTTTTTATTTTTCATTCCCTCTCTAACTAATTTATACGCTTTAATTTATGTCACTTCTCCCATATTTTGTTTAGAATCGTGGAAAACTTGTCACTAATGTTTGGGGATGGCCTCCCTATCCCATTTTATATTTATCCTCTTAAATGATCATAGAGTCATAGTCAACTAGATAAGAAAATTTCCACGTGGTAAGAACTATTAGTATTCAAGCCCTATGTGTTTCCCTAAAATTCAATTTTCCTAGTTTTGATAGTGTTATTGTCCATTTTGATTTATTTCATTCTAATATTCCTTATTTAGGAATCTTGGGATATGTTACTCATTTTTTTCGACTCTCTGAATGTAAAAGCTCCTATTTAAAATATAATAAGATGTTTTATTTCAACGAGACAATATCCATAATACACAAAATTAATATTTTTATCCATTATATTATGTAATATAATTCTTAATGAATTTTATTTGAAAGAACCACATTAAATTACTTTTATTTTGATATTACCTTACACTTATTGTTTTCATCAGGTTTATATCTATAACTATTATGGAGGGGCTCTCCATAGTGGAATGGTGGGATTTAATTTAATAAAGAAAATTCGTGGTTTTATATTAGGTTAGGGAAAGTTCCATTATTTTTTATTGTAATTAATTGTTTACACTCTTAAAAGAGGGAAAATGATCTATTGTGTCAATATCATATCAAAAAAACTCTTCCTTAAACAAATGAAATTTTTATAATTATTATAATTAGTGTAATTATTATAGTTGGGGATATAAAACCACATTTTTTATACATTTGGGTAACCATTATTTATTAATTTTAATACTAATAAAATTCTTATCACATAATGACTTTCTTAAGTGTGACATTGTATGTGATAATTTTATAAGAGTAGTTTCCACACATAATTGTCATAGAAGTTCCCTGCTATGAAGAGAATCCAAAATTCACATATTACTATTCTTAAAAATATGATTTATAACATGCTAAAATCAATTATGGGACACAACTTTTAATGGTTTTCAGTGGTAGAAATTAATCGTACATTGAGGCACATTCCCACATCATACACCCATAATAATTTTTAGTGTAGGAAAAAATAATAATGGGAATTGTCAGTAAGAAATTTAAATTTATATTTATCATTGGATATTTCTATCCACATATGTGTTTAATGGTCCTTGGACCTTAATAATATTATTAAAATATATTATGGGTCATATAATATTATATAGTGATGAAAATCATGATGACATATGTTTTCTGTGATGTTGGATATGTTTCGTGCTCACAAGAATCATTTTGTTGATGAATAATGTGATAAATTATTTGTAACTTATTTTATTTAATTGAATTTGATATATAAAACCCTATGATTTAAATCTGATGTTCAAAATAAACACAAGAACATGATCTTTAGTTGTAAATTTTATCTTCTAGAATGTCAAATAATACGACATCGAGCATATACGTTGATGGAACCGACATGCCACTTGCTTGATTAGAGATATCATAGTAATGGGATTATATTACACAATTAACATATGTATGTGGTTTTACATAATTGTGAAATTAAAATCATTATCTATTATTTCCTTGGAATGTTGACAGATATTAACCATGTGATTTGGTTTGTTTTTCCTAATTTTTCTAAGAATGAGGGCTAGTGGTTCAAAGAGTAAATCTATAAAAATATTTAATTAAATAATAACATTATTTATTAGTTAAAAATTTGAATAAATATTATTACTTAAAATATTTAATAATTATTCATGTTATCATAATTTCATATTTTATATCATTAGTTGTTTGTGATAATTTTTTTGAGAGGAATATTTAACAAATATTTATTTTCTATTTAGTGAATATAATATTAATTTAATTATTTGGGAATAATGTGGTGATATTTCTTTAAATAAATTGTTTTTAATAAATCGCTGATAAATATTTTGTTGGAATGGTGGAATGAGACTTTTGTTATGGTGATAAATAATATATGTTGAATATTAGTTGAATAAATATTATTTAATTTAATTTTATGGCTTGGTCCATTTCACGAAATAATAATATTATTATTATTATTATAGACATTGGGTTTTTTGGGGAAATATGGAAAATAATCTAGGGAAATCTACAATTATTATTTTCTAACCCTATATGTATATAAAAAAATTATAGTATTTTTTTAGGATTTCTTATTTCATATTGTTGTAAACAATAAAATATGGGTAAAATTTTCTCAATGACCTAGAGAGTTCACTCTCCAAGATAAAACCCTTAAAATGAGATATTTTCTTTTCCACCACCACTATTAATTCTAGAATGATAATAGATTATCCATTTTCATGCTATTATTATGGAAAGAAAAGGCAGATGATGTAATCAACATGATCAACTGAAATAGAACTTGTACATTCCTACACTGATATTAAGAGTTTCACGGGACACTAGTGGATAACTTCTAGATGGAATCTACTCTTGATTCCAACATGAAATAATAATTTGTCCCAATGGTGTTTCCATATCAAAAAATGAATAAATAATTCCTTACAATTAAATTATTTAATTGTTTAAACTAATTGTATGTAATATATGAGGATCCTACATCTTCAATCTGGTGACCAATCAAAAATTATTACTTGATTGATCTTTCATTGATAGTTTTATTTAGTATCATACAAATCTCATTTTAATAACAATTTTCAACAAAAAAAATATAATATGTGAGTTTCCCGTGTGGTGCTTCTACTATGCCCAAAAACTCCATGTTTTATCAGATAGGTCTCATAATTATCTATAATTATTTAAATTTTGTAGATTGATTTATGTATTAATCATTATTTTCTAATCATTGTTTGGTAAATATCTAGATATATGATCTCTTCTTATTTTTTACCATTAATATAATCACATATATTAATTTTATGATTAAAATATATTTGAAGAACTCATTAGGGGGTGGTAAGGAATCTATTTGGATAAACCAAGAGTACATTCCATTTATGAAGATTGTATATTCTGTGTACCCCTATTCAATGCACCAAGAAATAATTCTTAATTAAATTAAACTATGTGATTTTATAACATCTAGTGTGCATTTAAAGACACCACCCATTATCTAGTATTCCAAGGTTTACGGTTAGCTGAACTATATGTCTTGTAATATTTGAACATGATGTGTATTCCATTAGTCAGAGGTAGAAAATGCATTTCAATAAATGCCTTCCATGAATAGTGAAAATCTAAATCAGAGTCCAATGATGTTTAACTTATTTACATGTCGTGTAATAAATTATTTTTCATGGAACAGTTACATACCATGTTCACAGTTATGTTCCATAGAATGATGGTTATAAAATTACATTCCATGAAGCTGGATAATACACACATTATATATTTCTAAATTACATTAAAATGAAAATATTTTTTTATATAGCTTAAAACTTATAAACATGTATTTATTTGGTCATTAAGTTGATAGTACATTCCATACATTTGGTTATATATATATACACACACATATATATATTCTAATTTATCTTTTCAGGATGTTCAAGTTTTCATATCATGTGTATGTTATAATATATTCAATAATCAATGTTTAATGAAGCATAACATAAAATGAAAACACCATGTGTTATATATAGTAAATATGTTGATATTTTACATCATTAACTTATGTTTTAAGACATGTATTCCACATGTTTCATGATTAAATAGTTCAAAAATATAATACATGTTGTGTAGATTGGTTGATTACTCACCATGTTACCTCTTATATATATTTTATAAAATATTAATTTTTAATCATTAATTAAATTTATTTAAAATTATATAGATAAGAATTAGAACTAATGAAATTATTAATTAAATAATATAGATTTTTTTCCTTGAGAATGATTTATCATATATTTTAATGGATTTAAAATGAATATTGTGTTTTTTAATGCATAATTCTCTACAGATGTTTGAATTATCCCAAGCGTAGACCATAATTTTTTTATCTTCTTTTTAATTTATTATTAAATTAAATTAATGGAATTTATCATCTATTCTCTTATTTTTAAAGTCCTATGAGTTTATTGATACTTTTATGTAAACCCATTAACCAATCCTTTAGTTACTGTCACCTATTTTGTGTAAATTATTATTTAATGGATGGATTTACCAATAAAGTGGTACATTTCATGTTGGGATGCAAGGGGACAAAATTGAAGAGGTACATTGGTGAATATGTGGAATATTGTAATTTATCCAAAAAAAAGATCAATGTGTTTTCCCATAGTTCAATATTCAGTTTTTTATCCATTTAATAAACTATCCATTAGTAAAATATCATGATCAAATAATTTTACTAATTTATTTTCTTTAAACATTCATTTTTATTTCATTATAGATATCTATTCATGATAATAAGAATTAATGAATTAATGATAATGGAACATAAAACTAAAATAAATTGTCTTATGCATAAATATTATATATAACATGGTTAATCACTTATGTAAATCTAATTAATATTAACAAGAATTTAATCAATATAAAATTTTAAATTAACACATAAACATAAAACCCCTCAACTATATTTATTATGATTATATTAAATTCCATTGCATTAGTTAAAATGGAACCATAGTCTAGACTGCTTCATGTTACATAGTTGAGTTTCTTTCAATTATCAAGAATTCTAACTTGAGATTTTTTGTTAATTTAAAATAGTTCAAATCAAGAGATTAATTATATTATAGTACATGGTTTAATAAAGAAGTAATGATATAGGAAATACAATTTAATGATTTAATGATTTGGGTGTCTACTCTACAGATCAAAAAATTATGTGTTATTAATGTTTTCATTTTGAATGCGTATATAAAAATAGTCAAATTTGCTGATCAAAGAATGTTTTGTTGATGAGAAGGGGAATATTGATCATTAGAACTGCAATTTCCAATAAATATGATATTTCAATGAAAATGGTGCGGTTTATATGGATTCAATAAAATAGTGGGATATTTTTAAATGTAATATTTTTTATTTGTCTAATTTTATAGAATAAATAATTTTTTTAGTTATTAAATTAAATTTAAATAATAATTACATCAAACATATCTCTTTGATATATAAATGATAACGATATCCTTCTCACCAGAAAAAATTTCCTTTAGTGTAAAAAGAACATGCATGTTATCCACAACCATGAATGGAAATTTTATGTGTTGGAAGATCATATTCATGATGTTCCTGGTAAAGAGGCTAGTGAGGAAGTGATGTCTATATATGAGAAAAATTTCAATGATTCTATAAATGTTCACTATTTCATGTTAAAATCCATGAAAATTGATATTCTAAAGAAACATTAGTTAATCAATTATTATAAAATGATGTTTTTCCATTGATATATATACCATGATAAGGAGAGAAAAGAGGGATACAAGATTTACAATGGTATATTTACAAACAAGGTCAATGATTTTTCACCAGTTTAGATTCATGTTTTAAATGTTGTTTTCTACATTGAAGGCTTTAAAACTTATGGATTAAATTACAACCATTGTTTTTCAAAGATCTCAAACATTCTCACTACAAATAACTATCAATATATTTTTATTTAATTAAAATATGAATAATAATGAGAATATTTGTTCATAAATTATTACTCTAATTTACCAAGTGGAAAATGACATGGGGTGTGAAAAACATGTAGTCCATATAGCTAATTAGAAAAGGAACAAAAATTAAAACAGCCCCGTGATCCTGGGCACTTTCCTTCTAAAAAGAGGAAGATCATGAGGCAGGTAAAAGTAAAAAATAGAATTATGTATTTCATGTGGCTCACAAGCCCACTGGAAGAGGAACTGCACCCAGATGCAAGGGGAATCCAAATATGAATGGTTTATAGAGTGAAATATTATAGTATATATACATTGGATATTTGATATTGATTTTTGTTCTCACATACATATCAAAATACAAAAAACATAGTTATTTAAATATATTTCCATGTAGAGGCTGATTTTTGAAGTACCAATGGTGCGAGGTTGGATACATTAGACATTGTGTGTTACTACCATTCATTTCAAATATGAGAGATACTGGTTTTAAGAATTTGTTATTATGTACATAATATTATAAAGAAAATATTTTCTATATCCTAATTACATAATGATGGTTCTTTTTTCCAATTTTTAAGAATGGTTTTTTATTTTATAAAGATGAAATATGTTATAGAATGGAACATTTAAATAATGGTATATATATATTAAATGATTAAAAATATGTATTATAAATTGATAGAAAATCATAATATAAAAACTCATATAACACCAAGATATAACATCTCCATCTTGGTCATGTAAACAAGAAGTGTTTGCAATATATAAATAATAATGGCTATTTATACAATTTTGAGCTGAAACTACTTGAAAGACATCATTCTTGTTTAAAAGTAAAAATATGCAAAACTGTTATCTATTGATAGTATAAAAGGGTCATTGGGATTCTAGGATCGATACACACTGATATCTGTAGTCCATTTCTAGTTAAAGCTTGATATGTATATTATTACTTTAAAACATCTACTGATTACTTAATTAGTTATGGATATGTCTAGTTGATGAGGTTTAACTTAGACTCCTTAGAGAAATAATAAAGAATTAAATAATGAATTATAGAATCAATATGGAATATAGATAAAGAAGATTTAGTATAATTGATGTGTGAGTATATTATCCACGTGATTCTCTACAATCTATAGTTGTTTGAGATTCATTTTTAACTCACTCTAACTTATACACCATAGTGTAACTGTGTTAGAGAAGGAGGAATTGTTCCTTTCTAGACATGTTATGTTTGATGATGTTTCATTTAGATCTCCAATTATCCTTTCGTTGATATAAATTAATACTATGGTATAAATGTAAATTTAGTAATTAATAATGTAGATAATATAATTCTCATAGAGTTATGTAGTTGAAAGAAGCTCTTTTTTTGATATAAACATGTATGTGGTTGTGATATGTCTGTTAGGGCCTATTTAGGAAACAGACTATCACCCAATGTAAGAAAGAGTATCATTATATGGAATCATAATGAAATGACAGTATACTAAATATAAAAAACCTCATAAAATAATGACATTATTACTATAAAAGTAATATCTATTGATATGTAGGACATCCTCAGTAATGATAGTGAGTGTATGATTGATTTTAATGATGTGGATATTCAACATATATATGAGTTGTTATAGTAACATAATCCATAGGTCCCTCCAGATGAATTTTTTCCTAAAACACATGTAGTCCATAGAATCATGAGAGAGGTAAGAGAAATAGATAGATATAGTTTTCTTGTCACCTAAGATGGTGACTAATTATTGGATAAAAATAATGAACCTCTCACCAATAAAATGGAAATAGGGAACTCATAATCTACAAGATAAAAAGATTCCATGAATTATAAAATGGATTCCATGTATCTGAAAAATGGTTTGTATCGTGACACTCTTCTTTTTCATAAAAAATCTATTGGGTGAAAATGGATATTAAATAGAAAATTTTATATTAAATTTTGAGTAAGTACCTATAACATATACATATTGGATGAAGGGTTTAAACAATGTCAATGTATTGAATATGATGAAACCTTTTTACCATTAACAATGATAAAGTACATCAAAATTATTCATTCTATAAAATATTTTCCTGAATAAGAAATTTGGAATATGGGTGAAATATTATCTTTGCATAATTGAACCCTTTTTGAAGATCTGTATATGACATAAATGAGAGTGTTTGATACTTCATGTCATGTCAAAAAGACATTCAGGTTTCAGAGATCCATTTATGTATTAAACCAAACATCTTGGTCATGGAACATTCAATTTAATGAATCTATAAAATATTTTAGTTTATGCAATAATAAATGTGATCCATGTGTCTATAACATTGGTAGTGGTAATACAGATTTTATCCTACTCGAACATCTTTGATGAAATACTACTTATTTTTAATGGTGTGCGAGTATTATACATAGTTAAGGACTTGTTAAATAAGTGTTTTTATATGAAGGAAATATGCAAAAATACCTACATTCTAGGGATCGTGCTAATTTGTGGTAGATCTAAGAGGATACTTGGATGAAGTCAATGTAGATAAAATTATGACATACTAAATAATTTTAGTATGGAATAATCCAAGAGGGTATTTTTTAATGTCACATGGTGTAAAAATTTCTTGGAATATGTGTCCCTAGACACAAGAGGATAAATAGATAATGATTTAGAGCCCATAATCATCAAAAATAGTTTCAATAATATATTATATTTTATTTATTAGACTAAATTTTTACTATGAGTTATGTATGGTATGCAGATATAAAGATAATCTGGGAGAATATATTTCTCATACTATTAAAGATATACTTATGTATTTGAGAAGAACTAAGGATATGTTCATACTATATAGGGGAGAAAATGGGCTAGTCATAAAGGGTTATAATAATTCTAGTTTTCAAACATATTATAACAATATAAATCACAATCCAAATATATTGTTTGTCAAAATGGATAAACTTTGAGTTGGAAGAGTTCAAAGAAGCTTTCATTTAATGATTCTACTATGGATTCAGAGAATATAGTATCGTATAATGCATCTAATGAACTATTTAAAGAGTAAAAATATTTCCATTATCTTAATGTTTTACCAAGAAGAAATGACCTTATCACATTGTATACTCATGACACTATAGTGGTGGTTCTTTTAAAAGAACCACGTTTGTAATTTCACGACCCTAGAAGCCTAGAGCTGGTACATTATTTTAATAAATTGTCCGGATTGCAAGGAATAAAATCCTGAAGTACCAAGTAGTATATTAGTTTTGGAAAAACAAATACATACATAGGTTCAACAATACAACTCAAAGGGAAAAAACAACCTAAATGTTTTAGTGAAAACATCCACAACTCTAGGTTTATCCCTGTAGGTTATTCATAATAAAGTTACTTATGTCCTGAGAAAATAAAACATAAGAAAGGGGTTGGCTCAAATTCTCAATAAGGGTAAGCAATAGAGTGGAAGATATCATAACATAATCATTAGGCATGTTGAATAAACAAAAACATATTCCATTACCAAAAACTTGAACACAATATGGTAGGAACAAGGGATGAATAAATAATGCCATAATCATGGGTATTCTATGATTTGAATAATTATATGAACCATCAGTACCATTTTCATGATGAGGGAATTCATAATGTGGGACATCATAGCAATACGTCCAGGCCTCATGCCAAGACCATAAATAATTATTTTGTCTGGGCCATGTGATAAGAGAGTAGTTTGTATCATGAGACCTACCGATGCACCAAGGGGCTATATTGGGCCCCACCCAACACTTACCATGTCCAATGCATTTGTCATATGAATTGGGAAAACATAATCAACATGTACATTCATATTGAATCTAATATATGGAATGTAAAGAAATATCCCCAACCATTAAGCATAAACACTAACCATTCAGAGTAAATTGGTGAATGGTTTTAAGATTGAACATCTATAAAAAAATAATCAAAAACCATTAAAATATATATGGTAGATTATATCATAATATATAAAACACAATTACGTATAATATTAAACAATGTACGTTGACATAGATGAAGATACTTTTAAATGTGACCATTGAAAAATCCTTGAGGAATTAATCCTTAAACATTCCAAAGTATACCATACATTGTAGTACCCTCGGTTTCTGGTATGTAACCCTTACATGATACTTTTATTGGTTTTAAATGTTTTGGGTGACGTATGGGAGAATCAGGAGATCCTGGAGGGAATATTGAAGCAAATGGGAAGGTGCACGGGGCGGCACACATTTTATCAAACCGTGCGGCCAAACCATGCGTGACTGACTGAGGAGGCAGTGGCACTAGCACGGTCAGCGCATGGTTAAGGGAAACCTTGCGATGAGGACGTGCGTGAAGGATGGTTGAGGTATAAGCTAACACACAGTTATCGCATGGTTTGTCAAACCATGCGGACTAACCATATGGTCACTTAAAGTTAGATCCTAAAATTGTGGATCTAACTCATTTTGCCTTTAATAGCCTTGTTTAAACCTCCTAAGCGGCCATAACTCGGTATTACTCTCCCTTGAAGGTTGGAAGACTTCTCCCAAGTGTTCCAAAGATGATATGAATGCTTCTCTTAGTGAATCAAAGCCGGATTCTTAAGGTATGTGATTGTTCTTGATTGGTTTCTTAGATCTACTTACATCTACTTCTACTTTTCTCTCTTTTTCATAGATCTACACCCATTATGGGTAGATATAATGGTGTGGATTCTAAATATGAAAAGTTTTGGTCTTGGTTGTGTTAGGATAAGAGATCAAAGGATGATTTTTTGGAGTTTTGACCTAGTGTTCTTGAGCGTTCTACGTTCGTGGCATTGTTTTTTCCAATTTGTTGACGTAGGTGGCTTCGCTCTCGATTCTGATTTCATAGAACTTGAAGGATTAGTTCAAATTGATTTAATCTCTTGGTTTTCATTGTGAAATTGTAGTGTAAAGCATGTTATAAATCATCTTTAGTGATGATTTATGGGTTTTGATGAAATAGTGGAAATTGAAAGAATGGTTTGTGAAAAGTGTTTTGGTTTCATGATTTTAAATTATAGATTTGCGGGATTTGGTAAATGGATTGTGGGAAAAAGGTTTTCAATAAAATGATGTTTTATTGAAATGGTTTTGGCATGGTTGAAATGGTGTGGCTTTTTGTCATACATGGTTTGTGTGTTCATATTGAATTTACAAGTCTTGGTTGAAATATGACCTTTTCCTCTATGCCAAAAGTGTAATGGAACATGGGGAATAATTACCTTGTGATGACTTGGTAGATCGAGGAGAGACCACTCATGAGTATGGAACTGTCATAATGATGTATGCATAGTGGATTTCATGGGTTGTGAATTGGTTGGTTGTGTGGATTTGTGAAATGGAATGAAAGTTCCAAAATGGAAATGTGAATTTGATTGGGATGCTTTGCTTGGTTTCTTTATTGGAAAATGGTTTTTGTTTTAAAAATGGATTTGACATGGAATTTTCAATATTGTGAACTGTTTTGAAATTGTTTTATATAAATTGTTTTATATAAATTATTTTATATAAATGCGCTAACATGTTTTATCCTATAGGAATGGGTTGGGAAGTCATCGGGGAAAACCTACTGAGTTTCATTAATCACCCCCTTCTTTGGCAGGTTGGTGCTTTTTCAGATGTCATATACCAGGATGTGGGTAAAGGTAAAGTGTCACACGTTTATAGCACTAATTCATGACTCTTGGCCTGGTTCTTGATGTTGGAGCTTGGATCTTGTGGAGCATAGAGTGGGGTTATCGTCTTGAAGTCTTTTAGTTGTCTTTCCGTTGATTAATATGATTTGTTTTTGTACTCCGTTGTTTCACTTAGTTGGGTTTTTCTAAAAATGGTGATTGAGTTTTTTTTGTTTTAAATCATGCATCATATAGTGGTTTCTTGGAGATGTTTATATAGTTTTCTTTGTTTGTTGGTTGTTTTCAGTTAAAGTGTAAATCTTCCCCCATGTAGTTTGAAACTCGTTGGCATTTATTTCCAGCCTTTGGTGCCTTGGGTATGTCACTTAAGGCCTAGTAATGACTCGTTGAGCTCTCAAGCCAATGGGAATTGGCGGGTCATTACCAATGGTATCAGCTTGTTCAGTCCTTGCCTAACAAGTTGTCATCGATGTTCTTGGCCTTGGAGTTGAAATTCCTTCTTGTCCATTCCATGGGTGGTCATCTTAGACTGGAGTAGGATTGTTGAAACATGAAATGTATAGCATAAAAGGACGTAGCTAACCCGTTTATGTTGATCTTCATGTTACCAGGGTGTTCGGTACATAAGTGTTTTGGATACACTTCTAGAATCTTGGAAATCTCATTGTCATGGGTTTATTCAATGAGATGAGAATGGAATGCATTATAGAGGAATGACTTCCCACTAGTATTTCATAAACCATTTTGAGAAATGGATAATGGTTTGATGCAAATGCATGATTTCTGAAAATTTTAAGCACGTTTTCAAATGAAAGATTTTGAAAAGATAATTGTTGATGTATTTTGAAAATAGATTGATTTTCAAAATATAGAAAAGATATGTTTTAGAAATGGTTGTAAATCGATGTTGTGATAGTGGTGTAATATATATTGAAATGCTAAGCCTTCAGTTTCTAGGAAGTGAGACTAATGGCGTGCATTGTTTGTATAGAAAATGGAACCTGTTAGACGTCGTTGAAACCAAACGGAAGAAGCTGCGGAGAATGTGGTTGCACCTGAACCGCGTGTGAACCAAGAGCTGTTCCAGAGTATCATTCATGAATTTCAGGCGGTGGACATGGGGAATCACAGGGATGAGTCAACGTATGTAGACCATTCATTCCAGTTCCAAAAGTAGAATCCACCCATCATTCGGGGTGATTTTGAACTAGAAAGGGTGGAGGTGTGGCTCAGTATGATGAATCATATCATCGATTTCATCAGCACACCAGAAGAACTGAAAGTTAATTTAGCGACATATATGTTGGATGATCTTTCATAACAGTGGTGGGAGCTAGTGGTGCATGCTATGGTGGATCAAGTCATAGGCTAGGAGGAATTTTAGGAATTGTTTAATAAAACATTTTATCCTCACTCGTTCAAGATCCATAGGACACCTAACTTTTTCAGCCTGAAGCAGGAAAATATCCCTACCACAGATTATGAGGCTAAATTCCTGAATTTAGTACACTTTGCACAGGAAGTTGCTGCAAGTGCATCGCTGAAGGCACGCATCTTTGAATCACGGTTGCGACATGAGATTCGTTCGAAGATAGCTATGATCTGTATTACTGATTATACGGATATGGTAAATAGAGAAATAGTAGAAGAAAGAGACATCTCAAGAGTTATGGGAGGAGGAAGTATGATGATACCCATGGGAACATGTGTGAACTCTAATGCTGGGAACAAGTGGAAGAGGGACACCTACTTCCAAAGTGGGAGTGCAAATTGGAATTGGATGGTTGGATTAGTGAATCTTCCTCCATGACCCATGATGAAAGCTGGGTGTTTTCAATGTGACGCGATTGACCACATGAAACAAGAATGTACAGCATTACCAAAAGCATGTCACAATTGCAACATGATGGGGAATATTCAGTGATATTTTCATAGTGCTCCGAGGTCAGGTGCATGTGACACTTCCTAGGCGTCGCAATCATCTTATGCTTCGATAGAGTGAGGACTGCAAAATAAGCGTTGCTAGTAGAATAGAGCTAGTTATGGTTATTCTAGGAATACCATGACACCTCAGACAGGGAAATATCAACAAGGCAATAAGGATAAACGTGCAGTAACAAAGCAATTGTATGGAGCAGAATTAGTGATTGTGGATGACCATCCTGGACCATCTACTGTGAGAGGTATGAATATTTTGACTTCTACCATCATGAAAGTTTTTTTTGATACTGGTTCATCCCATTCTTTTCATTCTTCTCAGATTGCTGATTTTCTAACCTTAAAACATGAAATTATTCCTTCTGTGTTAAAAGTGCAAACTCCTCTAGGTGGAAGAGAATGTCAAGCCTTCATGTGTAGAGCATGTGCTATAACTGTTGATGGAGATGAGCTGAAATGGGACTTCTCCATGTTGATGTTGGATGTCTATGATATAATCCTGGGTATGGATTGGTTGATAATGTTTAAGGCTCACATCGACTGTTATGGGAGAACGGTTAGTTTCACGACAGAGGACAGAATCGACCATCTCTTCAGAAGAGAGAGGATGATAAAGAAAGGTGGAAGGAGCTTGTTGTCACCAATGGTGGGAATGATCTTTTACCAATTGGAAGCGTTGAATTTGGCATCATTAGAAGAGATCACAGAAAATAGTTTTCCAGCTGTGGTGGATCAATTTCCGGATGTTTTTATTGAAAACATCTCATGGTTACCACCTGTAAGAGAAGTGGAGTTTATGATTGATCTCCATCTGGGGACAAGTCCTATCTCACTTACATCTTATAGGATGGCACCAACGGAGTTAAAGAAATTGAAGGTAAATTTAGAGGAACTAGAAAGCAAAGGTTTTATTCGTCCAAGCGTGTCTCTGTGGGAAGCACCGGTTTTGTTTGTAAAGAAAGCATATTGAACATTGAGGCTATGTGTAGATTATCGTAAACTTAACCAAGTTACGATAAAGAATAGATATCCACTTCCATAATTGATGACATTTTTGATAAATTGAGGGGAGATTAGTGGTTCTCCAAAATTGACTTACAGTCAGGATATCACCAATTGAGAGTTTGAAAGGAGGATATTCTGAAGACAGCCTTCAGAAGTAGATATGGCCACTATGAATATGTAGTCATGCCTTTTGGTCTTACGAATTCACTAGCGGTCATCATGGCTTTGATTAATCGGATATTTCATCCATATCTGGATTCTTTTGTTGTGGTGTTTGTGGATGACATATTGATGTATTCAATAACAAGGGCTGAGCATGAGAAACACTTGGATATAGTGTTGGAAATCTTTAGGGATCATCAGTTGTATGCCAAATTGTCAAAGTGTGATTTCTGGATACAAGAAGTATGTTTTCTGGGCCATGTAGTTTCTGAGAAAGGTGTTTCAGTGGATCCAGAAAAGATAGAAGCTATTCATTCTTGGAAACCGACGAAGAATGTCTTTGAAATATGAAGTTTTCATAGTCTAGCTGGTTATTACCGATGCTTTGTGCATGACTTTTCATGACTAGATTCGCCTATGACAACATTGACAAAGAAAAAACATCGCATTTCAATGCACTGAGGAATGACAGAGTTCTTTTCAAGAGTTGAAAGTTCTCCTTACATCAGCTCCCATCTTGATTTTTCTGGAATCAGGACAGGGGTATGTGGTGTATTGTGATGCTTCAAGAATAGGGTTGGGTTGTGTTCTCATTAAAGGAGACCATGTTATTGCTTATTGTTCAAGGAAGTTGAGGGTTCTTGAGAAGAATTACCCAACACACAATTTGGAGTTAGTTGCAGTTGTCCATGCCTTGAAGACATTGCATCATTATCTCTTTGGTGAGAAGTTCACTGTGTTTACATATCAAAAAAGCGTGAAACACATTTTTTCTCAACAATAGTTGTATCTGAGGCAGAGGAGATGGATGGAGTACCTTTAAATGTTCAACTTTGACTTGATGTATACACCATGTAAGGGAAATTCGGTGGCCGATGCATTATGCAGAAAGTCATATGCTCAGTTGGAAAAAAAAGATTCAGATGAATGGAAGTTGATGTCGGTCTTAGCCGACATGCATGTGAAATGTGAAAACCAAGGTGATGTTGCGGTTTTCTTTTCAGCTACACTTTTTCCTGAACAAGTAAAATTGGTCAATGAGGCACAAAAATCTAATGCGGAATGTCTGATAATAAGTTCAAAACTCAAGGGTGGGGAGACCATTGATAGCTAGAAACTAGAAGCGGGTTAAGTTTTAAATTTCAGAGATCGGATGGTTGTACCTATAATTTTTCAGGAAATACTCCTTAATTCTTACCACCATTCAAGATGGGATATACATCCAGGTACACAGAAGATGTATAAGGCGCTAAATGTGCAGTTTTGGTGGAGCGACATGAAAAGGAAGGTGGCTGAATTTGTCTCGCAATGCTTAGCTTGTCAGCAGGTTAAAGTAGAGCATCAGAGACCAGCTGGTATGTTATAGTCTTTACCTATCCCAGTGTGAAATTGGGAGAAGATAGCAATGTATTTTTTTATAGGACTTCCAAGAACGGTCCAAAAACACGATGACATTTGGGTGATAGTGGATCGTTTAACGTAGTCGGCCCATTTCATCCCAATTTGTGAAACCCATATGGTGGAAGATCATTCAGAAATCTATATCCAGGAATTGGTAAAGAGACATGGTGCACCGGTGTCTATCGTCTCAGATACAGATCAGAGGTTCACATCTCGTTTCTGTAAATCCTTACAACAAGCCCTTGTGACTTAGTTGACTATGAGCACGACGTATCATCCTCAGATGGATGGGAAATCTGAGAGGACCATACAGACATTGGAATACATGATGTGGGAATGTGTAATAAATTTTAGTGGCTCTTGGGAGGATAATACACCCTTAGTGGAGTTCTCATACAATAATAGCTATCAAGCCTTGATACGTGTGGCTCCGTTTGAATAATTTTATGGGCGTCCTTTTCGTTCTCCACTATGTTGGGTGGAAACTGGTGAAACTTCACTAGTCAGGTCGCGCCTTGTACAAGAAACAACAGAGAAGATTCAGTTGATTAGAAAGAGGATGAAGACAGCTCAGAGTTGTCAGAAATCTTATGCGGATCATCGCCGAAGACCGTTGTCCTTTGTAGTGAGTGATCACGTCTTTTTGAGAATCTCTCTAAGGTTTGGACAACGTCGTTTTGGGAAGTAGGGCAAGTTATATCCTCAATATATAGGCCCTTTTGAGATACTAGAATGGGTTAGCGAGGTGGAATATCGGTAGGAATTACCACCACGGTTCAGTGCAGTGCATAATTTGTTCCATTTATCTCAGTTAAAGAAGTATCAACCCGATCCTAACCATGTGATCAGATGGTATCATGTTGAACTAGAGCCGGATGCTTCGTTGATACAAATCCCAGTGCGGATTATGGAGAGGTAGGATAAAGTCTTGGGTGGAAAAATCATCGTCCTAGAGTGGGTTTTGTGGCAACATGGTCAGATTAACGAAGGGAATTGGGAACACGAGAAAGAAATGAATGAGTAGTGGCCCGAACTCATTCAGTCAAGCAATGGTTTTCTACCTTTCAGGGATGGAAAGGCCAATGGTGGAGAGAATGTAGTACCCCCAGTTTCTGGTATGTAAAACTTACATGGTACTTCTCTTGGTTTTAAAAGTTTTGGGTGATGTATGGGAGAATCGGGAGATCCTATAGTAAAGATTGAAGGAAAGGGGAAGGCGCACGGGCGGCGCACGGTTTTTCAAACTGTGTGGCCAAACCATGCATGTCTGACTGAGGAGGTAGTGGCTTCTTCAAGGTCGACGCATTGTTAAGGGAAACTGTAAAGACCCGTAAAATTCAAGGAATTTTTTTTAATTTTTTTGGGAATTTTACAAGCGCGCAGTTCTTGATGGAACCTGATTCCGAGGCCCGGTTTTCCCGAAATCATTTTCTGAAGTTTAGCTCGATTACATTCAGTGAACAAATGAGCGGGTTTTTCTAACTTTTGAACTGGTGCTCGGAATCGAATTCTGAGGGCACCGATGGAATCACAACACCGATAATTGCTTAGAAACACCACTTTTGGAGTTGCGTTTTCTCGGATGTGGTTTTTAATTTTTGGGGTTATGTTAAGAAATAAAATAAAAGTGGTGCCACTGATTTTTATTTTATTTTTCTTAACATAAGTTAAGTGGATGATGTGGGACCCACAATATCCTACCCACTTGGTAGGATATTTGTGATGTGGGGCCCACACTAGCCCCACCGTTTCTTTTCTTCCAAAACCCCAATCATTAATTAAGATAATGCACCCGCACCCCCTACTAATTGGAATTCAACCCTTGCATTTTTTTATTATGAAATGACTCATTTAATTTGGGCAGTTGAAATGTTACAATTAATACAATTAATTGTTTGATTCGTTTTCGAATTTTAAAATGCATGGCTTGAGAAATAAAATAAGAGAACTCTTATTTTATTAGTCAGTTGTGTTTAGAGGGGATTGAGAGAAAGAAGGAAGGCTTGAAGATCTTCGTCTTCTTCGTCGAAGAACGTGAAGAATGTGAAGAACGCACCGATCTCCGACAAAGAATGCGAGATCCTCAGAGATCGATGACGCGACGCTAACGAATCCTTTCTCCGCGATGCGACGATCCCCCTTCCGCGACGCCTTCTTCCGCGACGTGCGTTTCCACGACGAACCCTCGCTCGATGATGCTTGAGGTAGGGGTTTTGGTTCAATTAATTCTAAGTGATTTATATCATCTCCATGTGTTTAAAATTTATCGGAAGCTGTTTTAAACCGCTAACGCGGTGGGTGCGGACCAACGAACAAGTCTGAACCCACCGTCTCTTCATTATTGGTGTACGGATCAGCGGGCGATGATGAAGCAGGCCACACGGGTGTTTTGAGGTCTTTGTAGTGAATAACTGTTCTCGGGAGGGCCATTAGCGAAGATGGCAGGAAAAACCGACCACCGGAGCTCGTCCGGTGGTCCGCAGAAAACACCACCGGCGCGCCTCGCTGACACGGCGGCGCCGGCGGCTGGCATCGGCCCGCCACCAGAAGACGGTGGCACCCACCGTGCCGCTGAAAACGGCCGCCACGGCTGAAGCTGCGGTGGTAGGCCGCTGGTCCCACGACCATGCGAGACTGAGGGAGGCGGGACGCGGCGCTCGGCCGCGTTCGGCCGCAAGGGGCGGCCCCCACACGGGGCCGCAGTTCATTCACGGGGGGCGACGCCACCCTTTTGTGTCACCGCTCGGCCGAAATGGCCATGCCACCTGGCCACCGGGCCGCCCCACCGCGTCGGGCCGGACCCGGACCCGGGTCGTGTTGACCAGGTTCGGGCCGACCCAGGGGGGTCTCGGACCGGGTCGGCCCGGGCCCGAAACCCCCACTTCCGGACCCCTTTCGGTCTTTTGCCCATAACATGGGCTACGGACCTCTGATTGATGCACCATCAGTTGCGTAGCGATCCTTGGATCGATTCGTTCATTTCGGAATATTACAATCAAGGATTTGGAGTACTTTGGGTTCGGCCGGGTTGGTTCGTACACGAAACCAACCGGGCCCTCGGAGCGGAAACACTTATAACTTGAGCTCCGGACGTCTGATTGACGTGCCATTGACTTTGATGGATTCCTCTTTGTGAGACAGACCTTTTGGCTTACTCCTCTCGAGGTTTGGACATGGTTGGAGTATGGTCGGGTTGGTTTTGACTTAAAAACCAACTGGGCCCTTGGGACGAAAAAGGCAATAACTCTCAGACCGGGCGTCCGATTGACGGGTCGTCTGTGACGTTGAGTTCCTATTGACGATACAGAACTTTGGGATACATCATCTTCGGACTACGTGTCAGTTGATGTATCATCCCCTCGGCTCGTGGAGCGGACCCTCCCGAACGAGCTTGCTGTGTGCGGGAACCCTAGAGCTGGTTGCGACTACGACGACGATGATGACTCTGCATAAATCCTCCGTGGATTCGATGGCGACGACTACAAAACTCAGCGATCCTACGTGGATCAGTGCTACCGATCCTGTGTGGGTCGGATCCTGTGTGGGTCAGCGCTCAGCTGTCCGGTGTGGTCCAGCGCCTACAGATCCTGTGTGGGTCCGATCATGTGTGGGTCATTGCGGGGGTTAGATACCTATCGATCCTTTGTGGGTCATTACGGGGGTTATTTACCTATCGATCCTATGTGGGTCCGACGACTTAGATGAATCCGTGGCTACACCTGATCATCTCTATCATCTTACGAAGAAGTATACATGTGTGAGCTGAATCTTGTTTTTCTTTCCAATGTGGATTGTGTTGTGCTATCCAGTGTGGATTATGTTTTGCTTTCCTGTGTGGACTGGGTTGTGATTTCCTGTGTGGAATGGGTTGTACTTGAGCTCGGATGTTGGAGCCGAACGAGAATTGGTTACTTAGGTATATGTATGGGCATATACCTAAGTAGTTTAGTGTGTTACTTCGTGATTGTATTTTTCCTTTGTGGATTATCCTTTGTAGATTATGGGAGGCCTTCGGGGGTCTCGGGGTCCCTACTGAGTAGCTTATACTCACCATTTCACGGGCTATACCCGCACTATGTTGTGTTGGTTCCAGATGACAGACAGCGCTGATCGTGGGTTGAGGCTTGGAGAGCAGAACTGTACCTAGAGGTAGACCACTGGGCGGGACGTACTCGGAGCGGACGGCTGGACCCGAGGAGCTGTGGAGGCTATCTATACCCACCCTTTAGGTGGGACTTCCAGTGGATGGCTCGAGGCTGCGACTTTACTTTTCAATTTCTGTTTTCCCTTTTTCAGTGGTACTTTACTTTCAGTTTGGATTTGTATTCTACCCAACTTACTTTTCTGCACTTACTGTTGTACCCAGTTTTTACATAGTGTTTACTTCTGTTTGCTTTATCTGTGGTGTTTGTTTACGTTAAAAAGGCAATGTATTGCCTTTTTACCGGGACTTACTCCTTGGTGCTAGTCGCCAGCCCCTGGCCTATGGAAGGCGGGCTTGAGGTAGTCACGACACGGGCCCTGAGGATGAGTCATGACAAATTGGTATCAGAGAAGTTCGGTTCTACCGCAGAACTCATGAATCTGGTCTTTTTCTATCTGAAGCAATAGTGTTAAGAGTATTGAGTGTGGTTATCAGTCCAGGGAGTCCAGTGTTGGTGCGGCGGCCGACGTATCCATACACCAGGACCCTGACTTCTGATTTCCGACTTAATGCACGAAAACATTGATTGCATGTGTGTTTCATGTTTTCTTTGTGATTACTTTGTGTCAGCTCACCAGTCATACTATTTGATCATGGCACACATGTTTCTTTTCATGATGGCCCCACGATGGCAGCCAGCTAGGGTTCCAAGCGTTGCGCGTGACGACAACCCACCGAGCGACGAGGCCTCGGTATAGGGCCCTTTGATAGCGGAGGCACCGGTGGTACCTCTACCCACCAAGCCACCGATGCTTCCAGCCCCAGCCGCTGACGATGCACGTCGCCTTAGTGCACTGCACGAGTTCCAGCATCAGCGACCGCCTAAGTTTCGTGGGGAGACGGATCCTCAGCCAACCAAGGATTGGCTAGAGGCGGTTGTATGCGTTTTCAGGTTAGTGAGGAAACCAACAGACCTCATGGTGATCCTCGCAGTGAGCCTCCTGCACGCGGCAGCAGGAAGATGGTGGAGCTTGATGCTCCAGCTGCACGAAGAGGCATCACTCCTCTGTAAGGACTTTGATAGCCTCTTTCGCTCAGAGTTTGTCCCAGTCACCCTCTGTGCGGTGCGCATCTAGGAGCTTCTTCAGCTGCGGTAGGGTAGCTTGACGGTCGCTCAGTACTCGATGAGATTTACAGATCTCTCGCGCTACTCGACGGATATGGTACGTGACCGATTCTTTTGGGCCCGGACCTTCGAGCAGGGATTGAGGTATGAGATCAGGGCGTCGCTGATCTCCCTCACCATTCTGACATAGGAAGGGGTAGTGGAGTGAGCCCTACTGATCGAGAGCTTTCTTGCTGAGTCTACATCAGCAGAAAGACCTACCACTGGGCGGCACATAGAATAGTCTTCTGCAGTAGGAAGTCGACGGATGACTCATGGGACCCGGAAGACCAGACCCTCGGGCAGACGTCCTCAAGACATTGGCTCAGTGGTGTGGGGAACACAGCGCAGAGCCAGTCTTTCGAGAGGCAGACAATGCTACGCATGCGGCAGGTAGGGCCACATTGTTCATGACTGCCCAACCCGCCGTACCGAGGAGCAGCAGACAGTTGAGGGGCCACCCAGGCAGAGTCAGAGGGCCGACCGTGGCGGTCCGATTGGTGCAGGCGGATGAGGCAGAGGAACTAGCCGAGTGGCAGGTGGTGGGCGATGCTTTGAGGCTCTACCACCACCACCACCAGGAGGCCCACCCCGACCATAGGTAGCTGGCGGGCAGAGACATGCACATCTCTAGGCAGCGGAGTCCTACGACCACAGCATGCCCAAGATGATTCGAGGTACTATCTGTGTCTATTCCACCCTTGCTGCAGTTCTTATAAAAATAGGAGCGAGTCATTCTTTCATAGCCGCTTCCCTTGTTCGGAGCTCGGAGATTCCGACGGAGCCGTTGGCTCGATCCTTTTGGCTAGATACTCCTACGAGAGTAGACTCGATGATTACGCACTGGTACCGCCAGTGTGAGCTTACTCTAGGAGGCAAGAGCTTCGGCTGAGATCTTCTTGTAGCATCGTCGAGGCCTTATGACGTCATCTTGGACATGGATTGGTTATCTACAGTCCATGGTCAGATTGGCTATATTAGGCGCAAGGTGGGATTTGTACGCACCGACGGGAGCAGGTTCTCCTTCATTGGAGATAAGGGAGCCTTCACAGCATAGGATGGACTCTCGCTGAGGAGAGGAAAGCCCATCACTCATCAGTTGGCTAGCCTCATCCTAGGAGAAGTTGACGTGCGGAGTCCTGGTTTTCCTACAGTGGTGGATCAGTATGTGAACTTTTTCCCTGATGATGTTCCAGGACTACCTCCTTGTAGAGAGGTAGACTTTTATATTGATCTGTACCCCGGGACAACCCCATTATCCACTCCAGCATATTGGATGGCCCCCACTGAGCTTCGAGATATACGGGTATAGTTGGAGGACTTGCAGGGTAAGGGATTCATCTGACCCAGTGTTTCGCCCTGGGCTTCCCTGATATTGTTCACCAAGAAGGCGGACAAGATCTTGCGACTTTGTGTCGACTATCGTCGCCTGAACTAGGTGACAGTGAGGAACAAGTATCCGCTACTAAGGATTGATAACCTCTTCGATCAGCTCAAATGAGCACGGTGGTTCTCGAAGACATACCTTAGATCAGGCTATTATCAGCTCAGAGTTCGGGACGAGGACATGCAGAAGACGACCTTTAGATGTCGGTATGGAAACTACGAGTTCTTGGTTATGCCATTCGGTATAACCAATGCTTCAGCAATGTTCATGGGCCTCGTGAACATGATCTTTCAGCCATACCTCGATCGATTTGTCGTGGTCTTCATCGACGACATTTTGATATACTCGACGACTGAGGAGGAGCACGCCTACTAATTTCGGGTTGTACTAGACACACTCCGAGAGCAACAGGTTTATGGAAATCTCTTGAAGTGTCAGTTCTGGATATGTGAGGTCCACTTCTTGGGACACGTCATCTCTGAGGCGGGAGTTGCGGTGGATCCTATGAAGATCGAGATAGTGCTATCTTGGGAGCCACCCCGGAGCGTGACAAAGGTGTGGAGTTTCATGGGACTAGCTGGATACTATCGGAGATTTGTGCCAGACTTCTCCAGAGTTGCGGAGCCACTCTCAGTTTTGACGAAGAAGGGGAAAACCATTGTGTGGTCAGACATATGTCAGCAGAGCTTCCAAGAGTTGAGACAAATATTGACCAATGCCCCTATCTTGAGGCTACCGGAGGAGGGAGTAGGGTACATAGTCTACTATGAAGCTTCAGGTACTGGACAAGGATGTGTCCCGATGCAGGAGCGGGCAGTGATTGCCTATGGATCACGTCAGTTGAGGCCGCATGAGCAGAACTACGCTACCCATGACCTGGAGTTAGTAGCAGTGGTCTTCGCTCTGAAGATGTGGCGACACTATCTGATGGGCGAGCACTTTACAGTCTATTCTGACCATCAGATTCTCAGGTACATCTTCTCTCAGAAGGACCTGAACCTGAGACAGCGGAGATGGCTCGATTTCCTCCAGGACTAGGACTTTGTGATATTTTATACTCCTAGAAAGGGGAACGTGGTAGCCGATGCTCTCAGCACGAGGACGGGCATTCAACTACTTGGGGAGGTGATAGTGCATCTAGCCGCTTTGCAGATATCCTTCATGGATAGATATGGACCAACCTTCCATCAGTCACTCACAGTCACTCCTCCACTACTATAGTGAGTTAGAGAGGCACATCGTGGGGACGCTGACTGTGAGATGTGGCATGTGCAGATATCCTCAGGACAGGAACCTGATGGTTTCTCTGTAGGAGAAGAGCATGACGTCCTTTTTAGAGGACATACCTTGGTACTAGTTGCTTTACGGGAGGAGGTTCTGAGAGAGTTTCACACTTCCCCTTTGGTGGTACATCCTGGCGTGGAGAAGATGTACCAAGATCTCAGAGGACAACACTGGTGGCCGGGTATGAAGAAGGCTGTGACAGAGTTTGTTTCTCGATGCCTCAACTGCCAGTAGGTGAAGGCAGAGCACCAGGTACTTGCAGGCTTGGTACAACCCTTGGAGGTCCCGGAATGGAAGTGGGACGGGATATCTATGGACTTCATGACTGGAATTCCACGCACTTCCATAGTTCATGACTCCATTTGGGTGATTATTGACGGACTCACCATGTCGGCTCACTTCTTACCTAACAGAGAGCAGGGCTCAGTGGAGAGCTTGGGACGTCTCTACGTTCAGGAGATTGTATGGATTCGTGGTGTTCCACCATCTGTCGTCTCCGATCAAGATGCTCTCTTTACTTCCCGGCTTTGGAAGGGGTTGTAGGAGGCATTTGGGACGCAGTTACGTCTGAGTACTGCCTTTCACCCTCAGACAGATGGTCAGACGGAGAGGACCATTCAGACTCTCTTGGACAAGCTCCGCACATGTGTCCTCGACTTTGGTCGCAACTAGGATGAACACTTACCCTTGATGGAGTTCGCGTACAACAACAACTACCACTCCACAATCGGGATGGCACCATACGAGGCGTTGTACGGCCGGCCTTGCAGATCACCTCTGTGCTGGACAGACCCTGGGGAGTCAGCACTTGTGGGACCAGAGATGGTCCAGGAGATGACAGAGAAGGTCCAGGTCATCCAAGAGCAGATAAGGATAGCTCAGATCCAACATAAGTCTTATGATGACAGGAGGCGGAGGCCACTAGAGTTCGAGGATGGCGACCACGTCTTCTTGCGGGTCTCACCTCAACGGGGATTACGGAGATTTGGCTGAGGTGGCAAGTTGTCTTCACGCTTCATCGGACCATTCCAAGTCTTTATCAGGATTGGCGAGGTGTCTTATTGTAACACCCCAAGCGTCCACGGTACGTTTCCCTTTGAATAATGCAATGGTGTGCATTGTACTCAACTTCGAGATTCTAACACACCACAACCAATCAAACTAGCCGTTATGAATAGTAATACATAATTTTTGAAATTTTATAAATTATATCTCTCAAAATGGACTTCATTTTTGGATTCAGAATATCGAAATTATCCTAGGGTGAAATTTTGTTACTTTTCGGATAACTTTCATATTTTGATGAATAGTGAAAATTACTAAATTTTAATTAAAAACAACTTTTTTAATAGAAATAATTAATAGTGATAAATTATTAATTTGAGTGGTTTTAAAGTATATTTAGAATATATTTTTACAATTTAATTCAAATTTTTTCATTGGACATAATTTCACAATTAAACCATACATAAACAAGTGTCAATCTTTTGATAGTTATTATCTCTTAAAAACACGTTTTTTGTTTTAACAAAGGGAATTAATTTTAAATTAATTTCTGACACTTCTGTGTTTTGAATTTGGAAAAATGGATTCCATATTTGGAATCAGGATGTTTAAATTGTGTAAATAGATAACTTTTATTTTTAGACATTTTGAATAATTACTTCGGTAAATATTTTATTTACCATGGTTAAAGGGTAAATCCAGTACATAAGGGTTAAAAAATAATATTATAATAATATTAAATTACCCTAAAACATGTCTTAACCCTATTGGTTGATAAATAGCCGACCATGTGCATATTTTCGTCGATTTTGAGACCCCATGGATCTACTTTTAAGTGATGGGGACACTTTATTTTAATTAAGTTAAAATAAATACAAAAATGACACAAGCATATATCTTTTAGTAAAACAATTGTTACATAGGGTTATATATGTTGTATTTTAGACTATAATTATTCATTAGAAAGATAAAAATATTTACTACATAATGATATTTTATTTATAATTTTTAGACATTAAATAATTTAATTTATTTATGACACAATGGTGATGCAGTAATTACCATAATATTGACAAATTAGAATAATTGATATTATAAATACCCAAATAAATATAATTTGAGACTTTTTATGAATTAAACTAATTTTTAGGTTAATATGACATGTTAGGATTTATTTAATTAACTTTGTTCGAAGTAATCATTCTGTTATGTTTTTTTTACAAAAAATCAATTATGAAATAGTGTCAAAATTGACATAAAAGAGTTTTTAAAACAAATATTATATTATTAATTGATATTAAATTCTAAAAAATCTAAGGTTCGGCCAAGAGACTTATATCATGGTAGGTGTATCATTAATGGACCACTTGGGGGTCAATTGGATGTATATAGTATGTTTATTAACAATATAATATAAAAATACAAAGAGACATTGTAAAAGTGAAACTAATTAACTAAGAGTTAATACTTAAAGATAAGGTTAATATAATGACCCAAACCAGTCTAAATTCTATTGGTTTAGTGGTTTTAGACCCATACAAACCTTAACCTCTAAATAATACACTTTTGAGCCATTAGAAACCGAATATGAATTTATTATAAAATAATATTTCTAGCTTTTCCAAAGGTGCCCCTCACCCCTCTTATAAATGGGCACTCCCCCTTCTCATTACATCACACCTTCAAAGACTTTTGGTTCGGCAAACACCTGCCCAAATACTCTCTCAAATTACCTCACTACAACTTAGAGGCCTTAGTTTGATCATATATCCAACCTAAGGATCCCTTTTGATCAAATCAAAAGGAAGAACCCGAAGAATAGGTAATGATTTCACCACCCTTTTTCAAGTTCCTTTCTTCTTCCACTTCTTCATTCTTTGTTATTTATATTCTAAAATAATTAATCCAGTATCTACTATATACTATAATATTATTATAAATATGGTACAACCATATTCAGTATTCTATCCACCCTTTGAATAACATGTTACCATACGTGCGTACGTACGGCTTACCGTCTCCATGTCGTGGTGTAATTGTTATTCAATAAATTATTATTTGGATGGGTATAATAATGATGTGTAATTCATGTAAATAATAAATATAAAATTATAATTATTCTTTATATATGATATAACATCCAATTATATATTATTTTAATATCAAAATAATGATATTGTCGCTCGTGCGTACGTACGGACTACCATCTCCACGAACGCGATGAGATTCATTCTCTATCATATCCATTCAAGTATAATTATCATTTGATTATTTAAAATAATTTTTAAGGACTTTATATCATTCTGGATATGAATAAGATACAACCTATCCATGACAACCACGGTTTAGGTAACAAAACATATAAAAGAAAATGAGTAAGTTAACACCCGAAACGACGATAATTCTAAGATATTATTAACAAAGCAATGTTAAAAGATCATATATGATATCATATTAATGTATAAGATTATTGAATAATTTAATAACAATAATTTCACCATTATATAGGAGCTTAACCTACCGTCGACCAAGGAAAAAGTACAAAGTAAGGGGTTTCTTATCTCACTTTTAATTCCGTGAGAATTCCATTGTTCACCACATATTTATTGCATGTGGTTGGTGTACTGCCCATGATTGTATTCATTGTGTAATATAATATAATTTATGGATATTTACATCATCA
Organism: Viscum album; assembly: GCA_963277665.1. NCBI lineage: Eukaryota > Viridiplantae > Streptophyta > Magnoliopsida > Santalales > Viscaceae > Viscum > Viscum album. The sequence goes on along the minus strand of OY728150.1, from coordinate 1,354,539,324 downwards.
TTGTATTATACTCCTTTCATGGGTGTATGTTTCGTAAGTTACCAAATCGATAAGGGAATTTGAAATTTCAATTTCCATTTATTCGGCTTTACGCAAACTTTATTGATTATTTTACTCCGAGATTATGTGTGGAATTACTATTCATTTGCTTATGTCATAATTTCCACTCCCCTTTTCTGTGGATATAATTTTGATACACATAATCACTCCATTGATAATTTCTCAAGTCATCGATATGATTTTGATAAGAGTAATTTTAACTCACTCTCCATTGTTGAGTTTAATATCCAATTCATTGGGGTTGTTTTTACAAGATTATGTGTGAATGTACTTTGATTGTTTTACACTAAATATCCAATCATATTTAGTTTATTTATATTTTTCACACATAACTATGTCATTGATTTATCCTTAACCTAAGGATACAACCTTTATGAGAGATTTTATCTCAATTTACATTCCATTGAGACTTCTTCGTTGTTATACGCCAAATCACTTTTATATGGTGTATATAATGTACTTTGAAATAGTATATCATGATTCCCTTTATTCTCATGATATTAAAAATTCTTTGATTACCTCAATTATTTTTATTCAAGTGTCTCTCCTTTGGTTAGAAACTCTAACTAAAGTATCAGTTTTTAATTGTTTTGATGATTTATTCTTCTAAATCTTTCTCATTAATGTCCATGTTTGAAAAATGGTTTTAAGGATTTATTGATATGGACATTATGGTTTTAAAATAAAAATTACTTTTAAAAGAATCAAAGTGGTACGGGACACTTTGATTCAAAAATATGTTTTTAAATGACTTCTTGACAAATAGTGCGAATTTTAAATGATTTCAAGAAAAGGTGGGATATTTATCTCTAATAGTTTTGATGATTATTTTCATCTATATCAATATCCTTCATTATTCTAGATTGAGGTTAATTTGATACAATACAATCTTCCATATTGTATCGAATGAGTTATGGTTGACTGTGGATGTGCTATTTTTATACCATTAATGGTTTGTGGATAATGTATTGACATTTCATATGCTAGTTTTAATACGAATGTTTATGTTATGTTTAAAACTTTTCATATGAGTAATGAATTGGACTTAGTAAGTGACAGGTGGAGCCCGATATAGCTCCTCGATGCCTCGGTAGGTCTCATGAGACAAACTAGTGTCTTGGCATAAGGCCTTGACAAAATCTTATTTGTAGTCTTGGCACAAGGCCTTGGAAATGTGGTTATGATGGTCTGGCATTATACATTCCATCATTATGAAAGTGGTTATTGATAATGCTTGTGATCATTCGACTAGTAGAATATACATGTTAGTAAGTAAATGGCATTATTTTATTTTATCTTTGCCATTTTATGTTGAAGTTCATGTTTAAAAGGCTTTTGTTTTAGTTATAAACTGCCTTAAGTGTTTATGCTTATCTATGAAAGCTTCTTCTATAATGTTATCCTTACTGAACATCTGATCTCACCCCTTTCAATGTTTTATTTTTCCCAGGATTATGAAGAATTAATTTATGAATGACCTGCAGGGATAGTATTATGGGATATGAAGAAAAGATGTTTTTTTATGATGTAATGTAAAACTTTATGATTGTATCTAGTGTTTCCAAGGCTACTAAACTAATAGATCTTTAGAGACTTGATCTTTCTTGTGATCATTCCAATGTTATGTAATAATTCCCCGACTTTGGGTAACTGGGGTCGGGGCGTTACAGTTGGTATCAGAGGAAGTTTAGTACAATCCTTGGGAACTAGATTTAGATATTATCTGATTAGAGCACGTAGACCTAAGATGAACTTTGAGGATTAATATTGAAGAACTTCCTATAATTTTGGTATTGTAGAGATTTTCTGAGTTTTCCAAGAAATATATCCATGTCTGGATACGAACAGGTAGAGGCGGCTCTGGCACAGATGTATCCAGGGCTAAAACCTGAAAACACCGCATTGAGCTAGACTCGAACGGGAACTGATGCACGACAACGGGCCCTGTTGCACTCTTGGTTACGACACTCTCGGGGGATATGCTTTGGATAATTTACATTTTCTTTACTAACCTATTTGATGTATTAAATATATAAGATGAGATTAAATGACCTTGGTTAATCATAATGTGTTTCAAAATGAGAATATGGTGACATGTTAATCTCTAAATGATTTTATGACTACTGTTACTCACACAATTCTTTCTGGTTTTAGTCAATGGATGGATTCCAACCAAGTCATAGTGACTTTGAGAATGATGTACATGGTGGGAAAGGTGGTGGAAATGAGCAACAAAATGGAATGTTGATAGGCGTAAAAGATATCGTCTTTATGCCAAATAAATTTTCCAAAAATATGATCAACAATATATATATTAACCAATTCCTGGACTCAAAAAAGATGATAAAAGTGATGAATGATAAGATCTCCAGTAGTGGGGACCATGGAGAAATGAAACCTCAATTTCCATCATGCAGGAAATGTGCAAGGAGACACCCAGGAAAGTGTCTCAATGGGAAAAAGAAATGATTTACATGCAGGAAGGAAGGACATAATGTGAAGAATTTCCGAATAATAATGAAGAGTAATATAGAATAAGATAAAAATGGTCCTAAGAGTCCATTAACAATAATTTGCCGTAAATATAGGGGACCTGGCCATTACCCGAGTGAATGCCCTATTCTATAGGATATTTTCTTGGTCAAAGAAGAAGCTATGTGGAAATAAATGGTTGGAGAAATGTTTAAAAAGTATTAGTTCTCCTTGTTGATGGGTTTACTTTGGAATAATTATCTCTTGTATTTTTAACCCCACAGTTTGTCATGTGAGAATGATATTTGAGGAAGAATTATCTGTTCTCTTGTGGATATAGGTATAAATAACTATTTGGTTTTATATGATCATTGGGGTTTGAGAGAATTATAAGTTATTATAATTTGGGATGAAAATGAAAGGTATGATATAACATTTTTGGTTAAATTATGTTATGGTATTTTGAGGAATTTATCTCATTTTGGTAATATTATAAAATATAGTTTTTGAAAAAAGACAACATGTAGACCGTGTGACAACCCGTCGTGTCGGAAAAAGCTGTGGGAATCGAACCCACAACCAAAGTGCGATTGGGATTTATCACCTACCACTGGACTACATGAAGTCCCCGGATAGTGTGACTAAATATTTTTAGTTAAATGATTTTATTGATCAATAATAAGTTGATTTGGGTTCTTATGTCTTATTAAATGAATACCCTTGGTATAAGAAAATGATTTGGTGATTAAATGATAGATGTTATTTTGGAAGTTGTTCTCTTTTTTGTGAACACTATATGCCCAAGAAAAATAGAATAGTATGAGATTTCATTTGAGGAGTAATGGTGGATTTTTATCTATGTTTTTATTATGGATTTATAGTGATTTGGGTTGTTTATGGAAATGATTAGGTTAATCACTTTTATGTATGTGACTTTAAGAGTAATTAATGTCATTTGGAGATAAAATTTAACGTGGAAGACTACATTCTTATAAGTTTTAGTTTCAATATTAGTTTGGATTATATTGATGGATTTTAAGGACAATTGATTATTGAATGGTATTTATTTATCTTTGGGGTATTGATAGTTTAATTTTAGAAATTAAGATTATTTTTTTTCTCTAATGGAATATCTATTTGGGGGGGTCATAAGATATTATACGAACCATTTTGGTTTTGATTAATCTCTAAAGACAAGTTAAATATATACTTTATCCTAAATGGATCATGTTTTTCTATAGAAGTTTATTCTATCTCTTTCATTGTGACCAAGTCTTCTTGAATACTCATTGTTCAAAAAAAGAGTTAGTGGTAAAAAGTTATTAAATAATGAAACTATACTTAAAAAGTAAGTATATCTCTTTATGTTATTAGTCAATATCATATATGAATTCCTCGTCCTTATTTAATAAAAATTAAAACAAACAAAAAAATGTTGTTCGTTTACTTTTCCTTCTGGGATACTAAGGACCGTTTGTCCCAACACAAGTTTGTGATTTGATTATTGTTAAATTTCTCCAAATCATGTTTTCTATCCCTATCCATCAGAACTGAACACATATTTTATTGTCCATATCCATGTTTTCCTACATGGAATCCTACTATGGTTTATCTTGGGTGACATTTATACCTCTCTTCATTTCTTTTAATGTGATAGTTTTATTAATTCTTTTTCCGATGTTGGACTTTCCATTATATTCTCAAGCCCAATTTAAAAAAAAATTTGTGGGGATGCAATTTATTGAAGGAGGAGAGAATGTAACACCCCATGCTTCCACGGTACGTTTCCCTTTGAATAATGCAATGACGTACATTGTACGCAACTTCGAGATTCTAACACACCACAACCAATCAAACTATCCATTATGAATAGTAATACCTAATTTTTGAAATTTTATAAATTCTATCTCTCAAAATGGACTTCCTTTTTGGATTCATAATATCAAAATTATCCTAGGGTGAAATTTTGGTACTTTTTGGATAACTTTCATATTTTGATGAATAGTCAAAATTACTAAATTTTAATTAGAAACAACTTTTTTAATCGAAATAATTAGTATTGATAAATTATGAATTTGAGTGGTTTCAAAGTATATTTATCATATATTTTTACCATTTAATTCAATGTTTTTCATTGGACATAATTTCAGAATTAAACCAGACATAAACAAGTGTCAATCTTTTGATAGTTATTATCTCTTAAAAACACGATTTTTTTTAACAACGGAAATTAATTTTAAATCAATTTCTGCCACTTCTGTGTTTTGAATTTGGAAAAATGGATTCAAAATTTGGAATCAGGATGTTTAAATTGTGTAAATAGATAACTTTTATTTTTAGACATTTTGAATAATTATTTCGGTAAATATTTTATTTACCATGGTTAAATGGTAAATCCGGTAAATAAGGGTTAAAAAATAATTTTATAATAATACAAAATTACCCTAAAACGTGTCTTAACCCTATTAGTTGATACATGGCCGACCATGGGCATCTTTGGGACGATTTTGGGACCCCATGGATCCACTTGTAAGTGATAGGGACACTTTATTTTAATTAAGTTAAAATGAATAAAAAAATGTCACAAGCATATATCTTTTAGAAAACAAATTGTTACATAGGGTTATATATCTTTGATTTTATACTATGAATATTAATTCTAAAGGTAAAAAGATTTTCTACATAATTATATTTTATTTATAATTTTTATACATTAAAAAATTTAATTTATTTATGACACAATGGTGATGCAGTAATTACCATAATAGTGAAAAATTATAATAATTGATATCATAAATACCCAAATAAATATAATTTGAGACTTTATATATTAAACTAATTTTCTAGGTTAATATGACATGTTAGGATTGAGTTAATTATCATTGTTTGAAGTAATAATTCTGTTATGATTTTTACAAAAATCAATTATGGAATAGTGTCAAAATTGACATAAAAGAGTTTTTAAAACAAATATTATATTATTAATTGATATTAAATTCCTAAAAATCAAAGGTTCGGTCAGGATACTTATATAATGATAGGTGTATCGTTAATGGACCACTAGGGGATCTCTTGCATGTATATAGTATGTTAATTAACCATATAATATAAAAATACAAAGAGACATTGTAAAAGTCAAACTAATTAACTAAGAGTTAATACTTAAATATAAGGTTAACATAATGACCGAAACCTGTCTAAATTATATTGATTCAGTGGATTTATACTCATCCCCACCTTAACCTTTAAATAATCCACTTTGCAGCCATTAGAAACTGAAACTGAATTTATTATAAAATAATATTTCTGGCTTTTCCAAAGGTGCCCCTCACCCCTTGTATAAAAGGGAACTCCCCCTTCTCATTACATCACACCTTAAAATCCTTTTGGTTCGGCCAAACACCGCCCAAATACTCTCTAAACTTCCATCACTACAACCTAGAGGCATTAGTTTGATCAGAAATCCAACCTATGCAGCCCTTTTCATCAAATCAAAAGGAAGAACCCGAAGAAGAGGTAATGATTTCACCACCCTTTTTCAAGTTCCTTTCTTCTTCCACTTCTTCTTTCTTTGTTATTTCTATTCTAAAATAATGAATCAAGTATCTCCTATATGTTATAATATTATTATAAATATGGTACAATCATATTCAGTATTCTATCCACCCTATGAATAACATGTCACCATACGTGCGTACATATGGGTTACCATCTCCACATCGTGGTGTAATTGTTATTCAACAAATTCTTTTTTGGATGGGTATAATAATGATGTGTAATTCATGTAAATAATAAATATAACATGATAATTATTCTGTATATATGATATACCATCCAATTATATATTATTTTAATATCAAAAAAATGATATTGTCACTCGTGTGTACATACGGACTACCGTCTCCATGAACGCGATGAGATTCATTCTCTATCATATCTATTCATGTATAATTATCATTTGTTTATTTAAAATAATTTTTAAGGACTTGATATCATTCTGGATATGAATAAGATACAACCTATCCATGACAACCACGGTTTGTGTAACAAAACATATAAAAGAAAACGATTAAGTTAACACCCGAAACGACGATAATTCTAAGATATTATTTACAAAGAAATGTTAGAAGATCATATATGATATCATATTAAAGTATATTATTATTGAATAATTTAATAACAATTATTTCACCATTATACAAGAGGTTAACCTACAGTCGACCAAGGAAAAAGTACAATGTAAGGGGTTTCTTATCTCACTTTTAATTCCGTGAGAATTCCATTGTTCACCACTTATTTATTGCATGTGTTGTGTGTACTGCCCATGATTGTATTCATTGTGTAATATAATATAATTTATGGATATTTACATCATAATTTTATTATACTTCTATCATGGGTGTATGTTTCGTAAGTTACCAAATCGATAAGGGAATTTGAAATTTCAATTTCCATTTATTCGGCTTTACGCAAACTTCATTGATTATTTTACTCCGAGATTATGTGTGGAATCACTATTCATTTTCTTATGTCATAATTTCCACTCCCCTTTTCTATGGATATACTTTTGATACACATAATCACTCCATTGATAATTTCTCAAGTCATCGATATGATTTTCATAAGAGTAATTTTAACTCATTCTCCATTATTGAGTTCAACATCCAATTCATTGGTGTTGTTTTTACAAGATTATGTGTGAATTTTTTTTTTGATTGTTTTACACATAATATACAGCCATATTTAGTGTATTTATATTTTTCACACATAACTATGTAGTTGATTTATCCTTAACCTAAGGATACAGACTTTATGAGAGATTTCATCTCAATTTACATTCCATTGAGACTTCTTCGTTGTTATACACCAAATCACATTTATGTGGTGTATATAATGTACTTTGACATAGTATATCATGAATCCATTTATTCTCATGATATTAAAAAACCTTTTATTACCTCAATTATATGTATTTAAGTGTATCTCTTTTGGTTAGAAACTATAACTAAAGTATCATTTTTAATTGTTTTGGAGATTTATACTTCTAAATCTTTCTCATTAATGTCCATGTTTTAAAAATGGTTTTAAGTATTTATTTATTTGGACATTATGGTTTTAAAATTATAATTACTTTTAAAATTTTCAAAGTGGTATGGGACACTTTGATTCAAAATTATTTTTTAAATGACTTCTTGACAAATAGTGCGAATTTTAAATGATTTCAAGAAAAGGTCGGATATTTCTCTCTAATAGTTTTGATGATTATTTTCATCTATGTCAATATCCTTCATTATTCTCGATTGAGGTTAATTTGATACAATACAACATTCCATATTTTATCGAATGAGTTATGTTTGAATATGGATGTGCTATTTTTATACCATTCATGGTTTGTGGATAATGTATTGACATTTCATATGCTAGTTTTAATACGAATGTTTATGTTATGTTTAAAAATTTTCATACGAGGAATGCATTGGACTTAGTAAGTGACGGGTGGAGCCCGATACAGCTCCTCGATGCATCGGTAGGTCTCATGAGACAAACTAGTGTCTTGGAACAAGGCCTTGATAAAATCTTATTTGTAGTCTTGGCACGAGGTCTTGGATATGTGGTTATGATAGACTGGCATTATGCATTCTATCATTATGAAAGTAGTTATTGATATTTCATGTGATCATTCAACTAGTAGAATATCCATGTGAGTAAGTAAATGGAATTATTTTATTTTATCATTGCCATTTTATGCTGAAGTTCAAGTTTAAAAGTCTTTTGTTTTAGTTATAAACTGCCTTATGTGTTTATGCTTATCTATGAAAGCTTCTTCTATAATTTTATCCTTACTGAGAATCTGAGCTCACCCCTTTCAATGTTTTATTTTTCTCAGGATTATGAAGAAGTAATTTATGAATGCCCTGCAGGGATAGTATGAGGGGATATGAAGAAAAGATGTTTTTTATGATGTAATGTAAAACTTTATGATTGTATATAGTGTTTCCAAGGCTACTAAACTAATCGGTCTTTCGAGACTTGATATTTCTTGTGATCATGCCAATGTTATGTAATAATGAACCGACTCTAGGTAACTAGGGTTGGGGTGTTACACTTATCACATGGCTCTACCACCTCATTTTCACCTGGTCCACGACGTCTTCCACGTATCCCAGCTGAGGAGATACGTGCACGACCTGACGCATATCATTGACCATGGGGAGCTATACGTTGATGATGGGGCGACTTTTGTAGAGGTTCCAGTGGAGATTGAGGATCGAATGGAGCGTGTACTACGTGGACGGTCGATTCCTCTAGTGCACATTAGATGGCAGCACAGGAACCTCCAAGAGAGCACTTGGGAGCGGGAGGCTCAGATGCGTGCTCAGTACCCACATTTGATTCCCTAGTGTATGATGTATCTTTACGGGGACATAAAGCCCTAAGGTTGGAGTAATTTAAAGACCCATAAAATTCAAGGGATTTTTTTTTGAATTTGCTTGGTAATTGTACAAGAGCGCAGTTTCTGACGGCACCTGATTCTGAGGCCCGGTGTGCCCGGAATCATTTTCTGAAGTTTTGCTCGGGTACGTTCAGTGAATGAACAAGCGGGTTTTTCTTACTATTGAACCGGTGCTCGGAATGGAATTCCAAGGGCACCGATGGAATCGCAACACCGGTAAATACTTAGAAACACCTCTTCCAGAGTTTCGTTTGCTCGGCTGTGGTTTTTAATTTTTGGGGTTAAGTTAAGGAATAAAATAAAAGTGGTGCAATCGATTTTTTTTTTTTTCTTAACTTAAGTTAAGTGGATGATGTGGGACCCACAATATCCTACCCACATGGTAGGACATTTGTGAGGTGGGGCCCACAAAATCCCCACCATTTCTTTTCTTCCTTAACCCCCTCCATTAATTAAGCTAACACACCTGCACCCCCTACTAATTGGAAGTCAACCCTTGCGTTTTTATGTTATGAAACACCTCATTTAATTTGGGTAGTTTAAACGTTGCAATTAATACAATTAATTGTTTGATTATTTTTTGAATTTTAAAATGCATGGATAGAGAAATAAAATAAGAGAACTATTATTTTATTAGTCTATTTGTGTTGAGAGGGGATTGGGAGAAATAAGGGAGGCTTGAAGATCTTCATCTTCTTCGTCGAAGAACGCGAAAATCGCGAAGAACGCGAAGAACGCGAAGAATGCGATGAACGCACTGATCTCCGATGAAGAACGTCGGATCCTCGTAGATCGAAGACGCGATGCCGATGAATTCTTTCTTAGTGACGCGACGATCCCTCTTCCGCGACGCCTTCTTCCGCGACGTGCCTTTCTGCAACGAACCCTCGCTCGACAACCCTTGAGGTTGGGGTTTTGGTTCAATTAAGTCTATGTGATTTATATCATCGGCATGTGTTTAAAATTTATCGGAAGCCTTTTTAAACCGCTAACGCAGTGGGTGCAGACCAACGAACAAGTCCCAACCCACCGTATCTTCGTTCTTGGTGTGCGGATCGGCGGGCGACGATGAAGCAGGCCGCACAGGCCTTGTGAGGTCTTCGCAGTGAAGAACCGGTCTCGGGAGGGCCATTGCTGAAGACGGCAGGAAAAACCGACCACCGAAGCTCATCCGGTTGTCCTCAGAAAACACCGCTGGCGCGCCGCCAGGGCTGAAGCCGTGGCGGCAGGCCGCTGGTCCCGCAACCACGCGGGACCGAGGGACGCGGGACGCGGGGCTCGGCTGCGTCCGTTCGCAAGTGGGGCCCCCCACGCAGGGTCGCGGTTCATTCAAGGGGGCGGCACCCCCCTTTTGTGCAACCGCTCGGCCGAAACGGCCGAGCCACTCGGCCACCGGACCGCGCCCAAGCGGGCCGTACCCGGAATCGGGTGGGGTCGACCTGGTTCGGGCCGACCCAGGGGGGTCTCGTGCTGGGTCGGCCTGGGCCCGAAACCTCCACTTCTAAACCCCTTTCGGTCTTTTGCCCATAACATGGGCTACAAGCCTCCGATTGACGCACCGTCAGTTGCGTAGAGATCCTTTGATCGCGACGGTCGTTTCGGTATATTAAACTAAAGGTTTAGGAGTACTTTGCGTTCGGCCGGTTGGTTCGTACACGAAACCAACCAGGCCCTCGGAGCGGAAACAGTTATAACTTGAGCTCCGGACGTCCGATTGACGTGCCGTTGACTTTGATAGATTCCTCTTAGTGAGACGGACCTTTTGGCGTACTATACTCTATGTTTGGACGCTGTTGAAGTACGTTCGGGTTGGTTTTTACTTAAAAATCAACCGGGCCCCTGGGATGAAAAAGCCAATAACTCTCAGACCGGGCGTCCGATTGACGCGTCGTCTGTGACGTTGAGTTCCTGTTGACGATACATAACTTTTGGATACATAAACTTTGTAATACATGTCAGTTGATGTATCAACCCCTCGGCTCGTGGAGCGGACCCTCCCGAACGAGCTTGCTGTGTGCGGGAACCCTAAAGCTGGCTGCGACTGCAATGGCAATGACGACTGTGCAGAAATCCTCTGTGGATTCGACGGCGACGACTACAACACTCATCGATCCTACATGGATCAGTGCTACCGATCCTGTGTGGGTCAGATCCTGTGCGAGTCAGCGCTCAACGGTCTTGTGTGGGCCAGCGCCTACATATCATGTGTGGGTCTGATCCTATGTGGGTCATTGTAGGGGTTAGTCATCTATCGATCCTTTATGGGTCATTGCGGGGGTTAGTTACTTATCAATCCTGTGTGGGTCCGACGACTTAGATGAATCAGTGTCTACACATGATCATTTCAATCGTCTTACGAAGAAATATACCTGTGTGAGATGAATCCTGTTTTTCTTTCCTATGGATATTGTGTTGTGCTATCCTGTGTGGATTACATTTTGCTTTCATGTGTGGACTGGGTTGTGATTTCCTGTGTGGACTGGGTTGTACTTTAGCTCGAATGTTGGAGCCGAACGAGAATTGGTGACTTAGGTATATGTATGGGAATATACCTAAGTAGTGTCGGGTGTTACTTTGTGATTGTATCTTTCCTTTGGGGATTATCCTTTGTGGATTCTGGGAGGCCTTCGGGGGTCTCGGGCTCCCTCCTGAGTAGCTTATAATCACCCCTAAACGGGCTATGCTCGTACTACGTTGTGTTGGTTGCAGACGCCGGACATCGCTGATCGTGGGTTGAGGCTTGCGGATCAGGACGATACCTAGAGGTAGACCACAGGGAGGGACGTACTCGGAGTGGACGGCTGGACCTGAGGATCTGTGGAGGCTATCTTTACCCACCCTTCAGGTGGGACTTCCAGTGGACGGCTCGAGGCTGCGGATTTACTTTTCAGTTGTTGTTTTCCCTTTTTCAGTTGTACTTTACTTTCATTTTGGGTATGTATTCTGGCCCACTTACTTTTCCGCACTTGCTGTTGTACCCAGTTTTTACTTAGTGTTTAATTCAGCTTGCTTGCTCTGTGGTGTTTGTTTACTTTACAAAGGAAATGCCTTCCCTTTTTACCAGGAATTACGCCTTGGTGCTAGTCGCTAGCCCCTGGCCTATGGAAGGCGGGCTTGGGGTAGTCACAGCACGGGCCCCGAGGACGGGTCGTGACAGAAACCATGCGATGAGTCCATGGGTGAAGGATAGCCGAGCAAGAATCTAACGCATGGTTAGCGCACGGTTTGTCAAACCGTGCGGACTAACCAAGTGGTCACATAATGTTGGATCCTAAAATTGTGGATCTAACTCGTTTTGCCTTTAATTGCCTTTTTTAAACCACCTAATCAGCCCTAAATTGGGATTACTCTCCCTTGAAGGTTGGAAGACTTCTCCCAAGCATTTCGAAGAGGATCTAAAGGCTTCTATTGGCGAATTGATGCCAGATTCTTAAGGTATGTGATCATTCTTTAATTTTTTCTTAGATCTACATAGATCTACTTCTCCTCTTCCCTCATTTTCATAGATCTACGCCCGTTATGGCTAGATATCAGGGTGTGGATGACAACTATGACAAGAATTGGTCTTCGTTGTGTTAATAGAAGAGATTTAAGGAGGGTTTGGGGGTTTTGACCCGGTGTTCTTGAGAGTTCTACGTCTGTGGCTTGGTTTTGCCCAATTTTTTGAAGTAGGTGGCTTCACTCTGGATTCCACTTTCATAGAACTTGATGTATTAGTTCAAATTGATTTAATCGCTTGGTTTTTATTGTGAAATTGTGGTGTAAATCATGTTATAAATATTCTTTAGTGATGATTTATGGGTTTTGATGAAATTGTGGAAATTGAAAGAATGGTTTGTTAAAAGTGTTCTGGTTTCATGATTTTAAAATAGTGATTTTAAAATATGGATTTGCGGGATTTGGAAAATGGTTTGTGAGAAAAAGGTTTTCAATAAAAGGGTGTTTTATTGAAATGGTTTTGGTAAGGTTGAAATGGTGTGGTTTTTGGGCATACATGGTGTTTTTGTTAATATTTACTTTATGTGGCTTGGTTGAAATATGACCTTGTGCTCGGTGCCAAAAGTGTAATGGAACGTGGGGAATAATTACCATGTGATGACACGGTAGACCGAAGAGAGACTGCTCATGAGTATGAAATTGTCATAATGATGCATGCATAGTGGATTTCACGGGTTGTGAAATGGTTGGTTGTGTGAATTTGTGAAATGGAATGAATGTGCTAAAATGGAAAAGTGAATTTTATTGGGAAACATTTCTTGGTTTCTTTGTTGGAAAATGGTTTTTGTTGGAAAAATTGATTTGACATGGAATTTTCTATATTGTGAACTGTTTTGTAATTGTTTTATATAAATTGTTTTATATAAATGTGATAACATGTTTTATCCAAGAGGCATGGGTTTGGAAGTCATCGGAAAAAACCTAATGAGTTTAATTACTCATCCCCTTCTTTGGAACATTGGTGCTTTTGGAGATGTCATATACCGGGATGTTAGCAAAGGTAAAGTGTCACACATTTATAGCACTACTTCGTGACTCTAGGGCTGGTTCGTGATGCTGGATCTTGGAACTTGTGGATCATAGAGTGGGGTTTTCGTCTTGAAGTCTTGTAGTTTTCTTTCCGCTGCTTACTCTGATTTGGTTTTGTACTCCGTTGTTGCACTTAGTTGGGTTTTTCTAAAAATGGTGGTTCAGTTGTTTTGGTTTTAAATTATGCATCATATAGTGGTTGCTTGGAGATTTTTATCTAGTTTTCTCTGTTTGTTGGTTGTTTTCAGTTAAAGATTAAATCGTCCCCCATGTATTTTGAAACCCTTCGGCAATTATTGCTAGACATTCGTGCCTTGGGGATGTCGCTTAAGGCCTAGTAATGACTCGTTGAGATCTCAAGCCAATGAGAGTTGGCGGACCATTACATACCCCCTGAAACACTCAACTAACAATCCATTAGAATATCATGAGTATAATGAGACTCTTGATATGGTATAAAAAGGTAATTACATACATCAAAAAAACAAATAAGTGGTGAATATGGATTATATCTCATAAAAGTAGTTGTGAGACGAGAAAAATCCTTTTTACTTTTGAAAGAAAGGTTTTTTAAAAAATCTTTTTTATTTTAAATGAAATCAGATTGTAAATAGGAATATCCAAAAAAAATAAAAAAACTAGTACATTGAAATTATATTTTAGGAATAAATGATGTCTAACTAATGTGAAATCAAGTAAAAATCGTTCTCAAGATTCTTTAGAAATAAATCATTTTAGTGCATTTTAACAAAAGTATTAAAGATAATTTTTAAGTGGAAAGTCGCGTTTGTTCTCTAAAATCCATAAATTATCCAAGATCATAATTCATGGAAAAAATGAGTGTTTTTAAAAAAATAATTTTGGGTTAAAACGTATTCTGGTGTACACATAAAAATGGGTAAGAATTCGGAAAGATCCCTTGAACAGGGTTTGTAATTTGGAAATAATTTTGAATGTTCCTTTTAAAACATGTAACAATCCATAAAATATGGAAGGATTATAGTTTTTGAACATATATATAACACTCACAGATAATTTTTGAGTAATAAATAATAATACATTATAATTTCTTTGAGGTAATTAAATAATGAAAGTAACCCAAATGAAAATGGAGGATCGGGAGGAAAACCCTTAAAACATTATAATCAATTGATTTGTGTGCCCCAAAATTAATAACATTAAAATGATAAATTGAATAAAAATAAAATAAATATATTAATCATATGTTACTTCAATGGGAATTATACATACATTATACACAAGTGCTAGTAGTGAATGCGGAAAATCTCATAAAAATGGAATTGAGATGAAGAAACACTTACCTTAAGTCTGAATGTGTTTTACTCTTAAACATAATGTCTGGGAATATGAAATTAGAATTATTAATATCATAAATCAAACACTATTATAAATTTATTTAGTTTATCTTAATTTTATAGATTTCATTATGTCATTATTGAAAAGTTATGAGATTGAATTATGTCATTCTAGAGTGTTTGTTTCTTTGGTTTTAATAATCAGTATATTTTTTTATGAGTATGGAAGTTTATGTGGAATATATGTAAATATCCAAAATTAAAAATAAATATTATTTATTGACATAAATATGAGTTAATGGTACTTTATATTATTAGTTTATATTTAATTAGGATGAATCATTTGGTAAAATTTTTATGACATTCACTAATAATATTTTAGCGGTATTTTGATTATTAGGAACTAGTTTTGTCATATGATTTATTAATATGTACGTATACTGGCTCATGAATATTCAATAGGTTATGATACATATATTATAGTCAGGTTCAACCATAAAATGGTTTCATGACAACTAATTAATTATAAATTTATTAATGAATCTTTGTCGTCCATGAAGGTTGTAAATTGGTACCCCACGAACAATAATTTGGTTTGTAATATTAATTGCAGAGAGTAAGAATATCAATTATGGTTCTTCAATTAACATTA
The DNA here is from genome assembly GCA_963277665.1 of Viscum album. Classification (NCBI taxonomy): domain Eukaryota; kingdom Viridiplantae; phylum Streptophyta; class Magnoliopsida; order Santalales; family Viscaceae; genus Viscum; species Viscum album. The sequence continues at coordinate 1,354,523,843 of OY728150.1, read as the reverse complement.
GATAAATAAATTATATAGATGATACTAGAGTTATCATGTTCTTTTGGACAGAGTATTTGAGTTGATGATAATAATAGAAAGGAAATTGAAATAAAAATGAAAGAAATAAAGTGTGAATTAACCTGTTGAATCCACCTCCTTGAGAATATTTTAAAAAGAAGTGGTTTTGGTCTTTTGGAAAGACAATGAGTTTCATTGATGTGGGGATTGGATAGGGAAGGGTATTTTGGAAGAAATACGAGGATCTTAAAGGCGTAGAGAAGTGAGGTGGAGAGGGGGTGAGGGGGGTTTATAGTGGATGAGAGTATTAAAATTTGAATATTTTATTCATTATTTTTTTAATTCCCTCAAGACAAATAATTGTGTTTTTTCATGTGACATATAAAAGTAATAAGTTCACCTGGTTTCGATCCATGTGTCCTTAATTCACTCATGATGTCATAAATAGTGTATTCAAGAGATATTTTGTATATACGGTATTTTACTTTATTTCACTATTCATTAAAAAATTCATGTTTTTTCAGAAAAATACCAAAAAATTAACCAAAAAATTATTTGATGTGTAAAATTCAAAAACTAACACCATTGTTTGAAAATAATTTTATAGATATTTTTAATTTAATTTTTAAATAAAATCATAATTTTTTTATAAAAAAAACATAAAACTATAACTCATTTTATATCCCCTTGTGAAATTAATCATGGTCTCCAAAAATTATATAATAACAATAAGAAAATAAAGTAACGATTTATAAAAAAAATATGAAAATAAATTTTCATGTTAAATTAATAAATTAATCATAAATTTGTAATTAAAATATTAATGACATGAAAAAATACTGATACTTATACTATGATCATTTTTTCACTTTTAAAATGTCTAAATTTTATTTATACATTTATGTGAGAAGCTTATATTTTTTTGAATTTACTATTCATTATTATTCATAAGAGTGTGTGCCTATTAATAAGGGTATGTAACTATTCACCAAAAATTATGTTTGTGTTATCAAACTCTAAAAATCATACTGAGTGCAACTGTGTATGTCGGTTTTTAAAAATTCAAATCATAGAGGTGGAAAAATAATGCATACTTGGATAGGTTATAAAAAGGGGTGTTTTTTAGAGAATCATTGTTTCATTCATTCTATATTAAATATAATTTTAAATTATTTGGGTGTTATGTTATCCCATCCTTATAAAAATATCATCCTCAAAATTTGAAAATGATATTCAAAGGTTAATTTATGACACATGAAACTTCCAATGTGGGAAAACCACAACAAGAATATGGTTAAAATATACAATTAATAAGAAGAAATGGAAATGAACCTGTTACTACAAAACAAGGAATTTTAATTGAAAAAAATGGTCAATGAAGAATATCCAAACCATCAGGAAGATACATTAAACTATAAAACCCCATACAATGATCGAAATAAAGAATTTTTTTAAAGCGTAAAATTCCAAAAATATAATCATTCAACATAATATAATGAAGGTATATAAATCTCCATGCTGAACATACCATTAACCCTTAATCAACAAGAAGAAGACATAAAATTTACATTCCATGCATGGGAATAACTTCATTACGTATCCTCTAGAAATATGCTAATAACTTGAATTAACATAAAAACCATATTGGAAACAAGCATTCTTCTATATTCCTATGTAAGATACATGCTATTGGATATATTCCATAAATCCAAAAGTGATATAAACTACATCAATTATTGCATAGACCACTTCTTTATTAGTCAATAATCAATTCCAAGGTAGTCAGTATTTATCAGAATCAATCATTTCATCATCATTATCTCAACATAATTTATATATTAAGGGTTTCTTTACCCTAAATAAATTTTTTTATAATGTTTTACTTTTAATGAATCACTATTGTTTTGTACCATTCAACATACGACCTCAAATACTTAAAGAAAGAGTATTGCATTACAATCCTTGTATATCTCATAAGTCATATAACCAGTTCATTACTGACAAAATATTGAAATTGCATGATTATTGATATGGAATATTAATCATTATACTTCATCTGTGGTAGCATCATAAATTTTTAATTGTCCAAAATCATCATTTGTGGTATATTACTTTGATGCTTGGGTCATTTATTCACATAATGTCCCATCTCCTAGCAGTTGAAGCATTGAATGTAGAAAATTTCATTCTTTGTCTTGAAATTATAACCATTGTGGCCTTTTTCTCCATAGTTGAAGAAAACCCATTTTTATCCCAATAAAATACCATGGTGTTTACATCCAAAATTATCACATGTGGGAAAACACATATTCTCCTTCTTCCCTTTATCAATGATCTTCCTTGCCATCATGTTCTTATTTTTCTTCCCTTCAAATCCATAAGACTTAGAAAATCCTTTATATTCCTTGTCAACACATGATATTATTTTCTCATATGATGAGGATACTTGGGAGAAAATATTCCTTTGAAATAATGGCTTGAAACTATTATAAGTATGATCCTTATTTATCATCACTTCACGTGCATTGGTGATGTTCTCATTCTTTATTCTAGGAACCATTTCTAATCAATTACCTATTATATAATATCCCATAAAATTATGAACACTCTATATCACTAATCAAGGTATAATACATAACATAAATTTATGTATCACAAATCCTAGAACTATATACTCTAGTTACATTGGGGGTGTAAATACATCATAATTTTTTGTAATAATCCTTTTAATTATCCCAATAATATCCCCCGAGAGTGTTGAACCAAGAGTACATCAAGTCCAATTATCATGCACCATTCCCTATTATAGTCTAGCTCAAATCAGTTTTTCAGATTTTAACTTTATATATATCTATGCGAGATCCACCTCTACATATTTATATCCAAATAGGGATGTATTTTCTTGATAAACCACATAATATATTCCTTATAAAAATTATACTATGTCCTTGTAATCATATCCCCAAATTCTATCTTTGTGTTTTATTCACTAATCTACTTGTTCTATATCTAGTTTCCTTGTTTTCTACTAAACTTCCTTTGATACCAACTATAATGCCTGACCCCAGAATCCCATATCCAGTGCATTATTTTAATATATTGGCATGAATATAAGGAATAAAATCTCTAAGGAAAAAGTAGTTTAGTAGTTTTGGAAAACCATATACAGATATAGGTTCATCATTACAACTTGAAAGAAAAAACAACAAAAAAGTTTTATTTAAAACATCCAAAACTCTAATTTAATCCCTACAGTTAATTCATAATAAACATATTCATTTTTTGGGAAAATTAGACATAAATATTTGTGATCTCAAACACTCAATAAGGGTAATAAACATAGTAGAAGATATATTAACATAAACATTAGGCATGTTAAATAAATAAAAACATATAGCTTTAAAAAAACATAAAAACATTATGGTAGGAACAAGAGCTGAATAAATAATACCATAATCATGGGTATTATAATATCTGAATAGCCAAATGAATCACCAATATTATTTTTAGAATGAGGGAATGGATAATGCGGGAAATTATAACCATACTGTCTAGGCCTCGTTCCTAAACCATAAATAATCATTTAGTGAAGGACTTATGCCAAGACCATAGTTTTCTCATGAGACCTACCAATGCACCAAGGGCCTAGAGCAGTCCCCAATATAAACTTTATATGTCTAATTCATTCCTAATAATAATGGAAAAAACATAAACAACATATACATTCATAATGAAACAAATATATGGAATGTAAATAACACTCCTCAAACATTAAACATAAACACTAACCATTTAATGTAAATTGGGGAATGGTTTTAAGATAGAACATCCATAGAAAAAATAACCATAAATAATTAAAATAAATAAGTTAAATTATATCATAATAGATAAACCTAAAATAATTACAATATTAAACAATGTATGTTGGCAAAGATGAATATACTTTTGAATGATACCAATGAAATATCCTTGAGGATGTAGTCCTTAAACATTTCCAAAGTATCCCATACCACCTTGAAAAAATCAAATAAAAATCACATAGAATATCCCGAGAATAAGTAGAATATTGATATGATATACCAAAGGGTAGTATATAATCTACAAGAATGAAATATGTGATGAACAAGGAATATATCTAATTAAAGTTATTGTGAGACGAGAAAAATTCTTTTTACTTTTGAAAGAAGAGTTGTTTTTGAAAATCATTTATATTTTCCATGAAATCAGATTGTAAAAATGAATATCCCTGAAGATAAAAATCTAGTACATTGAAATTATATTTTAGGCATAAATGATGTCTCGCTGAAGTGAAATCATTTAAAAATAGTTCTTAAAATTCTTTTGAAATAAATCATTTTAGAGCATTTTAAAGATTGTATTAATAAAAATTACAATGTGGAAAGGAACGTTTATTCTATTAAATAAACATTTATCCAAGATAATTTTTAATCATTAAATTAGTGTATTTATAAAAAAAATGGGGGATTAAAAGGGATTCTATTGTTCACTTTAAAGTAGGTAATAATTAGAAAATATCTCTTGAACCGTGTTTGTATTCAGAAAAAAATTTAAAAGTTCTTTTTAACACATGTAAATATCAACATGATATGGAAATATTATAACTGTTGAACACATATAGAACACTAAAATATAATTTTTAGGATTTCAAAATGTTACATATTAATTACATTGAGGTAATTATACAATGTAAGTAACACGAATGAAAATGGAGGTTCAAGTGGAAAACCATTAACACATTGTAATCAATAAATTAATATGCCCCAAAAATAATAATATTACAATGATAAATTTATTACCAATAAAATAAATATATTAATGATATTTTACTTCATTGGGCAATATAAATACACCATACCCAAGTGATATTAGTGAATATAGAAAATCTCATAAAATGGAAGTTAGATGATGAAATGCTTATATTATGTCTGAATGTGTTCCGCTCTGAAACACAATGTCCGGGGATATGAAATTAGAATTATTGATAACTTAATTCAGAATATATTAGACATTTATTTGGTTTATCATTATTTTATTAAGTTAATTATGTTTTTATTGATAAGTTATAATATTGAATTCTGTCATTCTAGAGTGTTCATTTCCTTGGTTTTCATGATTAGTATATTTGTGTATTAGTATGGATGTTCTTGTGGGGTGGATGTAAATCTCAAAAATTAAAATTAAATATTATTTATGAACATATTGAAGTGTTAATGGTCATTTATATCATTTTTTACATGAAATGATGATGAATCATTACATAAAATATTAATGACATTCACTTATATTATTTTAGCTGTATTTTGATTAAAATGAACTAGTGTGGTCATATGATTTAATAATATGTACATATAATAGTTACCGAAAATTAAATAGGTTATAATACATATATTATAGTTTTTTCAACCATAATTATGGTTTCATGACTAGTAATGAAGGATAAATGGATGAATGAGACATGGTTATCCATGAAGGTTGTAAATTGGAACCTCACAAACAAAAATTTTGTTTATAAAATAAAAGGGAGATAGTAAGAATATTGATGATGATTATTCCATTAACATGATATAATTATAGTATATAGAAGATACTGGATTTATCGTGGTAATTTTTAAAGACTAGGAGAGGTGAAGAAAACAACAGAATTGAACTCGAAATAAAAATGAAAGAAATAAAATGTGAATTTACCTCTTGAATAAACCTCTTTGATAATCTCAAAAAGGGAAGGGTTCATGATCATTTGAAAAGACCAATAGAATAATAGAAATTGGGAGTGACTAGGTAAAGTTAATTAGGAAGAACATTGAAGAGATTCAAGGCTTAGAGGAGTGACGAGAAGAGGAAGTGAGGGGGGTTTATAGTGGACGAGAGGAGTAAATTTTGAATATTTTATTCATTATTTTAATAATTTCCTCAAGAAAAACAATAGTATAGTTTAATATGATACCTAATAGTAATAAGTTAATTTGATATTGAAACAACTGTCCTTAAATTACTCATGATGTCATAAATTGTGAATTTAGATGATATTTTGCACATACGATATTTTACAGTGTTTCACTATTCATCAAAAATTCATCTTTTTCAGAAAAATAAAAAAATAATCCTAAAAATTATTTGGGGATTATAATTCAAAAATGAACTAAATTTTTCAAAAATAATTTTCTAAATAATTTTAAATTAATTTTAAAAAAAATAAAAAATTATTCGAAATAAACAACATTAAAACAATAACTCATTTTATAACACCTGATGAAATTAATCAAGGCCCCATAATATTATCATATACCCATAAGACAACAATGTAGAAATTTATGAATAAATTTTATGAAAATACATTTCAATTTTAAATTATTAAATTAATTATAAAATTGTACTTAAAATATTTATGACATGTAAAAATACCAATACATATACTATGATCATTTGTTCAGTTTTATGAAATCTAAATTATGTTTATAAATTTATGGCTGAAGTTTATATTTCATTGGATGATTTAATATTCATTTATATTTGTTATTATTCATAAGGGTATGTTAGTATTCACCAAAAAATATGTTAGTCTTATCCAACTCTAAATATCTTACGGAGTGCAACTATGTTTATTAGTTTTTCCAAATTCAAATCAAAGAGGTGGGAAAATTATGTTTACTTGGATAGGTTATAAAAAAAGTGTTGTTTTATTGAGACTCAGTGTTTCATGCATTCTATATAAAATTTATTTATAATTTTTTGTGGTGTTACAATGTTCATAATAAAGTAAAATAATATACTCTAGATACACCTGCTATCATGAGATATCTCTCAGAGGACTGAAGATTTAGTAAGAATATTTTCCATAGACAAAAACATAAAAGACAACTTTATTATAGTTATGTCTTAGCAGAAACACGAGTTTTATGTCAGAGGTCGCAGACTAAAGGTTTTCATTAGTTGGATCTAGTTTAATTTGGATTCTGTTGGATTTGTTTCCCCAGAAAAAACTTATATTTTCTTTATGATAACATGTATTCATTTTTTTTAATTAAAAACTCATAATTATATCAATATTATTATTATATGTGACTTAGTATGTGTTAATATAATATGTGTAGATGTTTCAAAAAAAATAATAGTTATTACACACAATGATGAGAACCCAAAAGTATAATGATAATATGATTAAATTTATTTTATATAATAGGTTTAAATAATTTAAGGGATATAAACAATATAGGCTAACAGTTGTGAATAATTAGATGGAATTGAGGAACCTTATCATTTTGTATGACTATAGTAATCTCAAATATGTAAAACAACTTGCATGAGACCCACTAGAAGGAAATCCAAATACATACGTTTCATTGGATGTTAAAATCTATAGGCATGTGTATATTACCTTATATAGTATGATTATTATTAAATTATTTTAAAAGTCACACAATTTTTTCATTTTATGAAAACCATGATGGCATAGGTTCGTGTTGAAGTATGATACATTGGGTATGTCATAGGTAATATTTCATTAATGAATAATGTGAAAATGTATTTTTAACTTATGATATAAAATAAAAGTTGGTATATTTTGAACGTTTATTTAAATAACCTTTCCCAAATAAATCCATGTCCATGGTGTTATGTGTGAGTGTTAAATTTTTAGAAAGTCAGAGAAAAATTCATCATGATAATATTTTAAAAGCACAAGAATGAAAAATTCTTTATTATAGATATCATGATAAATTTATTACCTTATATAGTAAGAATCTATAAGAAACTTTTTATTGTTGAAACATTACCATATTTCTCTATCATTTTACTCCCGTGTTTCTAAATTCTATTAAAAAAATAATTTATTATATTAAATAGATAGAATCCATATGCAAATTTTCATTTTTGAAACATTAACATATTTCTCTATCATTTTACTCATGTGTTTTTAAATTCTATTAAAAAAATATTGTCTTTTTTACCTAATAAAACTCTAAAAGAGGCCGATATTGTCACACACTATGTTTATCCAGAATCTCATATAAATAATAATAATATTCCTTATTTTAAAAATGGAATAAATATTTTCCACACGCATAGTTTAATTATAATTCATGTTTTCTTGATCACATATAGTACGTTACATATTATTCGAGAGAATATTGAAGAAGTTGAAAATATTTTATAAATATATATTTTCAGTTTCTTGAATATAATATTTATTTATTTATAAGAGAATAATGTATTGATATTTATTCATTAAATAAATATTAATTATTCAATTTTTGCTAAATATTATCGAGGAATGTAAGACCTATTTTATTAGTCCTATGAGAAATAATATTTTTTGAATATTATCCGAAAAAAATAATATATTATTTAATTCTTTTTCATTTCCCATTTCATGAAATATTATTATAATAATTATAATTATTGACATGGGGTTCCACATTACTTCTGAAAAAATCTGGGTGCAAGTGGAATTTTTATTTTTTAACTCTTGCGGTATGTAAATAAAATTATATAATGATATGTTTGGTTTCTAAATTCAATTTTTTTTTGAGAAAAAAATCCATTTATAATATAATCATTGCCATAGAAAGATATATATATAATAATTTTCTCATGAATTATGAATAATCATTTTACACCACCATACTCATGTCTAGATAGATGAAAGAGAATCTGTTTGAATGTTATTTTTTTGGAGATCAATAGACAATGATGCAGGTGTCATGATCTACCACACCAGAACCTAGATATTCCTATGGGAGGTTTAGAGGTTCATGGAACATGTTTGGATCAACTCATGGGGAAATATACTATTTAATCCTATAATGAAATCATGTTATAGTGTAAAAAAAAATTCAAATCCATCAATGAAAAAATAATTTATTACAAGGTAATTCATTGAATGTCTGAATTATTTATAAAAATTATATGATGATCTTGATTATTGGTATTGGAATTCGATAAGGAATTATTATTTAATTCATATACATTGATAATGTATTTTATCATTGTGTAAATATTATATTAGTCATATATAATAAAAAAGGAGGAGTTGGACATGCCAAATCTGGCACTTCTATTGTGCCTAGAACCATCGTTCGTGTAAAGATCAAATAAAAGTAAAATAAATAGTGTGATATTTTATAAAATTTTATATTTTTAAACTTTTTTTGTTATTTTTAATCTTATCAGTCATTTTGTGTGTACTAGGCGTAAATTAATTAATTAAGAGCATGTTTTATTGATCTTATCAATGATTTTTAAAAGACATTATATAGACATGAGCTTAATATATGAGATCAATATTTTCCAACAATAATTACCCTCCAAACCTAAGCCTTATTTTAATTAGAATTATAATTTTTTTACATATGATTATTAGTGAAATTTTACTTTATTGGTGTAACATCCTGAAATTTTAAAATATGAAGATCATATTCAATAGTGTTTATGAAATGAAACACCAATCATAAAAAGGGATATAACATACAATGAATTTAAGATATATTTACTAATTCAAATAAATTATATATATTTTATATCTTTCATTACATTCAAAATTGATCTTAGCTTTCATACATGAAACAACAAGTTCTTTCGATTGATTTTTCACATGTAACATTTAGTTTTCTTAAAACAACAACATTATATTAATATTTTTATTTAATATGACACTTATTGTCTTGAAATTGGATTGGAGAGAATGAATTTACATTAAAAAATTATGAAAATATAGATCTTAAAAAATTTGTTACCTATTGTTTATAAATAATAATACCAATTAAATGAAAGAAAAATAAATGTTTTTGAAAAAACTATATTTACATAAAAGACAGCTTAGTCGCGCTTAAAACACATTATTTAAAATTAATTTTAACCAATTTTAGATATATATATATATATATATATGAAAAAATTGACTTATTTTTTGAATTTATAGTACCAAAATTAACATAGGGTGAAATTTTATTATTTTTCTGAGATGTTTTTTTAGGGATAAAAAATATTTTGGATTTTTATTTTAAAATTGTAATTTCTTTTAACTAATTTATAATTTATAATTATATTTTGAATTATTTTTAAAGTCAAAATAAATTAATTATAACCCTATTAATACTATTTAGTTATTGTGAATCATTTTCATTGTGAAGTTTGATATGAAAAAATTGTAAAATTTTGGACAATGCCACTAATAAAAACAAGTTTTCTCGTCCCTTCCATAGTATTAATTTTCAAATGAATATTTCAAAAAAAAATTAATTGAACTAGAAAAAATGGATTCCAAATTTTTAATATTTTTTATTAATAATATATATTTATTTAAACTCATATTTTCAAAAAAAATATTAATTAATGATATTAAAATTAATTATAATGACTAAGGAGAAAATGATTTTACTTAGTGGTTAAACTCATAATATAAGTTATATAAATGAACGAATTTTTTTTTGAAACACATGTTATGGACTTATATTGAACATATAAATTATAGTATTTTTAATAGTTCATTATTTGATCCTAGTTAAATAAAAAACATGGTTCCAATCCATGCTTTAAAAAATTACAGGAGTGTCAGTCACCCCACTTATTAATGGCCACCCTCTCATGACCACATCACAAATAAAAACCAATTGGGCTAGACCAGCCACTAATAAATAAATAAAAAACTCCCTCTACTAATCCTAAAATAATTATTATTTTCTTAAAGAATACATTTTATTGTTTTCATCCAAACATAAGTTGATACCCGAAGATGTGCTTATGATTTTCTAAAAGAGTTTTCATTTTATTTCATTCTCCACCTCCATAAATTCCAAATTTAACATGGTTATATATATCATACTTATTTAACATATAATTATATGTTTTATGTTTAGTATATGACCTGTAGATTCACAAACATCCATTACGTGTCTTATTAAATCATCGTTCGTGTGCGCCGCGTTATACCGCCACGTGAACCAATGTTATTCATTTTTCCATTACCACTATACATGGATTTGTATAATGATATATTTATGGTTTATATTATATATATATATATATAATATTTATGATCTTTTTATGATTTCTTAAAAAATTTATTACACATTATATCATGCTTTATATTTTTTTTTTTGAATATGATAATAGCTCTGGTGTGAATGACAGACTACCGCCTCGCGTAGCGATGCAATTTTTTCACCCATTACATGGAATATTTTAAGGATGAGTTTAATAAAATAAAATATGAAAAATATGATTTAAAAATTTTAATAGAATGATAATATATATATATATAATTTGATTTGATTATATAATACAATAAGAAAATGGAAACCATGTTTATCTGTACGTACGACCAACCATCTCCTTGGATAGTGTATTACATTTCCAATTATCAAATATTATGGATTATTCTAAATACATATATAATGAATATATATTATATTTAAACAATGTGAAAAATCCTATATATTATTAAATAATGTCAAAAGTAAGAGGAAAAAAAATTACATGCCTAAATATACTAAAAAACAAGGAAAGTAACACCCGAAACAATAGAAATAATGAAATATTATTAACAAATTGGTGATGTGATTTTAGAAAGTAATCATATATGATATAATAAATATTAATATGATTCATTTATAATTTAATAATATGTTTATAACCACTATAATGGTGGTTAAATCAAGTACAACAAAAAGGAACGTTCGAGTGAAGGTATTTCATGTCAGTTTAATTTCATTGAGGATTATTATAATGTTATACCCCATGTTTATTATATTTGGTTTTTATACATGCTGTTTAATTTTTATATAATTAATAACTAATTGTCATTGTATTTTGTGTTGAAATTTTAATTATTTTTTCTTTGAGTATTTGAATTAAAATCTACCATGTGGTAATTAATTTCATAACACAATTCAATCTCACTGGGTTAGATTACATCCACATTGTCATTAATATTCTATGATTATGTATATAATGAATTTTGAAAAAATATTATTGTAATTATACTTGTTTTATTTTTATTTAATTTTTATACACTTATTAGATTCATTGTTCTATTCTCACATCAAAATTATAACCATTTAAAGGGTTTACATCAAAAGATCATTTTATTTGAGATTGTTTGCACATTAATTTAAATTGAGGGAATTTAATTAATCATTATTTAATAATACCATTAATTTTATTATTTAATATTTATTAATGAAATTTTCAAGTAATAGTACAATTTCCTACTCATTTGTACATTAAATGTTTTAGGAAATGTTTAAAAGAAATATCTAACACCATTTCTCTCTTTGTGAGGGAATATGTTTTCTTCAAATAACATCTACTCTAAAAATGATTTCAAATATGTTTTAAACTTATAAAATTGGTTTATTAATGGAATTAATCACAATTTATAGTCTTTAAAATATGTTATTCATGGAGTATTTATGTTTTTTTAAACAATTCCTTTTTGGATTTTACCAAAAATGTGAAATGAAACATTGTTGTAATGTTTATGGCATAAAAACAATTTTTAGCCATCATGAAAAAACAAAATTTTTTCTTAAACCATATATAATTTATTCACATGTTATACCAAATAGAATTTTACTTGAAATATCATGTATTAAATATTATTATATACATTTTACTCAAAAAAATACATTAAGATGTGGACTATTGTTTACAAATTCATTATTCAATATATGTGGAGTGGTTTTAACTAGTGTGAAAGGGGTGGGGATAATTTATAAATGGACCCTCAATGAATATGTAGCCTCCTTAGAATAATCAATTTGTTTTCTTGCTTATGTTTGAATTTACCCAATATTTTTTTAACCATCTTTTGAATGGTCTCGATAGTAAAATAACCATGTTCCTCAAAAACATGGAAACCATTAATTATGCATTTCCTGCATTTATAATTTAACTATTATTATCCATAATATTTTCAATATGTCAAAATATTTGGATATATTTCACTCCCATTTTATTGAATAATTTTAAAGCTTTTTCAGTTATTTATCTTTCTAAATTTATTCCATCTTATCTTATCATGATAGACATGTTATTTAAATGGAATTTTTTTATTTACCATTACATGTTATTAATGAAATTACCCTTAAGATTATTGATTTCATGTCATGGGTGATTAGTAATTTATCATTATATATTTATTAGGATCATTGATTAATTATTTTTTATGTTGTATTAAACCCTTACTGAGAATCTGAGATCACAATAATTTTTTTATTTTTCCTCAGATTCCATTAATTATACTATTATTAAAATGTTTGGATACACTAGATTGAATAATTTTATTTAACAGAAATATATTTTTTTATAATCAAAACATAATTCAATACCCATTTATGTATCTGGATTTCCATTATTACTAAAATGATTATCATTTTAGGATGAGATTCCTTGAATATTATGCCATTTTAAGGATAGCGGGCATCATATCGGGGATAATGGGGTTGGGTTTCCTATTTATGGTATCCATGTATGTTTAGTAGCGACTTTGGGAACATGATTTATGAAATCATAGATTAGGGAACATAACCCCATTACACACTTTGAGTATAAGTATATAATTATATCCTGATGTTTTGGTCGGGTATATATTATTTGGTCCTTTCAGGCAATGCATCCCTATGTGGATACTATAAGTGGGGGTGGTTCTATAACAAATGAACCAAGGGTTAATAACATGGAAAAGGCCTAGTTACGCTTGAAATGGGAATTACTTGGTAAATGACAAAAGGTATTACTGAAAAACTAGTTCCACACTCCCTAAGGATATTCTTAGGGTAATCCCCAATTTCTTTACAAACCATTATAAAGGATTTAAATAGATAATGAAAATACATTTCTTATATTAAACCATATAACAATGAAGGATCTATATGGAAATTAAATTGTTGATTTATTTATTTATTGGGATTCTTATATTATATTGTGGAAGTATTTTTACAAATGGTATTTTAGTGATGATAATTATGAAACATCAAGGATTGTGCAAATATAAAAGAACATGTGTCTTCATTGACATAAGAGTTATGGATATTAACATGGGTTAATGAGTTTATTTTTTATTATAATTTCATTGTTGTAAACACCAATTTTAATGTTATATGTGATCTGAGTCTACCAAAATTAATGATATTATGGGATAATATTTTTGTATGTATATTTTTTAATATAAAAGTTATTTCAGGAATGATTCCTTTAAAATTAATATATATATGATTAATGGGTTTGATATCTATTTTTATGTAAATAATTCATTAATGAAATTATATTAATATAATATTATTAAATATTTAAGAGTTTTTTAAAACATAGTAAAATAATTATTTAATTATTATCTTTATTACAAGGATTTTCTTCCTATTTTTTGGAACTTTGTAGGACTTATAATAATATATTTTATAAAAAGGAAAACATTCATGCATGGTGAAAACCCATCACATCCAGTATATTAGTTGGGTTTGAATAGATATTGAAAATATGATAATTATTGCACACCTACCATTTTCCTACATGATGTCCTGGATTATATGTCATCATTTTTTTGGAACAAGTTGACAAATAAATATTAATAATGAACCATAATTTTTATTTTTGGGGTTTTGAGATTAATTTATAAATAGTATTTTTTTAGAAAAATAGTTTGAGAAAGAGGCAAATAATTATCACCCTTTTATGGCTCTTATGATCATTGAAGTAAATTTTATTTTTTCAAGCGTAAAAAGATTAATTTTTGGATATTTTTTGTTAGAGTCAAAGACAGAAATGAAATTGATTGAAGTGAAACCAAAGGATAAAATTGAAATTATAAAATAGAAACATGTAATCTAAGTATACTTTATTATATTATAAAACATTAAAAGGACCTATAAGATTTTGGAAAATAGTCTAGAAACAAAACTTTTCTCCAATAACATTCATATCCAATGAATCATATGGCCTTTTATATAATCACAGATTTATAGTTTTTATCCCCTTAACATTCCTATGATCATTCATTTTCTTGTGTTCAATGACCTAAATAACATTCTATTAATATATAATATCATCATCCATGTAAACATTTTCATTTGTAAACATTTTTTTCTTGCATAAAAACCAAGATATATTTTATTCCATATGACATTTAAACATCCCTTTATATTTTATTAAGGGGTGATTTTGTTGACTATATTACCGTGTGGGGTTTTTAACAATAACAATTTAAATTTACAGGGACTTTATAACAAATATAAATTTTAAATTTTGGGGATATAATTTATTTATAAGTGGGAGAAAATAACACCCCAAAATTTTAAAATTTGAACATCATATTAGATAACATTTATGACATGCAACAAAAAAATTAGAAATGAATATAGAATCCCAATACATTAAGATATATTTAATATATTAAAAATATTTAAAATATTATATATATTTCACTACACAAAAAAATTATTTTAGCTTCTTTTATATAAAATGAAATGTTCCTTGTATAACATTAATTAAACGTAAGACGGATCATTATCAACCAAAACTATACTAATAATATAATTATTTAATATGATAGTTATATCCTATCCATTTTAATGGAATTAATGAACATCATTAAATATCTTATAAAAATATATAGTTTAATAAAAACATTTAGTTATATATAGATTATAAATAATAGTAATAATCATCACTTAAAATAAAAAATAAATATTTTTGATAAACTGTATTTTCCTACAAGACGCCTTAATCACACATGGATAACAAACGTTAAAATTAACTTTTACAACTTTTAGATGATTTATATGAAAAAATGTAATTAATTTTTAAAAATATCATACAAAAATATCTAAGGGTGTTTTTTTTATTTTTCTAATAAGTTTAATTTTTGATGAATAATAAAATTTTATGGATTATTTGATAACTTCCTTTTCATAAAATAATTTTAAATGAAAAATTATATTTTTAATAGGTTTCAAAGACAAAATAGTAATATTATACATCTATGGATCAAATTTAACCCATTTTTAATAATTTTTATATTTATTTTTTATACAAAACAATGTAAACATTTGAATATTTTAACATTAAAACCCCACTTTCTCATCCCATCTATGATATTAGTTTTAAATTAAAATTTTTCGATTATGAGGATTGAATTTTGAATAATATATTACTTATTTGAAACCCCATGATTTCATTGTACGTTATCTCTTTAAAGTAATTTAATAGCTTATATTTCATGCAGCACTAACTTTACTTGCGTTATATGCAAGATTGAGTTTCTACAAAACAAAACATTAGTATTATAATTATTTAAATGATATATTTATTTATAAATTGATTATTTTAATATGAATATTAAAAACATAAATATTAAATTTTATTTATAATGTATTCAAATATATAAAATATCTTTATAATGAAATGTATAAGTTTTGTTAAAATAGTTATATATTTTGAAAAACTATTTTCTTAAAAGAACTACTTTTTATGTCTTTTTGTGAAAAATAATAAAATCAATTTTAGAAATTCCTAAGAATTGAATTTGGTAAAATAGAGAACATTTTTGAATTCAGAATATCAAAATTATCATCGGATGATTTTTTGGTATTTTTCTGAAAACATTCAATTCTAGATGAATACTGAAAAATACTACATAGTGCATAAAAACCAATTTTTTCTTTAAACAAATTTTTTAAATTTATATTTATTTTAAATTCAAAACACCTAAATAATACTTATATTAGTCCAATTTAATTCATTTAAGTAATTTTATAATAATATTAGATATATACAATTTTATTGAACTTGTTAACGCCTATTACACACCTTCTAGACACATTTGCAAATTTGCATAAAACGTAATTTTAAAAATTCTATGAATTGAATTTCAAAAATTAAAAAGAAACAGCTTACATCAGTACGTAATATTTGGTTCCACAGGATGAAAATATTTTTTTCTATAAATTGTAACTTTTGAATTATATTTTCCATTGTTAAAAGTAAAAAGTGTAATTAAAGATAAAACTAATATTATACATTTATAAATTTACCCCCAACACATTTCCTAATTCTATTGGATAAGCCTTTTATAAAAAAGATAAATAATATAAAAAAATATCCCTTTTGATTCACTTGGGTTAGATTAGGAAATTTATTATTTTTTATTTAATGAAGAGTTAAAAGTTTTAAATTCAAATTTTAATGAGTAAATAATTTTTAATATGGGGTTATACATAAAATAAATTTGAATAAAAATATGAATTATAAATCTAAAAGTTTTATATATCATAGTTTTCTATTTATAAATTTTACACATTATGTAATTAAATTTATTTATGACACAATGATGATGCAGTAATTACCTTATAAATGAATAATTAGAATAATTGATATTATAAATATTAAAATAAAGGTAAATTTAAACTTCTGATTCCATCTAGAAATTTACTATTTGAATATGACATGTTAGGGTTGATTAAATGTATTTTAATTGAAATAATAAAGTTTTAATGACATCCACAAAAAAACAAAATTCTAAATAGTATCAAAATTGGGATAAATGAGTTTTTAAAAAAATACTATTTTATTAAATGATTTAATATTCTTAAAAATATAAAATTCATAAAAAGAAATTAAATAATGTTATATATGTAATTAATAAATATCTTTATGAACTCTAGTATTTTAATAGTATGTTTGTTAATCATATAGTGTAAGAATACAAGAAGATATGGTAAGAGTTAAACGATTTAACTAAGGGTTAAATCTAAAAGATAAGGTCAATATGGTAACCTAAACTTGTCCAAAAACTATTGGTTGAGAGGATTTTGACCCATCCCCACATTAGGCTCAAAAAATACCAATTGGATCCATTATAAACTGAAAATTATTTATAGTATTATAATATTTCTATATCTTCCTAAAATGTCCCTCGCCTTTATTATAAAAGGGAAATTCCACTTCTCTCAAATCCACACCTCCAAAGTCTTTTGTCTTAGAAAAAACCCGCTCAAATATCCTTCCAAAAACCTTCACTTCATCTTAGAGGAATTACATTTATTATAAATCCAATCTATGGATCCATTTTGTTCAAATCAAAATGAAGCACATGAAGAAGAGGTAATTATTTTATCACCTCTTTCAAAGTTCCTTTCTTATTCTTGTTTCTCTTTCTCTGTTATTTATATAATAAAATAATAACTCCAGTACCTTCTACAAATAGAGATTTTATTAGAAATATGGTTTTACCATATTCATTATTCTATCCATCTTATTAATGACAAAGTCACCATATGTGTGTACTTATGACATACCATATCCATGTCGTGGTGTAGTTTTTTATTCATCACTTCATTGTTTGGATGGGTATAATAATGAGTATAATTGATGTAAATAATAAATATAGCATGTTAATTATTCTGTATATATAATATAACATCCAATTAAACACTTCTTCATAATCAATAGAATTATATTTTCACTCATGTGTACGAACGACTTATCGTCTCCACAACGTGACGAGATTCATCTTCAATGATCACCCTTCAAAATTTTTTTATAAAAATATATATTTATTAATTATGAGTTATATGAACCAATATTTAGATTTTAATAATATATATTTATGTAGATTAATATATGTCAATTACATAATTACATACTACACGATAAGAAAACAGAAACAACGTTCATGCGTACGTATGGACTACTGTCTCCATGAACGATGTTACCATTTCATATATATATCAATTATATATATTTATATTACGATTATATATTATATATAAATCATGTATTATATTCTTGAATTATGTATATCATGATCTATGTGATACGATTATGAATAACAAGTTAAAACATGTACGATAATGAAAGCGATTATTACCCGAAATGCTACTTTAATATGAATATTATTATTAAATGGATATCAAAAAGTAATAAATTAATCATATATGATATAATAAATTTTAATATGGTTCTGGTATAATTTAATAACCTACTATAGTCATTATAAAAGTGTTTACAAGTACCCTCGACTAAAGGAAATTACAAGGTAAGGGTTAATTTTTCAATATCCTTATTATTCGAGATTATTTATGTGTAAATTTTTACCATTAAATATTTATCATCCATGTCCATATTTCATAAAATTTTTTAAAAAAAAAGTATTTTATGGTTTTTTGGGAGGTAATCTTTTCCAAGATCATCATTTTATATGTTTTAATGATTTATTTTTCTAAATCATTGTAATTAATGTACATCTTTTCAAAATGATTTTAATAATTTATTTATAAGGACATGATTGTTTTAAAATTATAATTCCTTCCCAAAGATTAAAAGTGCTATGGGACACTTTTATTCAAAAATATGTTATAAATTACATTCTTTATAAATTGTGTGACATTTAAATGATTCATGAAAAATGGATATTTCTCTTAAACAGTTTTACAGATCATTTTCAACTCTATGAACATCGTTTACATGATATTATTCTCATTTGAGGTTGATTAATTATAATAAAATCTTCCAGGTTATATTTTATGAGTTATGATTTGTTTTAATGTGGATGTTTTGTTTTTATACCACTCATGTTCTATGGTTAATGTATTAACATTTTATATTCTAGTTTTAATACAAATGTTTATGTTATGTTTCACACTTTTTATATGAGGAATGCATTGGACTTAGTAAGTTATAGGCATGGACTTCTATAGCCCCTTTATGCATCAGTAGGTCTCATGAGAAAAACTAGTGTCTTGTCACAAGGACTTAAAAAAAATTTAAATTTATGGTCTTGGCACGAGGCCTTGAATTTGTGGTTAAGATATCTGACATTATGTAATCCATTATTATAAGATTAGTTATTAATGTTACTTGTGGTTATTTAACATGTAGACAATTGATTTGTTTAATTAAATGACATTATTTGATTTATGTTTGCTATATTATGCTGAAGATTTTTTTTAAAGGTCTTGTGTTTTATTTTTAGGCATGGCCATAAAAGTTTTGATTATTTATGATAGCTGCCACTATATTGTATATCCTTACTGAGAAACTGAGCTGACCCCTTTCTTATGCTTTTTCCCAGGATGCCAAGTTGTGTATTATGATTTATATGCATGTTTAATCTAAGGTAATAATGTAATTATCAAAGGACTATTTATTCAATGTTCTATGTTAGAAAGTGTAACATATCATTCATGTATGTAATCTATCTTCCAATACTACTAAACTGATCGGTCATTCAGGACATCATTCCTTCTAA
Source organism: Viscum album (assembly GCA_963277665.1). Lineage (NCBI taxonomy): Eukaryota > Viridiplantae > Streptophyta > Magnoliopsida > Santalales > Viscaceae > Viscum > Viscum album. The sequence continues at coordinate 1,354,503,583 of OY728150.1, read as the reverse complement.
TCATTCCAATCTATTGAAATAATGCATTGGCTATATGATTTTGGTTTTGTGGAATTACAACTTAATTAAAATTGAAAGAACGTACGATGTAAAATGAGTTTAAAATATTTTTTTAACAAAATTATTAGTGAAAATAATTAAAATTAATTATAGTGATTAAGGATACTATTAGTATTCTTAGTGGTTAAAAATATAATATATTGTGTAAAATGAGAGAAGAATTTTCCAAAACACATTTCAAGGAATAAATTCCTACCATATAAAAAATAACAATGATAATGGGTCATTATTAGAGCCTGGAGACATGATAAAAAATTGGGAGGAATTCACTCTTTCAATAAATTACAAGTGTTCCACCAAGCCCACTTATAAAAGACCACCACCATTCATATCAAATTCACACTATTAGACCAATATGTTTCATAAAATACATTCATATATCACCAATTACATTTCTTATAATATTCATATAATCTTTATTTTTTCTGAAAACAATCCACTGAATGTTTTAGTGATAACCCATGGAGTTTACCTGAAGAAGATGTAACGTTCTAAAAGTGTTTTATATTTTATTTCCCTCTCCACGTCTTTTAATTCCTATTATAACATGATTATATAATAAAATTATCATATTAAAGATATAAATTTTATTATGACAGGTTTTTTGACTTATGACTTCACACACATCAATCAAACTAGTTATGAAATCATCGTTCATATTTACGGTGGACTATCACCTCGAAACCGATCACATTAATTTTTATATTACCACCATTCATGGTTTATAAAAATTATGGAGTTATAGTTTAATTATCACATATATATTATAGTTTATATATTTTAGGCTTCTAGAATTAGAATATTATGAATTATTTCATGTTTCCATTTTTTGGTATACGATAATGTCACGTGTTTGTACGGCGTACTACCGCCTCACGAAGTAATGTGATTCATTCATAAAATACATTAAATATATTAAGAATGGTTTTAATAAAAATATTTGATACATATGACAAAAATATTATTCTTTATTGATAATATATATGTATATATATGTATCATTTACTTTTCTTTCTTACAATATGATTAGAAAATGGAAGCAATGTTCATGCGTACATGCACCCTACCATCTCCATGAATGGTGCATTTCATTTCCAATAAAAAAACATTATTAATTCTAGAAATAAATGATATATATATATATATGAAATTTACATCACTGTTTATATTTTGGAGATTATTAAATCACAATCAAATAAATATGAACCAAGAAAACAATGCAAAACTTAATTGAAAAATAAGGCAAATGACACGCAAAAATAATAAAATACATATAAATATTATTTAAAAATGCGTGATCATAAGTTATAAAATAATAATATATTATATAATAAATATTAATATTGTTAATATATATGTTAAAAAATATAAAACCACTATATAAAAGGTTAAGATAGGTACGACCAAAAATAAAGTAGGTGGTAAAGGATTTCGTCTAACCATAATTTAATTGAGCAATATTATAATGTTTTGCAACATGATTTTTTATATTGTGTGTATACATACCATTTACATGTAATATCATGAATATTTCATTATTCATGGTATTTTTTGTTTTAATTTCAATTATTCCATTTAAGGGTATTTGAATTAAAATTTATCAAGCAGTGAATAATTTCATAACCCGATTCTTTTTAATTGGGTTATATTACTTCCTCATTTTAATTATTATTTTTTTACTATGTGTATAATTAATTTTTTCTATATGTTATTATTTACCAAAAATTTTATGAGGATTTAATTTTGATAAACAAAATCTATACAATTTTTTATTTTCACATCAATATTATGATCTCTAGAAGGGTTTACCTCACAATTTCATTCTATTCATGATTGTTTTCACAAGAATTTCCATTTAAGGATTTTATTTGATTTCTGTTTAATAAAACCATTCATTAAAATATCTTATTGTTATTCCATATAATTTTCAAAGTAATTTTAAATCTTTTTAACTCATGATGCTTAATATTTTTGAGAAAATATTTTCATGAAAATACGACATCATTGATATCTTTGGTCGGAAATATTATTTCAACCAATTGCATGTTCTCTAAAAATAAAAAAAAATTAACCATAAAAAAGATTTATTAAGGGAATTTTCACCAAATTTTACTATATAATTTTTTTACAAGATGCTTTATGTCTTTTCATATCAATATATGTTTGGATTTCACTATAAAATAGAAAGGAAACATATTTTTAACTTATACGAAATAAAAATAATTTTTGGCCATCCTGACAACTCCAATGTTTTCTAGATTATTTTAAATGTATTAATGGTAATTATCAATGAAAATTAGTTTCAATTATATTTCTAAATTATTTTATTTATAGTGATTTTCAATGAAAATTTTTTCAAAATTTTTTCTTCAAAATGAAAATGATATTTTTCTCAATAATGTATTAAAGCCCATTTTATATTATTTCATCAAATTTCTAATAAAAACCCATATTTTAAATATAATCCACTTGGGATATGTTATATTAATACCATCCTTATTCTTCATCCGGATGGTTAAAGGTTATTTTTTCTATCTGAAGTATTTATATTAACTTCCTTGATAAAATTCTGTAGTCATTAACTTTCCGTTAAAATGTTCACTTTATTATGATCATTGGAAACAAATTCCCCTTATTTATCGATATTATATATCATTAGTATGTTTTATTCATAAACCATATATCAATTATACATATATTTTTCAAAATTTATTATAATTTGATATATGGGTAAAATAATTTAAATATGTATCATTTAAACAATACAGGTAATTTATGATAAGGAATATTGTTTATAAATCAATTATTTGATATATTAGTAATGATTTTGAATCTTATGATATGAATGGATCAAATTTATATATACCGCATTGATGCATCTATAGTTTATTTCAATGAATCATTTAACTGGACTTAGTTATGTCGGTTTTCACCAAATTTGTTTTATACTCTCTTGGGAATTTTCTTAACAGTAAAAGTGCCATATAACACAGAAACATGGAGTAAAATAGTTGATTATTTCATTAATTTATAGTTTTTTTATATTCTAAAACATCATCACTAAGAAATAAATCTATTCTTGAATTGTATTCTCAGATTACGGATTAAATGGAATGTATTTTAAGTTATTTATCTTTCCATATCCATTTTGAATTATCTAATCATGCAGGTCATGTTATTTAAAAATAATGTGTTTCTATTTATTTAACATTCTTTATTATCTATGCCCTTCATTAAGTTTTTATTTATGACATGGAATTTATGTTTATTTATTTACCCTAAAAATATGATTATGCTCAATGATTCCTTATTTCTTCAGTTGTATAAAAACCATACAGATAATTTGTGCTCCTGATTAGTTTTTTTCCATTACCCATGATTCCAATAAGTTTGATATGATTGATATTAAGAGATATTATATATGGAATAATGTTTTTTTGAAAGAAATATGTTTTATTTTGGGTATTTATAATGAATTGTGAGACTCATATATGTGTTTAGTTTACCAAAACTACTAAAATTTTCAGTCTATTGGTATACGATTCCTATGATTTAATGCCAATGTAATTTTACCCGGCATTGAATTTGGGCTTCTGGGGTTGGGGCCACTATAATGGGGGTATATATTTGAGATAATTTTCAAACATATGTTTAAGATCATATAATTTTTGTGTGAGCATAACACCAACGAATTTTTACTCTAGGTGATAATGTAATGAACTTGATTACACTATATCATATTCTATGAAAACTTTAAAAAATTGGATATAGATATAATGAATCACTTCCCAAAGGAATGAATAGTTTATTTGTCTTGATAGACTATATAGATAGTTGAATTTCACATTAAAATTGAAAACATAAAATACAAGGTAGTATATTCTTTTAGTACACCATTATTCCCAGTAACATATCTCTATATATAAATCACAAAAAAAACCTCTTATACAAGGAATAATGAATCATAATGATGGTGTTAGATCATATTCTATGTAACGGTATGTGTACAATGAAATATATCATGAATAAAGAAAAATAATGTATTTTGAAAGGTAAAATACTCAAAAAATTATTTTTTAATCAATAATATAATAATATTTTGGTATGAATAAAGAAGTATAAAATTATATATATATATAATCATATGAGATAGGTAATGTCTATAAATTTCCCTGTAAATTTTTTTATTTATATGGAATTATTTTGAGACCATGAAATTTGACTGCACCTGAATCTGAGGACCTGAGAGCCCGAAATGGAATTTTGATCTTTTTTTATGGTACATTTTTTAAACTTGTGAGAATGATTTTATATCTTTTGAACCATTACTCCGATCAAACATCTGAGGGCACAGTTTAATTTAGAATTCCATGATTCGTTTAGAAATGAATAAACAATGTCCAGTAAGGGCCGAGTAGCAATGTTATTTATTGGACATTCTCAAAAAAAATAAAAAGTTAATTTAAAAGAAATATTTTATTTTCTTTATCATTTTTGAGTGGTGGATGATGAGACTATGGGGAGGTGAAAGGGTGGTGATGATTTGCATCAATGAGGCTCATTAATGGCTCATTAAACTCGTACTGAAAAGACACTATAATGATGCGTAACAACAACGTTGTTTCATAAATAAACGAGTGTAATGACGCAATGTGACATCATAATGGGAATGTTGTGATGTTCTCATATTTATAGTTCGGAGTGGTGGGGAAATATGGATTAAAATATTGGAAGATCTTTTGGGAAACCTCTGACGGAATTCCACCCTAGAAAAGAATAGAGAACAAAGGTGGAACAACATCTTCTTTGTCACGACTTTTGAAGATCGGAGCTAAGAACTGATGCCGACATCTTAAACCCTCGAGGACGAACATGTGGAAATAAACATAAAATAGGTAGGGGTTTAAATTTTTTATTATCCCCAACCATTTCTAGAAATGATGAACATGGGTAAGCCAATGAACAGGTTGACTAATGATTCATGTTTATATGTGGGAGGGTGTTTAATTCTCGGGGTTTTATTTTTGGGGATCAAATTTTGGAATGTAATAACTAAACAAAGACTCTCTAAACCCCCCATCTTTAAACCTTATAACGCATAGTGGGCGGGTAGTCATGAAAAAATACCCAGACCCCACTGTTTTTGTTCTCATGGTGATCAATTTTTTTGAAGCGACATAAAGGCAGTTTGATGGCTTCACTATAAAGAGTATGCTCTTCAGAGGCCATGGGTGTATGCGCCATGATGAACGGACCACCGAAGCACGTTCGGTGGTCCGCTAAAGTATATTCCACCACACCACTGTCGACAGTGGAAAAATGAGGTAACGACAATGAAACGTGCCATCCACAAGTCAGATGGTAGGAGTATGCCATAATCCATGCCAACAGACAGGTGGAGCAGCCTGTTGCTGTGGTCAAAGCAGCGGTCGATCAGGTCGCGGTGCTGGAGACTCGCGACGCCAGCATAGTGCCACATTTACCGAGGTCAACCCACAGACTGAGTCAATGGGTTACATAGAGGTTAGTCAGTCTTTACTGGCCATAGGTGTGTGAAGGATCGTCCCACTCATTGTGGGCCATGATCAGGGAGGGAGGGACGCGACAATCAATCTTGTCCCATGCGCACCCCGGGGGCTGCTAACGTGGCAGGTCTTCAGACCAACGGGTCACGCCCCTAATCGGAACGCGCCCCTAGTGGGACAAAACTGAGACCAGTGGGTCGGACCCATGCCAATGGGCCAAACATGAATCAGTATTCCAGACCCATGCCCCTCCATGTTGGGCCATACTAGACCGTGTCGTAGGGTGACCCGGTGGGCTGGCCCAATAGACAAATTGGGCCGGGTCAAGCGAGACCTATTTGGCATGACCAACATTCCATCCCGAACAAGACCAACCTCGACATGTTATAGGTCATTTTGAGTCCACCTAAATGAACTGGGTTATGTGGAAACCTTGGGCCAGGTTAGTGGGGTATGTCCGATCGGGTTGGACACGACCCCATCGCAACAAGCCCCCTGGTAACTAAAATTTCCATATCATGTAAACCATGCTTCTGATTGATGGGATGTTTAGGGTTTTGGGACCCTTTCATGGAGTCTGGTCATTTTTAATTCATTTTTGGTGACTTCCATGGACGTTGAGATGTAATAATTTTCTTGAGGAAAGGTTTTCCCAAGCACAGAACGTATGAAACCCTATGGTTGGATGAGACCTGATGACTGCTCGACGATGGCCCAATGGGAAAAGGATCTATGTGCCCCACTAGTCCCACGATGGAGAGCAGATTTGTGTGACCTGACATATCCACATTACTCAACTGGAGGAGTACCTCAGTTCAGTCGAGGTGAGAAGAGACTATGTGTGACCGGGTAGGCCCACGGTGGGGAGAAGCTCCATGTGACCCAGCATACCCACGCTACTAATCAGGGATGAGTGCCAAAACATTCCAAGGATAGTGGTAAGTGGCTCAGTGTGACTCATCGAGACCACATTCATCAATAGAGGAGGATTTCCCCATCCTTCAAGGAGTTCGATGTAGGTGATTGGTGACACTATTATTACTACCCAAGAATATACATAGGGTGAACTGTCTTGTGTTTCATGATTTACATTTGAAGAATTGTTGTGTGGTATTTCCTTTTTGTTTTAGGGTCCCAACAGAGTACCACATTACTCACCCATACATAGGCTTCAAATACACGTGTTATGTCTGGTGCAGACGGCTGATGTTTTGATAGGGGGGTCAGGGAGACGGGACTAACAGATGATTTGATTGTGGATTTAGTGGCCTATGACTAGGAAGGGCCTAGTAGGACTGGGAGGAAATGACATAATACTTTGCCTATTATTAGCTTCACTACTCTCATGATAAATTGGGGTTTACTACAGATGGAAATCTGAGTTTTTTTTTGTATTTTCAGTTTTCAGATCCTTGTTGGGTTTTTATTCTAGACCCTTACTTTCTATTATACTTGAACTCATATTTGTTTTATTGGTACTTGTTTCCCCTTTTTATTTTCATGGGATGTGGTTGGGTATGTGCGTGTACATACAGGTACATAGGAAAATTCTTCCCACTTGCAGGTTGACACCTTCGGTGCTAGTCGCCATCCCCTAGCCTTCGGGAGGCGGGCTAGCGGTAGTCACAACACATGCCCCAAGGGATGGTTCATGACAAAACAGTATCAAAGGGCGTTCATTTCACCCTAAATTATTGGGAGTATGATGTTTTTTTGGGAAACATAGTTATGTGTTTTGAGTTCAACTTTATGATTTAGGGAGTCCAGTGTTGGTGTTGTGACCGACGTATCAATAAACCAGGAACTTGAATTCTATTTTTGGATATATACATGAAAACACCGGTTTCATAAGTGTATCCTTATTTTGGAATAATATTAAACTCACCTTGTATAATCTTATAAACATGGTACATCTTGATCTATCACAAGATGCCTCTACATGGTCAACCAGCTAGGATCTTGATATGAGGTTTTGAAGAGAGCCTGCCTAGTGGCGATGAATCTGTTCAGGGACCAGTTCTAGAGATTGTCCCCACTATGTGATGTAACAGTGATACCACCCCCAAGTTCTCAGCATATACTTCCAGATGATTAGGAAAAGAAAGTTCATAGGCTTAGTACCCTAAATGAGTTTCAGATAGAGTTACCTTCCAGGTTCAGGGGAGTGATGGATCCTCAGGTCACGGAGGACTTGTGGGAGGCTGTGATGCGAGTCTTCCGCTTAGTGAGGACACCACTAAAATAGATGGAGATCTAGGAGACAAGTCTTTTACAAGGCTCAGTAGGAAGACGTTGGATATTGACCATCCAAACAAATGATGAGGTGACACTCACTTGGGTTGACTTAGAGAGGTTTTTGTAGGAATTGTTTTTTCCAAAAAAATTACTATATGTGTGCATTCAGGTGCTGCTTCACCTATAGCAGGGAAACATGAAAGTGTATGAGTACTCAGTGAGGTTCATGATGCTTTTCCAGGACTCCAAATACATGGTTTGAGGCCCTTTATTTATGGATCAAGCCTTTGAGAAGGGACTCAGGTGGGATATTAGGGCATACATGTTGTCTCTCAACATCCCTACCCAAGCCGAGGTGCTGGAGAGAGCCCCTATTGTGGAGAACTTCATGGAGGAGCAGGCACAGACATCTAGATCTGCCAGCAAAACTCAAGAGGAAGAGACTTCATTGGTCAGAAAACAATAGATGCGTGGGCCCATGCGGGACATGTATTTTAGGGGACGACCCCATGACTTAGGGTTGGGGGTGTGGGGCTCCCAACCCATATGAAGTCAGTAGGTATCTAGGTACTTCTACATGCATGGAAGGCATGGAAATATAGCACGTGACTACTTGACCCACAATATAGATGACTGACAGATGATCGAGGAGCTATTGAGTTAGTAGTAGGGGTTCGAGTGAGGGGTCCACAAGCTAGAAGACATGGAAGGGGAGGAGGCCGAGTGGCAGGTGGTGGCTGACGATTTGAGATGTTACAGACACCACCCCCAGGTGGTCCACCCCAACATCAGGGCGAAAGTGGATAGAGGCTAGCTTAGCTCCAGGAAAAATATTCTTATCACCACGACATACCATATATGATATGTGGTACGATATGTCTCTTCTCCACCCCACCTGCAGTACTTATAGATATAGGTTCTGGTCACTCCTTCCTTGAAACGACTCTCATTTGGAGCTTGGAGATTCCAGTGGAGACGTTGGATCGATCCATAAGGCTATATATTTATATGGGTGATTAATCGATGATTACACATTAGTTCCAGTAGTGTGAGCTTACTCAAGGAGGTGAGAGATTCAGCTAAGATCTCCTAGTAGAAGCAGCAAGGCCTTACAATTTCATCATGGGTATGGACTAGTTATCAACATACCTTGCTTAGGTAGACTATTTTAAGAATATGTTATGGTATGTCCGCACAGATGGGACAAGGTTTTCTTTCTCTAAAGAAAAAGAAACCCTTGCAGTTTAGGATAGAATATCTTGGAGGAGGGTAGCGCCGATCACTCACCAATTGTCTTGCCTCACCCCTGGTGAATTGGAGGAAAGGATTCCATGTTTAATTGTAGTGGTGGACGAGTATGAGGATGTTTTTTCTTGACGAGGTTCCATGACAACCTCTTCATAAAGTGGTATAATTTTGTATCGACCTGTACCTACAGATTACACTGATATCCACATCAGCTTATCGAAAGGCTCTCGAATAGGATCCTCATGTGAGGGTACAACTATACGACTTTCATGATAAGGGGTTTATAAGAACCAACGTTCCACCATGGGATACCCTAGTTATTTTTTCCAAGAAGGAAGATGAGAGTTTGAGGTTCTTCTTGGACATTTGTTTCCTGAACCAAGTGACCTCAAAGAACAAGTACCCACAGCTAAGAATTGATGACCTCCTCAACCGATTGAATGAGGATAATGTGGTTTTCAAATATAGAACTCTGATCAGGCTACCACCAGCTTCAGGTATAGGATGAGGATGTACCGAAGACAAACTCCGGGTACCGTTACAGTAACTATGAGTTCCCAGTGATGCATTTCTTTATGAAAAATGCCTTAGTTGTGTTCATTGGCCTCATGAATAGGATTTTCCTTCCCTAAATCGACCAATTCTTCATTGTCTTCATCAATGAAGTCTTCGTGTATTCAACATCGAAGGATCATCACACTATGCACCAGAAGATAGTCCTGGATACACTTTGAATGAACCACCTTTATGGTAAACTCTTGAGGTGTTAGTTCTTGATACTAGAGTTCCACTTTCTTGGACACGTCATCTTGGAGACTGGAGTTTTTGTATATTCGGTGATGATAGATGTGATGATTTCTTGGGAGTCTCTTAGAAGATTGATTGAGGTGCAGAGCTTCTTGGGGTTGGCTAGCTACTATCGTAGGTTTCTTCAACACTTCTCTAGAGAAGCAGCACCTTTTTCTGCTTTGAGATGGAAGGTACAACATTTCGTGTGTATTTAGAAATGCTACTAGTGTTTCTAGGAGTTGAGGCCGATACTAACTAGTGCCCCCATCTTGAGACTCCCCAAAGAGGACGTGGGGCATGTAGTTTATTGCAACGTGTCAGGGACAAGACTCGGTTGAGTCCTGATTCAAGAGAAATTAGTGATCACCAACGGATCACGATAGTTGAGGCAACATGAGCCAAACTACATGACCGATGACCTAGTGTTAGTAGCAGTGGTATTTTCCTTGAAGATGTGGAGGCACTACATGATGGGTGAGTGGTTCACCATTTACTCTAACCACAAGAGTCATTGGTATGTATTCTCTATGATGGACATGAACCCGAGGCAACAGTGATGGCTATAGTTTCTCTAGGACTATGATTTTGAGATAGACTACACTCATAGAAATGAGAATGTAGTGGATAACACGTTTTATTAGAGGACCGGGTTGCGGATGTTGAGTGAAGTGACAAAGCAGTTAGCCACGACGTATTTATCCCCCACAGAGGATAGTGAATCTATTTACCTCCATTAAATGACTATCAATCCCCCACTCCTTCAATGATTAAGGAAGGCACATCTTGGGGACGTTGACTACAAGGACCGACGTACTTAGATATCCTTAGAACGGTCTCCTGAACAATTTTCTAAAGGCGGGGAGCATGTCATCCTTTTTAGAGGGTGCACCTCAGTACTAGTGGTGTTGCAAGAGGAGGTGTTGAGATAATTTTATTCATCCCCTCTAGAGGTACATACTAGAGTGGCAAGGATGTACCCGGACCTACAGCGTTACTACTGGTGTCCAGGGATGAAGAAAGAAGTGGCTGAGTTTGTTTTACGATGCCTCACTTCTTTGTAAGTGAAGGCCGAGCACTAGGTTCTGACAGGCATGACTCAGCCACTCGAGGTACCAATGTTGATGTAGGATGGTATCTCAATAGACTTCATAATGGGGTTACCACATATGTATAGAGGTCATGATTCTATTTGGGTGATCATTGACCGACTCACCATGTCATCTCACTTCCTACCCCTCTGGGAATAGGTAAATATTGAGGGCATGTGACACCTCTACATCCATGAGATAGTGCAGCTTCATAGGGTTACATCGATGATTTTCTTACATCGCGACACCAGCTTTACATCCCCGTTGTGGAATGGATTACATGAGGTGTTCAGGACACAACTACATTTGATCATAGGTTTTTATCCTCAGTTTGATGGTCAGATAGAACATACCATACAAACATTAGAGGAAATGGTTTGTGCTTTCATCCTTGATTTTGGTTTTAATTGGGATGACCACCTACCACTGGTGGAGATTGAATACAGCAATATATATCACTCCTCCATTGGCATGGAACCATTTGAGGCCTTGTACGAGCAGCTTTACAGTTCACCCAAAAGGTGGATAGACCCAGGGGAGTCAGCACTCATGGTTCTAGAGTTTGTATGGGCTACCATCGAGAAGGTGAAGATCATCCAAGAGAATATGAGGACTACACAGAGTAGGAAGAAGCCTTATACTGAAATGAGATAGATACCCTTGAAGTTTGATGAGGGAGATCATGTGTTCCTTCGGGTCTCACCCCGATAAAGATTGCAGAGATTTTTCTGGGGTAGCAAGTTCTCTCTGAGGATTATTGGTACTTTTCAGATCCTGAAAAAAGTTGTAGAGGTGGTGTCTTATCTATCTCTTCCCCCACAGATGCACCGGGTGCATGATGTTTTCCATGTGTCATAGATGAGGAGGTACGTGCATGATCCATCACAAGACATAGACTATGGTGAGCTAGACATTGATGATGTGGTGATGTTTTTGGAGTTCTCAGTGGAGATAGAGGATCAATAGGAGAATTTCCTACACATATGTTCAATTCCTCTAGTACACGTCTGATGGTAGCATGAGAATCTCTAGGAAAGCACATGGGAAAAAGAGACACATATTCCTGCTTAGTACCCCATTCTTTTTTTAGTTTTTGTTTTGGATTTCAATGATTTAAATCCCGAAGGTGGGTTGAATGTAACATGTCTGAATTACCATGACCTTTTTATTTATATGGAATTATTTTAAGACTACAAAATTTTCTGGAATGTGAATCTGAGGTCCTCAGAGTCTAAAACATAATTTTGATCTTTTTTAAATTCACAATATGTAAATGTTCGAGCATGACTCTATATCTTTTGAACTTCCACATAGATAAAAAATATGAGGGCACCGTTGAATTTCAATTGCTGAGATTTTCCTATAAATGAGTTAACATCGGCTGGAATAGGTAGAGAACAAAATTTATTTCTCAGGATTTTTAAAAAACAATATTAATTTAAAAGAATTATTTTTTTTCCTTCTCAATTTTGAGTGGTTCATGGAGACAATATGGGATGGCAGAAGGTTGAAAAAAATGTGCATCAGTGAAGAACATTAATGCCTTGTTAAACTCATAGCATAATGGCACTTTAAGGATGCTTAATGGGGACATTGTTTCATAAATTAAATATTGGAACAATATGACGTCACCTCATTTTGAGAACAATGCTCAGTGATCATATTTATAGTTATATGCTCTAGGGAAATATGAATTTTAAATTTGGTGGATTTTCTAGAGAAACTTTGGCAGAATTCCACACTAGTGATGAAAGAAGAGCTCGAGTGGAACATCATATTCTTTATAACGCCTTTTGAAAATCAGAGCTGAGAAGAGACACCGGCGTCTTAACCCCCTGAGGAAGAACGTGTCGAAACAAACTTAAATGAGGTATGGGTTTTTGGATTTATTTTATCTTCCCCATCCATTTCTATAAATAACGAACATGAGTAAGCCCATGAATATGTTGACCTATGATTCATGTGATTATGCGAGAGGTTGTTTCATTTTCGGGGTTTTATTTTCAATGTTCAAATCATGGAATATAATGATTGAGCATAGACTACCCAAACATCCCCCATATTTAAAACTTCTAATGTAGAGGGTGCAGGATGACATAAAAAAGCCCTGGACACCTCTGTTTGTGTGCTCCAAGTTAACGATTTTTCTGAACCAACGACAAGGTTTTTTGATGGATTTACGGTAAAAAGGATTATCCTCGGAGGCCGTAGGTGCACACGATGTGAAGAACGGACCACCGAAGCACGTCTAGTTTTTTATCGAAGGATATTCAAGTTCACCAGTGATGATAGTGGCATGGCAGTGGCGGTGGCGGTGGCACATGCCATCCTCATGTCAGACTACAGGAGTAGGCCACCGGCTGTGCCGTCATCCAGGTGGAGCAGCGTGCCGGTGTGGCGGTAGCCACAATCGATCGAGTCGTGGCGCTGGAGACTCGTGGTGCCAGCATAGCTCCACGTTGAATGGGTTCAACACATGGAATTATCCCATGGTTGACATAAAGTGTGGTCAGTCATCACCGACCCCAGGTGCGTGAAACTGCGGCCCGCTCCATGCGGGCCATGCTGAGACAGTGAGGGATGTGGTGGTCTGCTGCATCCTAGATGCACCATACCGGCCACTGATGCATCTGTTCTATAGAACTGTTGGTCTTGGTCCCCATTAGGTCTCACCTGCACTGGTAGGTTGGACCCACGCGGGTAGGCTAGACCTGCAACCATTCCAATTGGGCCAGACTAGACTGGTTCACCCGGCGACCCGTCGGGTAAGACCCTTTTCCAAATCATGTCGGGTCGAGCAAGGCCTATTGAGCCTGGCCCACTAGCCAGACCCAACCAGTCCAATCTCGATGTGTACCAGGTCAGGTCTCGTCCGTCTAAATGAACTGGGGTATGTGGAATCCCCAGATTGGGGTGGTCGGGTCAGTACGACTGGGTCGGATCGTGCCCCACTACAACTAGTCCCGAGGTTACTAAAATGCACATATCTTGGAAACCGCACTTCCGATTGAAATGATGTTTGCAGAATTGGGACATTTTTTAAGGAGGAATATCTTTTTCCATGCTATGTTTTGAATTTCATGGATATTGAGATGTGACAAATGGATTGAGGAGTGGTTCTCCCACACACGCTATGTACGAAACCCTACGGTTGGTTGAGACCAGAAGACTGCTCGAAGACGGCCTAGTTAGAAGAAAATCTCTGTGGCCTAGAAGTTACATGGTGGGGAGCTTCTTTGTTTGATCCAAAAGACCCATGGTACCTGACAGGAGGATTTCCTCAGTTCAGACAAGGTGGGAAGATGCTCTGTGTGACTCGGCAGACCCATGGTGGGAGTGACTCTATGTGACATAGCATACCCATGGAAATAATCACAGATGGGTACCAAAGCAGTCAAAGGTTACTAGGAAGTGGATCTCTGTGACCCAAAAGGCCCACAATACTCAATATAGAAGTAGTTATCATCTGTCCAAAGGGTTCAATGTTTGTGTATGATTATGCAACTGTTATTACATTAGAAAATACCAGTAGTGGGATGTCTTGTGTTTCAGACTTACTTTGTGGAATTTTTGTGTGGTCTTTCCTTTTTTGTTTTTGGGGTACCTACTGAGTAATGAGTTACTCACCCCTGCATGGTATTTTCCCACACATGTTTTTTCTGGTGCAGATGACCGGTGTTTTGACAGGGGTGCTCAGGGAAACGGGACCGACAGACGATTCGATGATGGACTTGGAGTCCTTGGAACAGGCGGGGCCCCGTAGGACTGAGCGAACATGACATACTACTTCGCCTTCCAGTTGCTTCACCACTCTCATGGCCAGGTGGGGTTTACTACAGATCGATATCCGACTTTTTTTTGTATTTTATTTTTTTCATTTACTTGTTGATTTTGTATTCTTTCCCACATACATTTAGTTGTACATGCACTCATCTTTGTTTTAGTGGTACTTGTTTCCCCTTTTTAGTGTATTGGGGTTTGGTTGGGTGTGTGTGTGTGCATACCTGTACTTAGGCAAATGCCTCTCACTTGAAGGATGACGCCTTCGGCCCTAATTTCCATCCCATGTCCATTGGGAGGCTGACATGGGGTAGTTACAACACGAGCCCCAGGGGATGGGTCATGACAAGATAATAACTTTTTCATGGATATTAAAACTAATCAAATAATAACATATACATCCATAAAATAAGTAATAATTACATAATCCATAATTCAGGACAACAAAAAATGTACCTTTGAGCCCTCTTGTACGGAACCTATATATACATTCATGGACTTGTCCCATGACATTTGAATGAATGTGTAATTTTCCAGTGAAACCCCTTGCTAGTTTCACCTAGGGGATCTACCAATGCACCAATATGATATAGAGGGAAATTAAGTCACTTACTAATTCCATTGGTCTCTGAATATTAATAAATAATAAAACTAAAACAATAATCCTTAACAAAATCAATAACTATAAATATTAGAAGAACAATTCATATGTAATACAAATACTTTCCCCAGTCAAATTGGTCATAAACCATAATAAAAAATATAATGAATGGAATAATTTGTATACATCCACAATATATGATTATTAAATGGATGTTTACATACATGATAATAAAATAAATAGATTACTTGAATATATCATGTCTAAAAAAACTGCCTCATTCAAAAAATGGGTAAAAAAACATAAAAAATCATTGTAGAATTTTAATTTAAAATATGGGTAAAAATACATCAAAAATCATTGTAGAATTTTAAAAAAATGAAACTATTTTTATATAATGTAGACATGGAAGATAAATATTTCTTAGCTGATACGTAATAATAAATAATCTTGAATAATGAGGCGACTGTTAAATAAACCCTTGCCACATTGGAATATTTTGAATCATAAAGCCCATGAAAGAAATAACATCAAATGAAAACTTAAATACCATGAAGACAACGCAATTCATGATATAATATATCAATTTAGAAATATATACCTCACAAATAAGATATAAATGGTGAATATGACATATGTGTCGTAAAAGTAAATTTGAGACGAGAAACCCTTACTTGAGGTATGATTACCATTGTACGTTTTTGAACCTCCTATATAATAACCATTTATTGTTTATAAATATATTATGGAACTATAATAATATATCTCATACCATATATTGTTTATTTATAATATATTATCCCTTATTTTTATAAATTAACTTTTAAAATCATTGTTTTGGGTGGTAACTACTTTATTTTCATGTATGTTTTTATTTAGTAGTTCAGATGCTTATGCTTTTGTCATGTTACCATCATATGAATAATTAAATTTATGTAATAAATGATATATATATATATATATATATATATATATGTATATTAAATATATAAATATTCATATTCGTCTATAAAGATCTATATAGAATAATGAACGACACCTTTCTTGGGGATGGTAAGTCGTATGTACGCATTGATGTTGGTTTCACATTTTGACAGATGGAAAGAATAAAATATTGACATTAAGAAATATTTTAGAATAATATTTTCTACCAAAATTATCATATATAGTCATTATTTACATCTTTATAAACATTCAAATAATGTGGTGATAAAAAATGAATTGCAACGTTATATGAAGATGGTAAGTTGTACGTATGCTCGAGTGATATGTACACCTTTTAAATGATGAAAAAGAGATGGAATATGCTTTTAACATAACTATAATATCATTTATATATAATTATGATACAAAATTTATTATTTTAGGATGGTTACAACACATAAATAGGGATTATAAAAATAAATAAAATTCAAATGGTCAGTAAAGACAATTACTTATTCTTCACTAGAATCCCCTTTTATCCCTTCATAAGGGAACTAGTGTTTCAATTTCTTTAGGGAAGAAAACTAAAAAATTTATAATTATTCTAATAAGAGTAATTGGTTGTTTTCAGTCATGTTAAATGATTATAAATTAAAATATTTACATAAAGTCAATTTTGGACATGTTTTAGGGTTTTTTCACCCTTATCGATTACTTTTAACCCTCCATTAACTGTTTTGACTATTACAATACTATTAAATGTTTATATACTATAAGGGTTGATGATTATAAAGTAAAATTACAAACTACCAAAAAAATTTCAATGGTGGACTTAATTTATAGTATATCAATTATTTTTATGAATATAAGATTTTTATGATTTGTATATCATTTAATAAAATTTTATTTATATAAAAAACTAATATTGTGAAATTTTAGAACTAATAATTATATTTAAATTAATAATATAAAGACAAAAAATAGAATTATAAAACAATTCATCATTTCCCTAACATGTCATGATAATCTATAATTTTTTTTGTATCAAAATATTCGTCTCATATTATAATAATTTTAATTTATTAAAATTTATATATTTTATTTTCCCATTAATTGAATGATTAACACGTTAGTAATGTGTATGAATTTAATATAGTTATTTATTAAGTATAGATTCATAAAATACCATGATGTAGATATATATTTTGTAATTGAAATAATATTTATAGGGAAAATATCATATGGATAACTACATATTTATAGTATTAATGTTATTTTAAAAAAACGTGTGAAACATTTGATTTTTCATGAAATAAAATAATATAAAAGACATAATATCATCCATATGGTCATAAAAAACCATATAATTGAATATTTAATAATTAGGGATTATTTAGAGTCATCAAAAAAGATTAATAAATATTTTAGTCTCCTCTTATAGTCCTTATCATTAAATTTGTGACATATATTATCATATTTATCCTTTATTATGGCCTCAAAAATTATTATGGTTACTATTTATATTGATCAACAATAAAATGGAACTATTTATAAATATTATAACTCCATAATTAAATTTTTACAGTGCATGTTGTTAACCATATGTCATGATAATTTATTAGGCCTAATTATGATATCCTTCACCCTAGTTTTTATCCCATTTGGTTTCTTGTAAGTAAATTTTACATCATATTCAATGTTAAAATTTTTCCATTTAATTTTAACCATTTAGAAAAATACAAATCAATGGTCATAGAAATAATGATCATATTGGGAAACAATATTGTCCCTACATTGAAAAAATTATATTATTTTACCCTATACTTATAATTACCCACCATGTTATTCCGTGTGTTGTGTTATCTAGTAAATGAATTTATAAATCTAGTTCAAAAGGAATCCAATAAAATTTCTCTAATACTAACTCTAATGATCCTATGTCAAGTAACTCAAATTCGTTGGTTACTTTATTACATTCACAAAAGATATAAGTAATCATATCCTCAAGGATCAAATATTTTAGTAGTCTTGGTATACTACATACATGATTTAATTTAACTTTTCAATTAATACATAAAATAAAATAAAGTATTTTTTAGTAATAAATAATCTCTTTATAATATCCCTTCATATCAATTAAAAAACACATCCCGGTATCCAAGGAGAAATGAAAACTAAGAAATGGGTGAGCTTATATGCTCAGTAAGGGTATGAATATAGTGAATTATATTTAAAATAAATAATCATAAAAATGGAAAATTAAATAACTGAAAGACATGAAATTAAAACAAATTGATCGTGATAAAGAAGGAATACATCATGATAAAATAATCTATATGAATAATCAAATGTGTTCTTATCTTATCCACACATATTCCAAAAAATCTAACCATAACCTGGATTTCAACAACTGAATTTTAAATTAGAGAATGCACAACGTAGGACGTCTAATATATATTTTCAAGGCCTCAGACATGACATATGAAATAAAATTTAAGGCCTTATTCTATGAACCTCTGACAGACTTCTACCCCAGTGAAGAATGAATGGCTCAAGTGGAACTTCATATTCTTTGTAACACCTTTTGAAAATAGGAACCGAGAAGCGACGCTGCCGTATAAACCCCCTAAGGAAGATAGTGTTGAGATGAACTTCAAACAGGAATGGGTTTTTTGATTTTTTGATCTACCTCACCCATTTCTAGAAATAAAGAGCACAAGTCAACACATGAATAGGATGACCTGTGATTCGTGTGATTATGCGAGAGGGTGTTTCATATTCAGGGTTTTATTTTCAATGTTCAAATATTGTCATGTAACGATTGAACATGGACTACACAAACATACCCCATATTTAAACCTTCTAATGCGGAGGGTGCAAGATGACATGAACAAATCCCTGGACACCTCTATTTGTGTGTTCCTAGTGAATGATTTTTCTGAAGTGACGACAAGGTCATTTGAAGGATTCACGGTAAAAAGGATGTTCCCTAGAGGTTGTAGGTGCCCGCAATGTAAAGAAATGACCACCAAAGCACATCTAGTTGTTTGTCGAACGATATTCAAGTGCACTGGTGCCGAAAATGGAAGTACATTGAACCAGCTGTGGCACACACCATCCGCATGTCGGACGAGTGGAGTAGTCCGCCGGCCGTGCCATCATCCAAGTGGAGCGGCGTGCCGGTGCAGTGGTAGCCACCGTCGATCGGGCCGCGGCACCGGAGACCCGCGGTGCCATCACGGAGCCACGTTGAATGGTTTAAACCAAGGGAATGAGGCCATGGGTGAAATAGAGGGTGGTCGGTCATCACTGACCATAGGCGCGTGAAGGAGCAGCCCACTTTATGTGGGCCGCACTTAAGCAGGGAGGGACGTGGCGGTCTGCCACATCCCAAGTGCACACCATCGGCCACTAATGGATCTGGTATTCAGAACAGCGGGTCGTGGTCTCTATCAGCCAACACCTGCGCTGGTAGGCTAGACTCGTGCATGTAGGCTAGACTCGTACCCCTTCCGGTCAGGCCAGATAGGACTGGTTCACCAGGAGACCCAGTGGGCATGACCTTTCTCCAAATTGGGTTGGATCTAGCAAGGCCTATTGGGCCTGGACCACTGTCCATGCCAAACCAGACCAACCTCAACCTATACCAGTGCAGTTCAAGCTTGTCTAAATGAACCAGGGTATGTGGAATTCCTAGGTCCGGTTGGTCGGGTCAGTCTGACCGGGTCAAACCATGCCCCATCACAATCGTTCCCCATGTTACTAAAATTCACATATCTTGCAAACCTCTCTTCTGATTAACGGGATGTTTGCTGAATTGGGACCCTTTTGAGGCGGAAGATCTTTTTTCATGCTTTGTGGTTAATTTCATAGATATAGAGATTTGACAAATGGCTGGAGGAGCGGTTCTCCCATGCACACTATGTACGGAACCCTGTGGTTGGCTTAGACCGGAAGACTGCTCGACGATGGCCTAGTGGGAAGTAGATATCTGTGACCCGAAAGGACCACGGTGGGGAGAAACGTTTTTAAAAAAAGAAGACCCATGGTACTCTACATGAGGAGTACCTCAGTTCAGACAGGGTGGGAAGAGGCTTTGTGTGACCCCGAAGACCCATGGTGGGAGCGACTCTGTGTGACCCAGCAAACCCATGGTAATAATCCGGGATGGGTACCACAAGAGTCCAAGGTTAGTGGTAAGTGGTTTTTGTGACCTGTAAGGCCCACTATACTTAATATAGAAGGATTTATCTAGTGGCTGAAGAGTTAGACATTTGTCGATGATGATTCTACTGTAATTACCTTTGAATATAACTGTAGTGGGATGTCCTGTGTTTCTAGCTTTACTTTGAGAAATTCTTGTGTGGTCCTTCCTTTGTTGTTTTGGGGTACCTACTGAGTAATGGGTTACCCACCCCTACACGGGCTTTTCCCACACGTGTCGTGTCTGGTGCAGATGATCGGTGTTTCGACAGGGGTGCTCATGGAGACGAGACTAACAGACAGTTTGATGGTGGAATTTGGGTCCTTTGTATAGGTGGGGGCCAGTCGAACCGGGAAAACATGACATACTACTTCGCCTTCCAGTAGCTTCACCAATCTCTTGACCAGGTGGGGTTTACTACAGATGGATATTTGAGTTTCATTTTTGTACTTTATTGTTTTCATTTACTCGTTGGGTTTGTATTATAGCCCAAAAAAATTTAGTTGTGCATGCACTCATCTTTATTTTAGTGGTACTTGTTTCCCCGTTTTAGTGTGTTGGGATTTGGTTGGGTGTGTGTGTCCAAACAAGTACATAGGTAAATTCCTCTCACTTGTAGGTTGACAACTTCGGTGCTAGTTTCCATCCCATGGCCATCAAGAGGCTGGCTTGGGGTAGTCACAACACGAGCCTCGGGGGATGGGTCGTGATAAGATAATAACTTATCCATGGATATTATAACTAATCAAATAATCACATGTACACCTATAACATAATTAATAATTATATAATCTATAATCTAGGACAACAAAAAAGTAACTTTGAGGCCTCTGGTATGGAACCTACAGCTACATTCAAAGACTTGTTCCGTGACATTTGAATAAATGTGTAATTCTCCAGTGAAAACCCTTATTAGTTTCACCTATGGGACCTAAAAATGCACCAATAGTATATAGAGGGAAAATTAGTTCACATAATAATTCCATTGGATTGCTAATATGAAAAAAGAATAAAACTAAAATAATAATCCTTAACTAAATGAATAACTATCCATATTAGAAGAATAATTCATATGTAATACAAATACTTTCCCCAGTCAAATTGGTCATAAACTATAAAAAAATATGATGAATGGAATAATTTGTATATATCCATAATATGCAGTTGAACAATGGATGATTACATATATGATAATACAATAAATATATTAGTTGAATATTTCCTGACTAAAATACACTTATTACTTTGAAAAACATTTTTAAAATCTAAAAACTATAATCATAATAAAGAAATAAGTTTATTTTTAAAAACCTTTTATGATTTTAAACGACTTTTTAAATCATTGAGGCATAATTCTAGTAAAAAAAATCTCATGATTTGAATGTTAAAAAAATTATTTTCCCACTATTGTAAGAAAAGTAAAAAATTACCTCATTCAGAAAATAACACAATGATTCCTTTTGTAAATAAAATTTATAATTTAAAATATCGGTAATAATAAATCAAAACGCATTGTAGAATATTAAAAAAATCTAAACTATTTTTTATAGAATGTAGACATGGAAGTGAAATATTTCATAGTGAAAACATAATAATAAATAATCCCAAATAATTTTGATATTGTTAAATAAACCCTTGCCACATTGGAATATTTTGAATAATAAAACCCATGAAAGAATTAACATCAAACGAAAAATAAAATACCATGAAAACAACGCAATTCCTGATATAATATATCAATTTATAAATATATACTTCACTAAAAATAAATAAATGGTTAATATGACATATGTGTCGTAAAAGTAAATGTGAGATGAGAAACCCTTACCTTAGGTATGATTACCATCGTAAGTTTCTGAAACTCATAAATAATAACTATTTATTATTTATAAATATATTCTGAAACCAAAATAATATATCTCATACCATATATTGTTTTCTTATAATATATTATCATCCATTTATTATAAATTCACTTTTAAAATTATTGTTTTGGTTGGTAACTAATTTATTTTCATGTCTATTTTTATTTAGTAGTTCAGATGATTATTCTTTTATCATGGTACCATCATATCAATAATATAATTTATATAATAATATATATATATATATATGTATGTATATTAAATATATAAATATTTATATTCGTCTATAAAGATATATATAGAATAATGAACGACACCATTTTTGGGGATGGTAAGTCGCAGAAAAGCAGGAATGTTGGTTTCACTTTTCGATAGATGTATAGAATAAAATATTGAAATTAATTAATATTTTAGAATAATATTTTTAACAAAAGTATCGAATATAATCCTTATTTACATCTTTATAAACATCCAAATAATGTGGTGATGAAAAATGAATCACAACGCTATATAAAGAGGGTAAGTTGTACATATGCTCGAGCGATATGTACCCCTTCTAAATGATGAAAAATAGATGGAATATGGCTTTAACATAACTATAATATCATTTATATTTAATTATGATACAATATTTATTATTTTAAGATAGTTACAACACATAAATAGGTATTGTAGAAAGAAATAAAATTAAAATAGTCCATAAAGACAATTACTTATTCTTCACAAGACTCCCCTTTTATCCCTTCTTAAGGGAACTAGTGTTTCAATTTCTTAAGGTCAGAAACCTCAAGAAAATCTATAATGATTCTAATATGATTAATTGGCTTGGTCTGGTCATGTTATATTAGTTAAAATTAAAATATTTACATAGATTCAATTTTGGACATGTTTTAGAGTTTTTCACTGTGTTTGATTAGTTTTAACCCTCTATTAACCCTTTTGACTATTAAAATACTACTAAATTTTTATAAACTATTCGTGTTAATAATTATAAAGTAAAATTCCAAACTACTAAAAAATTTAATATGGTGGACTTAATTTATATTATAACATTTATTTTTATGAATTTAAGAATTTTATGATTTTTATATCATTTAATAAACTCTTAATTATATAAAATATTAATATTGTAAATTTTTAGAACTATTTATCAAATTTAAATTAATAATTTCAACACAACACATAGAATTAGAAAAAAAATCATTCTTTCCCTATCATGTCATGATAATAAATAATTTTTTTTGTATCAATTTATTTGTCTCAGATTATATTAATTTTAATATATTAAATATCATTTATTTTATTTTACCATTAATTAAATGGTTAACATGATAGTAATGTGTATAAATTTAAAATAGTTATTTATTAATTATAAATTAATAAAATAGCATGATGTAAAAATATATTTTGTAATTAAAATATAATTTATAGTGGAAAATATCATCTGGATAACTACATATTTATAATATTATAGTTACTTTTTTACAAAAGTGTGACACATTTGATTTTTCATGAAATAAAATAATATAAAATCCATAATATCATCCATATAGTCATAAAAACTCATATAATTGAATATTTAATGATTATGGAGTATTTATGGTCATAAAAAAAGATTAATAAATACTTTAGATTCCTTTTATAGTCATTATCATTAATTTTTTAACATAAATTATAAGATTTCCCCTTTACTGTGGCCTCAAAAATTATTATGATTACTATTGATATTGATCAACAATAAAATGGAACTATTTATAAAATTTGAATCTCGATAATATCATTTTCATGGTTTATGTTGTTAACCATATGTGATGTTAATTTATTAGGCCTAATTATAATATCCTTCAGTCTAGTTTTTATCCCATTTGATTTCTTGTAAGTAAATTTTACATCATATTGTATGTTAAACATTTTCTATTTAATTTTAACCATTAACTAAAATAAAAATCAGTGGCCATAGAAATAATGATCTTAGTGGGAAACTATATGGTCCCTATATTGAAAAAATTATATTATTTTATCCTATACATATAATTACCCTCTATGTTATTCATTGTATTTTTTAATCTAGTCAATGATTTCATAAATTTATTTCAAAATAAATCCACTATAATTTCTCTAATACTAACTCTAATGAACCTAAGTCCAGTCACTCAATTTCGGTGGTTACTTTCTTACATTCACAAAAAATATAAGTAATCAAATTATGATGGATCAAATATTTTAGTAGTCATTGTATACTAGAAACATGATTTAATTTTACATTTCCATTAATACACAAAATAAAACCTTGTATTTTATTTTAGTACAAAATTATTCCCTTTATAATATCCCTTCATATCAATTAACAAACACATCCTAGTATCCTTGGAGATATGAAAACTAAGAAAGAGGTGAGCACATATGCTCAGAAAGGGTATGAATATAGTGAATAATATTAAAAATAAATAATCATAAAAAATGGAAATTTATATAATAGAAAGACATGAAATTTAAAAAAATAAATTTATCATGATAAGGAAGGAATAAATGATGATCAAATAATCCATATGAAGAATCACATGTGTTCATATCTTATCCAAACATATTCTAAAAAATATATAATCATAACCCAGATATTAATAACTGAATTTTAAAATAGAGAATGGACAATGTGGGACATCTAATATATAATTTCGAGGGCTCAGACAAAAAATATGAAAAAGAAAATTAAGGACTTATTCTATGATCCTCTGAGGGACTTCCACCCCAGTGAAGAACGAATATCTCTAGTGGAACTACATCTTCATTGGAATGCCTTTTGAAAATCGAAGACGAGAACCGACACCGACGTCTTGACCCCTTGATGAAGAACGTGTTGAAATGAACTTCAATGAGGTAAGGGTTTTTTTTATTTTTTTTTATCTTCCCCATCCATTTCTAGAAATAACGAACACGAGTCAACACACGAATAGGTTGACCTGTGATTCATGCGATTATGAGAGTGGGTGTTTCATTTTTGGGTTTTTATTTTCAATGTTAAAATCTTGTCATGTAATGATTGAACATATAGTACCCAAACATCCCCCATATTTAATCCTTCTAATGTGGAGGGTGCATGGAAACAAGAACAAAGCCCTTGACACAACTATTTTTGCGCTCCTAGTGAACGATTTTTCTGAATCAATGACAAGGCGGTCTGAAGGATTCATGGTAAAGAGGATGCTCCCCAGAGGTCGTACACGCACGCAATGTGAATAACGGACCACCGAAGAATGTATAGTTGTTTGTCAAAGGATATTCAAGTGCACTGGTGGTAACAGTGGAAACACGTGGTAGCAGTAGAAGTACACGCCATCTGCATGTCGGACAACAGGAGTAGGCTGTCGGCTGTGCCATCAATCGGGTGGAGTGGCGTACCGGTGCGGCGGTAGCCACGATCGATCGGGTCGTGGTGCCAAAGATGCGCGATGCTAGCATAGTGACACTTTTAATGGGTTAAACCCATGGAATGAGGCCATGGGTGACATAGAGTGAGTTCATTCATCACCGTTCGTAGGCGCGTGAAAGAGCGGACTGCTCCATACGGGCGCTGCTCTGACAGGGAGGGACGAAGTGTTCTGTCGCGTCCCTAGTGCGCCCCAACGGCCAATAATGCATCCGGTATTCAGACCAATGGGCCGCGGTCCCCATTAGGCTGCACTCGCACAGATAGGCTGGACCCGCGCAGGTAGGCTAGACCCGCACCCCTTACAGTTGGGCCAGACTGGACCGGTTCACCAGGCGACTCGGCGGGCATGAACCTTTGCCAAATCGGGCCAGGTCCAACAAGGCCTCTTAGGCATGTCCCACTGGCTAGGCTGAACCAGACCAACCTCGACTTCTACTAGGTCAGGTCGAGTACGTCTAAATGAAATGGGGTATGTGGAATCCCCGGGCCGGGTTGGTCGGGTCAGTCCGACCGGGTCAGACCGTTCCCCATCACAACTTGTCCCCAAGTAACTAAAATGCACATATCATGCAAACCGCACTTCCGATTAACGGGCCGTTTTCAGAATTGGGGCCCTTTTCGAGGAGAAATATCTTTTTTCATGATTTTTGGCGAATTTAATGGATGTTGAGATGTGAAAAATGTCTTGAGGAGCATTTATCCCATGAACTCTATGTATTGAACTCTAAATTTGGATGTGACCGGAAGACTGCTCAGCGGCAGCCTAGTGGGAAGCAGATCTCTAGGACTAGGGAGGACCACGGCGGGGAGAAACTTGGTTTGACCCAAAAAACCCATGGTAATCGATTGGAGGAGTACCTTAGTTCAGACAAGTTGGGAAGAGGCTATGTGTGACCCGGCAGAGCCATGGTGGGAGCGACTCTATGTGACCTAGCATACCCATGGTAATAATCAGGGATGGATACCACAACAGTCCAAGGTTAGTGGGAAGTGGCTCCGTGTGACCCAGAAGGCCCACTGTACTCAATATAGAAGGAGTTCTCTAGTGGATGAAGAGTTCAACGTTTATGGATGACGATTCTATAATTATTACCTTATAATATACATATAGTGGGATGTCTTGTGTTTCATGATTTACTTTGAGGAATTGTTGTGTGGTATTTCCTTTTTTGTTTTGAGGTACCTTCTGAGAAATGGGTTACTCACCCTTGCATGGGATTCACTCACACAAGTTGTGTCTCGTGTAGATGTCTGGAGTTTTGATAGGGGTGCTTAGGGAGACAAGACTGACAGACGATTCGACGGTGGACTTGGTGTCCTTGGAACAGGCGGGGCCCAGTACGACAAGGTGAACATGACATACTAATTTGGCTTCCAGTAGCTTCAATACTCTCATGATCAGGTGAGGTTTACTACAGATGGATATCAGAGTTTCCTTTTTGTATTTTATTGTCTTTATTTACTTATTGGTTTTGTATTCTAGCCCACATACATTTAGTTATACATGCACTCATCTTTGTTTTAGTGGTACTTGTTTCCCCTTTTAGTGTTTTGGGATTTGGTTGGGTGTGTGTGTGTGCATACAAGTACTTAGAAAATTGAATCTCACTTTTAGGTTGACACCTTCAGCGCTAGTTTCTATCCCATGGCCATCGGAAGGATGGCTTGGGGGTAGTCACGGTACGTGCCCTAAAAGATGGGTCATGACCAGATAATAACTTTTCCATGGATATTATAACTAATCAAATAATCAAATGTAAATCCATAACATAATTAATAATTATATAATCAATAATTTTGGACAAAAAAACATACTTTTGAGGCCTCTGGTATGGAACCTGCATATACATTCAATGACTTGTTCCTTTACATTTGAATAAATGTGTAATTCTCCAGTGAAAACCTTTGTTAGTTTCACCTAGGGGACCTACCAATGCACCAATAAGATATAGAGGGAAAATTAAGTCAAATACTAATTCCATTGGATTCTAAATATGAATAAATAATACAACTAAAACAAAAATACTTAACAAAATCAATAACTATCCATATTAGAAGAAAAATCATATGTAATTCAAATACTTTCCCCAGTCAAATTGGTAATAAACCATAAAAATAAATATGATGAATGGAATAATTTGTATACATCCACAATATTCAATTAAACATAGGATTTTTACATATATGATAATACAATAAATAGATTAATTGAATATTTCATGACTAAAATAACCTTATTAATTTGAAAATAATTTTTAAAATAAAAAAACTACAATCATAATAAATAAATAAGTTTATTTTTTAAAAAACTTTTATGATTTTAAAAAATGTTTGAAATCATTGATGCATAATTATAGTAAATAAATATTTTCATGATTTGTAAGATAAAAAAATTATTTTCCCACTATTGTAAGAAAAGTAAAAAACAACCTCATTCAGAAAACAACTCAATGATTCCTTTTATAAAAAAATTTATAATTTTTAATATGGGTAAAAATAAATCAAAAAGCATTGTAGAATATTAAAAAAATTGAAACTATATTTATAGAATGTAGACATAGAGAACAAATATTTCTTAGCTGATACTTAATAATAAATAATCCTGAATAATGATGAGATTGTTAAATAAACCCTTACCACATTGGAATATTTTGAATCATAAAACCCATGAAAGAAATAACATCAAATGAAAAATTAAATACCATTAGGACAACGTGATTCATGATATAATATATCAATTTAGAAATATATACATAAAAAAAGAAATAAATGGTGAATATGACATTTGTGCCGTAAAAGTGTTTGTGAGATGAGAAACCCTAACCTCAGGTATGATTACCATCGTACGTTTTTGAACATACTATATAATAACTATTTATTGATTATAACTATATTCTGTAACCATAATAATATATCTGATACCATATGTTGTTTACTTATAATATATTATCTTCTATTTATTATATATTCACTTTTAAAATCATTTTTTTGGGTGGTAACTAGTTTATTTTCTTGTATGTTTTTATTTCGTAATTCATATGATTATGCATTTATCAGGGTACCATCATATCAATAATATAATTTATGGAATAGATAATATATATATATATGTATAAATGTATATTAAATATAGAAATATTTATATTCTTCTATAAAGATATATATAGAGTAATGAACGAAACCATTCTTGGGGATGGTAAGTTGTACATACGCATGGATGTCGGTTTCACTTTTTGATAGATGGAATGAATAAAATATTGACATTAATTAATATTATAGAATAATATTTTTTTTATCTGAATTATCATATGTAATCATTATTTACATCTTTATACACATCCAAATAAATTGGTGATGAAAAATGAATTACAACTCTCTATGAAGATGGTAAGTAGTACACATGCTCGAGTGATATGTACACCTTTTAAATGATGAAAAAGATATATAATATGGTTTTAACATAACTATAATATCATTTATATATAACTATGATACAATATTTATTATTTTATGTGGGTTACAAAACCTAAATAGGGATTATAAAAAGAAGTAAAATTCTAATGGTCTGTAAAGGCAATTAATTCTTCTTCGCTAGAATCCCTTTTTATCTCTTCTTAAAGGAACCAGGGTTTCAATTTCATAAAGGCAGAAACCTCAAGAAAATGTATAATGATTACAATATTAGTAAATGGTTGGGTTTGGTCATTTTATATGAGTGTAAATTAAAATATTTACATAGAGTTAATTTGGGACATGTTTTAGGGTTTTTTCACCCTTATCAATTAGTTTTAACTCTCCATTAACCCTTTTGACTGTTATGATACTATTAAAATTTTATACACTATAAGGGTTAATAATTATAAAGTGAAATTCCAAACTACCAAATAATGTACAACGGTGGACTTAATTTATAGTATAACCATTATTTTAATGAATATAGGATTTTTATGATTTGTATATCATTTAATAAAATCTTATTTATTATAAAACATTAATATTGTGAAATATTAGGACTATTCATTATATTTATTTTAATAATATGAACACAACATATAGAATTAGAAAAAAAATCATTATTTCCCAAACATGTCACGATAATCTATAATTTTTTTGTATAAAATTATTTGTCTCAGATTATATAAATTTTAATATATAAAATATCATTTATTTTATTTCCCCATTATTTGAATGATTAACATGTTAGTAATGTGAATGAATTTAAGATAGTTATTTATTATGTATAAATTAACAAAATTAAATAACGTAGATATATATTTTTTAATTAAAAGAATATTTATAGTGGAACATATCATCTGGATAACAACATATTCATAATATTATAGTTTTTTTTTTTAAAGTATGACAAATTTTATTTTTCATGAAATAAAATAATATAAAATCCATAATATCATCCATATGGTCATAAAAACCCATATAATTGAATATTTAATGATTATGGATTATCTAGAGTCATCAAACAAGATTAATAAATATTTTTTTTTCCTTTTATAGTCCTTATCATAAACTTTGTAACATAAATTATAAGATTTACCATTTACTATGGCCTAAAAAATTATTATGGTTACTATTCATATTGATAAAAAATAAAATGTAACTATTTATAAAATTGGAATCTCCATAATTACATATTTATGGTGCATGTTGTTAACCATAAGTCATGATAATTTATTAGGCCAAATTATAATATCCTTCACCCCATTTTTTATCCCATTTGGATTCTTGTAAGTAAATTTTACATCATATTCAATGTTAAAAATTTTCCATTTAATTTTAACCATTTACTAAAACAAAAATCAATGGTGATAAGGGAAACTATATAGTCCCTATATTGAAAAATATATATCATTTTATCCTTTACATATAATTACCATCCATGTTATTCCTTGTGTTGTGTTATCTAGTCAATTATTTCATTAATCTAGTTTGAAAGGAATCCACTAGAATTTATCTAATACTAACTCTAATGAACCTAAGTCAAGTAACTCATTTTCGGTGGTTTCCATATTTCATTCACAAAAGATATAAGAAATAAAATCCTGAAGGATCAAATATTTTAGTAGTCTTGTTATACTAGATAAATGATTTAATTTTACATTACCAATAATACATAAAATAAAATGTATTAATTTCTTTTAATACAATATTATTACTTTTATAATATCCCTTCATATCAATTAATAAACACATCCTAGTATCCTATGAGAAATGAAAACTATGAAAGGGGTGAGATCATATGCTCAGTAAGGGTATGAATATAGTGAATTATATAAAATATAAATAAGACTAAAAAATTGAAATTTAAATAAGTGAATGACATTAAATTTAAACAAATAAATTGGTCACCATAAGAAAATAATAAATATGATCAAATAATCCATATGAATAATCACATGTGTTCATATCTTATCTACACATATTCCAAAAAAATCTAATCGTAACCTGGATATCAATAACTGAATTTAAAATTAGAGAATGCACAATGTGGGACATCAAATATATATTTTCGAGGCCTCAGAAAAGACATATGAAAAAAAACTTTAAGGCCTTATTCTGTGACATATGATTAAATGTGTATGACCTCAACTGAATCCCAATATAACTTCTCTAATAAGACCAACTGATGCATATAGAGACTATAGAGGGACCCACATATCACATAAGTTTAATAATTAATTCCTAAAATAAATAAATAATATAATAGAATCAACATACGTTAACAAAATCAATTACCTTACATATGGGAAGAACTATTCATATAGAATGTTAATAAATTCCCTAATAAGACTTACAATAAAAAAATTTATTGATGGTATCAGTAGGGAAAATACTCAATATAAGGTTTAGAAATTAATATTTAGATAGATAATTATACTTTAATGAGAATACAAGAATTTTTCCTGTAGAAAACACCATTTTTTCATTAAATATAAATTTTAAAATATATAATCTATAAAAATAATAAAGAAATATTTTTTAAAAAATAACCATGTACACATTTAAAGGAGTAATAAAATATTTCTGACATAATGAAGAATGGAAATTCTATATATTATGTATAATCTAATGAATATTTCATTCACACATTTGTAAGAAATCTCAAAAATACATTGTTTTGATAACGATCGGTAGATTCCTTTAATATAATTCTAGGAAATGTAAATCAAGTGTATAAATTAATTTAAATAGTATTTAATAATTGTAAAAATATTTTTAATTTTTTTTAAAACATGGACATGGAAGAGATATATCCTTCATAAAAGACTAAAAAATAAACAACCCTAAATAACGATGAGATTGTGAAATAAACCATTATAATTTATTTTTTTGAATCATAAGACCCATGAATGTAATAACATTAAATGGAACATTAAATAAAATTAATAATAATATATTCAAGATATGATATATAAAAGTGGTATTATATACACCACAAAAAATTGGTTAATATGAAATATGTCTCAGAGAATTAAAAGTGGTATGAGAAACTATTACCTCAGGTTCGACTTCATTTTCACACATTTTAGTATACTGTTTAATAAATATATATTTATTATAAAACAATTATATAAAAATATCATATATAACATGAAATATATTACTTAATTATAAAATTTGATCTCCTATTTATTATATATTTATTGATAAAATTACCATTTGTGTTATAAGTGCTAAGTTTTTCATAAGTGTTTTGATTCGATAGTTAGGTTCATTATGATTTTATTATGGTAAAAATATATAAATAATATTATTCATGGTATAAATATCTTAAATCATATATATATATATACACATTTGTAAATATATTAAAAGAAAAATAAATTACATCTTTCATGGAGATGGTTGGTCGTGCATATGAATAAATGTTCTTTTCACTTTTTGACGAATAAAAAATTAATAATGATAAAGAATTAGATAATAATATTTATGAAATAAATATTATATAAAATAATTAGTTTCATCTTTATTATTATCCATTTAATGTGGTGATGAAATAAAAATTAAACAGTTATGTAGACACTATAATATGAATGTATGCACGAGCGATATTTTCACTTTTTATATGATGTAAAAGAGATGGAATATTTTTATCAAAAAATCATATAAACTATCAATTTAATTATGATAATTTATTTTTTATTTTAGGTCAGTTAAAACACATCGAGTGGAATTATCAGATGATATAAACATAAATGAGTCCGAAAAAATATTGCCTCTTTTTTTGTGGACTCTCTTTAGATCCATCCTTAAGGGACCTAGGTTTCCTCTTTTGGAAGACATAGACCCTCAATAAATTTCAGAAGAATGTGAATAGTTAGAAAGGCTGGGGTTTTTTTTATATATATGGAACAACATAATTTAATGATGTGAAGGAATTGGGTCCCTTTTATAATTGAGAGGAGGGAAATTCATAGATTTTCATAAATATTAAATTTCGGAAATATTATTTATCATGTATAATTGGAAATAATTGATATAATTATAAGGTAATATTTATATAAGTCATAATAGTTCAATAAAATAATCTTCGTAAAATTTTTAGATAATTTTTCAACATTATCATTTAGTTTTATCCACCTATTACCTTTTTTAAAATTATAATACTATTAATATTTTCAACTATCAGTAGGTGCATAATGTTTCAATAAAATACTAAAATACACATAAATGGACCACAATAGATTTTATTGACCATAAAAATTTTATTTGGATAAATATATGATTTTTACAAATTTTATATAATTTAATAACATATTATATAATATAAATTATCAATTTTCAAATTTTTATAACTATTACTTACATTAACTTTTTTAATATCAAGAAACATATATAATCCAAAAAACAATATTGGTTATTATATAATCAACATTTCAGGTACTTCTAAAAAAATTTAGATGAAAATTTTTATCTCGTGTTATATTACGTTTAATCTTTTATATATCATTTATTTTATTATCACATTAATTAAATAATTAATGCATTAGTGTTCTAAAAGGATTCAAGACAATTATTTTTTAAAAAAATATTAAAAATAATTTACCTTGATAAATTTATATATTATATATTTCTAAATAATATTTATAGTAAAACATATCCCCTAGATAACCCCATTTTAAAAATGTAGTAGTTATTAAAAATAATAGGGTGACGCATTTTACATTTCTTAAAAAAATATAAAGATCATAATGTCATAAAAATGGCCATAAAATTCAATATAATGGAACTATGGATAGTTATGTATGAGATTTACTCTTTTAATAAAAATAAATCAAGTGTTAGGGTCATTTTATAGTCCTTATCATTTAGTTTTGTAAATTTATTTACCTGATTTAACCTTTACTATGGTAACAAAAATTACTAAGATCACTACTCATATTGCCAAAAATAATAGGGATATATTTAATAAATTTATACCTCCAGAATGAAAATATGTAATCTATGTTATGATGTTCAAAAACCTAAGTGGTATAATTTTTTTAAAAACTATACCAGAATAATTCATCAAAAATTAGTTTTTCATACAAATATCATTTTTAAGTAAAAAAATGTTTTTTATACAAAATTCACAAATGAAATTTATTTAAATTAACCTAATTGGATAATTAATAATATAATTTAGCTAATTTTATATTTATTTAAATAATTGGAACCTTCACATGGTTGAAAGAACAAATAGTTTTCAATTAAAACCATTATTTTCACTTGTAATTGGATAATAAATCATTTTAGAAAAATATAAAAAATTCAGCCAAAGATAACACAAATATGATGATTAGGAAAATGATATTCTTTTTTTAAATAAAATTTATTTTTATTCCATGATCAAATTACAATATTTTCTCAATAAAACTAAAATTTGGAAAACAAAATTTAAGGAGAATAAAATAACTTTACTAAAAATTGGGTACATATATAATAAGCATTAATCAATACATTTCAACCTTTTTTTTCTTTATATATTTATTTTATAATTTGTTAATACTATTCCAAGCCCCCAATTTAATAGTATGTTATAATGGTCATATTTAAATTTTTTGGGTTTTGTTGATGCTATGTGTTGTTTGTTTTATATGGTACCTAACATAGTGTTCTTTTAAAATATTAGGGCTATGTATACCACAAGATATCATAGTGATGAAATTTCTTTAAAAAATGATATCTTAAAATATTCGGGTTTTATATTCTCTTATATTATTTGTGTTTCATGTCATATATTCATTATAATATGATGGTCCTATTAACCTTTTGCTGGTGTTATAGATATTGTTAAAAACTAGAAGTGAGGTAAATAAAAAATAGAAGGGGGTTAATGAATGATTGAATTATTTGATTGTAAGAGATGATATTTCTCAATATAAAATTTAATAACTTGAAATATTTTAAAAAAATTATTTTTTTTTCTTTGGATTATTTAATATTGACACAATATTTATGAGTATAATAATAATGGTGATCTACTTTTTTGAGTTTGAATATATGTTGATATGACATGGGGGTATTTTTAGGGACATTAATGATTAAACTATGGGAAAATTTAATGATTTTTAAACAAGAATGGAATTTATAAATAATTTTAGTACCATCTGCAATTTAAATAAGACATATTCTTGAGTGACCTAGTCTTATCACTCATAGAAAATACATCATTTTTTATTAATATTCAATAAATTTTTGAAATACATGGATGACGATCATAATAGTTTAGTTCAATTTAATAAAAAGAAAAAAAACTAGTTCATTGGTAAAATAAATCATCTCTCACTATGTTATTCATAACTATAATGCTTCATAGATATATAATATATAATTCATATCTTCATAAAAATATAAAGGAAGCATAAGAAATAGTGATCTTAGATTCTGAGTAAGCTTAAGCAAGGAAGATACATAATCATGCTATGAACATACGTCAATGAGAACATGAGTATAAAATATGAAAAACAAACCCTCCATATCATTTATCATAATATTTACACATGGAATAAGTATAGGTAGTTCTCATGAAATGGGCCATAATGGAATCAAATAACATGATCCATGATAGAAAAACATTGTAATAACCCTAGAAACTCATTTCCATATTATACAATGATCATTATATGAATATCTTAGTGGATTGGGATCACACCTACAACCATAATTGTAGAAAAGGATCACACCCAAGACCATAATAATTCATAATTTCCCCAATGGAAATGGGTTAAAACCCCGTTCAAGCCCTATCTATCCCATGGGATATAAATAATCACCCAAAACATTGGAGGGATATTTAAGTCCTACCCATCACATAATAAAAACCATATTTAAGTATTCCATAATATTATATGAAATTTATAATATCATTACCAGTTAAATGAAATGGTTTTTATAAAAAATATTCCATATCTTAACCTTTTTAAAAGAGACATGTTTCATAAACATTTCATAATTTAATTATAGTATAACCCATGGAAAAAGTAACATGTTTGATTATAATTTTACAATGATATAACTTGTGGAAGTGAAAATGGGATAAATAAAAATAATTCCAAACATATCGATAATCCATTCATAGAATTAATATTAATTTTATCCTTGAATCAAATCCCTAGTAAGTCATAGGTAACATCAATAGATGTCGTCCAAGATGGAAAATGAACTTAATCAATAATTAAAAACATTTACTGAGGAAAATATCATTTCCACTTTGATTTCATTTAAAAAAACAATTTAAAAATATATTCATATTAAAATAACCTTCAAAACATATAATTTAAGCTTCAATGAAAATAAGTTTTATAGAAAAAAACGTTTCACTAACATTGTACACATTAAGACAATGATTATTTTCATATTTATGAAAAAATCAAAACAGGCGTTGTTTGGAAAATGACATGAATATTACATTACATCCATTTTAATAAATATTATGAAATGGGTAATTTTTTTTAAAATAAATCATAGTATAATAAAAAATAGTTTTTAAAATAGTTTTTTGAAAACATAGTTTTAAAAGATAACTGATTTCCGGCTAGGGATAGAAATAAAGTCAAATTTCATTAAATAATTGTCTTTAGTTTTTTAAGTGATAGTGTCAAAAAATTAAAAAGCAATTAGGTAAAAATATTATTTACACAAAATTGTATGAAAATTATTGATTTTATTTGGATATGTATCAATATGTTTTATCATTGAAAACATAATAAAAATAAATCCGGATAAATTATGAGATTGTAAAATAAAATATTTACCACTTTGGAAACAATGAATCAAAAGAACAATGATGTAATTACATAATATGAAACATAAAATTACCTTAATATATGTAATTTCAAGATATTACAAGTCAATGTGTTAGTGTATACACCTTGCAAAAGAAAACGGGTTTATAACAAAACATATATCTCAAAGAAAGAAAGTTGAGAAACAATTCCCCTACCTTTAGTCATGACTTCCATAATAAATGTTCA
Source organism: Viscum album (assembly GCA_963277665.1). Classification (NCBI taxonomy): domain Eukaryota; kingdom Viridiplantae; phylum Streptophyta; class Magnoliopsida; order Santalales; family Viscaceae; genus Viscum; species Viscum album. Next base: position 1,354,466,363 of record OY728150.1, on the reverse strand, counting down.
AACAACCATTATAATAAATAAATTTTTATTATATATATATATAATAATTATACATAACATACCCCATATTATTTATATATGAACTTTTACTACCCATTTACTAATAATTGGACGTTGATGTTACGTTTCTAGTAATAAACGCTTTGGTTTTCATATAAGATATAATATTTTATTTTTGGGCATATTATATTCATCCCGATCTTTACATATCCATAATATAAACCATGATATAATATCATATATATTTGGTATATATTTATTTATGTTAGTCCATACACATTATTGATAAAAACTGATATATATCATTCATGTAGTCAGTGGGATATAAATATGCAGAAATGATGTTTCTATTTTATTATCTAATTTAATATAATTAAGGTATTGATATATTACGATTTAATATTTTATGTCATATATATCTCAAATTTTTATTAAACCCATCCTTAATACCTTACAGGTAAAATGTGAATGAATCACATTGATTCATGACGAAGTAGTCTGTTGTACAGATGATCAATATTATCGTATTCCAATAGAATAGAATGTATGAATGTATTGGTAATGTAATTATTATAAAATAATATTAATATCATATATATATTATAAAAATAATGCATACATCATTATTTCCATTATTGATAGGTGTTAACAGAGAAACAAGTGACAACAGTTCATGAGGCGGGAGTCAATCATACACATGAATAATGATGTTGTAACCCATTCAATGGATGTTTATACAGTTTTAGGCCATTAACTGATCAAGAAAAAATTTATATATTATAATTAGGTAATTATATAATTATGTTATAATAAAAATTGAAATAGGAGGATGAATAAATTTTAAAAATACTTATTGATGAGTGTTACCGTCCTTTGGGTATCCTCTTTAGGATTTCCCCCAAATATTGCATAGTTTGAATTTATGCCCAAAATATAAAATATGGGTTGATAGGGTGGAATTTTGGAAGTTATTTTTATATGTATTTCCCTAAAAATTGTTTTATGTTTTGAAGAGGAGAGGATACGGGGTGGCCTTTTATATGTGTGCTGAGTAGAACACTTGTAATTTATTGGAATAAATAATTCCACCCACATTTTCGTCATGTACAATGCCACCAATAAAAAAATTTCAAGAGACTGTAAAAGATATTTTAGAAATATTTCTATCAAATTAGTTTTGGATATGTTTGGGGGTAATTTTTAAACAAATTCATTTCAGATTAACACCCCATGGTAATCCCATTTTTATGCTAACCACAACAAATATTCTTTACTAATTTATCTATTCATTTTGGTTAAAAATTAGGTTTAAATTATAAGGTAATATAAATTATAAAGACTAAAAAAATATAATAATTTTCTTCAAATTCCATCCACATAATTGGAATAGTTGAATTTATAATTAATTCTCTAGACAAGAAGAAAAACTGGGTTTTCGATGAGAAAATGATTTGAAGTGGAGAATGTTTTTAAATAGATATTAAATGTGAAATATATTACAATAGAATAAATTTTTTTAATGGAAAAAAAATTTGACTAATGTTAATCAAATACCAATTTGATATATAATTTAACTCCATTAATAAATTTAATGAAAATGTAAATTTTAATTAAAATTTAGTAATGTTCTAACTCATCATAAACATAAAACATTCTCAAATAATAACAAATTTTAACACTAAAAGACAATTTTAGAGAATAATTTAAAAATTTTAATGTTATTATATAAAAATAATTTCCTAAAGTGTGAAAATTTATTTTCATTAATTTCCAAAAAAAGAAATAAAAAACATTTTTTGAGGAAATACTATATTCAAAACATATTAAAACAAAGGTTGGAACCAAAGGCTTCATTTATTATTAATGAAAAGAAACTACCACTTTAATTTGGTAGAGGGAGAACAATTACGTAGACCGAAGGCCCAGTGGGCATTCAACCCATTACATGCCCTATAGGCCCTTTTTTTCCAAGGCCTATTCTTTGAATAGTACTGTTGCAGTACCCGTGCTCCTATAGTCCCGCACAGTACCCGCTCCTGCTACAGTACCCTACCGCCGCTACAGTTCCCATCGTTGCTACAGTTCCACCGCTTCTACAGTACGCTTCTATACTACTAATTAAGTAAAAATTTTCATTGTTTTTATTTTTTGTTAAATAATTAATATTATTAATTTTAAAATTCTTATTACTATTCATATCACTCTGTTTAATGGCTATGTTATTGTAGTAGCATCTAGTAACTATATTAATAATATATCATGGATGGGTTAGATATTAGTTTCATGTTTAATGTAGTCTAACCTAGTGTTTTGTATATCGTAAGCTTAACTAGTTGTTTCATGTATCACATGCTTATCATGGTGATGAATATAATTCAAGATATCATTTAAAATTAATTTATTTGAAAAAACATTTAATAAAAACTCTAGGTTTTTTACTCTACCCTCCTTAAAATGAATTTCACCCATAAAATTATTAAATTCAATATAAACTGTTGAGTATATTTCTAACTCACCATATCCTCATGTTTCCATAAATATTCTTTATTTTTTGGACTTTTCACAAATCATCAAGAATGTGAGTTGAATAATATCATTTAACTTTCTCTTTATTATCTATAATATCTATTTTTAGTTCCTAAAATTAATGATCATTAACTATTGGTATAACCTCTATGCTCAAAACATTAAAGGTTCAAGTATGCACTTCCTCGGGAGAAAAACATATAGAACATCATAAGAATAAAATTGGATTGGTATAAATGGAAATTTATACCCTATTATCCCAACATGATCAATAATTTCAATTATATATATATACCTAGTACTCAGTTTACATTTCATCCCACATCAAATAACCTTCTTCCATGTAGAAATTATAAGAAACTTCTGATTTTAACATCAAATTTAATATCATGCCAGTGATTATCAATATAAATATTTCCCTAACTATGAGCTACCATAATGTGTTGTTGAATGGATTTAACCTTCCCTTATATATCTTCAGTTAGATCATATCCTAATTTCATTCTATCTAAAACTTATGTCAAACATGTTATAAGTTATCATTTATTTCTATATAGGGATTCATAAGGAGAAATATGGATTATTAAGTGAAAGTTATTGTTGTAAGAATACTCAAACTGAGGATGGTGTTGATACCAACCACCATTGAAATTAGAGGAACAAGATCTTAATATTTCCTATAGGGTTTGAATTATTCTCTCATACTGACAATTTTTTTGAGGATGATATATAGTGAAGAAACTAAAATCTATATAAATATATTGCTAGATATATCACAAGAAAATTGAGGTAAAACTCAGATTCTTGATAATACATAATGGAATGTGGTACTCCCTGAAACATTATGGCTTCTTTACTAAATAACATGAAAATATTATCTCGAAAAAATTATTCTCTAATAGTGATGAAGTGTGCTAAAATTATATGGGGATCTAATACCACCCATATATAATTATTCTGTATAGGAATTTTGGGGAGTTCACTAATGAAATACAAGTAGATTTTTCCCATTTCTATTTTTGGTATGGGTAAGGGATATAAAATCCCCTTTTATTATTGTCTCTCGTCATTAAATTAGTGATATACCATGCATTGAGATACAAACTCGGTGACATCTCTCTGAATAAAATCCTACCAGAAGTAGTCATTCAAATCTTTTTAAATCTTTGTACTTCGAAGATGGAAAGAGAATAAAAAAATGGCATCATAATATATTAACTACATTGTCACATCTAGTGTGGAAGGAACACATACATAGATCTTGAACTATATCATCTCATCCTGATAAACTTTTTAATTAAGAAATTTTCTAACTTTCTTTTGTACCTCTACATCTTATTTTTCACTTAAATCATCAAATAGATAGATAGTAAAACTTTCAATTGGGCATGATATGATTTCCTCTCTTACTTTAGTACTTCTATATTGATCCATTTAAATTCATGAAATATTGTATCTTCTCATCATGGATAAGCTAACATGATCCGTTTGACCTAATGCATTAGCGAACTTTTTCACTTTCCCATGGTGGTAATGTATTGATAATTCATAATTTTAACCAACTATAACCATATTATTGTGTGAATATTCAACTCCCTTTGTGTGAATATATAAAATAAAAATTTTAGATCGGTATATATATCCAAAAATTTTCCATAAAGATAATACCTCCATTTCTTTAATGAAAAACTTACCACATATAACTATAAATAATGAATTGTTTAATTAATATTAATATTCAATTATCATGATGAAATATCTATAATTATATCCTTGTATAGAAGAACACCACACAATACCTTTTTTTATACATCAATATAGATTTCAAACCCTTATTCAAAATTGGGTAATGTCATAATAGGTTAACTGACAAGTATTCTCTTTAGTTCCTTGAATTTTACCACCCATTCTTTTTTCCAGAGGAACATGGATCCCTTCTAATTTAACAGGGTGAGTGTATAAGATAATTATTACAATTCCTCTATAAACAATCAATAATATTCCACTAAAATAAGGAAATTATGAACCTCAATCAGTATGGTTGGTCTGAGGATACCATAAATAGCCTTCGTCATTGATGTATTTATTGATATACCATCTCTAGAGATTATATATCCCAAAAATAGAATCTTTTGTAGAAAAAACTCATATAATTCTAGTTTCTCATATAGTTTCTCCTTAATTAGGTTCTTTATTAGTTTTATTATGTTATCATCATATAATTTATTTCACTTCTAATATATATAGATTTCATCTATTGACCCCCTAAAATAGATCAAGGTAATATCTAAAGACTTTATTCATTAAATCCATGAGTATTATTGGGTAATTAGTAAGATTTAATGGAACTAATATATATCCTTAGTGTTCCTACATTATAAGGAATGATTTCCTGGGTATATTCTCCATCTGGACCCTCAATTGATGATATCAAGAATAAAAGTACATGTTTTCAAATTATTTAACTATATGTATTTGATCAAATAGGTCATTAATATAGGGTACCATTTACTTCTTCATAATTGTGTTCTTTTTAAGCTCTCACTAAAAAATGAAATGTCACATTGATTCATCATTATTATTTTACGAAATCATAGCTTCACCACATGGTGGTACACTTTTCAAAATGAGTACCTTTTTAAGGGGTTCTAATAGTATATTATTTACTTACTATAGCTCAATTACAGTCATACAATATTGAGTCATTGAAATTTGTATTTAATCATCTATGAGTTATGTTAAGATCTCAACTTCACATTTTCGATGAAATCAAGGATACACTTGTAGAAATAGAACAATTTTTTTTGAAAAATAGGAATGTCATAGATTTCCTGTTTCTCGCTAACCTTTTGATATATATACCCATTCTAAATTGGAAATAATACCCAAAAAACGGATGTGATATCCGTTGTATGTTTATTCTTATCATAACATTGATATATAATCATATAATATTTTGGAATATCAAATTTATCTTCCCATACATGAAAATTAATGTGGTATTTTTGAAGATAAATCTAATACATTCCCAAGATAATATCAAATTCGAGTAGAAGAAGAATGAAAAAATTTGCTGGAAGCACATTGCCACCAATGTCAACCAAATAAAAATCAAATATTTTTGATGTGATAATCTTAAGATTTGGATTTTTAATTTTCAATTATATATATAATTGACTGGGTAGAATCTTGATAAATTTATTAAACGTTTTATATATGAAATAATTTTTAGAGAAGGAGTTAAATAACACTTTATAAGTTATACATTGGATCTTTGTGTACCTTTCGATTTGTTTTTATCGCTATCCTTGTAAAAAATTGTTATCATGTGATATTTAATTTTTCCTCATTACTTAGATTCTTGGTAAAATTGATCATTTCTGTTAAACCTATGATTCGGGTATTGGTTAGCATACTGATAAAATTCCTTGCATTTGAAACACTAGAGTATAGTTGGTTCATCAAATGAACGTTTTTTTTCTTTTAAAATAATTATCTAACTTATTCCCATCACATTAGAAATCAATTTCCTGATGAAATTTCCTCAACACCTAAAACATTTATCACTCCCATAAAGAAACTTTCCTCCATGTTTCAGCCCACATGTTGAAAATAAAGGAAATATCATTTTATTCTCTACATTGTTCTTTTATTTTCATTTCAATTCAATATTTATATTTTTATCAAAACCATGAGACTAACAAATAACCCCAAAATCCATTTCCACCATAGTAGAAAATCAAAATTTTATTTTTGCTAATTATTTCTCTTATGGATAACGCCCATTAGAGACACGTTCTAATAAAAATGGACAATTGATCGACCTTTTATTTAGGTTCGATTTAAATACCAAAATTATACCTCAAAATTCTTGTAAACTTTTCCCCATATGTACCAAAAAATTCATCACCAATTTTCTTTTTCCCACCGAATTTGTTCTACTACATTGTATGAAGAATATAGAGAAAGTACTTATTGAAAAATAAGTGTTTAAACTCATCCCGATCATGGGATTCAATTTCATAATGTTCCATCATATTCTTGATAATAGAGTACTATTTATTTTATTCGGCATAAAAATAAGATTTATCCAAAATGACTTTTTCATTCTATGAAAAATAGAGAATTAAAAATAACATTTTAGTGATACTTATCCACTACATAGAAACTAGTTAATTAGAAATCCCACTATATGAAGATGAATGTTTCCTCATGAAGTAATCAAAATAAAATAGTTCACTCATTTTATCGTTTGGATGTCAAAGAATATTCATAGATTGATATTGTTGTGTGAACATATAAATGTTATTTATCATTCCATATCACAAAAAAAATTGGATGCTTTGGAGAGAAATCATAACACTTTCCTTCACACTCATAATTAATGCAATTCTTTTAGGTTCCAACCATTGGTGAAAAAATTTCATAGCATCAAAATCACTAGTAATAGTGGGGTAACACATATTCATGAAAATAACTTATAGAATTTCTATATAATGACTAATTATACTTTAGTATATGATGCATAAGGTTTATCATTGGTTATTCATAATCATTTTCTATTTAAATCTTTCATGATGGTGTTTAAAGAGTTTGTGAGTTTCCAAAGCCTATCCACCAAAAGTGTTAAACCTAATGTGATGAAAGGCTCATTTTCATATAATATGTGACTATTGAGTCAAACTAAATGTGAAATTTTTGTATTTACTACCCATATGTGCAACATTTTTAGAGAAACATCTAGTTTTTGAATCCAAACTAAGATGCAATTTATTATAAACAAATATGTCTACCCTTAAAAAATCTTTTCCATTTTTTAAGACTTTGACACATCCTTAATAATATACATAGAAATGTGATTCAATCTCTCAGTAGGATTTAATCATCATTTAATCAAAAGTTTAACTGATTATATGTTCTGGTAAAAATATTTGGAACCCACGATTATCAACCATAGATTATAGCACACTTTAATTTATATTCATTATATTACACAAAAAACATGACTAAAGACTATAACAGTTTAATTTCATTGGAAAGATAAAAACACTTAAAACCATTCCATAGGTAATATAAATAATATCCCACTATTTTATTTATAAATATCACCCATTATAGAGATACCATATGTAATACATTTATTCAGAACTTAGGGAAATGAGTCTTAATAAAGGGTGATCTTAGATATAAAAACTCTGGTCTTTATTACAAAGTTAAAGATGATTTAGTACATAAAATTTCACTTAAAACAACTCTAAGGATAGAGAGATCTAGTGTTATGGAAAATTAGGAACATTACATAACAACTTAAATCATAATATACAACATCTTTATTGAAAACATTTTTACATGACCACAACATTCCTTCATACATAATATTGCATGGGATAACCAGAGGACATACATAAGAAAAGGGTGAGGTTTAAAGCCTAGTAAGGTAGTAAAAAATTCATAACATGAAGAATAAAATACTTTTTAAAAAATAGGAATATCAATGGATCATATGAGAAACATGAACATAACGACATGATATAGAATGGTTATCAAAACATGGAGATGTGGAAACAACATTTAACATGATATTAGCATGAGCTAAGGCTCATTGCACATGGAGCACGAGTAAACCTTCATTGTACATGAATTAACATGATTAAATCCACATTTCACATAAATTATCAGGATTACACACTCATTTCACAGGACATATCATGGTACTATTCTTTACCCAATGCATTGGAGTGCTATCAGGGAGCACCCTTCTTATTCATTTCATTTAATGGAGAAGTTGTAGTTCCCACAGTTTCTGGTATGTAACCATTACATATGATTTAAATGGTTGTAAATATTGTTTGGTTATTTTTCATGAAAAATATCTTGCTGGAAAAATTGGTTTCAACTGCACTTGTATGATATTAGTAATAAATGGTTTTAGAAACATTTTTATATTTATGTTATAAACTACTTTTGAGAAATTGTTTTATATAAACCATTTTATATTATTATTGTTAAATATTCTAACCAAGTTGCATGATTAGGGAAGTCATTGGAGAAAACATACTGTGTTTTATACTCACCCCTTCATTGTCACTTTGGAGCTTTTGTAGATGCTATCATCCGAGATAGGGGAAAAGGTAATGTTTCACATGTATTTAGCACTACATCGTGATGTTTGGGATATTCGGTGATTGTGAACCATGGAGGTTGTAGAGCATGGAGTCTTGTTTTATTTTGAGAGTACTGTATCGTTTATCTGTTGCATACTTTGATACATGGTTATTCTTCCATTTTTTTATACTTTGATATGGTTTTGAGATACATGAAGATATTGGGTTGCCTTTCATTCTCTCATGCATTATATAGTGAATTTTTTGTTTTGGTTTCTAGGTTAATTGGTTTATTTCATAAAGGGTAAATCATATGGAACTTGTATTTGAAACCCTTTAGCATTTATTTCCCACCATTGTCATCTTGGAGATGTCACTTAAGGCCGAGTAATGACTCGTTGTACTCTCAATGAGAATTGGCAGGTCATTAAAAATGGAATCATCTTGTTCGGTCCATTCCTAACAAGTAGTCATCGATGTTTTTAGTTTTGGAGATGAAATTATTTCTTGTATATTCCTTGTGTGGGAATTTTAGAAAGGATTAGGATTTTCAGAACATGAAATATATAGCATAAAATGATGTAGATAAACCTTTTATACTGAACTTCACGTTACCAGGGAGTTGGATAAATAAGTGTTTGGATACCCTTCTAGTATTTTGAAATCTCATTTTCATGGGTTTTTTCAAAGAGATGAGCATGAAATGCATTATAGAGGAATGACTTTCCACTAGGAGTGCATATATCATTTCGAGATATGATCATTTCTAAAAAGTTTGGAATTGGTTTTCAAATGTATGATTTTGTGAATGATTATCGTATTTTAAAAATGGTTTAATTTTTAGAAGCATGTGAATTGGTTTCAAAAATAGTTGAACATGGGAAAAATGATGTTTTGGAAAATATTATTGTGATTTTTGATGTGATAAAATTTGAAATTCTAAGACATCAGTTGCTAGAGAGTGAGATTGACAGATTTTGTTGTTTGATTAGAAAATTGCACCCGTTAGGGGTCGTCAAAACCAACATGAAGAAGCTAAGGAGAATGTGATGGCACCTGATCCAAGGGTGAACCAAGAGTTGGTATAGAGTATTGTCCCAGATTTTCATGTTTGGATATGAGGAACCGGGGGAATGAACCAAGTCATGTGGATCATACCATCAAGTTCATGAAGCACAATCCACTGAACTTTCAGAGTGATGATGAACCCGAGAAGGCGGTGGTGTGGCTAAGCAGGGTGAATCATATATTCTATTTTATTAGAAAACCATCAGAGCTCAAGGTCATGTTGGTGACTTATCTTCTTGAGGATCTTGCACGTCATTGGTGGGATATAGAAGTGCAGGATAAATTGGAGGAAGGCCTTACAGGGGAGGATTTTTACGATTTATTCACCAAACAATTCTATACTCACACATTCAAAATCTAGAAAATGATGGACATATTCTGCTTGAAACAGGAGAGCCTCTCTATCACAGATTATACAACTAATTTCATGAATCTAGTACGTTTTTCACTAGAGGATTTAGCAAGTGCGTCTTTGAGGGCACACATCTTTGAATCAGGGATAAGGTAAAAGATTCTATAGAAGATTGTGGTGAAATTTATTACGGATTTTACAGAGATGATGAATAGAGAGATGGTTTCCGAACATGATATATCAGGATCGATATAAGGAGGAATAATGATACCTACAATAAACGGTGGGAACTCAACTGCTGGTAACAAGAGGAAAGGGGATACATATTTCCACGGTGCAAGTGGAAATCAGAACTAGACAGCTGGATCAGTACACATTACTCTACAACCCCAGAGAAAAGAATTTTGTTTTCAATGTGGTTCACTTGACCATGTAAAGAATGTTTGTATGGAATAGCCCATAGAATGTCATAATTATAACAATATGGGTCATCTTCAGTGCTATTTTCGCAGTTCTCCAAGGTCAGGTGCTCGACGAACTTCTCTGCTGTTTCAAGAATTGTATGCTTCGACTAGACGAGGATAGAAAAATTAGTCTCTTCAGTAGAGTAGAGCTAGACATGGTGATTCTAGAAATTCCATGACTCTTCAACCAAGGAAACCTTATCAAGGAAACAACCAGAATAGTATAGTGAATAAGAAATTGTATGAAGCTAACCATATGATTGACGATGATCAGGATGCACCATCTATAGTGATAGGTACAATTCTCTTGAATTATACCTTTGTAAAAGTTTTGTTTGATACTGGTGATTCACATTCCTTCATTTCTTCTGGTTTTATTGACTTGATATGTTTAATGCTAGAAATGATTCCTTCTGGTTTGAAACTACAAACTCCTCTTGGTGAAAGAGAATACAAAGCCTTTGTTTGTAGATCATGTGAAATAACTATTGATGTTGCTGAGTTAAAATGGGGCTTCTTGATGTTGGATATGGATGTCGATGATGTAATCTTGGGTACAGATTGGATGACAACGTTATAGGCTCAAATCGACTGTTATAGGAGAATAGTTAGTTTCATGACTTAGGACGGTATCGAGAAACTCTTTAGGGGAGAGAGGACTGTAAAGAAAGGTGCAAAGAGCCTGTTGAAACCAATGGTGCGAATGATATCTTACAAAATGGCAGTGTTGACTTTGGAATCAATGGAACAGATTGAGGAAAATAGTTTTCCAGATGACGTTCACAAGAAATTCTCATGTTACCACTTCTATGTGAAGTGGAGTTTACGATTGATCTTCTTCCGAGGACCATTCCAATTTCACATCTATCTTATAAGATAGAACCAACAATGTTATGAGAATTTAATGTGATTTTAGAGGAGATGGAAATCAAGGGTTTCATTCGACCAAATACGTCTGTAGAGGCTGCATTGGTTTTGTTCGTGAAAAAAGTAGATGGAACTCTTTGGATTTCTATTGATTATCGTAATCTTAACCAACTTACAATAAAGAATAGATATCCACTTCAACGCATTTATGATCTATTAGATCAATTATGGGGAGATCAGTAGTTTTACAAGATTGAATTGCTATCAGGATATCACCAATTGAGAGTTCGAAAATAGGATACTTCAAAGTCAACATTTAGAAGTATATATATCCACTCTGAATATGAATTAATTCCTTTTGGTTTAACAAATTCACCAACAGTTTTCCTGGAATTGATGAATAAAGTATTTCAACAATATATGGATTCATTTGTGTTGGTGTTTGTGGACAACATTTAGGTCTATTCAAAGACAAGGGCGGATCATGAGTTGCACCTTGAAACAATGTTACAAATATTGAAAGATCATCATTTGTATGAAAAATTATCAAAGTGTGATTTTTGGAAATAGAAAGTATGTTTCTTTGGCCATTTCATTTCTGAGAAAGGTGTTTCTGTTCATCCTGAAATGATAAAATTCGTTATCTCTTGTCAACCACCGAAGAATGTGTTCAAGCTATGATGTTTTCTTGGTCTAGATGGTTACTATTGTTGCTTTGTGCACGATTTATCCTGACTAGCTTCACTAATTATAGCTCTGATAAAGATGAATGATCCATTTCAATGGAAATAAGAATTCCAGAAGTCTTTCCATGAACTAAAATTTCGGAATACATCGGCAGCTATCTTGACCTTTACAAAATCCGGAAAGGGGTGTGTGGTGTATTGTTATGCTTCAGGATCAGGGTTTGGTTGTGTTCTCATGGAAAGAGATCACTTGGTTTCTTATGGTTCAATGTAGTTGAGGGTTCATGAGAAGAATTACCCAACACATGATTTGTAGTTACCTACAGTCGTCCATGTTTTGAAAACATAGAGACATTATCTCTTAGGTGATAAATTTACTGTGTTTACGAATAAAAAAATATTGAAACACATTTTCTCATAGTGAGATTTGAATCTAATGAAAAGGAGGTGGATGGAGTTTCTCCATGTGTTTAATGTTGACTTGATGTACACACCAGGGAAAGGAAATTCAGTGGAGGATGCATTGAGTAGAACATCATATGATTAGTTTGTGTTAGAAACTTTAGATGAATGGATGTTGATGTCGGTCTTAGCCGATATGCATGTGGAATGTAAAGATTGCGGTGATGTTGCAGTTTTCTTTTCAACTATTCTTGTTCCTAATTTAGTATAAATGATCAAAGAATCACAAACATCTGATGCATAATGTCTAGTTGTTAGTTCAAAACTCAATGGTGGGGAGACCATTGATGACTAGAAACTTGATTGGGGTTATATTTTGTGTTTCATAGAAAATATGGTTGTACCTATTGGTTTTCAGGAAAAAATCCTTCATGCTTACCACCATTCAAGATGGGCTGTACATCCAGGTACAAAAAAGATGTATAAGGCGTTGAAGGCACAGTTTTAGTGGAGCGGCATGAAAACAAAGGTGGTTGAGTTCGTCTCGCATTGCATAACATGTAATTAGGTTAAATTAGAGCATCAAAGACCAGCTAGTATGTAAAAATAATTTCCCATACCAGTGTGGAAATGGGATCAAATATCAATGGATTTTGTTACAGGTCTTCCAAGAACGGTCTGGAAACACGATTCCATTTGGGTGATAATGGATCGTCAAACCAAGTCGGCCCATTTCATCCCTATTCATGAAACTGATATAGTGGAGGGTATTTCAAAAATCTATTTCCAAGAAGTGGTAAAGTGGCATGGTGTACCAGTGTTGATAGCCTCAGATATAGATCTGAGGTTCACATATTGTTTCTGGTAATCATTACAGAAAGCCCTTGGAACTCAGTTGACAATGAGCACCGTGTATCATCCCCAAATGGACGAGCAATCCCAGCGGATGATACAAAAATTGGAAGACATGTTGTGGGATTGTGTAATGGATTTTGGTTTCTCATGTGAGGTTAATATACCCTTATTGGAGTTCTCATACAATAACAACTATAATGCCTCGATACGCATGGATCCGTTTGAAGCATTGTATGGGAATCCTTGTCATTCTCCACTTTGCTGGGTGGAAACTGGTGAAACTACACTTTTTAGGCCAAGCCTTGTCCAAGAAACAATAGAGAAGATCCAGTTGATTAGAAAGAGGATGAAGATAGCTCAGAGTTGTTATAAATCTTATGTAGACCACCATCGAAGACCGTTGTCATTCATTGTGGGTGATCATGTCTTCTTGAGGATCTTTCCAAGGCTTGGACATCGTCATTTTAGGATATAGGGAAAGTTATCTCCTAGATACATTGGACCTTTTGAGATACTAGAACAAGTTGGAGAGGTGGAATATCGGTTGAAATTACCACAATAGTTTAGTTCGGTGCATAATGTGTTCCATGTATCCCAGTTGAAAAAGGTTCACCCTGATCCTAGCCATGTGAACAGATGAGATCACATTGAGCTAGAATTGGATGCTTCACTAGAACATATTCTAGTGTGGATCATAGATATACAATATAATGCCTTGTGTGAGAAAAGCATCAGCCTGGTTCTGGTTTTATGGAAACATGGTCATATTTTGGAAGAGACTTGGGAACATGAGATTGAAATGAAAGAGCAGTGGCTGGAACAATTTTTGGACAGCAAGGGTAATCTACTTTCTGATGACGGAATGACCAATTATGGGGAGAATTTAGTACCTCTTGGTTTCTGGTAGTAAACCCTTACGATTTTAATGGTTATAAAGTTAATGGTGAAGAATTAAAGAGTCGAGAGAACGTGGAATGATTTTTTAAGGCAAATGGGAAGTTGCACGGGCAGCGCACAGTTTGTCTTACCATGCGGCCAAACCGTGTGTAGTGACACATTTGTGGTAGTGGTTCCAGCATGGTTTGAGAATGTTCCAATAGACTATGTGAGGATGTCATGTGAGGGTATTCTGAGGAAGTGTCTAATGCATAGTTAGCGCACGGTTTTTCAAACCGTGATAACTAACCGTGTGAGCACTTAAATAAGATCCTAAATACGTGTATCTCACATGTTTTTACCTCTAAATGGGTCTTTTTTTCTTCTAAGAGACCATAAATCGGGATGAATCTCTCTTGAAGGTAGTAGAACCTCTCCCAAGCATTTTGGATGAAATCAGAGGGCTTTCCTTGGTGAATAAAATAAGGATTCTTGAGGTATGTGATCGTTCGTCATCATTCTTGATCAGTTTCTTAGATCTAATTCACCTTTTATCTTGGTTTCTTAGATCAACACCGGTTATGGATAGATATAATTGTGTGGATGCCAAATTTGATGATATTTGGTCTCGACCTTTCTAGGAAAAGAGATCTATGGTGGGTTTTTGAAGAATCAACCTGGTTTTCTTTTTTGTTCTCCGTTTGTTGTGGTTTTTGTCAAAACGTTCAAGGTAGGGGGATTCTCTCTCATATCCTCTTGCTAGAATTGATTTTATTAGATTCAAATTGGTTTTATTGATTGTAAAATGCATATAAAAATATTCATTTGTGATGATTTATGGATTTTGTGAAATTGCTTGGTCTTGGTGAATATTTGTGGAAAATGGCGTTTAATTTAAAATGATGATTTTGAATTATGGATTTTCTAGAATTGATAAGTGGTTGATGAAAAGTGGGTTTTCAATAGAAATGGTTTTCAATATAAATTTAGTTTTATTGAAATGGTTTAGAGTTGAAATGGTTGGCATTGAAATGGTTTTGATGGAAATACTTTTTCAATAAAAAGGTGTTTTTATTCAATGGTTTATTTTGGCTTGATCATTGGGAATATGTGTTGTGTGTTCATATTTCATATACGGGTATTGGTTGATCATGGTTGAAATATGACCATGTGATTGGCGCCAAAGGTTTAATGGCACATGGGAATTGCATATACGGGGCTTGTTTGAAATATGACCTTGTTCTCGGTGCCAAAAGATTAATGGCACATGTGAAACAATTACATTGTGACGACTTGGTTGATTGATAAGAAACCACTCCTGAGTATGGAACTGTCATAACATAGCATGCATGGTTGGTTTCATGGGTTTCAGTAATGGTTGGGTATGCCGATACAAGTATATTGGTAAATGTTTGTAAAGATTGTTTGGTTATTTTTCTGGAAAAATATCTTGCTGGAAAAATTGGTTTCAACTGCACTTGTACGATTTTGGTAATAAATGATTTTGGAAGCTTGTTTATATTTAGTTATAAACTGCTTTTGATAAATTGTTTTATATAAAACCTTTTTCAAAATTTTTTCAAACTATTCTATCTATGTGGTGTGTGTAGGGAAGTTATTGGGGAAAAACTACGGAGTTTTATACTCACCCATGCTTTTTCACGTTGGTGATTTCGTAGATGCTATCTTCTGGGACAAGGGAAAGGTAATGTTTCACATGTATTTAGCACTGCCTTATGACATTTTGGATGTTTGGTGATTATATAGATTGGCTATTGTGGAGAATAGAGTGTTGTGGTCTTTTGAGAGTCTTGTTTCATTTATCCACTATGTATTTTTATACTTTGTTATTCTTCTGCTGTTGCATACTTTGATATTGTTTTTTGATACAAGAAGATATTGGGTTATCTTTCATTCACTCATGCATCTTATAGTGAATGTTTGGTTTTGTTTTGTTGGTTTATTGGTTTATTTCTTAATCATTAAATCTTCGCCCACTTTTATTTGAAACCCTTTAGAATTTATTGTCAGCCATTGGCATCTTGGGGGTGTCTCTTAAGGCCTAGTAATTACTCATTGTACTCTCAAGCCAATGAGGATTGGTGGGTCATTACAGAATTGTTCCACATATATCATACAACATGGATTCATTAAACAACATAATTTGTGACATGAATAAGAGATGTGGAATACATAAATGTTATTTCTAAATCAAAAAGTACACATGAATAAATGTTAATACCCTTGATGGATAATGTGTATGATATTCACTTACACGATGATTTTGGTATAGGAAATTTTGGTGTATCTTCGGCAGCATAACAACGCCAAATAAAATCATAAAATGTGTTTATGAGAGAGAATGTGGCATATAATCATTAATAAATGAAATGAAAAGTAAGGGGTTCATGGAAAATTTTATCCTAACATATTTAATGGAATTTATAATCATAATATAAAATAATTACATGAATGTATGTGAGGAGGGAGAAATCCCTTATGGAATTTTAGCATGGTAATAATTGTACAAGGGAGGAAACAATGAAAGAGAAAAGGGTATATAATCATTAAAATATAATGAGGGAAGTATATTAGAGGTTATAAATAACACCCCACCATTTTTAATTTAATATAAAAGGGTATAACAATATATGGAAACATGGACATAAACAAGGAATGAAGGAAAGTGAGGATCCCTTACATGAGTGTGTGACTTCAAGAGCGTGAAGATGAGATTATTGAGATCTTGGGGTGCCTTGGAATGGTTATAGTGAGAGGAGGGAATATTATGGATGTTCTACATGGTTTTTTAGTGATTAAAAGTGGGATCTTCGCTGGGGTTATATAGGAAATAGGGGAGAATTCTTCAATATTTCACAAACTTAGGCTTTGGAATCTATAAAATTAAATATTAAAAACCACAAACCATCTTGTGGTTTTTTCATGGTTTTTTTAAAAGGAGAGTTTAAAAACAATATTATAAGGACAATGTCCTAAATTATTAAAATATTAGGCTTATTTTTGTGGAGGTGAGTCACACTCTCCAGGAAAACATTTTAAAATGTTAAAATATTTTATACGTTTTGGAGGGTCCACTAAGGCGCCATATAAATAATCAAATAAATATAAAATCAAATTATTTTATAGTTGAAACATATATTTTGTGAATAACCATTTTATAGTATTTTATTACATCACTGCTGGGTCATTATGATGCCATAAAATACGTTATATATTAAAACAATATTTAATTTTTTATCAACAAATACCTAATGTCTCAGAAAATTTAGAAAAATTCACTATTAGATAAATTTGACATCATGATTAAAAAAATAATATTCATTTTATCTAAACTATTTTATAAATATTAGAAATTTCACATTTAAAATAAAAATATACATTTATCAGGAATTCATGGGTTTTGACCGAACATCTTTCAAACCAATATAAAAATTACAATTGTATAAAAATTATACGATAAATTATATTTAATAAAAATTAATTTAGTAATAATATTTTAATAAAATATTATTTAATTGAAAAATTCATAAATTCATCAGGATATATTTATTAATTGAATATTAAAGTAAAATATTATTTGTTTTTTTAAAACTTTTTACAAAATATCAAAAAAAGATTGTATATTATTTATTGTATATATAAATAATGCCCATAATTATAATGTTAGGGTCTTGTTACATAACCCCTATTAACACCCACATAATACCTAAGGGTAAAGTGTTTGATGGTGACAGACTCTTGAGGAGGCTCAAATAACATCACTCAGATGGTAATATTTTTTAAATTCCACTTCTCACATAGGCCATTACATTCATGTTTAACGTGTTGAAGCTTGTATTTTTTTGGTCAAGAGTGATGCCCAGTGACACTACCTTTTTTATGAGCTCTGAAAAATGGTCTTTGTATGGTGATTATTCTACCAGATGAGTACGTCCCATCCTTTATCTGAGTAAATTGGATTTATTGAACCCTTGCAAATATACTAATCATATGATCACAGTTCAATGGCTTTATTAGCATTTGTAACAATTATTAATTATATATTTAAAATTCTAAAACATAAAACCATGGAATTTTATATGTTTTAAATAACCATTTTATATAATAATACATTTAATTAGATCAAGAGAAATTTTCATTAACAAAAGATTGGGTGGTTACAATATTCCCCCCTTAAGAAAATTTTCCCTCAAAATTTCTTTTTCCCACATTTAAACTGATGAGGGAAACTCTATTATATCACTTCATATGGTTCCCACATTGCATATTCAAACTTTTGGTTTCACCACAACACTTTTATATGGGGAATTGTCTTATTTCGTATATCTTATTCTCTATGATATATGATCTTTAACGGCTTCTCTTCTTAGGAGAGGTCGTTATATAATGGTACCACACTAGGATTGAGTACATGTGATGGGTGAAGAATGTACTTCTTCAAGAGAGATACATAGAATATTTCATATACTTGAGATAGGTTCGATGGTAGTGTTAGTATATAGGCCACTACTCTAATGAGATCCATGATATCAAAAGGGTCGATGAACCATGGACTAAGATTTCCCTTCTTCTAAAATCTCATAACTCTCTTCCATGTTGATATGTAGAGGAATACCTTGTCTTTAACATAAAACATTATGTATCATTTATAATTAATAACATATCTCTTTTTTCAGCTTTGAAGAGCCTTAATGTGATAATGGATGGTCTTATCCTTCTCCACTATGTTTTCTACCATTTCTGGAAATAAGAGTTTTCTATCCCCAACATCATCCCACCATGTCATAGTTTTTCACATTTTCCCATAAAGGTATTCATAAGGATCCATTCCTATTCTTGAATGAGAACTATTATTGTAAGATAAATCAACCATGGGAATATGTTGATCACATCTTACTTTAATTTCCATTGATCATGATCTGAACATATCCTCATGTTTTTGGATTTTTCTATTAGATTGAACATCAGTTTCAGGATGATAAGCTATGCTGAAGTTCAGCTAAGAATTCCGAGCATATTGGAGACTCTTATAAAAAATAGAGGTGAATCTAGGATCTCTACTGGATATAATTGATCGTGGTACTCCATACAGCCTTACCAATTATTTCATGTATATTTGTTCCAGTTGTTCCAATGAGAAATCATCCCAAATTACAATGAAGTGTGCAGTATTTTTAATATGATCCATAACTACCTAGATAGCATTGTTTTCTTTGGATATATTCATAATTCTAATGAAAACGTTCATGGTGATGTTTTCACATTTATTTATTGGTATTGGAAATGTTTCCATCATCCCTATAGATTTCTTCCTCTCATCATTCACCTGTTAATATACTAGACACTTTGATGTATACTCAGCGATATCCTTCTTCATGTTATCATACCAACAATTCTCTCAGTGATCTTGATACATCGTTGTGTTTCCTGGGTGAATGGATAAATATGAACCATGTCCATCACCCAAATGTTAATTCTTCATCTATGGATTTAATGGAATACATTTTCTTGTCCCAAATCATACAATTCCTTCTTCATAAATATTGAACTCTGAGGATTTCCCTTTTCTGGTATATTTCTCTTTATTCTAAATTCCCACATCATCTTTTTGAGCATCCTTTAACATTTACAAAATATATGGCTTAGAAATCATTTCTGTAAGGATTGATGATTTCCAAATCATTATGAGTCACATTTACATCTTCATAAAATCTATGAAGATTAGATCCTTTTCAATTATCATTATTGATAGAATCGATGGGTCCTTTCTACTTACAGAATATTCCACTTTATTCTCTTTCCCCAGATGGTAGTGAATTAAGCATTCATAGTCTTTGATCAACTCTGAACATCTTCATTGGAGAATGTTAAACTCTTTCTATGTGAATATATACTTAAGGCTTTATTGATCCTAATATATTTCACACTTCTCCCCAAATAAGTAATGTGGACAAATTTTTAATATGATGATTTCTAAAACCCACTACAGATATTTTTTGGGATAGTTTTTCCCATGAAAATTAAATTTTATTGATTCATTGGCAATGGATTTTTCATTTTTAGCATCAACAGACAGCACATGCCTTTCTTTGAATCAACATTGAATACCACATAAAGTTCTCCACTTTTTGGTATATTAAGTACGAGCATAGTTATAATCCTCTTTGTAAACTCTGTGAAGCTAAATTCACATTCATCACTCCATGTAAACATGGCTCCATTTTGAGTTATCTTGGAAAGATGGTTTGAAAATCATGAGATATTTCTCACAAATCGGTGATATTATCTAGATAACCCATGGATTTTACATATATTTATTATAGATGTTGGCCTCTTCCACCCCTAAATTGAATTTATCTTGGATGGATCCACATATATCACATTTCCTATGATGATATGACCCAAAAATGTGACCTTATTCAACCAAAACTCACAGTTTTTATACTTTAAATAGATATTCTCCTTTTGAAAGTTCTCTAGTAGAGTTCTTAGATGCTCCTAATGCTCCTCCATTGTTTTGAATTAGATTAGAATATTTTATATAAAGACAATTATAAATTTTTAGAGGTAATATCTACATACTCTATTTATTAATTCCATGAATATTTCTAGAGAATTAGTGAGTCCAAAAGGTTTTACAATGAATTCATAGTGACAGTACTTTGTATGAATCTATCTTGGGGATACCCTATTTCTTCTACCCTTACATGGTAACATCCTGACTGCTAATCCACCTTGGATATGTATTGTTCTCCAAATAGCAGATCGAAGAAGTCATTAATATGTGGAAAAGGATACTTGTTCTTTATCGTTATTTTGTTGAGCTCACGACATTCAATGAAAAAGGATCATTGATCCACACTTCTTCTTGAATAAGAGGACTGGTGCACCCCATGGTGAAGCACTTGGTCATATAAACCATTTATCTAGATTCTCCTATATTTGTTTAATTATCTCTTTAAGAAATAAAATGAAAATTCTATACATATTCTTGGATATTTAAAATTACCCAAATATAAGTTAAGTTGGGAATTAAACATCTCTTCTTAGAGGAATAACATGAAAATATTCAGAAAACACTTCAAGAAATTCCCTCAAAAGAGGCATGTATTCAAGGATGGTTTCTTCCTTAGACAAAATCATATGTTCAAGATATTAATGATCATAGGGTATTAATATTCAAACTTGATATGATGGTGATAAAGAAGATCTATCCTCCTCCTTGAACTTGTACATAATTTGGGGTAGATTCGCCATAGGGAGAGTGTTTTCCCTCCCACAACAATTTATGTTGGATCTATAAAGGGAAAGCCAATATATTCTAATAATTGATTAAATTTCACACATAAGTATTATTATGATGTTCTAAAATAATTTTAGTCCACAAATTGTGACAAGGGAGGATTCATATCCATATGATTCAATAATTTCCCAATTTTCCATTCTCACTGACATCTCTACATCCATAATTTTTGGTTGTTTTGGGATTCTTCTACTAAACTTTCGGGATATAAAAGAATGAGTATAACCATAATCAAAACATATTCTCGCTATTCCTGAATGAATAACTAGCAT
Source organism: Viscum album (assembly GCA_963277665.1). NCBI lineage: Eukaryota > Viridiplantae > Streptophyta > Magnoliopsida > Santalales > Viscaceae > Viscum > Viscum album. The sequence goes on along the minus strand of OY728150.1, from coordinate 1,354,444,567 downwards.
ACCTATCACCACTTTATTGTCAGGGTTCACTTCATAGGTAGTGATGGAATAAGATTGTTGTTGCTTCCTTGGTGGTCATTGGTTGCCTATGAAAACCCTTGTATTAGGGCACTGTTTTCCAATGTTCCCTAGTTCTTTTCATTTGATGCAATGAACAATGCATTGAGGGTCAAACGAAGCATTCCTCTTTTCTGTTCCAGTAATGTGGTTTTCTTTATCAGCAATTAATGACTAGGTTCCCTTCTCTTTCACACCTAAATAATTTCCTTGTCCCCTTTAGAAAATTTATGGGGTTCTTCTTTCTACACCTTTGGAATGTGGGGTGATGAACTTTTTTAGCACTGTTGTATTTACCCATTGGTCCGCCAGAATTAAAGACCAAATTCCATTTATTATCTCCATGATTCCCCTTAGATTATCTACTCTTTATTTTGACTTTGATGGATAATTGAACAATTTATTCATAGCTATCGATGTCAGATATCACTGTAGATTTTCATAGGATAGGTTTTACCCCTCCAAAGTAGTGGTAAACCTTTCATTATAAGGTAACAATAAAGACAAATGCATGTTGTGCAAGACCTGTGATGATTTCCCCATACTATTTGATGGATTAATTGTCTTTTTTACTTGAGGGGAATGAATTCCCTATCCATCTTATATCAGAAGGTGTACGGAAAATATTTATCAATTGTTTTTTGGAAATCCTTAAATTCCAATGCCTCAATCTCTTCCTCAGGATTCCTATTTTTGATCAATGTCCACAATTGATCGGCCTCACCCTCTATATGATAAGTACCTAGAAGAACTATCTCTTGTTCATAACATTTAAGAATAGAGAAGGTATTGTTAATGAGGTTGATCCATTTTTCGGAGATTGAGAGATCTGATGATCCATTGAATATTGGAGGACTATCTCTCTTGAAGATCTTGATTGTGACTTATTCATTATTTGGGGGTGGGGGTTGAATGTTCTTTTATGCACATGATTGAATTCAAAACGTGATCTAACTAAGAGAGTATCATGAAAAATTTTGTGATTCTCACTCTGATCGGATTCGGCATCTCATTAAAATATTAATAACATTGATCTTCACCTTTTCTGTTAGTCTGAGTCCTCCTATTATCGGGAATTGGATGGAATAAAAAGAAAATTTTGGGGTAAAAAATAAAGGGAAATCCAATGACAAAAGGGATAACATATAAATTAAATTTATTTCCTTAACTTATGATTTTATAGGCTTTAATTTATGTGATCTATGATCTACTTCCAAACATATATTTTTAGGGTAATTTTTTTATTCCCTTAATAAAGGTTCATCATAATTTTATGAATTTACCAAATCATACCCATTGGGGGTGTCGAACTAAGAGTGAAGAAAGGCCGTTTTCATGCACCATTTCTCGCTCAATTCTAACTGAAATAAGTGTTTTTAGGTTTTACCCCTAGATACTTCTATCCCAGATCCACCTCAACTTTTTTGTATCCAGACAGGGATGCATTTTTTTGATAGCCTACATACTACATACTCACCAAAATTTAGGGATGCTATTATTATACATATTCTTACCTATAAGGATTTCACTAGGGTTTTCTAATCCTAATATAAAAAGTAACTAAACCTATCCTTTCATACCAAATATAACAAGCCCGGTCTTTACTACACACTTAAACATGATTTATTACATAAACATGCACTTAAGTCAACTCCGAGGATCGAGAGGTATAATGTTGTGGGAAATTAAAAACATTTAATAAAAAATTAAAACATAAAATAAGAAATATTTATTAAAAACTTATTTTACATGAACACTAAATTCATTCGTACTTAGCATTGCATGAGATAACCTGAAAACATACATAAGAAAGGGTGAGCTATAAATCCCAGTAGGGGAGTAAAAATTGCATTACATAGTGAATAAAATACATTTTTGAAATAATAATTTTAATGTATGATAATAGAAACATGAAAATAAAGTCATGATATATCATGATTATAATAACATGGAGATGTGGAAACAACATTTAACATGATATTAGCATGATCCAAGGCTCATTGCACAAGGATAATGAGTAAACCATCATTTCACATGAATAATCTTGAATAAACCCTAACTGCACATGAATTGGAATGATTAGACACTAATTTCACATAATGTATCATGATACTATTATTTACCCAACGCGTTCGAGCATTATTTGGGCACACCATTCTTAATCATTTCATCCATATGTGTGCCACATAGATCATAAAAAAATGGATTAATTAATCATCATAATTTATTCTATAAATATAAGATGTGAAATACATAAATTTAAGACCTAAATAAAAAAAATACATGTACATAAAGGTGAATACCTTTGATAGATAAATGAGTATTGTATTCACTTACACAATGATTTTAGAATGGGAACTTTTAGTGTAACTTCGACAGCATAAGGATGTAAATAGAAATCATAAAATAGGATGATGAGATTGAAATGGTTATCTCATAATTTTTACATGAATTTGAATGTAATTTGTTCATGGAACATAATATCCCAACATATGTAATGTAATTTAGATTCATAACATAAAATAATAGCTTGAATGTAAGTGAGGAGAGAGAAATCCCTTACTGGGTTTTGGCATGGTAACATGTGTACACTAGGAGAATTAATAATAGAGAGTGGAGTCTATAATATTTTATACTTAAGGAGGGAAGTATAGGGGAGGTGAAAATTCATACCCCAAAATTTTTAATTGAAAATAAAATGGCATGACAATATAAGGATACATGGACATAAATGACGAAGGAAGGAATGAGAGGATCCCTTAGTTGAGTGTGTGACTCCAAGAGCATGAGGAGGGGTTTCATGAGAGATTAGGGAACCTTGTAGGAATATATAAAGTGTAGGAAATATTAGGGACGTGATCCAAGGGTTTTGAGTGAAATGATGGAGCTTGGGATGGATTATATAAGAAAAAAGATGAGAATTATTTAAAAATTCACAAACATAGGTTTTGGAATCTATATAATAAAATATTCAAAACAAAAAACCATCCCATGGTTTTTTCTAAAGGGTAGAGGAAGAAATTATTTTATAAGACCAAAATCGGAACTTATAAAAATATTAGGATTTCTTATGTGTTGTTGAGACACACTCTCATGGAAAATGTTTTAAAATGTTAAAATATTTTATACATGTTGGAGGGTCCACTAAGACACTACAAAATTAAACAAACAAATATAAAATCAACTTATTTTAAAATTGAAACATATATTGTCCGAATATCTCTTTTATAATATTTTATTACAGAACTATTGGGTTATTATGAAGTCATAAAACACATTAAATATTAAACAATATTTAATTTTTTTACAGAAAAATTCTACAATCCAAGAAAATTATGAAAAAAACACCATTAGATAATTTTTATGTCCTGAATCCAAAGATAATATTCATTTTATATAACTAATTTTCTAAATATATGAATTTTCTCTTTTAAAATAAAAACCAAAATTTATAAAAAATTGATGGGTTTTGACAAAAACAGCTTTCAAACCATAATAAAAATAACAATTGTATAAAAATAATAAGCTAATTTATATTTAATAAAAATTAATTTAGTAATAATTGTTTATTAAAATTTTATTTAATTAAATAATCCATTAATTCATCAGAATATATTTATTAATTTAATATTAACCCAAAATTCTATTTGTGGTTTAAAAACTACTTACAAAGAAACAATAATAAAATGAGTGTATGTTCTTTATTCTATACATAAATAAAGCACATAATCATAATGACAGGGTCTTGTAACATAATCCATTATGAAACCAATATAATATCTAGGGGTAAGGTGTATGATGGTGACAAACTCTAGGGGTGGCTCAGATAACAACGCTTGGGTGTTAATCTATATTAACATCCACTTCTCCCGTAAGAGATTCCGTTCAAGCTTAACATGTTGAACCTCATCATGGTCTTTGTCAAGTGATAAGACCAGTGATTATACGTCCCTTTTGAGCTCCAAAAAATTGGCTTCTTATAGAGAAATTCTACTAGATGAGGCCATCACTTATTTTTTCTCATTAAATTTGATTTGTTAAAGCCTTATATTTATACTAATCATGTAATAATTGTTCAATATCTATATTAGAAAAGGGTAAAAATTATTAACTGTGTTATAAAATAAAAAAACATAAAATCAATGAATTTCATAAATTTTTATATAACTATGTTACATAATTATAAATTTAATTAGATCGAGAGTAATTTTCATTATTAAATGTTTTGACTGTTACATCAAATGACTAGTAAGGGTAATTAACACAGATATGCAAGACTAACATAAATATAAGAGTATTAGAACATAAAAATAACACTTAAAATATATAACCTACATAACAAAGATCATAATCTTGACTCATATAATATATATTTTTAGTTAAAAAGACATAATTCATTATATAATCAAACAAATAAGCCATGAGAGCATAACATTGGAAAAATACAAATATTTATTGAATTCACATAAGAATAGAAAATTATTTTTATATTAGATAAGGCTCACATTACTGGCTATCATAGTTTAATGGGTTCACTCCTTAAACCATGTAACACTATTCCATTCCTATCTATCACATGAGTTATAAGTCATTACCAAATGCAATGGAGGGAGATATGGCCCTCACCGATCTCATTATGAAAACTAAATTTATTCCTTCTAAAATATCATAATTTATTTCATAATGTAACCTATGAAATAAAATTATATTCTTAAATGTTTCATTATATCATAACCATTATAAATTAGTTTGTTTTTATAAACATTTCATTATTGCATCATATCATAACTAATGAAAAAATATAAGTTTTAAAATAAATTTTACATGGTATAACTCTAGGATGAAAATTTTGTTTCTTAATCATAATTCCATCTCAAACAAAATCCACTCAAAGAAAGAATAATAATGGTATCAATGGATGATATACCCATTATGTCATAGGTAAACTCAACGGATGTCATCTTATATGAAAAATGATTTAATCAAAAATTTAAGTTAGTTATTTGGGATAATATTCTTTTCACTTTGAAAGAAAAATTTAAAACATAAAAATAATTGAATATATTTTTCATGGAAGCTATATTTAATAACTTATATGGTAATATTTATTGAAAATTATGGTAATGATTATGAATAGTTTTTGATGTCAAACACATAAAAAAATATTCCTATCACATTTTTTGTAAGAGAAAATTGAATGTATTTTGAAAAATGGTAGGAATATTTCATTTAAAATTTTTATCTAAAAATTAAAAATGTGTGAAAATTTATTTAAAAAATAATAGTATAACTATAAAAATATTATTTTTTATAAAACATGGTTTCATGAGAAAAATTTATTTTCTATAGAGGAGTAAAATAAAATTGTATTTTCATAAAAAAATTGTTATTTATTTTATGTACCAAAGAGTTGGAAAATATTAATATTAATTTAAAACTATATGATTAACCATAGGATATTATATCATAATGTTATAAAACTTTGGTTACATTGAATCATAATCACCATAAATGAATATCATAAGATGAAACATAAAATAAAATGAGGTTAAATAAATCCATGATATAAAATTTCAAAGGTTATGTATATTACATCAAAAAATAATATTCTTTTATAACATAACATATATCTCAAATAAAGAAATTTGAGAAAAAATTCCCTTACCTTGAGTCTTCACTTCTTTCATAAATGATTAATTCTCCATTATGATATCTAGAATAGTATTATAAAAATATTATCGAAATATAATTATATATATATATATATATATTATATATCATTCCATTTTTTTGTTTTCATATACTTATTTATTACGAGATTGTTAACAATTCCATATTTAAGTAATGTTTCGAGTATTAATTACATTGATTTTTGTATTTATTTTTTGTAATTGTTGTTTTTAGAAATAATAAATTAATAATGTTTAAATAATATCCATAATTTTACCCCCAATATATATATCATATGTATTCAATATTTATTCATTTATAATAGTCTATAAAACTTATTAAAAGAAAATTAAATATACCATTAATTAAAATGGATGGTCATATATACACATGAACCATGTTTCCATTTTTTTGTCGGATTTATTGAAATAAAGGAAAATGATGTACAAAAATTAAATAATCATTTCAATGAAATATATATAAAATATTTTCATTTAATCCATCATATATTCCATCCATTTGAATAATTAATGAATCACATCACTTTGTGAGGCTATAGTCTAACAAACACAAGAGTGAAATTATCATATTCCCATAGAATTGAATGTATAAAGGAATGTGAGATATAATAATTCTAGAAGAATAATAATATGTAAAATATAATATAAAATAATAAATAAAAAATTATTTCTATCTTATAGATTTGGTAATAGGGAAACGAATGACATTGTTTCATGATGCGGCAGTCCTCTATACACGCGAATGATGAATATGTTGCCTATTATTTGGACATGGAGATGTTTGTAGGTAGTTACCTATGCATAAAAACATCCTAGTATATGGATGATAATGTGGATATTATATATACATGGATACTAATTTATGGTGGTGGATGAATAAATAATACAAAAACACTCGTCGATGCATGTTTGTTGTTCTTTGTGTATCCTCTTTGGTTGATAAGTAAATCCATCCTATGTATTATTTCTATCCAAATTTTGGATTATAGGATCAGGAGAGGGAATTGAGAAATTGATTTTTTTGGGCATTGGAAGACCCAAAACAGTTTTCTAGTGCGAACATGAGAGTATAATGTGTTGGATAATATATGTAATATTTGTGGCATTGATGTAATTTTTTGAAGATAGAATTATTTTATTGTTTTTACATGCCACAATGCTCCCATAATGGAACATTATAGTTACTATATGAGATAAGTAGAAAATATTTCCATACAATGGGTGTTGTAAATGTGTTCATTTTTGTTTGACCATATCATTTTAGTTTAACCATTGATAAACTTATTTTTACTTTGAAAATGGTAAAACATTATTATTGTTTTTAACATTAATTTTTGTTATTTATTAAGTTGAAAATATTATATAATATAGTTTAATATTATTAAAATAATATAATACACTTTCTGAAATTACATTCATAGTATTGGAAGATTTTAATTTATTATTAATCCCAGAGACGCGATGAGAAAGCGTGTCTTTAAGGGGAAAATATTCAAAATATTACAATGTTTTTATATCAAAATTCAATGTATAATTTAATCTAGTGAACTAATTTGGATTAATTGAAATATAAGCGAACTAATTTTACTCTATAACCATTTTAAAATATATTCTATGTTAAAAAAATAACAAAAAAGGAAATTTAAAACCAATATACATTATTTTACAATTTTCATCAAAAAAATAAAACCATTCATGAAAATGCCAAACATTCTACGTAAGCATAATTTTTCCTGGTGATTTATGTATTGATGTTTATTATTTCAAATTAAATTAATGAAAGTGTGAAATAATTATTTTATTAATGATTACAAATGTAAATAAAAATAATTTTTAAGAAAATCATATTTTCAAAACATATAAACACTTTATAAAAAATTATGTAATTTTAATCAATTTTTTTATCTTATATAAAACATAAAAATTAATATTTAAATTTTATTTATTAATATTTATATCTATAAGTTTAATTGATATATTATTACAGTCTCTCTTAAATAACAATATTAATAATATATTGAGGTCTTATTTGAACTCAGTTTCATGGGTGACACAAGATAACCCTATCTTACAAGTATTGTAATCTTTTCTTGGTGTTCCATATAACAGAAGAATAAAATTGTGTTATGTGTCCCAAAATGAAAAAACAAAACATAATTTATTCTAAATAAATAATTCATAAAAACATTGGGTGTTACTTTTTTGTTATACATTTACTATTTTTTAGCCAAATTGGTGGATTGAAATAAATTCATGGTTTTTTTTGTGAATTTTAAGAGAAATAAATTCCAATTAGGTTATTTACATTACACCATATCATGTCCCAATAAATCCAGTAAACTCAAGATAATAAATTGATGTTAAATATGGTGTTTCAACATTACCATGCCATTTATTTTCTAATATTTGTGGGATTTTTAATGAAATGATAAATATTTTGATTAAGACCTTAGTTAACATTCCCCAAAAAGAGTCAATATATAAAATATAAGTGGAGAATATGGTGCTTTCTCAGACAATACCCAATAGATAACTATCCAAATTGGGGCAATTGTTTTCTAGAATGTAGGCTCCTTTAAGGGATGTGTGTGGAAGAGAAGAATATAGGAAAATTGTGGGTACACACATGCCTAGAGTTATTTCACCTATCATAATTCATCTCTAGATTAAGGAAAACCACTATATGGGAAAACATAGTGACCCATCACGCTTCTCAGATATAAAGGTTTTAATGTTGTAGTTTATGGATAATCAACATTTATAATATATTTACTATCAAATGTATTTTACAATGTCTTACAAAGGGAAATAACTCCACACAAATGTGAAGACAACCATAATGTAGAATGGAAAAACATAGAAGGAACACAATGTTAAATTAAATATGCCACTACATGTCTTTTTATTGCTTGATTATGTGTGAAATGATACGATGATGACGATATTATCATCAATTTCATGTCCCAACAAAAGAGAAATCTTAATAGGATACAAGGGACTGGAATTTCATAGTTATTCCATTTTAAAATAATTGATCCTTCACAACATTGGACCTTACCTGAATATTATCATACACAAAAAAGATTTATATATTTTCAAACCATTGGAAAAATCTATAGTCACATGCCTTGATTCATTGGGGTCATTAATTTAGAATAAGATATAATTTATAAACATCATAAACAACATGCTTTTATCATCACCCTACTCAAATTCCCTATGTAAAACTATAATTAATTTCACAATCACGCAATGTAATAGGTTTTTAGAGGGATTCTCATGAACTATGATACTAAATGGGAGGTGTAATGAATAGGGGACCAAGGTTATTTATAGTGTATAGGAGTATAGATTTAGTGGGATATTAAGGCATCATAGTGGAGACATATCAAGGGATGATATAAACATTTAATTGAATAAATCGACTGTTAGATTCTATTTGTATTGTTAAATGAGATAATTTTAGGCTAATATTTCCCATATTGTTTTATCCATCATTTTTTAATTCATTTATTCTTGTAGGAAACTATAATTACATGAGTGATCTCTTCCTTGCATTATGAATGTTCAATTTTTATTGACTGCATAGTCCCCTGAGTGATTGTGGATACAATATTAGATGATTGATGCTATATTTTTTTGATTTATTATTTAGTAATTTATCGATAAAATAATAATATTACATTTAACATATTTAATTTATATCCCATAATCAACTATTGAGAGATATGGAAATCGGGGTATGAACCCTCATGTGGTACATATAATGGGAGAATGACAAAAAACATAACCCTACACTTTTCCTTGAAATTTAACTCAATGTTACTAGAGATTATTATATTTATTCAATCTAAAGAATTAATTAACAATTATATTACTATGAATCCCCAACAATGAATGTATAAAACATATATGATGTCTCTTAATTTCATAAAATTTTTTATTCAACAAGAGTTATATTTATTGAACATGATAAACCATCCTCTAAAATTGATTTATCAACTATACTTTTCATTTTCTATTTTACCAACTTCTAATTGACTATATATCCTATAACCTTAATTCATCAAGATCCTCAGACTCAAAACTTGTTGTTTATATTTCATTCAGCCACCCATTTTCAAGATAAATAGTCATTAATGGTTAACTAGGTTTGGATCCCCCTAATTCCATGTTTTTGGACATGAACCCTCAATTTACATTAAAATCATTTTGGGAATGGTTAATTAGGAATTCATGTATTGAATTATCAAATTTTACCAATTTGAATAAGTGTTGAAGATAGTAGTGTTTGTTCACAATTCTTCCTCAGAAATGGTTATCCCATGTTGACATTGTCATTTATCATTCACATTAATTAAGTTTTTCTTTTATAAAAACTTTCTATAAATAGTAAATTATAAAATATTTTTCTTCTTTTGTATCATTTTACTAAGCTCTCATATCTCAACAGATATTCCCAATGTAAACATTTTTTTGATTTTTTCTCCTTCTATGTATTCGTTTTTAATATTTTTGTATAGTTTGGGTAAATCCTTCGATCATTATTCTCAACATGTGTTTCAAAACTACTTCATAATAAATTGAATAAGTATACATAGTTAGATTATTAGTCTCCCTAAAACATAATTATGGGAGTTTCGTATTTTCATTTGATGAACTTATATGTGTGGATTATAAAGATATAATATTATGAGATTATTGGTAGAATTATATCAAATAATTTGTACCCTATTTATGTTTTGCCTATATTCCAACTACTAGTTTATCTGGATAAATATAGGTTGTAGTGAGATGGTATATCTTTAAAAAATTCATATTTAAAGACCAAAATATCAGGTAGTTAATCTCATATAAAAATAGAATCTAGGGATGTTACCACCCTTGAATGGTTGGTCAAAATCTAACTTTTTAAGGCCTAACTCCATGTACAAAAATACAAATTTCCCAAAACTAGAATTTTTCATAATCAATATAAGTCCCCTTCCATAATTATTCTCATCCTAAAAAATCCATGGTGTTCCAATTGTCATCATTATAAAAATAATTCAGTCATCTAATACATAAAAATCATTATATACAATAATTGTATGAAAAATGAACTTCCATAGAGCAACTCGAGACACCAAGGCACACTATTCACTTAAAATATGATCTAACCATTCACCACTAAAACCAACCCCAATATAGTGATCAATTGAACCTATATATCACACAACACTAAAGCAACATCAACCATATTATACATGAGATTATCTTACTCCCAAATATTTGACTCCATTCACAATGGCTATTTTTGGTTATCATGCTTTCTACCTTATGATTTCTAACTAAAAGTATACTTCTAGTGATCCTGGGATATTCATGATGGGTATTTCCCTTCACCAAACCTAGTATTGTGCGAAACAAAAGTCATTACACCTATATCCAATTTTCTCTACAAATAACTTTTCACACTCACTTACTTGTTATCACATTTCTAGATTGTGATATGTTAATTACTATAGGTATCATTATATCATCAAGACCATGAAACTAATGACTAAACTATAAATTTTATGTAATTTTACATTTAGTTACTCAACCACCCACTATATCAATTAAATTATCCCCATTACTACATTAACACCATTGATCTAAATAAGTATAAGATAACATAAAAATATATCCTTTCCATTATAAAAAAACATAGACTCTAACTAACAGTATAGTTGAATCATAAATATGGTTTATATCTAGGGCCAAGAAAAAATCATACATTACCTTTAAAAATGCTTCCTAACGCCTCCAAAATCAGCTAATTAATGGTATCACGCCATCTAAAAACCTACCAACACAACATCCATACATCCATTCCATATTTGATGCTCCCTTATAATGAAAAATACTAGATATACATTAACAATAAATCACTTTTTCCGAATACTTCAAGCATTACACAAACAGGCACCCAAAGACAATATTAGTTTAGTGCCTTTCGAAACATGGAAATGTAAACACCGGTACATAAGTGAACTACATTATCTCCCAATAGTTAATACCTGTCTATAACCCTTCTAATGCCATAAAACTTAATACATATCTTCATAAAACAAGAAAGGAAAAATAATAAGGGTTAAGCTCAAATTCTCAGTAAGGGTAAATAAGGGATACATGTAATCATAATCGTGATTTTAGGGTTACGATAATGTGATCATAACATTATAAGATCATACAATTCATATCAAAGATTGTAGATTTTAATCTCTTAATAAATATTTCTAGTTAATAGGACATAACCCAAAAGGACATAAATAAAATAAATGAATAAATCATTACATATGAATTAAACATTTAATTACTGAATACAGATCAATGTATAACATCGTAAAAATGTATATGTAGAAACACATCCACTCATTATGTTATGGAAATGAAATGAATACCTAACATTGACTTAGGGAAACAAAACTAAGTACACTCATAATGTTGTGAACAAGAAATAAGGTTCAAGAATAACATTGCGAACATGTGATCAGGTTCACACACAGCTTATGGACATTAAAGCAGGTCCATGGATAACATTTTGAACTTATAATTATGTCAAAGTATGACATTATGAATGGATAATAAGGATTATCCAAAAATTTGTGAACATATAATCAGGTTCACTTGTAAACATATGAGCATGTAACTGGGTCCAGTAAAAAAATTATAAACAAGTATTCTGGTTCACCCATAACATTTTGAACACATTATATAGTTAACTCATAACATTGTGAACATGTAATCAGGTCCATGCATAAACTTATGGACATGAAAACATGTCCATGAAAAACATTGTGATCATGTAATTAGGTTTAAAAATAATATTATTAACACATAATAAGGATCACTCAAAACAATTTCAACATGTAATCTGGTTCACGCATAAAATTATGGACAAGAAACCCAGTTCATATATAACATTGTGAACATGTAATAGGTTCATACATTACATTTATACCCGTGATTAATCCCTCATTACCCAATTCATTGTGGGGATATTTAGTTCCCACCCATCACATAATAATACACACATGTGCGGAAAAAAAATCATCATACCATTAGCCCTTAAAAATGATGGTATTTATGAACATCAAATAATAACCAATGAACTGCATTGGGTCTCATTAAAATTTACTCAAATAATAAACTATGTAAAATAGATAGGTTTCCTAGTAATTTCATTAAATCCTAATTTTGAAAAGGAAGATGGTTTCAAAATAATAAAAATCAAGGGGGAGAAACAGGTGTCATAAGAATCATTCATTGAAAACATAATCCATTTAAGAATGAATATGAATAGAACCTTTGGGTAATTTCCTAGTAAGTAATGATTAAAATAAATAGATATAATTATAGATATAAAATAATTTTGAAATATATTTTACAAAAGTTACTTTAATAACACATCATTTCATCTTGAAAAAAAAAATTTAAATAATAAAACCATTTTGAAAACCATTTTCCATGAAAAAATATAAAATAATATTGGAAAATTTTGAAAACCATTTTCCATTAAAAAATATAAATTAATATTCAAATCATTTTGAAAACCATTTTATATAATAATTTATAAAATAATCCTAAAAATGTTTTGAAAACCATTTTCCATCATAACATATAAAATAATCCAAACATGTTATTGAAAGCCAATTTATATGAAAACATATAAAATAATCCTAAAAAAATTTAGAAAACCATTTCCCATGAAAACTTCTAAAAGAAGGCTGAATATTTTTTGAATCAATTTTCCATTAAATATTATAAAAGAATCAGGAAAATATTTTGAAAATTCTTATCATTATAAAATAAGAAGGAGAACATTTCAAAACATTTTTCTATAAATATAATTTGATAACATATAAAAGAAGATTAATATCATTTTTTAATCATTTTTCAATAAATTAAATTTAATACTTCTATAAAACCTCATTAGAAAATATGATTTTCAAAGAGAACATATTTATGATCTATGAGATAGGTAATGTTATAGTTTCTTAAAAATGCATTTTTTGTAAACGTTGGTACCAAAGAGATTAAAAATGGTACAAATTTAGTAATATATCATGAATAAAAAGGGGGAATATATTTCATTACTTATTTTTAGATACAGATCATAATATTTCATCAAATATTAGATAAACATAATCAGTCTTCAAAAGTGATGATATTGTTTCAATAAACTCTAACTAATTGGTAACTCTGAACCATACTCCCCAATTTTGAAATTTAAATTACATGAATATTTAAATAACATGAATAGAATTTTATACATGATATAACATTACAATTTCTGTATATAAACTTCATAAAAATGTATAGGTGTGCAACATGGCATGTTTCTCATAGAAGGAAAATCGAGACAAAATTACTTTACCGATTTGGCATCTTTTGAAACATAAAACCCTTCAAAGAAACATCAAAAAATGGATATGTAAAAACCCATAAATTTAATCATAATATTTATATAATTTATCCATGGGAATTATTCACACCACACAAAATTAATGGGTCGTGAATAAATAATGTATCACCAGGGAATACAAAGTGAGATGAAATTCTCTTACCTTGTGTCTTGAGTCTTATCGTACTCGGGAAGAATTCCTGTAAAAATATGTATATTATAATTATATCATATAAATATATTATTATATATAATACCATATATTCTTTGATTATTAAATTATATTTTAATTTTTTTTAACAATTCTTTGTTATGGTTTCACATTGGCTAATATCATATTTGTTCATCGCATGTTACATAATTAGTTACATCACATGTACTTATAATTATATCATGATTTACATAATTTAATCCATGATATAAATATAATTTATATTTAGTATATTTTTATTTTATTAATCTATTGAATATATATGTATGAAATGGAATACACCCTTTATGGGGACGACATGTTGTTTGTACGCATGAACGTTGTTTCTATTTTTTTATCATACTGAAAGAAAAAATGAAGATGAAATATATTTATATATGAATATAATATCATAAAATTTTCATTATTATTTTATATATGTAATATAATTTCCCTAAAAATATCTTTAATATATTCTATGTAGTGTGTGAATAGATCACATCATTTTTACAGGGCGGTAGTCCACACATTCTCTAACGAAATTATCCTATTCACACGAAATGGAATGTATAAAGATATGTGTTTTAATTGGATTAAATAATATTAAGGAAATAATAAATATAATATATATCATATATTAATATATTTCCCTTCACAATTCCCCCCATGACAAGAGGTATTAGAAAAATGAACAATCATCGTTCATGGAGGTGATAGTTCACCGTACACTTAAATAGTATATTAGTTACCCATTAAATGGGTGTGTGTATAAGGGTATGTAGTACCATAATTATAAAAACATACTTGTATATTAAGGATATTGTTTATACAATTATGATAAAATAATATTTTTTTGGGTGGATAACTAAAATAACATAAAATAACATGAGGAAGAATGTTACTTCTTATTCGAGAAACTCATTTTAGTTTGCACCAAATAACTTCATTATATTTATTATTCACAAATGGATATTTCAAAGAGTAAAGGAGGTATTTTTAGATGTGTATTAGGAATATACTATCAGATCTTATGTGGCTTTGGAGGAGTGAATATGTGGGTGAGTGCTTTCCTTTTATAATGGAAGGAGAGTGAAACTCATGTAGATACCAAAAGGTATTCAATATTGGGAGGTATAACATACCCAATGTTCCAAAAAATGGAATAATAATGGATTGAAGGGTAAAAATAGTAAAAAACATTCAACAAAAAAAATATATTCATTTTAATAATTCGGTTTCATAACATCTATATTTCCCCAATTTTATCATTTTGGTTTTCATTAAAGAAACCACTTTTCTAACCGAAGTAGTTTAACCATTAAAAAGAAATTGATGTTCTTTTGTAACTAAATATCCACTTTATTATAATTTTGATACCTAGTTTATAGAATAAAAATATCTTTTGTTCTGTATATTAATTTTAAAACAAGCGTATGTGACACACACAAAAACTCCTTAAACCCATACCGTGCGAAAAATGATTTTACATTCAATGGGTAAGTGTGTTAATTATAAAAGATAAATTGGTCCTTTAATATAACATAATTAATATTTTTTAGTACTTATAAATAACTTGTATGAAAATAGGTTTTTCATTATGTTTTTATCAATTAATAAGATATCATTTATTGTAAAATAAAATTATTGTCAATTTTGAAATTATTTATTTTATTTTAATTTCAAGATTTATTAACAATATTTGAATCTAAAATATATTAAGTTCACTAATTTTTATAAATATATATTCATCTAAAAAATAATTAATGAAAATAATTCTTCAAAATTACTTCACTTTTATTATTTATTGTACCCTTATATTAGTTAATTATTAACTAAATAATCACTAAATAGGTTTTTCTTAAGCATTTTAAGTAACAAAATCATCTATAAAATTATTAATAAATAATTATGATAAAAATAACTCATTGTTTTCATTAGAATATGTGTAAAAAAAGTTCGTTTTTTTTTTCAGATCCCAATGTTTTAAAAATATTAAAGTTAAGTAATGTTCATTTTTTGTCAGTTTCCCTACAGAAATATTTCTATAGGGAACTTCCGTTTAAAAATATGACAATAACACATATAATTAGAACCAAGATGGTATATGATCAAATTATTAGCATCCAATGTTCTCTGGATAAGTTTCCATGTCATTTTGGTCCTCAATATTACGTTTTAGTACCTTGTTATGTTTAATTTTACATTAATCACTATAATAAATTTTCTTCAATTTGACTAATATTTCTGTAAAAAATAATATTATTTCATAAAAAAATTATTATTCTAATTAAATTATTATTCTATTTTTTTATATCATATTATAGAAATAGGAAAATTATGTTTACTGCCAATCTCGTAGACATGATGAGAAATCCGGGTTCTAATGTAAAAATGCTCAAAAGATCAATTAGGGTTTATATTTAATTTCAATATAAAAATGATTCTAATGAACAAAATTGGATTAATATAAATATAATTTATCTATTGCGACTTTATTAATAGATTTATAATATAGTTTACCAATATTAGTTATTCAAAACAAGAGGTAGTTTTTATGTAAAATACAGTATTTTTCACTACTAACAAACAAATTAGGTTTCTCAGAAACATCCCAAAGAATCACCCTAAGTTAATTTTGACATTAGTAATTAAAAAAATAATGTTTATTTTTACAAAATTATGTTTGAAAATTGTTTTTGTAATTAAAAGATGGAAATATGCGTCCTAGTGTGAATTACATGCTAATTCATTGTTGCGTGTACAACAAGATAATCAAATATGTTCCAATAGCAAAAGATTAACACAAGAAAAAACAAATTTAGTATTTTATGAAGAGAGATATTATCCAAAATATTAAATTAATTAAATTTTAAAAAAAAACCCCAGGGTGTTCCATCCCAACCGATGGATTACCTTTATTATTACCCTACTAAACCAAAAATCCAATTAACCAAGGCCCTTGATAAATAAGTTATTTAATATAATGAACAAAAAATACTTAATCACTCTTAACTTTTTTCCAATAAAAAATAAAAACTAAATGTTCTAATATCACAATGAATTTAATAATTGACATTCTCTATAATCTATAAATAATTAGCATCAAACCCTCTAAAAGAAAATGGTTCACTCTCTACTATTTGAATTCCCTTACAACTCTCATCGAGAACAATATTGAATGAATTTCAAAATCATGTTCATATATCTACCCACAATCCATGGTAATTTTATTTTTATAGACTCTATTAAGAAACAATCTTGGATCAGCCAACCCAAATTACCACAATACATCCCCAATTTCACCATATATCACATACTAAATCCATCTCATCATCATAAAAACCTCAAGAAACAATTCCAAAAAAAATTAATCCAATCCATTGGTCCTCTTGTAAAACATGACCACTCACTAAAACATAGTATAATGTAACTATTTATAGTCAGTGCATTATCTCCATCAATCATCATGGATTTTATTGAAAATTCATTCCATTAAAACATAATATTATTACTAGTCTCATACTCCAATGAGTCACTCCTCATCGAACCTTGGTTTGTGCACCAATAATGAAACACCCTATGATTTTAATATAAATTTAACATTAAATAAACATTATAGTATTTATGGCATGTAATACAGCCAACACATATCTATTACTAACCATGTTATATTTTATTGTAATAAAATATGAAAAAAATAATTAAAATATTTCTAAAAAATTATGTTTTTTTAATTACATGTTATTATTATAATTATTATTAAAAAATAATTACATGATGTTCTTATAATGTTAATTGAAATTTTATAATACTGACAGATTGATAAAATAAAATTTATAAAAGTTAAATAATGATATGTGATTTAATTAATTTAATAAACCAAAAAATTAAATAAGTTCCATTACATTATTTTGTGTCTTTTTTGAATTAAAATTTTTATCTGATTACTATTAGTGAATTATTTTCACTAAATATATTATTTATTTATAATAAAATAAATTACCAATTACTTAATGATTATAATTTGGTAAGGAATAAATTTAAATTTATTTTCTCAGAATAAAAACATATTTTTTATCAATATTATTTTTATGTGTAACTTATTTTTTTTTTTGAAAAATTGTTTTTACCCATTAATAATATTTAATCCAATAATATATATTCAATATTTGAAATCAGTATATACAAATTAGTAAATATGGTCATTTTAATTTTTAGGAAAGTACATTTTTTACTACGGTAAAAATTGAGTTGCCACACTAAAGGTGTATATATATATATGGGTATATTTAAGGGTAAATACATAAAATATCATAGAATTGTATCATAAAATTGGTGGATAAGTGAAATATTTAGCCTCCCTCATCAATTACCTTTTATTTTTTTCTCTTTTTATCACTTTGTATTTTTTAAATAACCAAATTACACATTAAGGATACAGTATTTATTAAAATTCAACTCAAAAATCATCAATAAAATGTACACATTCTACACCCACCTAATCCTATTATATATTACGTTACCCGTTTAATTATTATAATATTTTCCTCTCATAAATAGGTATCTATATTTGGGTGCCTTCCGATCCCATGATGGAGGCCTAAATCCATTTTTGAGATCGATAAATATTTCCTTCCTTAATAATTTTCATTTTCCTTATCATATCAAGCCTTTATAAGTCTCATTCTATAGTATAAAAAGGTAGTATTTAAATATTATTTCTTATGTTAATCATTTTACTGTTCTAATCGGTTTAACTTCCTACATGAAGATATTATAGAAACATCAACTATTTCATCGACAAAAGGTTACAAGATGGTAAATATACCAATATACTATATGAAGGAGTAATTTATGGAATCGAATCAGATTAAGGACATATAACTAAATGTTTATTATTAAAATTCCTTTTTTATCATCAATTTACATGAAACATTATCATCATTGATTCCATTCTCACTAATAATACTCATACATCAAAAAAACTAAAAATTAGAGTACATAAATAATGGATATTAAATGATCCCACAACTCTGAAAAATTATGGAATGATGAACATGGAATGAATGAATGTGGATCGACATTGAAATTATTTAATTATTATGAAATAATAATAAAATTTAACATCTGTAAAAAAATAGACAATAATTAACTAATATATGTTTAGTGAATTATTATAATTAAGAAATAAAAAAGATAATATATATCAATTATGTTTTAAAATAATTTTTTAATATGTTGATTTTAATTATGTAGGGGTAATATAGAGTTAATGGATTTTTGGGTAAAGTTAATGCATTCTTTTGAAATCATACATTAAAATTAAGATTTCCCATATTACTACTTCCATTGGGAGAAATTTAATTTTTCTTATCTCTAAAACTCATATATATTCTTATCCATTAGTTATTTATATATTTTATATTTATTATTCCAATTTCAACTCCCTTTAGTTCATGATTCATCCAAATGGATTCTTGTTTTTATAGATAATCCTATCTATTATTTTATTCAGGAATATTTATTATCCATGTTCATATTCTATATTTTGTTTTATAAATTTCCACCCAAATAAATCTATGATTACTTAATCTAATTCTATATTTTCCATGAATTTAAATACATTGTTATGATAGGAATCACTTTGTAATGTCTTATACAAAGGTAATTTTCCATTTTCATTGATCATCTTTATTTTTTTATTAATGTAATATTTCTTTAATGTCGTCTACATAAATTCGTTTTTCCTCAATATTCATCTATTTTATTTGTAATGTCCATTTCCATTTTAAATATTTTTAAAATTTATTTTATATTCAAATTGTTTTATAATTTTTTTTCATATAATATTTATCAATAATTTAATGTAAAATTTTACTTCTTTTTCAATGCAAATTTATAAACCTATTATAAAATTTTATTAAACTTGGTAAATATAATTTAATTTATTTATGATTCACAATATATACTATATGATTTCATTCACATTCCTTCTATAGATAGATTATGATCATATATTATAGATATTTTCCTAAAACTCATCATTTTCCCATTGGAAGGTTAATAATTTATTGGATTATAGATTTTCTTATGTTCATATGGAATAAAAATTTATGGTTTATCATAAAGAGACATTTTAGTCTCGTATATCTCTCTAATTCAATTAATATTATTTTAAATTTCGTGAGATCATAAATGGATGTTTTTTTTGAAATATTCATAATGGTTATAGGTTTGTGGGGTTAAAATAAGTTATTACAGTAAGGGGAATATGTGGTTGTACCATGTTTTAATTGTTTGATGGTGTGATTGTTCATCAAAAGTACTAAACTTTAATTATAATGGGTTGTTATCTCATGGCCTAAATTTTTGGGGGTGTATGTAATTTTCCTGTTCCCAAAATGTAATTTGGTGTCATTGGATCCCCCAATTCCACTATATCATGGAATGATGGATATCAATATCTAATATGATAATAAGTTCTTATTCAATAACATTGATATATATTATGATTTAATTAAAATATTTAACCAATATTCTAATATTATGCTACATATATATTCTATAATTATAAACCCCTTTTTGATCACTATATTGATGCATTTATCATAGTATTACAAATCCATCATTGAAGGAATAAGGTTTTATGATCTACATTTTATTCGGTATGATTTTATTAGGATATGATATAAAATAAACCACATGATCATTTAGAATTCGTTAAGATGTGGGATTAAATAATGAGTTCACTTCCTTTTATAATTTTTAGGAAACAACCACATAACATGATATAGTTATACCATTGATTTTTTTCACCTAAAATAAAATATGATCAATGAAAGGAAAATATAAATTCAAATGGATTAATAGTTAAAATTAACATATACACTAAAATAAAAATTGGTTTTAGTGGTGGTTTATTAAAGTTTGTTCGGGTAACCGGTGCTAAACGTTTTTTTTAAATGGTTTCGCAGTGGTTTATTATAAACCGCTGCGAATTTTTTTTTTATTTTAACGTAGCCGACCCTGCCCCCCCCCCCACCCCGACCACGCTTCTCCCCACTTTCCCCGCTTTCCACGAAACCCCGGCCCCCCTTTACCCCCGCGACCCCGGCGGCCCCGTGACCCTTGCGACCCCTACCCCACGTGACCACGCGACCCCATGTGGTATTGATGATTTTTCTCATAAAATTTATGTATTATATGAGTATGTGGTTGTTCCAATTTAACTCTTTACTATGTTTTGTGTTCCTGAGTTAGAAAAGTGATATTATGACTTAGATTGATGTATTAAACCCTCAAAGGACTTTGTTGGCCCATTGATGTTTGGGATCGTACCTAGGTCTACCCTTGGGTTATGAAAACCCCTTATGGTTGGTGAAATATTTTTTAAAATGTTGCAATAATATAATTATGAATGTTAATGGGTAGAGAATTATATGTTTGTATGTAGTCAAGGATAATGGGATATTTGAAATATGGAGTTGGTATTTTTTGAAATGGCTAGTTGGATTCTAAAATGGATTAAAATAAGAATTTTTCACTTTGATTTGGTTATGGTTTTTCATGAAGGAAAACAATGTTTTGAAAGTGGGTATTGTTTTGAAAAGTAGGTTTTGGACTCAATGTTATAAAAAAAATGGGGTAATCTTAATAGATTCCAAATGGTGACTAGAAATGAGGGTGTGGTTCCACTTTTTTTAAAACAATTTAAAATTTTCTTTTTATGGTTGTAAATAGAAATGAAATTCTTGGGACATGTTGACTTTTTAAAAGAGGAAAACTCGTTTTTTGAAGGGTGGATTCAAAAATTATTTCAATTGAGCATCTTGAATTGTGTTTTATTCCATGATTTGATTTTAAAGATATGTTGAGAACAAAGTCATTTAAATGATATATGGGTTAGTGAGATAGAACTCCCGACAATTAGGTTGGCATGTTAACTTGTTTTATTAAATGAAATAAGTGATAAATGTGTTTTGTTGATGACATTACATAAGGTGACATTTGATATAATGTGATTGTGTTAAATGGGTTAAGGAATGGAATTGATATATGTGATAAAAGAGTTGCGATTGTAAATGGAATATATGTTAATGGGTTATTCATTCTAAATGGGATATAAATAGTCAGTTATGGGAATGATCATTGAAGTAGATTAATATAATATATTATTTAATTCTTGGATGGTAACCTAGAGAAATCATTTGGAAAGATGTCTATGTGTAAATCCACTATGATAGGAAGAGTTACATTTCATGTTTCATTAGCAGCAATCAAATTTTTTAACACTAACTAGTCCTTGATTTTTCCAACCACAATTAGTATATCTTTAATTCTAATGGTATTTAGAACTAAATACCAAGTGAATTGATGAAGATCTTTGTATAGAGATGTGAACACTACCTAATAATCTTGGTAGACTATACCATCTTTAAATGCCACCATGTAGTTCATACAAAAAATTATATCAATGAAATAAATGTATATGATTTGAATAAACTAGATAAATTATATGGTAATAATAGTCATTTAGAATTCTATCCATTTCAATCCTCATCACTACCACTATCTATGAGGTGTGATGACACTGATGGTATTAGGAATAGTTTCCACATGTTGATTAACAATATAATAATGATGGATGTATCCAACACAAAAATATCATATATGATATCCATAATTTCTATTTTTAGACAAATGGTACCCCAAACCATATAGGAATTATGGTTCTTGTCCATGATATCCTTATCATATGTATAAAAATACTTCTCAAATGTCACAAGATAGTTATTTCTTCTCTAATGGGTCCCATTCTAATAAAATTAATTGTTCCTAGATTCCTCTTAGTTTTCCTAAGTCTTTTGTTAAGAACTAGTCCAATAGGACTATTCCATCTGAGCATACAAAACCGGAGGTAGATTTTATCTTGTTGCACCAACTAGTCATAGAATTTGTTGACAATATTTTATAAGGTTCCCATTAATGGAACAATGGTGTAAATTATACAGTGGTGATATGAATTAATTATTCATGTGTATATTCAAGATGCACTATAAAAAACCTAGTCAATTGATGTGATATGGATTATAAGAAACTCATCCCATTGATTGATTTTATCTTACATTACTATCATAGGACTAACTCTACATATTGTATTTAAATCCCATGTTGATGCTCCTATTTTTACATAGCTGAACAATGGTGTCTCCTACACTAATATTCCATCCAAAGTCTCTTCCTCCAACCAACTCCTTATTACCAATTTCTATGTGGCATGTAATATAGAACTTTAAAAATATTAATATATCCTTAGTTTGGATACCTTAAATAATGATCTATTCATTCAGTCCTTTTCTAGGTGTTGCCTCTCATGAACAGTGAAAAAAAGTGAGTGAATTTTGAAGTATATTTAATCTCTTATACACATATATGTTCAAATTTAACAAATTATTCTATATTAATTACCCCAATTGTTTTCATGAATAATTATTTTACATTAAAAGTATATAAATCCTTTCCAGGTGAGTTATTGAAACAATATATCCAAAAAAACTATATATAATAATTCTAGCATCGGGTACTCAATAATATTCATTCCAACTTTGAAATTTATCCCATCTGGTTTCCCATCAATGTAAAAAAACTGGACCTCCTATAATAAAACACATCTGATTTATTGGGTCTAAAATCCCCTTAAAATGTCAGTGGGTTCTATTTTATAAGTTCTATTAAATGATTTACCTAAATGAAGTTCCACATTTACAGGTCCCTTAACAACTTCCACAAAATCATGTTCTGCACTCTAAATAATATCCTAGTTTACTTTTTGTCCTAGAGCATCTACATTTTTAGTGTCTCTATCTTTTGGTTATAGTGGCTTCATGTGGGGATAAAACAGGGAGGCTTCAACAGTATCGTTAGCTTCCTACTTAGAAAATCGTGTAAATAGTATTTGGATCAAAACATCACTGCAAATATTTAAGAAATGATAAAATGTGCTTGGTGCCAATTTTTTTTCTATCATCATGGGGATAGAGGAGAATATTGATAACGTGGAGTTTCTTCTCCAACTCTTTTATGGATTGGGCACAATTAGGTTCAATTAATGGAACTTATATTCTCTTATACATCATTTTATCATGTCCTGAGAGGAATATGTAGTCCAAGAATATAGCCTTCTCTTATTCAATATTCCTCTGATAAAACAGGGGCAAGAGAACAAGTGAATGCTTAAAAAATTTCAGAGTCAAAAGGGCCAAGCGAGTACAACCTAATTTCTTGTAGATTAATATTATGAACCCCACAAGATTTATATTATTTATTGTATCACATTAAATTTTTCATGATCTTCATATTGGGTAGGCCTATTTCACAAGGAATGGTATTTTTATTAGGTTTCCCTTTACGTATTTTCAACCTAACATGATTTCTCCCCTTTTTCAATTCCAAATTCTTAACTTAGATTAGGGTAGCGTCATATCCAGTTAGTGGAGACTCAATTTTTACCTAGGCTTTTCATTACAATTGTTCACCATGATGAGTTGTGAGTCTATTTACTTATATAGTTTTAGTTCATGAAAGTTGTAACGATATAGATGACGTTTAAAGTTTCTCATTACAATTGATGCACATTGTTTAAGTTTATGATTTTTGGTCCATATGCTGGGGTAGACTACATGAAGAGATGTTTCATGTTAACCTGATATGAATTGGTAAAATATGGTATCATGAATATGGATGATCTCATAATTAATTATAAATCAATAAAACTAATCATAATGACCACATTAGAGGGGAATATGGTGTTAGATAGTAGAATAAGTAGGATCTCACCTAGGTGTTCTAGAAAATGTCTCCGTAAAATAATAGTAGTATTCTCATTTTAATTTAATAATTCCATTATAATCATTAAATAATTTTTATTAAAAAAGGAACAAAGATCAAATTTCTCAATAATTCCAAAAAAAATGAGGGGTAGATACTGTTTTGGAACATGGGTCATTTAGTTTTTGGTCATGAAGCCCATACCATTTTCTTTGAGATTTAGAGTCACACAATCAGGACCAATTAAGGGTTACATCCTGCTATTTCTATGCTTCTTCATCATGATTGGAAACATTATTCATTTCCACATGAACTATGATTCCAACCAAGTTATGCTTATGTTACTTTTTGTTATCTAATATTATATTTTGATGCTATAAATGATTTTAAAATTCAAGGGTTGAAAATTTAGTGATTTGGGCGAAACATGATAGGAATACTGTTTAGCATAACTTTTAGTATTGACCATGTGGAAAATGAATAATTTGGTATTATTATCACACTGTTTCTCTTTACCAAAGAAACTTCCCCTATACCAAACACTAGAGGGATCATATCTAACTCAGGGTCTCATCTATATTATATTATGTTTTTGTAATCTTACACTATCATATATATGAATCTCTTTCACTATTTAGTAGTAACTATTTGTTTTAATTTTTATTATTTTTATGTAGGTACATTGTGATTTACATGCATAAAATATGGATCACATTACCGAGGAACACACCTCAGTATGTTAAGGGTATGAATGATTTTTTAGATTTAGAAATTTTTAATCGATCCGTTGAAGGGAGAATAAGATTTCCATGTCCTAAATGTAAATTTAGAACATGGTTGAAGAGAGATGGTGTTTATGAACATTTAATATTGAATCAATTCCATGGTAAATATTTGTGTTGGGTTTGGCATGGAGAATCGAATGTTACAGAAAGATTGAGTACTATTTTTAATCCACAGAATGAGGTCCCAAGTTCATCGACAATGGAAAATGAAATGAAAAATCTCATAAATGATGCATTCGGCACTGGAAGACACCATTATCAGCATTAAAACATATCAGAACAACGAGAAGAGGGTGGTACAAATTGCAACGTGACAAGTGATGTTTTTGAGACTGTAACACAACCAGATCAAGATTTTAACATATCATTGGATCATCCTCTTGATTCTGTGCAGCCAAATGTAAGAGAAAACCTCACTGAGAAAAATGTGGTTCATGATTTAGTTGACGATGGAAATCAAGAGTTGTATAGTGGGTGTTTGAAATATTCAAAGCATTCATTTCTGCTGAATTTGTACCATATAAAATGTCTATGTGGAATTAAAAATAAAGAAATGTCCATGATATTGGAATTGATTCGTGATGCATTTGTGGAAGAAAAATTCCTAGAATATTTTTATGATATGAAAAAAGTTGTTAACAATATTGGTCTGAATTATACAAAAATACATGCATGTCCCAATGATTGTTTGCTTTATTGGGAAGAGGATTCAAGTAGACAGAATTGAATGAAATGTTCTTCTTCTAGATGGAAGTCAAAGAGTGATGTTGGAAGTCTAAATTAACATAATTTCATGGAGATGATGAAAATGAACATACCTGCAAAGTTTTTGTGTTGCTTTCCCTTGAAGCCTCGATTGAAAAGATTATTATTGTCATCGAAAACCATCGAACACATGAAGTGTAATTCTATAGATAAAAACAATGATGGGTTAATGATACATCTACAAGATTCCAAATCATGGAAGACATTTGATTTATTATATATAGATTTCTCAACGGATCCTAGGAATGTTCGATTGGGATTGGCTGCTGATGGATTCATCCCATTTGGAACTTTGAGTACCAGTTATAGAATTTGGCTAGTTGTTTTGATCCCTTATAATCTACCTCCATGGATGTGTATGCAACAAACATATTTTATAATTTTGAGGATTATTCCTGAAAAAAATTACTTTAAATTATATTGATGTATACTTACAGAATTTGATTGACGAATTGCCGGAGTTATGGAGCAACAGTGTTGAGACATTTGATGTTTTTTCTAAAACAACGTTCAAAATGCATGCTGCTTTAATGTGGACCATTAGTGACTTCCCTGTGCTTGAGAATTTATCTCATTGGAACACTTACATGGGTTTGGATTTTTCTCGTTTGTAACTTTGATTTTGAGCCAAAATGACTACCGCACAGTAGAATATGGTGCTTCTTGTGCCATCGAAGATTTGTCGATGCATCTCATAAATTTCGACTGAACAGATCAAAATTTAATGATTGCATTGATCGTAGACCACCTCCAAAGATGATAGCTTGTTCTGAAATATTGACATACCATGAAAATGTTGAAACAAAATTTGGTAAATTTCATCATTTGAATGATAGCGGAAAACGGGTCAGAAGTGCATCTTCAGGTGAAATCAGAACACAAAAATGGAAGAAAAAAAGTATATTATTCAAACTCCCATATTGGGAATTTAATTTTTTGTGGCACAATCTTGATGTGATTCTTTGTCACGACCCATCCTCAGGGACCGTGTCGTGACTACCCCAAGCCCACCTTCCATAGGCCAGGGGCTGGCGACTAGTACAAAGGCATAAATCCCGATAAACAGAGAAGGCATTGCCTTTGTAAAGTAAACAACCAATACAGAGTAAGCAAGCGGAAAGAGTAATCACTAAGTATAAACTGTAACAAGCTATGCTGAAAGTGAAAAGGGGCCGGAAATACAATCCCAACTGTAAAGTACAACTAAAAGGGGAAAACAACAACTGAAAAGAAATTCCGCAGCGTCGAGTCATCCTCTGGAAGTCCCACCTGAAGGGCGCGCACAGATAGCCTCCATAGCTCCTCCATCCAGCCGTCTGCTCCGAGTACGTCCCGCCCAGTGGTCCACCTCCAGGTACCGTCCTGCTCCGCAAGCCTCCATCACGATTCCGCTGCACTGTCCATCGTCTGCAACCAGCACAACAAAGTGCGGGCATAGCCCGTGCATGGGTGAGTATAAGCTACTCAGTAAGGACCCTGAGCCCCCCGAAGGTCTCCCGAAATACAAAAAGGATAAACCACAAGAAACGATACAATCATGAAGTAACAACCGACACTGCTTAGGTATATGCCCAAACATATACCTGAGTCATCAATTTCCATTCGGATCCAACATCCGAGCCCAAGCACAACCCAGTCCACACAGGAATGAAAAACGTATACTCACACAAGAAAGCACAACAAAATCCACGAAGGAGAGAAAAAGTAATCCACATAGGAAAGTAAACAGTAAATCCACACAGGATAGTTCAACACAATCAGAAAGGAGAGTAAACAGTAAATCCACACAAGATAGTTCAACACAATCCACAAAGGAGAGTAAACAGTAAATCCACACAGGATAGTTCAACACAATCCACAAAGGAGAGTGACATAGTATTCA
Source organism: Viscum album (assembly GCA_963277665.1). Classification (NCBI taxonomy): domain Eukaryota; kingdom Viridiplantae; phylum Streptophyta; class Magnoliopsida; order Santalales; family Viscaceae; genus Viscum; species Viscum album. The sequence continues at coordinate 1,354,415,943 of OY728150.1, read as the reverse complement.
GCTCACACAGATATACTTCATCAAAAAAGGTAAGGGATGATCAGATATAGATACTGAATCATCTATGCTGGGACCCACTGAGGATACAAGACCAGCTGTCTTCATTGATTCATCTATGCTGGGACCCACATAAGATACAAGACCAGCACTGAATCATCTGAGCTAGGACACACATAGGATACAAGACTAGCACAGTTGGGACCCACATAGGATACAAGACCAGCACTCTTCATCGTCGCAGTCCACTGAGGATCTTTGCATAGTCATCGTTATAGCATCCCGCCATTTTATAACATAAACTTTCATTACATTACACATAACTGAGGATCTTTAAGGTCTAGTGTCTTGGAAACCAGGAACAAAATACATAAAAAAAACATAAAACATTCTTCTTAAACACTTGAAAGGCTTCTCCTTTAGTTCATCCTATGTTCATTAAGCATCTCATAACCTGGGGACATACATCAAAAGAAAGGGTGAGCAGAAGGCCCAGTAAGGGGAATAAGAGAAACATTTTACATGAGAACTTGAGATACTTCAATAAGGACATGAAAAGAACTTTAAGGCATGAGAAAGAAATCATGAGATACATCATAATAAAAATAACATTTTTCATAACTTGAAGATGTGGCTGCAACATTTAATATTGACAATCATTTCGTTTCACCAAGGTCCATCCCCAAGGTGTCGTTAAAAATTACCAAGGTTATTCACTAAGTCGTCGTTAAAATGGTCATCTCTAGAGATTAAGTCTTTACCCAATGCATTGGAGCGCTATCAGGGCGCACCCTTAAATTTGCATTTATTATCATGTGAGCCACATATATCATCATCAAACATTTCATAAATAACCCATATAGCATAAAATAAATGGGTTTCATTTCATAATCATAACATTTTAAAAACTGCTTTAAAGACATGATCTTTACGTCACTTTAAAACCACGGAAAGGGAGGTGGGTCTCATGTATGTAAATCCCAGAATTTAAAATAGAACATTTTGGTATATATGTGAATACCCCTTTAGAAGAAAGAGCTTTTAGTATTCACTTAATAAAAGAACTTTAGAAAAAGAGAGAGACATTTTGAGACAGAAATTCTGCCGCATAACGACAATGTTTTGAGGTTTTAGAAGACATTAAAAGAGAGGTAAAATGGGTCAAACATTCATAAATGACCCATAAAATAGTACATGGACAGAATAAGAAGGATACATGATCATGGTAATGAATTTTCAAGGACATACCATTTGAAATGAAAAACATGGAAGGAAGAAAAAAAAATTTGATTTCTCTTATGAAAGTTCGGCAGCCTAACGACGTTACTTAAACATCAACAAAAATGATTTGAAAAGATAAAATAGGGTCTCTCATCATGTGAACATAAGAGTTCAGTATGATAGATATAGAGATAATTCCCCAACATAACAAAAACGAACTTGAAAGAATTGACATGAAAGTAGAACTTCAAAACGAGAAGGGTGAAGAACCACTTAAAAATTCGGCAGCCTAACGGCGCCACTTAAAACATCAAAATACTGAATTGAAGAGATCAAATGGGGTCTCATATCATATGAACATAAGAGTCCAGTATGATATATATAGAGATCATACCCCAATATAACAAAAAGGAACTTGAAATAATTGACATGAAAGTAGAACTTCAAAACGAGAAGGGTGAAGAACCACTTAAAAATTCGGCAGCCTAACGGCGCCACTTAAAACTTCAAAATACTGAATTGAAGCGATCAAATGGGGTCTCTCATCATATGATCATAAAAGATCAGTATGATAAATTTAGAGATCATACCCCAACATAATAAAAAGGAACATGAAAGACTTGAATGAAAATAGAACTTGAAAACGAGGAAGGTGAAAGAATCCCTTAAAAATTCGGCAGCCTAACGGCGCCACTTAAACATTCTTAAAACGAATTGATGAGAGCAAGGGGGGTCTCTCAATATATGAACATGAAATAGGCAGTAGGATGAATATAAAAGAACATCCTCCCACATAAGAACATGGAGTATAAAAGAAATGACATAAAAGAGATTACTTGAAAAGAAAGAGAGAGGTCGGATCCCTTACCTTAAAATGTAACTCTTAAACCTCAAAGGTTGGGACCTTGAGGGCTTGGGGGCACCTTGGGAGGACTCCTTGGGAGGTAATGAGACCAGAACTTCGTTGGGGAGGAGTGGGGAGTCGAATTTATGAGAGGAGGGCTTGGTATTTATAGGGAAAGTGAGGGGACAAGGCATTAATGGCCAAGGGACACCTCACATGTGCTTTTCTCAAACCCATGTGCTCTCCCTTGGCATTTATCATGGAGTTAGGCCACATGGGGCCCCCAAAACAATAATTCATCACCCTTGGCCGGAAAAACCTTAAAAAAACTCATGACATCATCATGACACAGTTATGATGTCATTAAACATACCGAAACCCTAAAACTGTATTTTTACTATTCACCGAAAATTCAACTTTCTCAGAATAATCCCAAAATTTCACCTTAACCAAATATCAATCCTCTGATTTCAAAAATGAAATCCATTTTATAAAAATAATTTTCTAAATATTTTTAATTTAATTTTTAAATAAAAACACTATTCATCGAAAATTCATTTTTTTCAGAAAAATCCCCAAAAATTACCATAACATAATATCGATGCTCTGAGTTCAAAAATAAAGTCCTTTTTACAAAAATAATTTTCTAATTATTTTTAATTAAATTTTTAATTAAAAAAACACTATTCACCCAAAAAAACTAATACTTGAATAATAATTTATGAAACCGTTGTTTAACCATTTTATTGAATCAAATTACTTAATCAAGGTGCCTAGATTATTTTAAAACATTCTTTAAGTGAGATTACTAATCCATTTGGTCATATTACTAATCCTAATCATAAAATCACTATTCATAATTTACTATTCATCAAAAATCATGTTGATCTTATTAGACTCTAAATTTCGTACTGAACATAATTGTAGAAGACCATTTTTTTAAAATCATTACACATTTTTAATTATTTAAGATTTACATAAACATTTTTAAAATATCCTTTTTCTAAAATTCATCAAAAATATGCATACTATATTTATCCGGTCATTTGAAAATTCATAAACATCATCATAATAAGAAATCCCAATTTTTATTTAAAACAAGGATTACACAAGGTAGTTACGGTCTCGTTACATAGCCCCTTATAATACCAGCATAGGACCTAAGAGTAAGGTGTGCTAGCGTGATAGAATCTTGGGGCGGCTCAGTCAACATTGCCCGAGTAGTAATTTCTATCAGTTTGAACTTCTCGCGAAGGCGATTCCGTTCTAGCTTCACATGATGAAGTTCGGCTTGGATTTGGTCCAGAGCAAATCCCAAAGGTGCTACCTCCTTCCCAAGCTCTGTTAGATGGGCTTCCATCGGTCCAAGACTACTAGGTGAGGCCATCAAATCTTCTTTCTATAATAATTAACCAAGATTACTTATATTTAGAGACAATAATCAAAACATTTTGTTCATAGCGGTCATATTGACCGATGGTCATATAACAGTCAAAACCCACTGGTCTCATTTTCTTTATAATCATGTTTATCAAATAAAACATTTTTTTTGAGTATAAAAATAAAATAAAATAACACATGAAATTAGGAAACAATATTTATTCAAAATTTCGGGCCGTTAAAATCTTCCCCCCTTAAGAAATTGCGTCCCCGCAATTTTTAAAATTGGGTTTTGAAATTTCATTGAAAGTCCCACATCGGAAAAAGAGTCAGTAACACCATTACTTTAAAAGAAAGAAAAGGAAGTAAAAAGGCCACCCGAGTTTACTCATACTAGGATTCCATGTAGGAAACATGGACATGGAGGAGAAAACAAAGGGTAACATTCTTAAATGAGAGTGATAGAAAACATGATTAGGAGGAATTTAACCACGAGAAAATCCCAAAATTATGATGTGTGTAAGCGGTCTTTGATTACCTAGTAGGAAACGTAAACCAACAAAGTTTTTGTTTTACGTTCCTTTACATAACTTTGAGGAATTCATTTACAACATAGATCAAAAACATAAGGAAATATATCTACCTTCATGTAGAGTTTCATACTTTAATAAGTTTCTACCAAAACTAATCTTTTCTCCAAACGATGAGCATTCAAAACTACTTGGTCTCATCAAAACACAAGAATCATCTTCTAGAGAATCACATAATCCACAAAAGATCAACTATCTATTTCTTCTATCTTTAAACATTATCCCAAAATTAGAAAGGGTAAGGTAAAACAACTCTTCAAAAAGAACCCCATAGGAATGGAAACTACTTTTAAATCTTCAAAGTTCCATGGTAATACCCAAGGTTCATCATAGACCATTCCATAAATAACAGTCCTTAAAATTCCTCAAAGTAAACCAAACTAAGATTGAAACTCAAATACAAGAAGGACTTGATAACATAGTCTTCCAAAATAAATTTCATTGTTCATCTCCAAACAACATCAACCACTCCTAACATCTTATAACAAAAGTAGCTAACCTAAACATATTTTACCCAAGATAGGTTAATCATTCCCGTAAGTAACCTAAATTACTATAAGTCCACCTTAAATTCATTGATTCTTCAAAATATAAGTCAACCTTACTCCTCAATGAAAATACCGTAGTAATCTATCATATATGGTCCTCAAAATAGTGAACGTCTTCCAAAATAATAATCATCTTTTAATCCCCAAATCATCTCTGTCGTATTAATACGGCAATCGTAGCATTTCCTATCACATTGGTTGTTGGGACATGTTCTTCCATTTCCAGCCATTAACTAAGAAAAGAAGCTATAGTTAGGGGCTTAAATACTTAGCCAATAATCATGAAAAGAAACTTAAAGCATCTAAGGATAACATGTAGAAGTAAAGTATACCCTAACTTGTGATCCCCTAGGTTCCCTTCTAGGTTATCCATGATCATATATTCTTATGTGAACCATTATTTTATTTTATCTTTGTTCCTTTAACAATGGTTCATACTAAGCTTATGAATTTACCAAAGCATATCCCCCGGGAGTGTCGTAACCAAGAGTGAAGCAAGGCCCGTTGTCGTGTACCAGTTCCCGTTCGAGTCTAGCTCAAAGCGGTGTTTTTGGGTTTTACCCCTATGTACATCTGTGCCAGAGCCACCTCTACCTGCTCGTATCCAGACAGGGATGTATTTGCTTGGAAACCCCTTACTCAATACTCACCAAAATACCAGGAAGACTTCCTATATTTAAACTCTTCTATAGGGTTTTTCCTAAAGTTTTTATATCCTAATTTCCACAAATAACTAAACCATCCTTTGATACCAACTATAGCATCCCGCCATTTTATAACATAAACTTTCATTACATTACACATAACTGAGGATCTTTAAGGTCTAGTGTCTTGGAAACCAGGAACAAAATACATAAAAAAACATAAAACATTCTTCTTAAACACTTTAAAGGCTTCTCCTTTAGTTCATCCTATGTTCATTATGCATCTCATAACCTGGGGACATACATCAAAAGAAAGGGTGAGCAGAAGGCCCAGTAAGGGGAATAAGAGAAACATTTTACATGAGAACTTGAGATACTTCAATAATGACATGAAAAGAACTTTAAGGCATGAGAAAGAAATCATGAGATACATCATAATAAAAATAACATTTTTCATAACTTGAAGATGTGGCTGCAACATTTAATATTTACAATCGTTTCGTTTCACCAAGGTCCATCCCCAAGGTGTCGTTAAAAATTACCAAGGTTTTTCACCAAGGCGTCGTTAAAATGGTCATCTCTAGAGATTAAGTCTTTACCCAATGCATTGGAGCGCTATCAGGGCGCACCCTTAAATTTGCCTTTATTATCATGTGAGCCACATATATCATCATCAAACATTTCATAAATAACCCATATAGCATAAAATAAATGGGTTTCATTTCATAATCATAACATTTTAAAAACTGCTTTAAAGACATGATCTTTACGTCACTTTAAAACCACGGAAAGGGAGGTGGGTCTCATGTATGTAAATCCCAGAATTTGAAATAGAACATTTTGATATATATGCGAATACCCTTTTAGAAATAAGAGCTTTGAGTTTTCACTTTATAACATAAAATAATTTTGAGAAAAGAGGGAGAGGCATTTTGAGACGAAAATTCTGCAGCATAACGGCTATGTTTCGGGGTTTTAGAAAACATTGAAAAGAGAGGGGACATGGGTCACCCACTCTTAAATGATCCATAAAAAAGTAAGGGGACAGAATAAGAAGGATATATGGACATGGTAATGAAATTTGAAGGACATACCATTTGAAATGAAAAACATGGAAGGAAGAAAAAAAAATTTTGATTTCTCTTATGAAAGTTCGGCAGCCTAACGACGTTACTTAATCATCAACAAAAATGATTTGAAAATATAAAATAGGGTCTCTCATCATGTGAACATAAGAGTTCAGTATGATATATATAGAGATAATTCCCCAACATAACAAAAACGAACTTGAAAGAATTGACATGAAAGTAGAACTTCAAAACGAGAAGGGTGAAGAACCACTTAAAAATTCGGCAGCCTAACGGCGCCACTTAAAACATCAAAATACTGAATTGAAGAGATCAAATGGGGTCTCACATCATATGAACATAAGAGTCCAGTATGATATATATAGAGATCATACCCCAATATAACAAAAAGGAACTTGAAATAATTGACATGAAAGTAGAACTTCAAAACGAGAAGGGTGAAGAACCACTTAAAAATTTGGCAGCCTAACGGCGCCACTTAAAACTTCAAAATACTGAATTGAAGCGATCAAATGGGGTCTCTCATCATATGATCATAAAAGATCAGTATGATAAATTTAGAGATCATACCCCAACATAATAAAAAGGAACATGAAAGACTTGAATGAAAATAGAACATGAAAACGAGGAAGGTGAAAGAATCCCTTAAAAATTCGGCAGCCTAACGGTGCCACTTAAACATTCTTAAAACGAATTGATGAGAGCAAGGGGGGTCTCTCAATATATTAACATGAAATAGGTAGTAGGATGAATATAAAAGAACATCCTCCCACATAAGAACATGGAGTATAAAAGAAATGACATAAAAGAGATTACTTGAAAAGAAAGAGAGAGGTCGGATCCCTTACCTTAAAATGTAACTCTTAAACCTCAAAGGTTGGGACCTTGAGGGCTTGGGGGCACCTTGGGAGGACTCCTTGGGAGGTAATGAGACCCGAACTTCGTTGGGGAGGAGTGGGGAGTCGAATTTATGAGAGGAGGGCTTGGTATTTATAGGGAAAGTGAGGGGACAAGGCATTAATGGCCAAGGGACACCTCACATGTGCTTTTCTCAAACCCATGTGCTCTCCCTTGGCATTTATCATGGAGTTAGGCCACATGGGGCCCCCAAAACAATAATTCATCACCCTTGTCCGGACAACCCTTAAAAAAACTCATGACATCATCATGACACAGTTATGATGTCATTAAACATACCGAAACCCTAAAACTGTATTTTTACTATTCACCGAAAATTCAACTTTCTCAGAATAATCCCAAAATTTCACCTTAACCAAATATCAATGCTCTGATTTCAAAAATGAAATCCATTTTATAAAAATAATTTTCTAAATATTTTTAATTTAATTTTTAAATAAAAACACTATTCATCGAAAATTCATTTTTTTCAGAAAAATCCCCAAAAATTACCATAACATAATATCGATGCTCTGAGTTCAAAAATAAAGTCCTTTTTACAAAAATAATTTTCTAATTTTTTTTAATTAAATTTTTAATTAAAAAACACTATTCACCCGAAAAAAACTAATACTTGAATAATAATTTATGAAACCGTTGTTTAACCATTTTATTGAATCACATTACTTAATCAAGGTGCCTAGATTATTTTAAAACATTCTTTAAGTGAGATTACTAATCCATTTGGTCATATTACTAATCCTAATCATAAAATCACTATTCATAATTTACTATTCATCAAAAATCATGTTGATCTTATTAGACTCTAAATTTCGTACTGAACATAATTGTAGAAGACCATTTTTTTAAAATCATTACACATTTTTAATTATTTAAGATTTACATAAACATTTTTAAAATATCCTTTTTCTAAAATTCATCAAAAATATGCATATTATATTTATCCGGTCATTTGAAAATTCATAAACATCATCATAATAAGAAATCCCAATTTTTATTTAAAACAAGGATTACACAAGGTAGTTACGGTCTCATTACATAGCCCCTTATAATACCAGCATAGGACCTAAGAGTAAGGTGTGCTAGCGTGATAGAATCTTGGGGCGGCTCAGTCAACATTGCCCGAGTAGTAATTTCTATCAGTTTGAACTTCTCGCGAAGGCGATTCCGTTCTAGCTTCACATGATGAAGTTCGGCTTGGATTTGGTCCAGAGCAAATCCCAAAGGTGCTACCTCCTTCCCAAGCTCTGTTAGATGGGCTTCCATCGGTCCAAGACTACTAGGTGAGGCCATCAAATCTTCTTTCTATAATAATTAACCAAGATTACTTATATTTAGAGACAATAATCAAAACATTTTGTTCACAGCGGTCATATTGACCGATGGTCATATAACAGTCAAAACCCACTGGTCTCATTTTCTTTATAATCGTGTTTATCAAATAAAACATTTTTTTGAGTATAAAAATAAAATAAAATAACACATGAAATTAGGAAACAATATTTGTTCAAAATTTCGGGCTGTTACAATCGTCGTCGAAGTCGCAGCCAGCACTAGGGTTCCCGCACACAGCAAGCTCGTTCGGGAGGGTCTGCTCCACGAGCCGAGAGTCTGATACATCAACTGACACAAGGTCCAGAGTTGATGTATCCAAAATTTCCGTATCGTCAACAGGAACTCAACGTCGCAGACGGCGTGTCAATCGGACACCTGGTCTGAGAGTTATTGGCTTTTCCGTCCTAGGGGCCCGGTTGGTTTCTAAGGAAAAACCAACCTGACCGTACTCCATATGCATCCATACCTCGGGCGGAGTATGCCAAAAGATCTGTATCACTTAGAGGAACTCAACGTCGCAGACGGCGCGTCAATCGGACGCCCAAAGCTCAAGATATGAGTGTTTCCGCTCCGAGGGCCTGGTTGGTTTCGTGAACGAACCAACCCGGCTGAACTCAAAGTATTACAAAACCTTGAGTGTGATATACCGAAACGACCGCCTTGTTCCAAGGATCACGTTTCCACTGACGGCGCATCAATAGGAGGCCCGTAGCTCAGGTTACGGGCAAAAGACAGAAAAGGTCCGAAGACGGGGGGGTCCGGGTCCGGACCGACCCGGCCCGACCCCCCTGGGTCGGTCCTAACCGGGTCAACCCGACCCGGGTCCGGGTCCGACCCGGTTTGGCGCGACCCGGCCCGGCCTGGGCGCGACCCGGCCAGGCGGGTCGGCCCGGCTCGGCTCGGCCGAGCCGGCCGAGCGGAGGAACACGCGGGGTGGGCACTGCCCCCGCGGTGTCAAAGTGTCGCGGCCCCGCGTGGGGCCGCGCTGAGTCACCCGGACGCGGCCAGGCCGCCACATCCTTGAACCGCGGTTCTGCGCAGCCGTAGAACCGCCTCGCCATCGGGGCTTCAGCCGCAGCGAGGTTTTTCTCGGCGGCGCGCTGGCGGAAGCTTCCGCGAGCCACCGGAGTTGCTCCGTTGGTCCGTTTTCTTTTCCGTCTGCGCCGAGGTTCATCCCAGGTCCCAACCTTCACTGAAAGGCCCTCAAATCGCCCTTGCGGCACCGTTTTTCATTGCCCGTCAATCTGCACGTCAAAAATGAACGCGCCATCTTTGTGGTTTTTCCGGTGTGGCACGACAGCACCGCGCTCCTTCGCCGCAATTTCCAACTCCCGCGTGGTCTTGCTTGGTTGACGTTTGTCGTTTCGCACACCAAGAATGAAAGGGGTGGTGGGTTCGGACTTGTTTGTTGGTCCGCACCTACCGCATTAGCGGTTTGAAACAAAACCATAATTTCCAGCAATTGATAAACCCTGACCCGCAAAAATAAACCACGGACCAACTTGTTAATTTAGTTGGTCCGTGTTCATGCCTTGGAGGAAAGCAACATATAGTATTAACATTTTCAAACAACACCTACCTCGTCAAGTTTTCGCACGCGTGTTTTTCACGGAATTGATCGTCGTGGAAAGAGAGGGTCTTCACGTCACGGAAGGGCGTTGCGTCGCCGCGGTACTCGGCGTTGCATCGACGAACTCTGAGGATCAAAACAAACAGATTTAATTATATTGATTAAATCCATGTGTTGTTAAAATCCACAAAGAAGATTAGAATGAAACCCGAAATATCCTACCTCAAGCAGTTGATGATCAGAGATTTTTTGCGGGGAAGAACATCTCAGAAGAAGCGTCGTCAATCTCCGAGGGTGTCGGCGTTCTTTGCGTTCTTCACGTTCTTCGTGGAGGGAAAAGAAGGCACAGAACTCTGTCGAAACCTCTCAACGAACAATCTCAACAAGCCATTCGTTGGTCTTATTTTATTATTACGCCAACAGTTTGTAAACAGGTTAAGAAACGATTAAATTAATTTATAGAATTAAGTTTAACGAAGTTAACCGCCCAATTGAAAGGTGCGTTAAGAATTTAAGAAAACGTGTCTGTTGACTTTCAAAAAAACGGGTTTCTGCGGGTGCGTTACTTAGGGGAAAAGAAACGGTGGGGCTCGTGCGGCCCCCACATCACAAATATCCTACCAAGAGGGTAGGATATTTTTGGATAGCACCCTATCCGCATCAACCCAGCTTAAACAACTTGAAGTGTTCTTTAAGCGGCTTTAAGTGAAATAAAAATAAAATTGTCGCACAACTTTATTTTATTTCTTAACTTAAACCCCAAAAATTAAAAACCACAATCGAGCAAACGCAACTCCGGAAGAGTAGTTTCTAAGCATATACCAGCACTGTTATTCCATCGGTGCCCTCGGAATTCGATTCCGAGCACCTGTTCAAAAGTTAGAAAAACTCACTCGTTCGTTCACTGAACGTACCTGAGCCAAACTTCGGAAAATGATTCCGGGCACAACGGGCCTCGGAATGAGGTGTCGTCAGAAGCTGCATTCTCGTAAAATTCCAAAGAAAGTTAAGAAAAAAATTTCCTTGAAATTTACGAATCTTTACATTACTCTCACCATAGGGCTTTACGTCCCCATAAAGCTTCACCACAAACTTAGGGATACAAAGGCGGTACTGAGCACGCATCTGAGCCTCCTGCTCCCAATTGCTCTCTTGGAGGTTCCCGAGCTTCCATATGAAGCGTACTAGAGGAATCGATCGTCCACGTAGGACCTTCTCCTTTCGATCCTCGATCTCCTCTGGGACCTTTGCAAAATTCGCCCCATCATCAAAGACCAGTTCCCCATGGTCAAAGATTTGTGTTGGGTCGTCCACGTCTGTCCTCTGCTGAGATACGTAGAAGACGTCGTGCACCCGGCGCAACTGTGGTGGTAGAGCCAGGTGATAAGCCACCTTGCCAATCCTGCTGAGGACCTGGATGGGTCCGATGAAGCGTGGAGACAACTCGCCGCTTCGGCCAAACCTCTGTAATCCACGTCGAGGTGAGACCTGCATGAAGACGTGGTCACCATCCTCGAACTCAAGTGGCCTCCGCCTCCTGTCATCACATGACTTCTGTCAGATCTGAGCTATACTCATCCGCTCCTGGATGACCTGGACCATCTCCGATCCCACAGGAACTGCTAAGATTTCTTCTTTGTTGATATGAGAAATCTAGTCTCATCCCCTGGATGAAACAATTCCTTTGCCTAATACAGTCAATCCGGACATTAATGTTACTAATCCATACCAAAGATGACGTCATAAGGCCTCGACGCTACTACCAAGAGATCCAACCGTTACTCTCGCCTCCAAGGGTTGAGTCACACTATCGGCATCAGTGTGTGGTAACTGGGTCTCATCCAATAGATGTCTCACAAGTGAGGGTCAAGTCAACAGTCTAAACTGGAACCTCTTAGTAACAACACAAAAAAGGACAGGAATGAAAACATCACAAAGGTAAGCGTATTTTACTATTGCAGCTCATAATACAAAGACACTACACAACAACAACAAGGAACTAGAAGTACAAAGGACATATCAACTAGTTCCGCTCATGTCCATCTGCTCCCAGAGCTCCATGATCGAAGGCCTCAGCTGCCTGAAGCTGAGCTCTCGCATGTCCACCGACTCCCTGCGGTCGGGGTGGACCTCCTGGTGGTGGTGGTGGAAACACCTCGAAGTGTCTCCCACCATCTGATACCCGGCCAGCTCCTCTTCCTCGTCCACCTGCACCCTGCGGACCACCGTGGCCGAACCTCTGTTTGGGAGGTCCCTCTACCACCTGCTGCTCATCTGTAAGACGAGTCGGGCAATCTCGAGCCATGTGACCTCGCCCGCTGCCTGCATAGCAATGCTTGCCCCTCATGTAGTTGGCTCTCCTTCGGGTGCCCCGCACAACCGAATCTTCATCCTGAGACTGCCCAATAGATGTTCAGGCCCGTTTGGACCTCTCCGTCACCTGTCTACTTCCATCTGCAGAAGACCCTGCTACGGGCCGTCCTGCGGAGGGTCCTGTCACTGGAGCCTGCTCGGCGAGAAAACTCTCCACTAGAAGGTCTCTCTCCAACACTTCTGCATGTGTCGGAATGTTGAGGGAGATCATCGAAGCCCTGATCTCGTGCCTCAGTCCCTGCTCGATGGTCCGGGCCTGGAAGAACGGGTCCCGTACCATATCTGTGGAGTAGCGCGAGAGATCAATAAATCTCGTCGAGTACTGGGCCACTATCATGCTGCCCTACCGTAGCTATAGCAGCTCTTGGATGCGCACCGCACGGAGGGTGGCTGGGACGAACTCGGAGCGGAAGATGCTCTCAAAGTCCGTCCAGAGGAGAGATGTCTCGTCATGCACCTGGAGCATCAAGCTCCACCATCTGCATGCTTCCGCGTGCAGGAGGCTTGCTGCGAGGATCACCATGAGGTCTGCTGGTGTCCTCACTATACTGAAAGATCGTACGACCGCCTCCAGCCAGTCCTCGGCTACCTGGGTGTTCGTCTCCCCACGAAACCTGGGTGGTCGCTGGCGCTGGAACTCGTGCAGAGCTCTGAGGCGACGTGCATCGTCAGCGGTCCTGGCGGGGAGCATCGGTGGCTCGGCGGGTAAAGGTACCGCTGGTGCCTCTGCTGACAAGGAGCCCTGCACCGAGGCCTCGTCGCTCGTTGGGCTATCATCACGCTCCACTCTCGGAACCCTAGCTGGCTGCCATTATGGGGCCATCCTGAAAGAAATAGGTGCGCCACGGTTAGAACTATATACCTGGTGAGATGACACAAGTAATCACAAAGAAAACTTGAACACACATGCAATCAATGTTTTTGAGCATTAAGTTGGAATTCAGAAGTCAGGGTCCTGGTGTACGGATATGTCGGCCGCCGCACCAACACTGGACTCCCTAGACTGATAACCACACCCAATACGCTAAACACTATTACTTCACATAGAAGAAATATCAGAGTCTGTGGTAGAACCGAACTCCTCTGATACCAATTTTTCATGACCCGTCCTCGGGGCCCATGTCGTTACTACCCCAAGCCCGGCTTCCATAGGCCAGGGGATGGCGACTAGCACCAAGGCGTAAATCCTGATAAACAGGGAAGGAATTGCCTTTGTAATGTAGACAGCCAACACAAAGTAAGCAAGCGGAAAGATTAATCACTAAGTATAAACTGTAACAAGTTGTGCTAAAAGTGAAAAGGGGCCGGAAATACAAGCCCAACTGTAAAGTACAACTGAAAGGGGAAAACAGCAACTGAAAAGAAAAGCCACAGTGTTGAGCCGTCCTCTGGAAGTCCCACCTGAAGGGCGAGCACAGATATCCTCCACAGCTCCTCGGTCCAGCCGTCCGCTTTGAGTACGTCCCGCCCAGTGGTCCACCTCCAGCTACCGTCCTGCTCCGCAAGCCTCCACCACGATTCTGTTGCGCTGTCCGTCGTCTGCAACCAACACAACGAAGTGCAGGCATAGCCCGTGCAGGGGTGAGCATAAGCTACTCAGTAAGGACCCCAAGACCCCCGAAGGTCTCCTGAAATCCACAAAGGATAAACCACAAGGAAAGATACAATCAAGAAATAACAACCGACACTACTTAGGTATATGCCCGTACATATACCTAAGCCATCAATTCCCGTTCGGCTCCAACATCCGAGCCCAAGAACAACCCAGTCCACACAGGAAAGAAAAATGTATACTCACACAGAAAAGCACAACACAATCCACGAAGGAGAGAAAAAGTAATCCACATAGGAAATTAAATAGTAGATCCACACAGGATAGTTCAACACAATCACAAAGTAGAGTAAATAGTAAATCCACACAGGATAGTTCAACACAATCCACAAAGGAGAGTAAACAGTAAATCCAGATAGGATAGTTCAACACAATCCACAAAGGAGAGTAACACAGGATTCAGCTCACACATATATACTTTGTCGAAAAGGGTAAGGGATGATCAGATATAGATACTGAATCATCTAAGTTGGGACCCACTGAGGATACAAGACCAGCTGTCTTCATTGATTCATCTATGCTGGGACCCACATAGGATACAAGACCGGCACTGAATCATCTGAGCTGGGACCCACACAGGATACAAGACCAGCACAGCTGGGACCCACATAGGATACAAGACCAGCACTCTTCATTGATTCATCTATGCTGGGACCCACATAGGATACAAGACCAGCACTCTTAATTGATTCATCTATGCTGGGACCCACATAGGATACAAGACCAGCACTAAATCATCTAAGCTGAGACCCACATAGGATACAAGACTTGCACAGCTGGGACCCACATAGGATACAAGACCAGCACTCTTCATTGATTCATCTATGCTGGGACCCACATAGGATACAAGACCAGAACAGTTGGGACCCACATAGGATACAAGACCGGCACTCTTCATCGTCGCAGTCCACTGAGGATCTTTGCACAGTCGTCGTCGTCGAAGTTGTAGCCAGCACTAGGGTTTCCGCACACAGCAAGCTCGTTCGGGAGGGTCTGCTCCACGAGCCGAGAGGCTGATACATCAACTGACACAAGGGCCAGAGTTGATTTGTCCAAAAGTTCTATATCCAAAAGTACTGTATCGTCAACAAGAACTCAACGTCGCAGACGGCGCGTCAATCGGACGCCCGGTCTGAGAGTTATTGGCTTTTCCGTCCCAGGGGCCCGGTTGGTTTCTAAGGCCAAACCAACCCAACCGTACTCCACTTGCGTCCAAACCTCGGGCGGAGTATTTCAAAAGATTCGTCTCACTTAGAGGAACTCAACGTCGTAGACGGCGCGTCAATCGGACGCCCGAAGCTCAAGATATGAGCATTTCGGCTTCGAGGGCCTGGTTGGTTTCGTGAACGAACCAACCCAGCCGAACTCAAAGTATTCCAAAACCTTGAGTGCAATATACTGAAACGACCGTCTCGTTCCAGGGATCGTGTTTCCACTGACGGCGCGTCAATAGGAGGCCCATAGCTCAAGTTACGGGCAAAAGAATGAAAAAGTCCGAAGACGGGGGGGTCTGGGTCCGGACCGACTGGCCCAACCCCCCCTGGGTCGGTCCGAACCGGGTCGACCCGACCGAGGTCTGGGTCCGACCCGGTTTGGCGCGACCCAGCCTGGCCAGGCTGGTCGGCCCGGCTCGGCTCGGCCGAGCCGGCCGCGCGGAGGAACCTGCGGGGTGGGCGCTGCCCCGCGTGGGGCCGCGCTGAGTCACCTGGACGCGGCCTGGCCGCCGCGTCCCGGAACTGTTGTTCCGCACGGCCGCAAAACCGACTCTCCACCGTGGCTTCAACCACGACGAGGTTTTTCCCGGCAGCGCGCTGGGCACCGCCGCCGTGCCGGCGCTGCGTGCCGACGGAAGCTTCCGCGGGCCCCCGGAGTTGCTCCGGTGGTCCGTTTTCATTTCCGTCTGCACCGAGGTTCATCTAGGGTCCCGACCTTCACTACAAGGCCCTCAAATCTCCCTTGCGGCCTCGTTTATCATTGCCCATCAATCCGCATGACAAAAACGAACGCGTCGTCTTTGTGGTTTTTCCGGCGTGGCGCGACGGCACCGCGCTCCTTCGCCGCGATTTTCCAACTCCCGTGCGGTCTTGCTTGGTCGACATTCGCCGTTTCACACACCAACAATGAAATGGGCGGTGGGTTCGGACTTGTTCGTTGGTCCGCACCCACCGCGTTAGAGGTTTGAAACAAAACCATAATTTCCAACAATTGATAAACCCTGGCCCGCAAAAATAAACCGCTGGCCAACTTGTTAGTTTAGTTGGTCCGTGTTCATGCCATGGAGGAAAGCAACATGGAGTATTAACATTTCGAAACAAACCCTAATTCGTCATGTTGTCTCACGCGCATTCTTCACAGAATTGATCATCACGGAAAGAGAGGGTCGTCACGTCACGGAAGAGCGTTGTGTCGTCGCGGTACTCGGCGTCGCGTCGACGAACTCCGAGGATCAAAACAAACAGATTTAATTATATTGATTAAATCCATGTGTTGTTAAAATACACAAAGAATATTAGAAAGAAACCCTAAATCTCCTACCTCAATAAGTTGATGATCGGAGATTTGTTGCGGGGAAGAACGTCTCAGAAGAAGCGTCGTCAATCTCTGAGGGTGTCGGCGTTCTTCGCGTTCTTCGCGTTCTTCGTGGAGGGAAAAGAAGGCACAGAATTCTGTCAGAACCTCTCAACGAACAATCTCAACAAGCCATTCATTGGTCTCATTTTATTATTACGCCAACGGTTTGTAAACAGGTTAAGAAACGATTAAATTAATTTATAGAATTAATTTTAACGAAGTTAACCTCCCAATTAAAAGGTGCGTTGAGACTTTAAGAAAACGCGTCAGTTGACTTTCATAAAAATGGGTTTTTGCGGGTGCGTTACTTAGGGGAAAAGAAACGGTGGGGCTCGTGCGGGACCCACCTCACAAATATCCTACCATGAGGGTAGGATATTTTTTGATAGTACCCTATCCACATCAACTAAAATTAAACAGCTTGAAGTGGTCTTTAAGCGGCTTTAAGTGAAATAAAAATAAAATTGTCGCACAACATTATTTTATTTTTTAACTTAATACCCAAAAATTAAAAACCACAACCGAGCAAACGCAACTCCGGAAGAAGCGTTTATAAGAAAATACCAGCGCTGTGATTCCATCTGTTCCCTCGGAATTCGATTTCGAGGACCGGTTCAATAGTTAGAAAAACCCACTCGTTCGTTCACTGAACGTACCCGAGCCAAACTTTGGAAAATTATTTCGGGCACATAGAGCCTCAGAATCAGGGGCCGTCAGAAGCTGCGTTCATGTAAAATTCCAAAGAAAATTAAGAAATAAAATTCTATGAAATTTACGGGTCATTACATTCTTATTGAGAACAATTTCTGTGATGATTTTATTTTCACATTACTTAATGAGCATGGAAAGTCTAAGGGTCATCTCAATGCTCAAAAATACTTACAAGTAATGAACATAAACCATGATATCTAGCTATATGAGAATGAAAAGTATACTCCAACCTTTTTTTCAATGAAAAATAGGTATTAAGATACATTCCTTTTAATTTTAATGAATGTGAAGGTATCTGATAGGTATTCGAGTAACATCTCAAGGTGTGTTGACTTGAAGAATCATATGTTACATGGATTGAAAAGTCACGATTCATATATTTTGTTACAAAAATTACTACCATTGACATTGCATACATTATTACCTAAAAAAGTTACTATTGTTGTACTCCAATTCTTCACATTTTTCAAGAAATTATGTGAGAAAGCCTTGCATCCATTTCAGCTTGAAAACCTATAGGAGTGGTTTGTATTGACCCTTTGTGAAATGTAGATGATCTTTCCTCCATCGTTTTCTTACTTTCATGATTCATTTAACAGTGCATTTGGTTGAGGAAGCTAAATTAGGAGGTCTCGTTCATTATCGATAGATGTATCCAATTGAGAGGTATATTATTTATATGTTTTTCATTTAAGTAAAAAAAAATTGGCATTTAAATAAATGCATAATATTATTATTTTATTTCATAGATATATTGGTTATTTGAAAGCATATGTGAGAAATAACGCTCAACCATAAGGCTCTATTGCTGAAGGTTATTTGGATGAAGAGTGTCTTACCTTTTTTCCCAGATATTTGGATGATATTGAGACAAGATTTAATAAATTTGGATGTGTTGACAACACATCAAATAAATCTCAAATGCATCAGAAATCAAAAATATTTCAGGTTATTGGCAGATCAGTTGGGTGGACCTCAAATGTGATACTGACAGAATTGAAATTATTACAGGCACATAGATATGTGCTGCTGAATAGTGAAATTATAGATCCATTTATTGAAGAGTTGAGGATACAAACAAAGAGATGAATGAGAGTCTGAACATGAAATGAGAAATATATAATGAAAGATGTGAATAAAGAGCTTGTTGAATGGTTTGCACGACGTGTATGTTCATAAATATTGAAAAAAATATGAATATTAGTTTGACACATACATTTTGTAAATCTATTAAATTATATTTATTTTTTTAGATCATGAATATTGATACTCGATAAGACTAGTCAGATGATTTGAAGTGTCTTGCTAGAGGTCCTATAAAACAAGTTATAAAGTTCGACGCTTATAATGTGAATGTATTTATATTTCGTACAGTCGATCGAGAAGTGGGTTTGAAAACACATAATAGTGGTATATTTACATTTTTTGAAGTGGGATACTATCGAAAGCTATATGATATTGTTGAATTAAACTACCACAGATATTTTTCTGTTGTTTTATTCGAATTCAGATGGGATGATATTATCATAGGTGTTAAGAGAGATTCCTTGCAATTTAATTCTGTGAAATTCTATCACTTGATGGATGTTGGTGATCGTGAACTACATGATCCATATATCGTATAATCGCATGACAAAATTGTATATTATGTGAATGATTTTATGGATGAAGGGTGGAGTGTAGTTTTTCAGGTAATACGAAGAGATTTGTATGATATGGGTGATGGAGTGGAATATTTGACCTCTGAAATTTAATTTCATCAAAAACAGGAAGTAGAATTATTTTTCCATCATTATATTGAAAATATTAGTCTAGCAAGGATAAATGAAGTGGATGAAGTAATGGAGTAGAAAACCGACATGATTTAAGGGGAAAATGATTATATGAACAATTATTTATTCATTCAGCAACCACATGATTCATTTCTGCAGTAAATCATTATCATTGTTATATATATATTGTCTGTTAGTAAAAGGCATCTATTATCATTTTTAATTCTTTTCAGCATATTTTTTTTTGAAATATATATTCTGCACCATATTTTATTTGATTAAATGATAGGAATGCCAAGGAAAAAGCGTTACACTATTTCATCATGTTCTATGACAAATGACGATCCATCTGGCTCCCTCCCCACGACATCTGAGGCACCAGCTGCATATACCCCTACACCATCTCCCCCTACACTATCTCTCACAACATTTGTGGGTGTCCCATTTGAGGCTGAGTCGTCGACCCCCCCTTCAGAAGCCTCAGCATTGGATCAAAGACACACCCCTTCTAGTTCATCACGGACATACTGGAGTGTCACTGTCATAGGTACAAATTTTAATTAAATAAATTTATTGCATTTTTTTATACTAATTTTTTGCTCATTGAATATGTCAAAAATGAAACCGTGATGAAAAACATAAAATTTTCATATGTTTGGAATATTAATGGCGAGAAGATAGTCGTTTGATTTGATTCTTATGGGGTCCCTACGAATGACGTCGCGGGGTTACTTGGCTAGATTCTAGGCCAGCTAGCAGCGGAGCCTATTTCCCTTCCTATTTCTTATAGTGATTGGAGACATATGCCTCCAAGTTGGAAAAATGAATTTTTTTGATTCCCAAATAAAGGTAATTTTATTAAATTATTGTTTAATTGAATTTCATGTTACTAATACGTTCAAAATGAATTTCTGTATACAGATGTTCTTCCACATTACAGTTGCTGAGGTGATATAACAGAAGTGGACATTGAAAAATCATGGTATGAAATGGAAAGATTTCAAATAGAGATTGTGGTGTGATGTCAATGATACTTCATTGACCATGCAACAAATGTATGAGAAGGTACCCAGTAGGGTACCGAAAGAATAGTGGAAATTTTTGGTTGATAGACATCGAGATGAGAAGAAGATGGTATTGAAATATATATTATTATATTATCCTAATTTTACATTTATACATGTATATGAAGATGAGATGACATTGAATACATTACTATTAAATTTTATTTTATTTATTTTAGGATCTCTCAAGACAGAATGCATCAAACTGGGCTAAGAAAGTCATCCCTCAAACCGCGGGCTCAAAAAGCTTTTCTAGAAGATGAACAACATTGGTAATATTTTAATTATTTTAAATATTTATAAGAAATTATTATCTCTTTAATATATTTAATTATTGATTTATCTTTTCTTAATGCATTCACAGAGTTTAGGGCACGAAGCATGTCGAACTGAACTGTGGTTGGATGTTCACAAAAAATCAGATGGATGTTTTGTTAATGAGCTTGCCAATGAAGTTGGGGTATGAAGTAAATTTTTTATTATAATAAATTATTATCAATTTTTAATGTGTTAATATATATTGATATTTGATTTATAGGTAAAAATTAATGAACTATGGGATGCTAATCCTAGGCAGTCCTCCTCAGTCTCTTAGGACAACACAGTTGCTAAAGTCCTTGTGAAGGAGCATCCTGGTAAGTGCACGGGATGGGTTTCAGACCCGTACCATCTAAGGAATATGGCATGCCACCAGGTATTCCAGCTGCATCTACTCTAGGTTATAGTCAGTCCATACCAGAATATTCATAGAGGGAGATTACTTCTCTACGAACCACAATTCACGATCAGGGGGCTCATTTATCCGCTTTGCAGCAAGTGATGACTTCTATACATCAGCAGATGAGAATATATGCCCCCCAGTGGTAGTGCATCGACTAGTGGTCAGCAGGTAAGTCACAAAAAATCAAAATCATTTAGTTTTCAAAATTTCATTGGTTTTATGTTTTAATATAAATATGCAATAGTAATTAATTTTCAATATAATGTTCTTACAGGTGATAGCAGAAAGTGGATATGGAGGTGGAGAGGGTGATGATGCATCATCAGACCATGAGTAGAGTTGTATTGTTGATATTTTGAAAAAATATTGGAACAATTGGTTTGTATATGTACCATGTGTGGTATATTTTTTCCACCATACATTTTCAGGTCCAAACATTTTCTTGATTTCTCATGTTTCCTTTTATGGATTTTATTGATTTTGGATGTTTCCTTTTATGTCTTTATTTCCATTCTTTGGTATAAATCATTCCAGTTAGGCCTGTGTTTGAATTGGTAGTCGAGATTTTGGATGAATAGGAGTTAAACCCATTGTTGATGTGTTGAATAAATTCTCAATGCTTAATATTATAATATGTAATTATTCAATATCATCATCTAAAAAGGTAAACCCTTTTGGTATTGGTATCATATGACGTTGTGAATCACAAAAACATGTGGATTGATAACTCTTTATTAGGATCTATTATCTATGAAACCAATAGAAAATGATTTTCATTTTCCATAACACAAACATAATATTGTTTTCTATTTGAGCCTAATATGATTCATATTATATAAATCATTATTTCCTAATATTATTCATGAATATATAAAAAATTAATTTGTGTTCCATGAATAAAACCATAGAAAAAAATAATATCTCACAGCTAGTGTAGCACCCAAGGTGAAATAACATCCGACTATAACATCAATCAACAAGAACAAAAACCCCACCCCAAGAACCTGGGTTTTCCCCCATATACGGGTTAGATAATCCCACAAAAAAAACACATTACCAAGGACTGAAACACCTTAATTTCATACAAAACATTCAAAAAAATTATTCAATAGAAAATAAAATGGCTTTGATACAACATTGTAACACCATTACCTATGTTCCACTAAACTAGTTCCCCAATCCAATGTTCCACAAGACCATAGGAAGGCCTCCTCATATACAAGAGGCTTCCTACTGGTATTGAGGGTCCAATGTGGTATGTGGGGATAATATACCATCTTTACCAGTGTAAAAAAATAGTATAAATAAATTTAAATAATAAACATGTATGTTTTATGAATAATCATGCATGATGTATTTAATTCCAAAAATTGGGTAAATCACCGCAACAAATATAGTAAACATGTCAGTTAATACAAGTGTCATGGGTTAAGGAAGAAACAAAATAAAAAACCCCATAAAAATCCTAAAATGGGTCTCTATGTCCATCCAGTTCCTTCATACATTCCCCATACCATATCCCAAACCAACCATCTATCAAAAGTATTTTTCCATTATACTTCTTAACAACCATGAGATCTACTCAGGTATCAATGGAATCCTAAAAAGGGTGTGAGTATAGGTTAATAGGACACCACCAATAGTGTATAAACAAATAAATATTATAATAACAATAATATTATATACATAAGTACACTTAAATAATGAACAAGGAAGAAAAGGTAAAAATTTTCCATAATTAAATATCAAGCATTTAACCCAGTATATCCTTCTGTTTTATAATGACATCAAATCCCACAAAATCTTCTTCAGCCATGTCAAAATTATATTCCATTAATATAAATGGGTTTTACATTTTCATTAACAACAATGGTAATTCGAAATTAATTTCAATTTAATATACTATGGTGCACTAATCAGTTCACTCATATCATACACATAGGCTTTAGTGCCTGGAAAGCCATGTCAATGCACTATACAAATATAGAAAACTCCATATACATCATATCAATTCCATTATGTCAAATTTCATATCTAGACATCCCACATCAAAGATAAGAAATTCCGTGTAAAACAATTCTTACCCATGGGTGGGATATACTGTGTCCCTCATCATTATATAATCCATCAATACACATTCCACAAGGTCAAACACAGTTTACCTTTTTAACAAATTACAGTATCAATGGTGATCCTATTTCATTTCAAAAATATTCACATAGTTTATCACTTTCACTACACTTAACATAATTCCATAATTATTATATTTTACTATTCATTCATAAAAAAACCATTGTATGTATTTTTAATTCCATCTTATAACATGGATATTCCCATATTTTCCATTCATTTTTTATCCCCTTAGTTATCTCAAAACCCATTTAACCATAAAGGTTTTGATAAAAACCCACTTATTCCTATTTGATATCCTTGAAAGGTCCAACACACCATTGAGTTGATGTTGTTCTATCAAATTGTGTCTGGTTTGATTTTTTATTCAAGGAAATGGTGTAGTTGAAGAAGCAATTTTTTTTCTAGTCAACTTTTCACGACAGTTTTAACCACCACGAATAGTATACAGGTAAAACTATAGCGGTGGTTAAAACTGTCGTTAAACATGAAATACATTCATTTAGCGGTGGTTTTAACCGCCACTATAGATCCGCATCCCCCACCCACATTCTACGGTTGTTATCAGGACTTTAGCGGTGGTTTTTTCGAAACCGGGATTTTATTTTATTAGCGGTGGGTATTACGGCCGCTAATAAAATAAAATCTGTGTTCATAAAAACCGCCGCTAAACTGCAGAGAAGCGCCGTGAAATGTAGCAGCTACAATGGTTTTTTTAAACAACCTATAAATGGAAAAATTGTCCGCTAATAGTTTTCTGACTCCAAATTTAGCAGTGGTTTCTATAAACTGCCACTAAACACAAACAAACTACCGCTACTTGGTGAATTTCTTATAGTGATATCCCTTTGTATGATATTGATTAAATAGAGATCATATTCTCCTATAGATTCATCATGGGTGTTATAATGGTTCCGAGTCCATCCATGAAATCAATATTCATATATGTCTCCTAAATATATAATGTTCTCCCATGTATATACAATGATATAAAAATCATTTTTCGACAAAAAAGGAGTCATCTACTATATCATATACCATTGGGTTTCACATTATTTTTTGTTCTTATTCAATTAATTTCTTTTGGTATGGAAGTAAAAATCTTCTTAATCTTCTTCCTTTATCTATCTTTGATAATAGATTTATATATTTTAAAGACAAATTATTTATACTCTAAAATTTTCTCAACATATAAATTATTATATATAATGAAAAATAAAACCACCCATCAATATAGGAATTTGAAAAATCTAATATACGCAAATTAGTGTCCTTAAATTATAAAACATTATTTCTCAATGTGTTCAAAATAGTATTATTTTTTAAATCATGGTATCTATCTGAATGGACATTGAAAGAACTCATGGTCCAACCACTTGAATTTTTGAACATTTAACGTAATTTATAGAAAAACAAAACCAACATCCTCTTTTTTAACAGTGCAATTACTTTCTCATGATAGGGAATATTTTCCTTCATCATATAAATTAAAAAATCTCCCCTAATAAAATTTATGATCAAAATTATGAACATAATCTCATTACAATTTTATTTAGATGAGTTATTTATTCCATAACATGTCATATATTACAACATTATGCAAACACTCAATTTTATCTATGTATGGGAACACTCATTTTTCACCATAAGACTTATGTAGTATAATTATTATATTTTGTATTTACCAAATTTTCTGTCAGTTTTTGATTCATTGTAAGTGTTGAATTTTCTATAGATTCCAAATAAATCCATTCAATATTCACATATTTATAATTTAACTGATATTTGATAACAAATATTATTATTTTTGAGTCCCCAATGAATGTCTCATGAAATGACCCTTAACCATTTTTTTAACACTGCAAATGTATTATGAAATCTCTAGAAAGAATTAATAAATATTTAATGTCTTAAAATTTATTATAATTTCCTTATGATATCATTTATTTTGTAATGTTTAATTCAAATAATGACTATTATGGGTTTTACGATTTCTTATACTCCTATAAACATGTATTATGAAATTAGAACATGTAGTACATGTTGTAACACCCCGACCCCAGTTACCTAGAGTCGTTGCATTATTACATAACATTGGCATGATCACAAGAAAGATCAAATCTCGAAAGACCGATTGGTTTAGTAGCCTTGGAAACACTATATATATTCCTGAAGATTTACATTACATCATAAGAATGAAAACAAAAACAACATAGTGTCCATATTCCACACTCTTATCCCCTCATACTATCCCTACAGGTCATTCATAATTTACTTCTTCACGTCCTAGGAAAAATAAAACATAGAAAAGGGGTGAGCTCAAATGCCCAGTAAGGATAACAATATAGCGTAAACTTTCGTAAATAAGAATAAACAATTAAGGAAATGTATAACTAAAACAAAAGCCTTTTAAACTTGAACTTAAACATAGTATGGAAAAAATAAAATGAAATAATTTCATTTACTTATTCACATGGATATTCTACTAATCGAATAATCACATGCAATATCAATAACCGCTTTCATAATGATGGAATGCATAATGCCAGACTATCATAACCACATAGCCAAGGCCTCGTGCCAAGACTACAAATAAGATTTTTCCAAGGCCTTGTGCCATGACACTAGTTTGTCTCATGATTCCTACCGATGCATCGAGGAGCTATAGCGGGCTCCACCCGTCACATATTAAGGCCAATTCATTCCCATATGAAAAGGTTTAAACATAACATAAATATTCGTATTAAAACTAGCATACGAAATTTAAATACATTCACCATAAACTATGAATGGTATAAAAATAGCACATCCACAGTCAAACATATCACAAAACCTTCAATGCAATATATAAGTTTTGTATCATAATCAATCAACTTCAAATAAGCGTAAAATCCATCAAAGGATGTTGACATATATGAAATCAAAACTCTTTTTAGAGAAATATCTCTTTCTATTTTTAAATCATTTAAGAGTCATATATTTATAAAATAAAACATTTTCTTTGAAAATATTTTTATATGCTTGTAAGGGAAGCTTCGAGTATTTTATAACGGCGGAAAATAACCGCACCCGTTGTATAAGTTAAAAAAAACATTCTTACCTTAATTCTGTCAAAAAGGTTAAAAAGCACCTTGTTTGGAAAACAATGGAAAGATTACTTTATAAAACTCTTATAAAAAGTCAAAAAAGGGTATAAATGACTTTATCCCATATTCATTTAAATAGTAAAAATGTTTTGAAATAAATTTTTAAGAAACATGGATTTGGATGATAAAGAGATCCCAGTAGATTATTACGTATAAACAACCTCGGATAATGAAGAGATTGTGAAATAACCCTTAACATGTATTTTTCCTTGGTTGGAGTAGGTTAACCTCATGTATAATGGTGAAATAATTGTTATGAAATTATACAAGAATCATATATATTAATATGATATCATATATGATCTTTTACCATTGCTTTGTTAATAATATCTTAGTATTATCGTCGTTTCGGGTGTTAACTTACTCGTTTTCTTTTATATGTTTTGTTACGTAAGCCATGTTTGTTATGGATAGGTTGTATCTTATTCATATACAGAATGATATCAAGTCCCTATACTTTATTTTTAAATCGTCAAATGATAATTATACTTGAATGGATACGATGGAGAATGAATCTCATCGCGTTCGTATAGACAGTAGTCCGTACGTACGCACGAGGGATAATATCATTCTTTTGATATTAAAATAATATATAAGTGGATATTATATCATATATACATAATCATTATAATGTTATGTTTACTATTTACATGAGTTACACATAATTATTATACCCATCCAAATAATAATATATTGAATAACAATTACACCACGACGTGGAGACGGTAAGACGTACATACGCACGTATGGTGAAATGTTTTTCAAAGGGTGGATAGAATACTGAATATGGATGTACCATATTTATAATAACATCAAATTATATATAAGATACTGGATTTATTATTTTATATTGGTAATAACAAAGAAATAAGAAGTGTAAGAAGAAATGAATTTGAAAAAGGGTGGTGAAAACATTACCTCTTCTTCGGGTTCTTCCTTTTTATTTGATCAAAAGGGCTCGTTAGGTTGGCTTTATGATCAAACTAAGGGCTCTATGTTGTATTGAGGGAAGTTTATAGAGTATTTGGGCAGATTTTGGCCGAACAAAAAGGTTTTCAAGGTGTGAAGTAATGAGAAGGGGGAGTTCCCTTTTATAAGAGGGGTGAGGGGCACATTAGGAAAAGCTAGAAATATTAATTTATAATAAATTCATATTTGGCTTCTAATGGCTCAAAAGTTTATTATTCAAAGGTTAAGGTGTGGATATGTCTAAAAACATTAAATCAATAGAATTTAGACAGGTTTGGGTTACTATATTAAACTTATCTTTTAGTTTTAACTCTTAGTTAATTAGTTTGACATTTACCATGTCACTTCATATTTTTATATTATATAGTTAATAAACTTACTATATACATCCAAGATACCCCCAAGTGGTCCATTAATTATAAACCTATCATGATATAAGTCTCGTGGCTGAAACTTAGATTTTTAGGAATTTAATATCAATTAATAATATAATATTTGTTTTAAACACTCTTTTATGTCAATTTTGACACTATTTAATAGTTGATTTTGTTGAAACTTATAACTGAATTATTAATTCTAAAAAAGTAAATTAAATCAATACTAATATGTCATATTATCCTAGAAAATTAGTTTCATTCATTAAAATGCTCATATAATATTTATTTTGTTATTTAGAATATCAATTAGTTTAATTTTTCACTATTATGGTAATTACTGCATCATCATTGTGTCATAAATAAATTGACTTATTTAATGTCTAAAAATTATATATAAAATATAATTACGTAGGAAATAGGTTTATATTTCTAATGAATATTTACAATCTAAAATCCAAAATATATAACCATATGTAAAAATTGTTTTTCTAAAAGATATATGCTTGTGTAATTTTTGTATTCATTTTAACTTAATTAAAATAAAGTGTACCTATCACTTACAAGTGGCACCATGTGGTCCCCAAATTGACCCACAGATGCCCATGGTCGAACCTTTATAAACCAATAAGGTTAGCACATGTTTTAGGTTAATTTTGTTATTATTATAATATTATTTTTAACCCTTATTTACCGAATTTACCCTTTAACCGTGGTAAATAAAATATTTACCGAAGTA
The DNA here is from genome assembly GCA_963277665.1 of Viscum album. Classification (NCBI taxonomy): domain Eukaryota; kingdom Viridiplantae; phylum Streptophyta; class Magnoliopsida; order Santalales; family Viscaceae; genus Viscum; species Viscum album. Next base: position 1,354,387,626 of record OY728150.1, on the reverse strand, counting down.
ATTATTCAAAATGTCTAAAAATAAAAGTTACCTATTTACACAATTTGAAAATCATTATTACAATTATGGAATCCTATTTTCCAAATTCAAAACACATAAGTGGCAGAAATTAATTTAAAATGAATTCCCACTGTAAAAAAAAGCGTGTTTTTAAGATATAATAACTATCAAAAGATTGATACTTGTTTATGTTCGGTTTAATTGTGAAATTATTTCCAATGACCAACATTATATTAAATGGTAAAAATATATTCTAAATATACTTTAAACCACTCAAATTCATAATTTATCACTATTAATTATTTTGATTAAAAAAGTTGTTTTTAATTAAAATTTAGTAATTTTCATTATTCATCAAAATATGAAAGTTATCCTAAAAGTACCAAAATTTCACCTTAGGCTAAATTCGATACTCCAAATCCAAAAATGAAGTCCATTTTGGGAGATAAAATTTCTAAAATTTTAAAAGGTCGGTATTACTATTCATAACGGCTAGTTTGATTGGTTGTGGTGTGTTAGAATCTCGTAGTTGCATACAATGCACGCCATTGCATTATTCAAAGGGAAACGTATCGTGGAAGCTTGGGATGTTTAATTGTAATTTTTTTTATATCCCCATTCTAAAAAGTAAATTTATTCTGTCAAATTGAATATATAAAAATTTAAAATATTGGATTTAAAAAGGTTTTCAGTACTAAAAGTTGGTAAAAGTGCAATACTGAAAATTAATTTGTTCTTACATTATGTCTAAGAAACTCATTATATGGATTCTAAAATTATAGAGATTATATAAAGTTTAAAATTTAGTTAATACTATTCATAACCTATTTTTAACGGCTTGTTTGGTAAGTCATGGTGGGCTTGAACTCGGTGTAGTGCAAGTTATTGAATTATTTTGAAGAAATAACACACTATGAAATCTTGGGGTGTTACATTCTCCCCTCATTAAATAAATTGCGTCCTCGCAATTTGAAATTTTTCTTCGAAAATAAAAGGTTGAATATAGAAAATATCTTTGTGGGAAAACCCACATCGGAAATTGGGTTGATAAAATTTAGTCTTAATAAGAGGAAAAGAGAAATAAAAGGGTCACCACCAAATTATGATCTCCATTAAGAGAACATTGGTGGAAATTAGAGACATATAATTAGAGGGAAAATGTAAATATTTATAGGTAGTGATTGAGGTCATAAATCACAAACAAGTGTAAAATTGAGGTCCTTAAATTCATCAATCTATGATGATTTGAAATACCATCGGTTCAACAAAACATAGGGTATTAGGATAACACATTTTTGGTTTTAGGATTACTTAAATAAAGTATAATAATTAATTTATTCATAGAATAAGAGAAGAAGAAAAATATATTCTTGATAATTAGAGTTCCATCCTTTAACTAATTTCTACCACAAACTCATCTTTCACTCTAAAAGATAATAGAACGTAAAAAAATATTCTATTTATCCTATTCGTATAGGGTTCCAAAAAAACGGATTTATAATTCATCTACTAGATATTTTAAAAAAAACTACATTATTTAATTCCATACATTACGTGGGCCAGTGGTAGGTGATACACCCTTGTCTCCATTCGGTTGTGGGTTCAAGTCTCGCAGCCTTTCCAGATGTGACGGGTTGCCGCCCAACCTCCGGGTTGTCCTTTTATGGAAATCCAAAAATAAACCAAACTATAACTATCAAAAATGCTTTAGTCCAAAATGAAGATCCTTTTTTTCGCGTAATAACATGTGATCAACTTCATCGTGTATTATTTTAAAACAATTCCACATCCTAAAATTCCATAAAACCTTATTGATTACATTCATGATCTCCTATTCCTTATAGAATAATAGATATACTCTTTCAATCCAAAAATGTTGTAAACCCCAACAATGATGGAATATACAAATCATTAATCAGTTTCAAGGTAGTCAAGAATATCCAATATAATTTATCCAAATCAATCATGTATTATTCTAAAATCACTACCTTTGTATCAGAACCATATTATGGTTTCTCTTTCTCTCAACCATATATTTTACAAAAATTTAACCTGCTATTGAGTCACTTTTCTTTGTTACACACAATCTCAAGTCTTTAATGAAATAGTACTGCAGTACAATCCTTATATACTCCATAATTATTATAACATGTACATTGTTGATACAACACTCAAATGACATAATCAACATAAGAACTGTAATCATTCCTATTCATATGTGGTAGTATCATAACATGATTATTATCCAATAGCATGATTTGCGGCATAGTCTGATTACTGGGACATAGGTTCATGTAGTGTCCAAACACCTTGCAAATGAATCATTGTACATTTGAAACCATTTTCTTACCCTTGCAGTCACGTACTTTGTGCCCTTTTCCTCCACAATTATAATAAACTCCCATTCCTTTCAGGCAAGTTCCAGGGTGTTTCTTCCCACAGTTATCACATATGGGAAAATTCTTCTTTTCCCTCTTCCCTTTATCCATCTTTCTCTCTTCTATCCTTTTCTTCTCTTGCTTCCCTTCAAAGACATAGGACTCAGTAAACTCTTTACTTATCTTATCAACACATGATATTATTTCTTCATATGATGATAATACATGGGAGACTATTTCTCTTATAAATTCTGTCATAAGACCATGAAAGATATGATCCTTCTTTCTCTTTGGATCATGTGCATTGTTGGAGTTATCATTCCTTCTACTGGGCGCCATTTCTAAACAATGGCATACACTAGCATAGTTTATGACTAACAATACCAAATCCCAAACTTGTAAAACACACAACATAAATTAAATAGTTTATGGATATAATCAATAATCATAAAAATTTCTCCTTTAAGGAAGTATATACTCATAAACACTTAATAATGGTTTTTAAAGAAAATGAGAATTATCCTAAGCATATCCCCTGGGAGTGTCGTAACCAAGTGTGCAGCAAGGACCATTTTCATGCACCAGTTCCCATTCGAGTCTAGCTCAAAGTGGTGTTTTCGGGTTTTACCCCTAGATACATCACTGCCAGAGCCGCCTCTACCTGCTCGTATCCAGACAGGGATATACTGCTCGGAAAACTCACAAAATCTCTACAATACCAAAATTCTAGTAAGTTATTCTATATTAATCCTCAATGTTCATCTTAGTTCTACGTGCTCTAATCAGAGTTTATCTAAATCTAGATTCCAAGGTTTGTACTAAATATCCTCTAATACCAACTGTAATACCCCAACCCCAGTTACCCAGATTCGGTGCATTATTACATATCATTGGCATAATCACAAGAAAGATCAAATCTTGAAAGACCGATTGGTTTAGTAGCCTTGGAAACACTAGATATATTCATGAAGTTTTATATTACATCATAAGAGTGAAAACTACAAAAACATAGTGTCCATATTCCACACTCTTATCCCCTCATACTATCCCTGCAGGTCATTCATAATTTACTTCTTCACCTCCTGGAAAAAACAAAACATAGAAAAGCGGTGAGCTCAAATGCCCAGTAAGGATAACAATATAGAGGAAACATTCATAAATAAGAATAAACAATTAAGGCAATGTATAACTAAAACAAAAGCCTTTTAAACTTGAACTTCAATATAGTATGACAAAAATAAAATGAAATAATTCCATTTACTTATTTACATGGATATTCTACTAATTGAATAATCACATGCAATATCAATAACCACTTTCATAATGATGGAATGCATAATGCCAGACTATCATAACCACATAGCCAAGGCCTCGTGCCAGGACTAAAAATAAGATTTTTTCCAAGGCCTTGTGCCATGACACTAGTTTGTCTCATGAGACCTACCGATGCATCGAGGAGCTATAGCGGGCTCTACCCGTCACATATTATGTCCAATGCATTCCCATATGAAAAGGTTTAAACATAACATAAACATTCGAATTAAAACTAGCATACGAAATGTCAATACTTTCACCATAAACTATGAATGGTATAAAAATAGCACATCCAAAGTCAAACATATCACAAAACCTTCAATAAAATATAGAAGTTTTGTATCATAATAAACAAACTTCAAATAATCGTAAAATCCGTCAAAGGATGTTGACATAGATGAAATAAAAACTCTTTTTAGAGAAATATCACTTTCTGTTTTGAAATCATTTAATAGTCATATATTTAAAAAATAAAACATTTTCTTTGAAAATATTCTTATAAGCTTGTAAGGGAAGCTTCGACGATTTTATAATGGCAGAAAATAACTGCACCCGCCGTATAAGTTAAAAAAACATTCTTACCTTAATTCTGTCAAAAAGGTTAAAAAGCACCTTGTTTGAAAAACGACGAAAATATTCCTTTATAAAACTCTTATAAAAAGTCAAACAAGGTTATAAATGACTTTAACCCATATTCTTTTAAATATTAAAAATGTTTTCAAATACATTTCTAAGAAACATGCATGTGGATGATAAAGAGATCCCAGTAGATTATTACGTATAAACAACCTCGGATAATGAAGAGATTGTGAAATAACCCTTAACTTGTACTTTTCTTTGGTTGGGGTGGGTTAACCTCCTGTATAATGGTGAAATAATTTTTATTAAATTATAAAAGAATCATATATATTAATATGATATCATATATGATCTTTTAACATTGCTTTGTTAATAATATCTTAGTATTATCGTCGTTTCGGTTGTTAACTTACTCATTTTCTTTTATATGTTTTGTTAAGTAAGCCATGTTTGTCATGGATAGGTTGTATCTTATTCATATCCAGAATGATATCAAGTCCTTAAACATTAATTTTAAATCATAAAATGATAAATATACTTGAATGGATACGATGGAGAATGAATCTCATCACGTTCACGGAGACGGTAGTCCGTACGTACGCACGAGCGACAATATCATTCTTTTGATATTAAAATAATATATAATTGGATAGTATATCATATATACAGAATCATTATCATGTTATATTTATTATTTACATTAGTTACACATCATTATTATACCCATCCAAATAATAATATATTGAATACAATTACACCACGACGTGGAGACGGTAAGCCGTACGTACGCACGTATGGTGACATGTTATTCAAATGGTGGATAGAATACTGAATATGGTTGTAAAATATTTATAATAACATCACAGTATATATAAGATACTTGAGTTATTATTTTATAGTGGTAATAACAAAGAAATAAGATGTGGAAGAAGAAATGAATTTGAAAAAGGGTGGTGAAAACATTACCTCTTCATCAGGTTCTTCCTTTTGATTTGATCAAAATGGATCCTTAGGTTGGATTTCTGATCAAACTAAGGCCTCTAGGTTGTATTTAGGGAAGTTGAGAGAGTTTTTGGGCAGATTTTTTACGAACAAAAAGTTTTTGAAGGTGTGAATTAATGAGAAGGGGGAGTGCCCTTTTATAAGAGGGGTGAGTGGCACTTTTGGATAAGCTAGAAATATTAATTTATAATAAATTCATATTCCGTTTCTAATGGCTCCAAAGTTGATTATTCAAAAGTTAAGGTGGGTATAGGTCGCAAAACCATTCAAACAATAGAATTTATATAGGTTTTGGTTACTATATTAACCTTATCGTTTAGTTTTAACTCTTACTTAATTAGTTTGACATTTACCATGTCACTTCGTATTTTTATATAATATAGTAAATAAACTTACTACATACTTCCAAGAGACCCCCAAGTGGTCCATTAATGATACACCTATCATGATATAAGTCTCTTGGAAGAACTTTAGATTTTTATAAATTTAATATCAATTAATAATATAATATTTGTTTTAAAAACTCTTTTATGTAAATTTTGACACAATTCAATAGTTGATTTTTGTGAAACTTATAACAGAATTATTACTTCAAAAAAAGTCAATTAAATAATCCTAATATTTTATATTATCCTATAAAATTAGTTTAATTCATTTAATGTCTATAATTATATTTATTTGGGTATTTATAATATCAATTATTTTAATTTTCACTGTTATGGTAATTACTGCATCATCATTGTGTCATAAATAAATTAGATTATTTAATGTCTAAAAATTATAAATAAAATATAATTATGTAGGAAATCTTTTGATCTTTCTAATTAATTTTTTCAATCTAAAATCCAACATATATAACCTTATGTACAAAATTTGTTTTCTAAAAGAGATATGCTTGTGTCATTTTTGTATTCATTTTAACTTAAATAAAATAAAGTGTCCCTAACACTTACAAGTGGCACCATGGGATCCCAAAATTGACCCAAAGATGCCCATGGCCGAACATGTATCAACCAATAAGGTTAGCACACGTTTTAGGGCAATTTGGTATTATTAGAATATTATTTTTTAACCCTTATTTACTGGATTTACCCTTTAACCATGGTAAATAAAATATTTACCGAAGTAATTATTCAAAATGTCTAAAAATAAAAGTTACATATTTACACAATTTTAACATCCTGATTCCAAGTATGGAATCAATTTTTCCAAATTCAAAACACATAAGTGGCAGAAATTAATTTAAAATTAATTTCCGCTATCAAAACAAAAAGCGTGTTTTTAAGATATAATAACTATCAAAAGATTGATACTTGTTTATGTTCGGTTTAATTGTGAAATTATGTCCAATGACCAAAATTGTATTAAATGGTAAAAATATATTCTAAATATACTTTAAAACCACTCAAATTCATAATTTATCACTATTAATTATTTTGATTAAACAAGTTGTTTTTAATTAAAATTTAGTAATTTTCACTATTCATCAAAATATGAAAGTTATCCGAAAAGTTCCAAAATTTCACCTTAGGCTAAATTCGATACTCCGAATCCAAAAATGAAGTCCATTTTGTGAGATAAAATTTCTAAAATTTTAAAAGGTAGGTATTACTATTCATAATGGCTAGTTTGATTGGTTGTGGTGTGTTAGAATCTCGAAGTTGCGTACAATGCACGCCATTAAATTATTCAAAGAGAAACGTACCGTGGAAGCTTGGGATGTTTAATTGTAATTTATTTTTGATATCCCCATTCTAAAAACTAAATTTATTTAGTCAAATTGAATATATAAAGCTTTAAAATATTGGATTTAAGAAGGTTTTCACTATTAAAAGTTGGTAAAAGTGAAATACTGAAAATGAATTTGTTCGTACATTATGTCTAAGAAACTCATAATATGGATTCTAAAATTATAGGGATTATATAAAGTTTAAAATTTAGTTAATACTATTCATAACCTCTTTTGAACGGCTTGTTTGGTAAGTCATGGTGCGCTTGAACTTAGTGTTGCGTGTAGTTCATGTTATTGAATTATTTTGAAGAAATAACACACTATGGAATCTTGGGGTGTTACACATGTAGCTCAAAATATTTACTAAATTAATTTGAAGTCATAAAAACCATAGGAATTACATAAAAATCACTATTCCATTATTATTTTTATCCTAAAATTTATATTATAATGAAATTTAAATGAGTCTTTTTAATTAAAGGAAAAAACATATGCTTGCTCAGAATTCTTACATAGAACAATATATGTTTTCTGAAACAATTCAAAAATGAACCTCCAACTATAACATACTAAAACTCCAAAAATATTCTAATAACTGCTAAAATTATTTCATAATTTAATAACATTTTGTAATAACTACTTAAAAATCTATATACACTTTACTAGAATTAATAGAATTCATTGTATGTTATATTATATATGATTTATTAATTGAAAACAAAATCTAACACAATAAACACATACACTCCTCAAATTATATATAATTTATTCCCTGATCAAACACTATAATACAAGTGTTAACTACCTAAATACTAGATCTCAAAAAATTATACAAGGGTCTTAATAATGTCCAAAAGAACTAAAAATATCAAAAAAACATATCTTTAGATTAACAATCCCCCTCTTTGATTTTTTTTATCAAAAATTAAATATATATCTCTTTTAAATTATATATTCTCTATAATAGTTAACTATTCAATATTTATAATAAAAATATAGAAACATAAATGTACAATGTAGTAATATTGAAAAATAATTGCATATTTTTATAAAATAGTGACTTACCTCTTCTTATATATAGATGTTGCTCCTATTTAGACAAATTGAAAACATAGTTTATCTTAAACCCCGATGCCACTTGAGATCAACCAAGAACCCTTACTTATTAATCAGAAAAAATTGTTCCATTGAACCTTAATATAACAAATTCATGTTTACATAATAACGTTAATTGTTAGACTAGTTTTTATCTCACAATGAACCACATTCCCATATGATGAACTCAAGGACTTCCCCTTTTAATAACTCTCCAAATAAATGATTTCCCTATTTAAGAGACCTATCCATAAATTGGTAAATCATGTTATAATATATTTTCTCTAATAACTTTCCCCCCAATTTTTAAATTTCATTTTATAAATTTATAAATGAATAAAAATAATGATAACTAATAAGATTGAATATATTAATATTTTATCTCATAGTGTTTGATAATAATATCTATAAAATTTAGTTAGTTAAGTGATAAATTCAACATACCTTGTTATTTATATATTGATATTGAACTCCAATCATTAAACCGAACTCTTGAAATGAAACTGTTATTAGTGGTTTATGGAATAGAACTATTATTATTTATATTATTTGATAATATTAAAGCCTCAATAAAATTTTCTGCACAATCTCTTATATGAATTTATATTTGATGCCAGTATGATTTACCTTGACTAAAATATAGAACTTATCAATAAATTTATAACACTTTATATAAAATATAAAAAATATGGATAAATATTAAATTAACCATTTATTTCAGCCATATAATCCTCAACCACATCAATTAGGTTGTATCTTAAAATTAAACCATATATTTTTCCTCAACTATACACACAGTAATAAAACATTTATTTATTTTTTGTCAACATACCTAAAATAGAAACTCTACCAAATGTATATATTTTATAATCTATATATTAATCCCAATCAATATATATAAATCTATATAGATAATGATTTTATATAATATCATATTTCAATCGACAATTTGTTTTATTATTAACAACTAAGAATATACATTAAAATAATGAAATAAAACGCTTTTGGTGAACTTTTAACATATAAAATAATGTAATTATACATATAATAACCCAAATAAAATATATTAAATATTTTTAACTTTCAAAACCATTTTTGGATTTTCGTTGGACAACTTATCTAGGTTTCTCATTGTTTGGAAGCATTGTTTCGACTATGATGTTTCTTTAAATTGGGTTTCAATCCTATATTTCACATATATTTTAAATTTTTCATGTATAAATCATTGTAAATTTAATTATGTAATCCTTGACATGAGAAACCTGTAAACCATAAAAATATTTCATTTTCTTCCTCTATGGAAATTTCATATGAATTCATAATTTAAAAATAAAACACTTAACATACAACTTTTTTTGAATGAAAATGACATGATCTACATAAATTACATCAATGAGTGATTCCTTGTTTTCCTATTGAATATATATATGGTTATATACACTTATTATCCTGAAAATAGAATAAAATAACCATGTATCAAACATGGGATACAATTCTCATAGAAAATATTTTGACCAGTATATGGCCTTCTTTAACCTAAAAGAATAAAATCTACCATTTCCAAGCATGAAATAAATGAGTTTATCAACATATAATTCATATTCCAACTCTTTATTTAGAAAGGAAGACAAGACATACATCTAGATAAGATTTTATTACACATGATTAAAAAACATGAAATATTCCAATGGTATTTAATATAGAATGTACCATGAATATCATGTCAAAATCTATTCCATCAACATTTGAGAATCCATTACACAATTTTCTTTCATTATTTTTATAACATGTCCTTTTAATTCAATGTATTTTAAACAACCACGTTATTTTTATTAAATAATTATTTTAATTAATGAGTTAAAAATCCAAAGATTAATTTCTCTATATTTAATATAATTTATCATTGATAACATCTACCTAATCTCGATTCTCCATTACCTCATACACATTACAATATTCAAGAATTGAAAATAATAAGGTGTTTCTTACGTACCTAAATATTTATATAGTATAATGACTTTTCTAAATTATCTAATGATATGTTAGACCTATACTGGGATTCATAGGCACATATGAGATTATAATTGTTTCAATTAATCAATAGAAATGGTTAAATCACCTCCCTAATTTTGGTATACACTGAACTAATATTATTTTATAAAAATTCTTGAAAATTATGAAAAATAAATAAGTTGTTGTTATCATTTCTTAAAGTATCTACTTTGTGAATAATATTATTCTATATGTGTTCCAACACTTTTAAAATGGTTTTTTCAAAAATTATCTTTGATTCCTTTTGGAAATAATGATATCATAATATATTATTTGATCGACCAAGGAACATTCCAGATACTCATTGTTTCCCAAAAATACCTAGATTTTCCAATTTCATTTTTAATCTTCAAGGCCTAAAAAACACCCTTACATATTTTAAACAATGATACATCCTTTGGTGCACAATTTATGATGAAATATCTAAATGTTTGATGTAAAATGTATGACTATGAATTTGTATTGACTAATTATTATCTCTAGAAATATCAACAAGTATTATAACGCCATTAACAATATGGTACATTGAGATCATTTTAAATAACATGATTATGAAGATATTATCCATATACTATACTAGTATATTCTTCATCGTTCACTTTCTTGAACTTTTTAAATTAAAAATCACTTCATTCAACAAGCCTTGTGATTGTTTTGAACATTTTTGGATCCTTTGACAATTGATTCATAAATATAACACACTTGATATTATTCAATTCATCAACACTAAAAATAAAATACTTATATCCCCTTACTTATTTTTTTCTCATATTCCCACCAATTTTTAAATAAATTATATCTAAAAATTTTCATTTCTGTATTTCATCCCTCTTGTGTGGATAATTTTGAATCATTCCCTATTTATGAGAACACCATATCTGATTAACATTATTTTCACTATATTAACATCATGAAAAAATAGACTTGTTTAATTTTTCTTGTTCTAATCATTCCAATATGACGTATCCATTCATACCAAAATTCGTTTTCATATTTTAATCATAATTAGAATCATTTTTCAGAATCATCAAACTGAAACAAGTTGTCGCTAATTCAATGTCCTCTAAAAAAACTATTATATTATAGTCAAATTTATATGAAAACATATTTTCAAAGAAAAAAATCATTACATTTATCACATAACTATCATATAATTATAATTTTTTGGTTTAGGCCAACAACATATTATATGTTTTTGGGATTTTTATTCTCTTTCCAAAAAATACTAAATTTACTCCTTTGGTCTTGAGTTACCCATAATTTTTAAAAGACATAAAGCCTTATTTACAATTTTTTACATCAATAAATATCATTATATATCATATTAATTATAAATATACTATACTATGTATAATCCCTTTTCATATACTTATATATTATAGAGGCAGTCCTTCATCAAAAAAACTATTTTTCTTAATTTTTTCTTTTTTCTTATGAAACTTGTTTCGATCATAGTTCATGTGAAATTCAGCTAACAGAATTAAAGGAAAATCCTTAGAAATGTGTCCTAGTAAGTCACATCATCAACAATTTCATCCAATAGTTGAATTTTATTTTCACCATTCATTCTATATTTTTTAGTTTTCTTATGATTTTTATTGATTGAGAGGGTTGGTTCTCTATCAAACTTTGTCTCCATAAGACTTGTAAATTATTAATAATATATTTTATTAATAAATTTTTTTTATGATTTCCCACGGTCTCAATAATTCCAATGTATTCTATAAAATATATACTTCTTTTTTCATATCAAATTTTTTTTAAATGTTGAAACCTATACATACTCCTTCTTATAACAGTTAATCATCGATCCATATTATGATCTAACATTTTGGTATAATTGGAAAATAATATTTTTTGATTAAGGATTCACACCATTAGTTTTTGAATCCAAATTTATATTTTTCTTAAAATATAATTTCTTACAATAAAAATATCTACATTTTGGGAAAAAATTATATTTATCCTAAAATTTTACATTCTTCACATAGGTCGTAAACAAATTTTTTCCACCAACACATGTATCATAATTTTACCCATTTTTGATCTTAGATGATAATATTTAATGAATGAATAATTTTCACATCTTTTAACAATATTATTTAACATTTCCTGAAATTCATGAAATGAATTCAAAAATTTATATTTTTTCTTTTACAATTCCATTTAATCATTGATATATTTAGACTCAATAGTTAAAAAACATATTCTACATAATTTTTAATTAATTCATTGATCTTAACATTTAATGTATGCTCTTCAATGAGAAATCTTTCTTTTCTTCTATCTCATTCATAGACATATATTATTATTTAAAAAATAATAACCATTAGTTATGGATGATATATTATCATTATTAATATGCATGATCTCATTATAAAATTATAATACCTGTAAAGGATATCCATTGATTTTTCAATTCATAGAATAATACAAGTTATATTAATCATAAATAATTTCATTAATACTGTCATTATTAGTTATTTCATCCTATTTTAATTTAGTAATGAGTTTTTTATACCATTTCTAACTGTACACCCAATTCAAACACAGTTATAGAACACCATGATCCATCAAATTTTCTTAGCAATCTTCTTTACAAATAGAATAACTTATATTAGTATTTTATAAAATCATAAACGTATTTTGTAATATCATAGGATTATATAAATAGTCATTTTATAAATGATATTTTTTTACATCCCATATTATCCATGATATAAACTATTAAATGACCAACCCATGTATCTTAACCAGAACCTATCTCGAAACTCCATCAAATCTATAAACCATCACCCCTTTAGTAATACTCTATCATGTCCCCTCCCTCCAAAGGTACCCATATTGTGTTATAAATATAGATAGATTCATAATGACTGTAGAATCAATCATTCAATAGGATTTAGGTTAGTTACTATCACCAATGGTAGATAAATCTGACACATGAAAGGAATTATCCTCTATATAAGTTCATGAAGTAATATATAAGATGATAAATCCACCAACCATCACAATAAATAACTAATAGAATCACTCCCAATATTATGTGTAATTTAATTCATAACTAAATACAATTGAAAATAAAAAATCAACTTATAAATCCTTTGAATTGACCAAAATGTTGTAATAAATCCTAACAAACTTTTTGAGGCAGTGATGGATAACTCAGTCGCCAAAGTGAACCAGTTTACTAGAAATATTATTTATATATATGTTGGGTGATAATAAATACTATAAATAGTTGGATCTTCCTAGAAACAAATTCTGTAAAATTTAAATGAATCATACAAAATATAGAGAATAAATAAATTATATTATATCATAATATAACCTATTATATTATTATTTTCACATCATCACCCTAGTTTATAAACCCAATAATTCCTAGAAGTAAGTTATTCAATATCAAAATTATAAATATTTTTTGGTTCCCCTCCTCTAATAATCTATATTTTATCAACTCCCATTCCACAAAGGATATATCATGTGCTTATCCCTTTAATATGTTATAATTTCACTCATGTAATTTTATCAAATCCATTATTACATACTATGTATCCCATCATCTATTCATCATCACATCCTAGAAATAAAAAATATTAGTAGAAACTAAAACTTATGTATGTTCATTTTACATCAATCATTCGTATATCAGATATTTACACATGTGGAAATCAAAAACCACTACATTATGATAAAATTATAAGATATACCTCAATTAATTTTAGCACTAAAATAAATTTCAAGTAATAATGTGCTCCATAACATCCATAGAAGGAATTACCCATATATATAATGTTATTATAGAAAGGGATATGACTACCCTTATATGTTTAGGCAAAGAGTAGGAGATTGTAATAAGAAAACCATCTATTCCCTCACCATTCTTGAATATAGTGAATCACCCGTATATAATTTGGGAGTTTTATCCATAACATAACTAGTGGGGTATAATTTGAAATTAAAAATATAAATAGTATCATGAATGACCACACAAAATAAAACTCAATATTTACAAACACTTATACTGATATTGGTACACATTAAACTTGGCTAAGGACATGATATCAACAAATCCTACAAGAAATAATATTAATTTTAATTAATTTACAAAACCTAAATAAATATTGCTCGTTATTTATTTATGAGATTATGATTATAATCACTTACGATATGTGTCAATGGTACTATTTTTAAATTTATTATTTTCTAAAGTATTTAAACATGATCAATGAACATCAAGATCCAATCATTTCCATTACTTACTTTAGTTTATCATTCCATAAATTATCTAGCTATTGTAAAAATCAACCTATACTATAATAGAAAAAATTAACATTAGTGCATAGATTAAAACTTTTTTGTGTAGTTGAAAAAAAATATGTAACATCTGACCATATGGCTGTCAATAATTCATCATGAATGATTGAGAAATAATGATGAGAAATACTAACTCTAAACCTATCTCGACAGCCTGATTTCATTCATAGAATACAATGTATATTATAAATTACCACTCCATATCCAGAAAATAATCATCATTATAACCCCATGATCCAGACTCATTTCTCACTGTATATCCAACCGTTAATATTTCTTATAGTATCTAGCCCATTTATCACCACATAGTCTGGCGAGATTATATTATCAGTATTTACAAAATAATTCTCTAATATATTAGTGCATATATACTTATATACATTAAATTTATTTTTCAAACACAATTTAATAATAACAAAGGCCATAATATCGAGGAACTAATTTCTCTTGAAGATAATAATTGACACGTGAATCTCCAAACACTTGTAATTTAATAGAGAAAAATTTTATTTCATAATTGACTTAACACAATCATTATACATAGTTTCTCCACATCAAAATGTATATAGGTATAGAGTAATAATATAAATAAATAAAAAAAAATATTTTTTGAAATAAATTTTTTATTTTATCAATTCCAATGTGATAGTAATTACAATGTTCATGAATCATTAATTAAAAATTAATAACATCGTTTTGTTAAATGTTTTGACAAATTAACCATACTAAAAAGTCAACCATAAATACTTCCAAAAATTGATATCACACTACTATGTAACGAAACAAGAGGGAACATCCACAAAATCATAAAACACATGAAATCACAAACCAAAAATTCATTTATTCTCCAAAACATGAAATATTAATTAAATAAACATGTGATAATTACCATTTCATTTTTTTAATGTCCAAAATTTTACACATAAATATGATAATACAATATTAAAAAGGTATTAATACCATGTGCACTTATCTAAATCCCTGATTCTAATTTAGATTTGAGTATTCTACATGTGATTATTTTGTTTCACTTTATAAAAAAATTTAAATATATTGTAATTATATAATTAAAGGTGATAATATCATTATATAAAATATTAAAACATGTTAATGATTATTTTTTATCTCCTAGCTAATTTATATCATTTAAATAATTTTTAAAAATATTAATGAAAATCGTAAACAATATATTTTCAAAATATAAAGATAATAAATATTATATACTATATGAAATATTATTTGTAATTAAATTATAGAGATAATAATATTATAATGACAACATTCTAATACATGGAAGAACTTTCTTTAATCAATAACATTAATTTCTATGTTTTTAAAAATTTGTAATTATTAAATTTTATGTGTTAAATAATTATTTATTGTGAATTATATATTAAGATAATAAATATATATATATATATAAAATAATTCCAAAACATGAAATAAATGCTTATTTCATTTTTGAAATATCTTGGAATATCTGATGAATATTTTATGAAATGTGATAATAAGAAGTATCAATATTTATTAAAAAAATAATTTTATCAACCATATTTAAACTCTTTGAGAATTATTATATTCTAAAATAATATTTATGAATTTCTTCATATTAAATATTTGAATTTATGTCCTTAAAAAACAATATTATTTAAATAATCATTAACAATAATGTTTAGATTCATTAAAGTCTATCTACTTCCTCTTCCATTATAAATTTCAAGAACATTTTGACAACTATTCATCGTTTTTATTTTAGATTATTATTTAATTGTGTTAGTCCTATGAATTTAAACAAGTAACTATATTATTAAACGATAATAAAAACATAGAAATATAATATTGGAATGATGCATTTCACCTATAATGAAGAGGGTGCATTCATGACGCACCAAAAAACATGAGGAGAATATTATGTACCCATGTTGGAACATGAACAATGGATTTGAAAAAAATCATATAATTATTCCATATCTAGAATATCACAATTGAATAATCTATGATAAACATAAATTAAAAAGAATTTTTTTAGATTAAATATCTAGTTTTTAAATGAATAGACCACTCATAGAGGTTATTTGGGAAACCCTTTTATTTGTCCACAAAATTGTCATTAAATCATACTTTCCATTTTTTTCTTCCCATGACTCAATTTTAGACTCCAACATTTAGTAAAATAAATTATATATTCATGTTGAATTTTTTATTAAAAAACAAATTTTATATGTCCATATATTTCAATAAAAATGCATTATAGGTTTAAATGAATGGAGAAGGGAGTTCTGGGAAAAATCTCTTAAATATACAGAACATTTGTGTTGTACATATGAAAAAAAGAATTTAGTCCTTGCAAGAATGGTTACCCATATCTGAGAATTATGTTTTTTAGATAACCCTTTTGAAATCTTAAGATACACTCAAGTACTTTTACATAGTGGTGTAACTAATATTATTTTAGGAAAAATCTGAGGGACTAACCTTTATGTAGTAAATAAAAAAGGTTATATAGTCTCAAATATGAACGAGATATTGGTTTTACATTGAAAACCCACATAGAGATCAAGATATTTTTATATATTGTTTATAAAAATATTCTTTCCATTACACTGATAAGGTTATTTAAATAAGGATAAAATAGAAGATTAAAAAAACATAGCAAATTAAAAAAAGATTAACATCTAAACCTAACTAAACACATAACCAGTAGCCAAACCGGTTGGTCATATAACATAAATTGTGCCTCCCCATATTCCATAGGCTACCAGCTAGTAGTGAGGGTATTAAGAAGAGATATCAAGGTGACTATACCCTTGTGATCATAGTTTTACAATGTCCTATTAGAATATAAATATAAATAATAGCATAATAAGTGAAAAATTAAAGAGAGTTCAATGGAAGAATAATAATGATGGAAAAATTGAAATAGATGTTCAATGCCAATATATCACAGAGAATTCATGTCAAGATGATGATACATAACTAAATAAGAGATATACATCACTAAATAAAATTCAATAAAGTATATGAATAAGTAAAAGAAATAAAATTCCCCATGGGTGATCTCTGTGAGTATCCAAAGCTCTAGCTCAGTCACGTGCTCCAAAATTCTAAGTATAAGAAAAAATCAATGGTCTTACGGACATGAGATCTACTTAGGTACCCCTAGAGCAATAGTATCTAATTATGGTGTGAGATATGAATATTAGTAGGATACAAACCATAGTGTCTAAAAATAAATTTACCCCGTGAATAGAAATTTAGCATTGGTCATGAATAATGAATAATAAACAAAAATTCAGAAATAAATAGCAGCCTACTCATGTTCTTGAAAGACACATAGTGGCTCTACCTTTTTCAGATCAAGGCCAGAAAAAGTGGTCTGACAGGTAACTATATATATATATATATAGAATATATATATATTGTATTTTTATATATTGAATCCAAATATATGAACAAACTGTATGTGGATGCTCATGGCCATATACCTGGAATACAAGTTTCTAGATGGATTGAGTGTAATAATGTCATCCATAACCAATCTGAATGAGAATTTAATCTTGTACCAAAGGGTACATTCCATATATCAAATAATTAGTGTGATAAATCATGTTCATCACTTGAGATGTTGACTATTTCCTCAAGTATGGTCTCAAAAATTAATTAGTGTTTCATCATTGCAACACTCAAAAAGGGACATGATGTGTTATTCCCACTATCCACATAGTGTCAATGGTATGAGTTGCAATGTTGAACCCACGATGTAAGGGAGTATGATACCACCATGAAAAATAGAACCCTTACAATAGTTTCATAGCCTATGTATGTTTTGTAATCATAGTTATAATAATATCCATGATGATTTACCTATCATTCATTACATTTACTAGGGACATTATAAAAAAGGGTGTTAAATTTATTACAAATGATATTAAACATGTAATTAATCATGAAATGACTGGATTTATCTTTCCACCCATTGCTATTAATTTTATACAAACCTCATAATATAATCATGTCATACAATTCATACCATTTAAATAACTCATAGAATTAAATCCATTTGAAACATGACAATATATAAGATATACATCAATAATTCTACTAAATCATAGATATTCATTTAACAAGGCTCAAAGAGTCACTTAGAAGATGCCTTTAACAATTGAACAATTCCATACATGGGAATATTTATATATGAGTGGGTAAGTTCATAAGAGGTGATTTGGTTTAATAAGTATTTATTTCGATTATGGTCAATTCCATTTTTGAATAAAAAAGTATCCATATTCTAACATACCTAATAACTAACATTGAAAAAAACTCATATAAGAACACCAAAAAATATAACCAAGAATGTATTTAATCAATAGAAATTACTTTTTAATTTTGAATAAAATACACCTCATGTAATGTGTTTTATTATAAAACAAATACATTATAAAATAATCAATTAATTTAATCTATTAATCATCACATTCAAGAATCACATCTCAATTAACAAAAATAATTATTTTAAAAAGATTTTATACATGGAAATCAAATACTAATTTTCAATATGGATCTTAAGTGGTGTCATTATTAATTGGGCTATAATATACTGGGGGGAACAACTTATACACCAAGACAAAAACTTAAAAGGAATTTCGGGCATTTAATCAATTGATAACATTAGGTAAAAAATTAAAACACCCTAGGGGTGTATGTGTTTGAGTTTATAATCACCTAACCATTAAATAATGTTCAAAATTTTTGTATCACAATACGAAAAACATTTTTGATTGATGAAAATAATTCTAGGTGGGAACACGACATTGGAAACCATTTGAAAAATGAAATTATTTATCATTTAATGAAAACATTAGGAAAAAGCCACAATATACCTACTTTATTCATAATATTCTCTACTCATCTAATATTGAAGAATTATTCAATCTGGGTTGAATGAAATCCATGAAATATACATCCTCTCGAAAATTATGTCTTATGAGCTTGCCCCACGATAACACAGTTGAGAGGAAACTAGATTGAGAAAGGCTAAACATTATGGTATAACATACAGATAGGAATATATATAGAATGACGGTGTTCAAATATTGCTTCATATGTGGAAGTTAACACCATGCCTAGGTTAGGTAGGAGGAGGAATCCCTAACACTAAAGGAATCCTCACACAGCTAGAGGATAAAAAAGAAGAACTAAAATATAGTTTAAAATTATCATTATGGGGAAGGAGTATGATCACCCTCAAACATTGGGCTATAATTCATTGACTCACAGTTGATCAAATTGTGTGGAAACCATGTAGTTACCCCTAAATAGTTACCATAGTCCCACATGGTTGTGCTGCATGGTTTTCCCTAACAGTGTACAAACTGTGTAGTGAAAAAGTGAGTAAATAGTGCCAATTTGGCACTAATCGTGCATGCCAGGAACACAGATTTAGAAACCATGAAAACCCTATGTTATTCACTTATTCTCACCTTTTTAATCCACATGGATGTATTAGTGGGCCACATATATACATACAAAACATGCACCCTGACTAGCCCTTCCCATTCTCGATTTTTCAGAGCCCGATAGATCCAAATCTTGATGAGAAACCTGAGTTACCTCTTAGGCCTTTACTCCAGTCTAAATAACACTTTTAGGTTTTTGAAATCTCAAAATTATGTTCTGAATCATGGTTCAAAAATTGACCCATCCACGTAACATAAAAATTCATGTTCCCATTGAATTATCAATTTTCTAAAAAACATGTTTTATTAAAACCTTCCCACCATAGATCTTCTTATTACTGAGATGCCTTAAGAAACATATAAATCATCACCAGACCTACAAGGGTCATGTTGTTTAGTTCAAACTATCACATTCAACTCCCAAATTCCCAACATACCTCAATGAATTTCTGAAGAAAATAAGGGTTATTCCCTCAAAACCCATGCCAATGCTCATTTTATGATTAAAATGCCAAAAAAGTGCATACCCAAGCCTATTTATATAGAGGAACAATCATGACATAATATCTTTAAACAACTGATTAATGGAGCTCCCCACTATGGGTTTTTAATATTTAACAGCCAATTCCATCCATGAAACACCCTGAAGTCATAATTTATTTTTTTAGAATTCCCTTATGTATTCTTACAATGATCATTATGTTTTTAAATAAATGGGTAAAGTGATGACTTTTGATGTCCTAATAAGGACATCAATATAAATAAATGCTCAATTCCCATTCATCCTCGTGAAAATTGGTCACACATGATTCCATTGAGTGACACAATTGACATTTAAACCACACCAACCTTAAAATGATGGCCTGAATAAAACAGATCCTCTTAAATGCATACAGTAAACATCTTGGATAACAATTCTAGCCACTCTAGTTGTTTTTTCTTAAAAACACCTGACTTAGAAGGAAAACAGACTATAAACTGAACCACATTGGCTTCTTCTAAGGAATACCTTCTTTAGTATATGAACATTCACCCAAACTCATACCTAATTATATGTGATATTCCCTAATCAAACCATCACCTATCTATTTAATCTATCATACCTCAGCATGAACAAGGGTGTAACCAAGATCCATACAATTGGAATCTCTAGTGTTTAAACAACACCTATGAGCCTGAAAAAATCATAGGATAACAAATGATTCATTTACTGGTTTTCAAATAACCATCCCAAGGTAGTATATAATCCATGTTTATATGTGAGGCATTTAAACAAGGCTATGATGTCCACATCAAGATATTGATTGAGCCTATATTGGCATATTCTCGGTGGTCATGGGAGAAGGAAATGACTGATATCTTGGAGTACATCCATTTAATTCCTACGTGGAATCATATATATCATTCCACACTAACCATGCCTCGATAAAATCCTCACATCCACTGTGAAAAACCGAGAGACATGTTTATGGAAATTGATGGGAATTTGAGACTTTTAGCTTCGAATATAACCAAATATCTCATACTTCATCAATGATGACATCAAGATAGGGGTATTATCAGTTATAAGAATGATTACACTAAGAAGATACCATGGAAAAAGAATAATAATAGTTAAACCACTACTGGTCGACCTCTTCAAAGAATCTCAGATTCACCAACTGACACATCATCAACTGAACCATGATTCCTTTACGACACCATGCATCCTATGATTTCACAAGATTTACATTCAAAGCTCATCCTAGGTTATTGGTTTTTTCCAAAGGTCAAATACACAACCAACCATTTCAACTGTTGTTCATCCAAAAAAGTACCGACACATATTTATATGAACTAACATGATCCTCCCCACATAAAGAGTGTCCTAGTAATAAATGTATAAGAAAAAACAACCACTCATATGTGGGATATATAAATAACACCTTAAACATGTATGTGACTCTTCTCCAAGTGACATCTGTAATCATCATATCATTTAGAATAAATAACAAAACCAACCTAACTGACATGTCAAAACACCCAATCCTATTCGAATTCAATTCTGAGCATTAGGATGAAATTTATTCTTTTAACACCCATGTCACTCTATCCTTGAGATAACCCAATAATTTACTCAACATATAAAGTATCAATGATTTACCTGAACTCATCTTGTTCATTACCATTTATCAACTCGAATGGTACCACATGTCTGAATTTACACTACCCCAAGGTTCTATAAGAAAAAAAACATACTTGATATTGTCCAGAGGTTGTTCTCCCTATGCATCCAAGTATTAGGTGGTCCGTCCTGAGATTTAAACCCATGTAATATTCCCTTATATGAACATTAATATGGATGCATAAATTTTAATATATCCATCCTTGAAAAAGAAGAGAGGGTCACATGACAAACAAGAAGGTGATCATTCCCTAGGCATGCCTATCCTATCAAAACCGAGCTTTACCTGGTGCTCTTACCCATTAAAAGAATCACAGATAACAAAAAATAACCACAAAAATAATGGTGTCATTTTGAATCTAAGATCCCTTATAGGGAAAACAACAACAGAATGATACCATATATTTTAAATATTACATCATTATTCAGAAATTTATGATCTAAGCAGGCTACTTAAAATGCGATAAATCCTTACAAGATAAAAACCATTGATCATATCACAAGTTCACACCACCTTTAAATACACTAGTCTCATGATCCTATCATTAATTCCACAAATAAAAGTAGAATGGTGTTTTGAAAATCGATAGTTTTCCATTACAAGGAAAGTGAAAGTGAAAATAAACTACCCTTATATGAAGTTTTAAACTATGTACGGAAACTGATGTTCCATAATAATCCATTTCATTGTTCCAAATACAATATTTAAAAATTTAAAAGAATAAAAAATGAACATAGATTAATAATAATAGAAAAAATGGTAAAATATAAGGTGACCTATAAGGGTCTCGTTTAGACAACCTAAGTTCTTCATAATGCAACCAAATAATATTTTTTTATCGAAGTTTAAAAATACCCTTATTGGTTATTCTCATTATAAAAACCCTTAAAATGACATAATTGAGTCTAGGTATACATTAAAGAAGGTAATTATATGGATCACCATGCGTGTTTGGTAGAGTCACAATTCTCTATAGGGGAAATAATTCATTTTAGATCAAATATTACATCTTTTACATTTATAACTATTTTAAAATACACATTAGTCATATAAATATAAAATTGTCTTATTATATGGGTTTTTATTCGCTATCTGAAAATGTTACCATTTAATTTATAGACTTCAGTGAAGCTCCAAATTAGCTAAAACCAAGTCATTTTAAAATCTGAACATTATCAGATTTTATATTTCAAAAACGAACTAGATCTATATACATGTTCAAAATATGGTTCAAATTCATGTGTTAACCTTTCCTAATTATAATGTCCCCAAACAACTTATAAGTGAAAACTAGTTCTCATTAAATCACAACCAATAAATCCATCCCATGTAACCAATTATATATTAACAAAGAAACTATGCATGTTATCACAAATAGTAAACACAAATAGAAATGATAAAATGAACTGAAGCACAATACATAGAAAAGATAGTAAAAATTATAAGGACACATGGAATATAATCACCAAATAATGTTATATATGAAATCATGCTTAAGAAAAAAAAGAAAAACATAACATGCAATCCAAAAAGGACAAAATTAGTATGCAATCTATAAATACAAATATATGGAATCAAATATCCATTGAATAATAATTTATATATGTCATTTATGATTCATTTCATGATTTTCCTTTTAAATAGTTATCTGATGGTATAATAACATAAATATTATAAATCAAAAGTATTGGAAATTAAACCAATCACTCAAGCTGAAATCAGAATCTCAATTATAATAGAATAAAACATGAACAACAATCTTAGTCCTAGACACTTATAATTTTTACCATACATGGGATGATCACTCCCAGGAATGGATATTTATCAAGCACTAACACTTTTTTAGTCTCCTGTCTACCAACCAAAAATATAAGTCAAATAAAAAACCACCTTGGATACTAATTCATAACATCTTGACTTGACTGAACACCTATCCAATGGCCAGACCATTGGGTCACATGCCCTAAACTGTTTCTCCTCATATGATAGAGGGTGCCGACTAGCAATGATAGTATAAGGAGACGATTATGGGGATACTATACCCTAATGATCAGAATGTCACGGTGGAATATCAGAAATTAAATAACAGACTACAATAGAACTAGTGATAAATGAAAGATATATAATTATAAGTATAATAAAAAGTATTGAATATAAATATATGGAAAACACTAATATATCATGAATAATTCATGTCTATAAGACAATTCATAACAAATAGTAGGTATACAACATGAAATAATATATAGTGCAGTTCATGAATAAGGAAAAGAAATAAAAAACCCTAAGGGTGATATCCTTTAGCATACTGAGCTTCAATTGGGTCATGTGCTCCTAAATTATAGGTACAATTAAACATCAACAGTTCGGTAAACATGAGAAATAACCAGGTACCCCAATGTGATGGTGTCACATGAAGGGTGTGATATATTAATCTCTTTAGGATACCACCCATGGTGTCGACAACTAAAACCAATATATGAATATATATAGTAAATTGTGCTTAGGTAGAATTAGTAATAGTCATGTCTTTGAAAATAAATAATAGCCCGGTCTATTATATGACGGACACTCTACATGTGGATGATAATGGCCATTTACCAAGAATACTAGTTTTTGGTTGGATTGGGCAAAACATAACCATCCATAACTAGTTTGAACAAGCATATAAAGTCAATACAAATGGTAAATTCCCTACATATCATAATGAGTGGGATAATTAAGGTTCATCACTAGGGATGGTGAGTGTGTCATCATGTCAACACTCAAACAATAGTGTGTGTGTGTGTGTGTGTGTCTTCATTCCAACACCACCAAGGGACATGATATGTCATGACCATTCTACATGTAGTGTTTGTGGTGTGATACAACATGATTGACACCCTATGTAAGGGAGTTTTATTCTCCCATGGTTAATATAACCCTTACCATCATTCCACAACCCATGTATAAGGTCTAATAATATTTCTAATAATATATATGAGGCATTACCTCTCATGATTCAAATTTACTAATCCCACTTTGAAAAATGGTATTCCATTTATTACTAATCATATTGAACATGTACTTTGGAGGGAAATGGTTGTATTTCTCTAACAGCCTTTATAAATCCCCTCAAATAAACCACATAATATAATAAAGTCATATCATTTAAAACATTTAAATAATTAGATGACTGAAATCTATCATGAATATGCCATTAAATTTGATAAATGAAATTAATTATAAAAAAACATTTTAATTTACCTAACATTGATCAAATAGGCATATAGAATATTACTTAAATAATTAATTAAATTACCATAAGAAAAATTTCATATATGTTGGGTAGATACATTAATAGGTTATTTGGTTTAATAAACATTTATTTCAATGTGGGAAAATTTCATTTGAGAATAAAAATGAAGCCATGTACACACATACCTAATATCTATCATTAAATCAAATCATAGACGCCCATAAAAGAAATAAAACCAAACAAGTGTAAAATCATTGGTCATCAGTTTTTAATTTTGAAGAGAATGTACACCATCCAAGGGGGTTTTCTAAAAAAATAATGACATTGTTTAACAAAAAATCATTTAATTGATTAATCATTACATTCACGAATCACATCTTAATTAACAAAAATAATAATTTTAGATATCAACCATTCATGGAAATTTAATTATAATGTTTAACATGGAATTAGAAGGATCCATTGTTTATGTGGCTATCACCTACAAGGGTAAAACCATTTATACTTTAGGTCGATCACATAAAAAGGAGCTAATGTAATTTAATCAATTGATTACATAGTGGGAAAACAAGACAACACCTTGTGGGGTTTTTGTGGTTTAGAATGGAATTCTTTAATCATTATATAAATATCAAAGGTTATATATCAAGGGTTGCAATACATTTTATATTGAAGAAACAATTGTAGGGTGACACTTGGGAAGGGATGGTGCACGAACTAATGAATATATTTTTAATTCAATGAAAAATTTATAAAAATCTATATAACACCTTACTAATACATATTATGCTCTACCCACAAAATGTTGATCCTTGATTTAGTAAATTTTGGTAAGAAAATAGGAAACTAACATCAGCTGAGAAAATAAAGAAAATTATCTCCTACCGTGATAACTGAGATGCTTGGTAAATAAATATAGAAATAATAAAAAGGAATTTATAGCTTACCATTAGAAAATAATATAGAAAAAATGTGCTACAATCTGGATTTATAAAATAAAGTTCAGACTGTTCCAAGGATAAGGATGAGGAGGAAGCCAAAGCGCCAAACAAAAGCTCACACTGATCAAGGATAAGGATAGAAGAAATAAAATGGTGTTTAAAAGATTTATTAATGTAAAAGGAATAAATTAAACCAAAAATAGGGTTGTTTTTTTTTGGATACATGATTGGAAAATAGTGCACCAATCGGGATGCTCCCACTACTTAAAAACCACAACCCTGCATAGTTGTACTGCAAGGTTTTCCCTAATCATGCACCAACCATGTGATGTAGAGTGAAAAAATACATATTATTTATAACTTATATTACTGTACAGTTACAAGGATTAGAAAACCATGTGTATCCCATGAGATGCACTTCTTTTCACCTACTGTAGCCACATATTTTGAACTTGTGGGCCGCACATTTTCAGAAAAATGGTGTTCTCTAACTAGTCTTTTCTATTTTTGATATTTTAGATCCCAACACTCTAAAAACCTGATGGAGAACCTGAGTAACCTCTCAGGTCTTAAAAAAATTATAAAATCCACACTTTGAAGTGTTCCATCTCCCATAATAAAAATCTAAAGCTTGGTTCGAAGAATGACAAATCCACCAAATACCAAAATTTAAATTCCCATGGAATTATACCTTGGAATAAAAAATGGAAATTATAATGACCAACATATTAATATTGAAAACAGGGTATGGTAACACTATAGATACCTCTAAGACCCAGTAATATTTAATTCTTTCAGAAATGATGGACCTTCCATCAAATTCTAGTCATTAATTTAAGACATTGAGAATATAAAAAAAACCTAGATGATGAAAATTGGGTCCAAAAACCACATTATGAGATACCATTAAAGGATCACTATATGAAAAGAACATAAATAACAATAAGGGAATAAATTTCACATCTAGAAACAGAATAGAAACTCTCCTAGTGGTATACCTCTCAAAAAAACATTAGGCTCGACAATAATAAATTACCTAAAAGTGTAGAAGACACTTGACATGTCATTATATGGTCAAATTCATCATCATAATAAAAATCAAGAGGTAAAAATTTTGAGTTACTGAGCACGAATTTATGACTCTTATTAAAAATTTATGTCCAATAATCACAAAGGGGAAAGTTATAGAGTAATAGAAACCTGAATAATAAATTATAGTCAACCATACAATCAATATGACAATATAAAACTACAAGAAGAGTGACCTTTCATATATAATCACTTCATAGTGATTTAAAAAAATGCATAGTAATTTTTTTAGGGTAACATCATTATAAGAATAACATCAACAATTTCACTTAGGAATTCTATTGAATAAAAATCTATACTATATTTACCCTCATGAATTATGATTTCAATGCTTAAATAATAATAATTTAACCGTATTTCTATGTATATTATTGTATTACTATGGTTTTACTTTACTACTTTATTAAAACAATTAATAATAAACCATATAGAAACTTTAATTCATATTATTTTGAATATATCATAATTAACAATTCATGAACAATAAATATTATCAGGGTTTCATAAAAATTATTAAACACATATATATCATTAATATATATGAATTAATTATACCATTCTTGTTAAAGAGTTGACAACATGACCATTTTTTTCTAATTATTACATACATTATATATATAAATAAAAATAGTTTCTAATAAAATTGGATAAATATTCTAAATCATTTTCCTAAGGATTTTTCGCATTGAAATTTATAATTAAAATGTGAATAGTTGAGAAACCATTAATTGAAAACCATTTAGTCCTTTTTCATAACAAGGTGGTGCATAAATCAATTATTTTAAGAAAACACAACTAATTCATTCTAAAAACACAATTTTTAAAATAAATACTAGTTTCATGAGTGAATGGTTTCCATTTATTTAATAAATCATTTTACAAAAAAATAAATTTTCCAAAAAAATATTACAAATTGAACAACCCAACTAGATAATAAAATATATAATTTAATTTTTATTGCATAACATATTTTAATTAATCCAACTAGTAATATAACTTAAAACAAAAACATGTTTTATGTAATTTTAATTGGTATTTGAGGGAAATTTAAAACATTCCAATAACTATATCTAAAATTTCATTTTAAACATAAAGTTACCAAATTATTTTTATTCAAAATAACATAAATACATTATTATTTTTACTATGTTAGTATCCTAACACATAACATTAAGATAAGAGGAATCATGCAACATGCATAATGAATAATGAGTATTATAAATTATACTTTATAAATATTAATATTTTTCCATTCCCATTTAAAAAGATAAATTTTATAGTAACAAACTCATGTTATACTGTAAAGGGAATAAAATATCCAATTATAACTAATAATGGTTGTATACCATTTTTTCATGTGTTTTGAATTGACACCACATAGTTTTCTATTACCAAATCAATCACTAGATCAACCTAAATTTAGCTTTCATAAGTACAAAAAACAGGGAAACACATCTTCTACATCATGATATATTCTGAATTTGGTATTTGTGACACATCCACATAGTTTTAAATTGAATATTGGGAAATAATGTTAATGTGAAGTGTCCTTCCTCATCATAGGATTGAGGATATAATATATGTTATCATTATAAGAAAAATCCATCTAAAATTAAAAGACATAATGTCTAAAACACATCACATATATAGTCACATTCATAAATCATAACAAATAAACAATATAATTAATAACATATAGAAAAATAATCAAATTACTCACATATAAAAATAGTATTAATATAACATAAAATATCCCCTTCCCTAAAAAAGACCCATAAACCTAGTACTATGTTAAGGTAATTTTAATTAAAACAAATAAATACAAAAAAATACCCCTTACCCCAAACCATATCTCTATAACACTTTCCCATGGAGAAGAGTATATAAAAAATATGGTGATGGAAATCCCTCCATCCATACAAATAAAAACCATTTCCTTCAACAATATAAAAACCTCAACAATAGGCCAAAGGTATGATGATATAATTACCACCCTGAAGGAAAATTTGGTTTGCATTCTTTCACGACCTATCCCTCGGGGCCCGTATTGTGACTACCCCAAGCCCGCCATCCATAGGCCAGGGGCTGGCGACTAGCACCAAATGCGTAAATCCCTAATACTGGGAAGGCATTTCCTTTATAACTGAAAACTAACACAACTAGAGTAAAAGAAGAAGCAAAAATTAACTGAAAACATTATGACAAGAGTAATGAAAGGAAAGGGGCCAGAATAAAATCCCAACAGTAAAGTACAAATACAACTGAATGCAAGTACAACTAAAAAGGGACAAACAACTGGAAGGTGAAAGCAGCTCCTGGATCGTCCTCCGGGGTTCCTACCTGCAGGGTAGGTAAAGATATCCTCCTTAGTGCTCTATGACCATCTGTCTCCTCGGAGTACCATCTCTTCGTGAGGTCCACCTCTGGGTACCGTTCAGTCCTCGTATACTCTACCTCGGTCAGCGATGTATGTCGTCTGCATCCAACACAATGAGGTGCGGGCATAGCCCGTGTAGTTTTGAGTATAATGATATTCAGAAAGGACCTCGAGACCCTCAAGGTCACATAAAAACCAAAAAGGATAAACCAAAAATTATTATTTCAACAGATAACCAATACTTTGGATTATGCCCATACATATACCTATGTTATCAAGTAACCCATCTCAATGATGAGGAAAACACAATGGTCATTGACTCATCTCAATCCAGGATTGTTATTCATGATGTTGAATCCACGGATGCTGAAGAAATCCTCCTATGTCGAGCATAGTAGTCTTGCCCCAACTCTAAGATTCTACTCACTAACCTTAGACTTCTGAGGTACTCCTCCTATTGTGTATTGCGGGTCTGCCACCTCACACAGTAGCGCTCCCCACCATGGGTCTGCCGCCTCACACAGTAGCTCTCCCCCTAATAGCCTACAGAGGAACTCATCCTATCGATTACAGTGGGTCTACCTCCTCACATAGTAGCGGTCCTTTGCCATGGGTATGCCACATCACATAGTATTTCTCCCCACTAGGCTAGGGCTAGTCATGTCACTCTGATACGAATCAGATCAGCATCATCAGGTCTCAGCGATCTACTAGGTCTTCATACTCTGTATGCTCATCTCTGGGAGAATCCTCTCCACAATCTACTGGTTGATATCCATGTGTCACGAAGTCCCATGAAGAAGTATCTCAATGGTTCTCCATGTTATAGGGGTATCAACGCAGAAGACGGCGCGTCAATCGGATGCACGGTCTGTGAGTTATTAGCATTTCCGTTCCCGAGGCCCGGTTGGTTTTTAAGCTAACACCAACTCAATCATAATCCAACTATGTCAAAACCTCAAGTGGAGTATTCCAAAAGAACCATCTCATCAAAAGGAATCCAACGTAGTTGACGGCACGTCAATCAGACATCCAGTCCTTATGTAATAAGCATTTCCGGTCCAAGGGCTCGGTTGGTTTTGGGTTCGAACAAACCCGGCCATACCCAAACATCACGGAAAAATTTAGTGTAATATTCTGAAATGACCATCTCGATTCGAGGAATCATACACACTTGAGGGTACATCGATCGGAGGTCCATAGCTCATGTTATGGGCGATTAACCGAAAATGGTTCGAAGGGTGGTCTCGGCCCGGTCAGACCCGGCCCAACCCACCCTGGGTCGGCCCGAAATGGGCGGACCCAACTCGAGTCCAGGTCCGGCCTTGTAGGTCGCAGCTCGGCCTGGCGGCTGAGGCCCAGCCTGCGTGAGGGTGGTCGGACTCGTGCGGATGGAGGCCTGGCCCGCGCGCAAGCGGTTCGGCCTGTTCGCAAGTGGTCCGACACGGTGGTCGACCGCAGCTTGGCTATGCTGGACGAGCGGGGGGGGGGGCGTGGACTACCCTGATTATTCGTAATGGTGACACCAGACTGGCGCTGCCTGACCTTCCTGGAACCCGCGCGGTGCGGGTTCCGCTCCACCGCTGCCCCGGCTAGTGCCGCAACGGTCTTCCGCTGGCGGCGCGCTAGGGCGCCACTGTGATCTTCCGCAGGCCACAAGAGTTGTTCTGGTGGTCCGTTTTTTCACTCTTCTGCGTCTACAGCTCTATTGGGTCTTTCTCTACACCCCAAAAACCTCAAAACGTTGTTTCCCTTCCATTCACCCGTCGTCCAACAAATCGCACATCACGAACAAGTTGGCAGTGGGTCTGGACTTGTTCATTTGCCCATACCCACCGCGTTAGTGGTTCAAACAATCACCCAACAAATAATCGCCTATGATCGAGGGTATAAATCACATGTATAAAATAATACAATATCCCCCTACCATGTAATTGACATCGCACGTCGACGAGCCATGGAAGACGAGTGTCACGGTAGTCAGGCGTCGCAGAAGACCGGTGTCATCCCATCAACGTTGGAGGAAGAGTCTTTGTCATGACATGGAAATAGAATTTGAAGACGACATAGATTCCTTGACGTCGGGGTGCGTCCGAATGGAAACATCGTTGGAGATTACTTCCATGTTCTTCTTAGGAGTTGTTCTTTGTTG
Organism: Viscum album; assembly: GCA_963277665.1. NCBI lineage: Eukaryota > Viridiplantae > Streptophyta > Magnoliopsida > Santalales > Viscaceae > Viscum > Viscum album. The sequence continues at coordinate 1,354,355,736 of OY728150.1, read as the reverse complement.
ACGAATGGTGTTCTTCGTTAAAGTGGAACACCATTCTCCTAATTCTCCAGAGCCTCCTCCATCGAATATTTTCCAACAAAAATATAATAAAATCCACCAACTTAATAATGCCAAGCACTCCAAATTAATTCGAAATGAACCAATTAATTTAGGGTGCTCAATTAATTAAATAGATGATATTGGCACACTTAATGGTGGGGGTGGAGAGTTAAGAGAGGGGGTTAAAGGGTTTTAATGAGAGGAGTTGGAGGATTAGGGGCTCGTGTGGGCCCCACCACCATTATCCTCCCATGGGAGGTTATGTGGGGTGTGGGCCCCACATCCCACTCCTCTTTGGAGGAAATTACCACCATCAAATAAAAATTATGTACACATAATTTTTATTATTTTTTAATGAATCTCCAAAAATTAATTTCTCCTCCCGCTCAAACACAACTGCGGTAAAGGTCCCATTAAGAGAATATCAGTGTTGCGAGTTCATCGGTGTCCTCAGATTTCAATTCCGAGGACTGGTTCAAAAGGTAGAAAAACCCACACTTATGTTCACTGAACCTACCCAAAAAAATCTCAGAAATTGATTCCGGGCATATAGGGCCTCAGAATCTGGTTCCATCAGAAACTACGGACTCGTAAAATTCCAAAGAATTTAAGAAAAAAATTTCCTCGAAATTTCTGGGTCAATACATTACCCCCGCCTCAGGGATTTACATCCACGTAAAGCTACAACACACAATAGGAGAAAAAAAGATACCGAGCACGTATCTAAGCCTCCCACTCCCATGAGATCTCCTAGAGGTTCCCATGCATCCAGAGAATGCGCAGAATAGAAATCAACAATCCACGCAGGACCCACTCCTGTTGAGCTCAATCTCCACTGGAACGTCTGTGAAAGTCTCCCCATCATTGATGTCCATCTCCTTGTGGTCAATGTTGTGGGACTGATCGTGCACGCATCTCCATAGATGAGATACGTGGAAGACATAGAGCATTTAGTGCAACTGAAGTAGAAGGGACAGATGGTAAGCCACCTCGCCTACTCTACTGAGAAAGTAGAGGAGTGACTGTAAGAGACTGTAGATAGGCTGCACCATCTCTGGTCCTACAAGGGATGCTAATATTTCCCCTTTGCCGAAAAGACAAAACCGGTCTCATCCCCTAGAAGAACCATGTTCTTTTCCTAATACAGTCAATCCTGACATGAACGATACTATTTCATTCCGTGGAAGATGTCGTAAGGCCTCGATGCTACTACCAAGAGATACAACCGTTACTCTTGCCTACAAGGGCCGAGTAACATTGTCGGCAGAAGTGTGTGGTTACTGGGTCTTCTCCAGTTGGAATCCTAAACATGAGGGTCATGTTAATGGTTTTATATGGAACCTCTCAGTATTAACCACACAAAAAGGAAAGAAAGCAAAAGTCACAAGGACAAGTGTCCTTTATTATCGTGTCTCAAGGTAAAAAGACACAAAGACACAAAAAAATGACAGTAACCAAGCTAGAAGCATCATGAACAAAGGCATCCATGCCAAGAACTGGTCCCACTCCTCTCCACCTACTTCCGGAGCTCCATAGTCGTATGCTTCAGCTGCCTGAAGCTGTGCTCTCCCATGTCCACCTGTTCCCTGCGGTTGAGGTGGACCTCCTGGTGGTGGTGGTGGCAACACCACAAAGTGTTGTCCACCACTAGCTACATGGACAGCTCCTCCTCCACGGTCGCCTTCTCCTTGCAGTCCCTCACGATCGAACCTCTGCCTCTACCTGTGAGGTCCTTCATCTATCTGTTGATCGTCCTAGTGGAAGGTCGGACAGTCATGAGGCATGTGACTCTGCGTCATCGTTCTACTTCCAGTTGCAGAAGACTCTGCTGCATGTTGGCTAGTGGTGGGTCCCACTATAGGAGACTTCTCATCCAGGAAACTCTCCACTAATAGGGTTGTCTCCAACATGGTTGTCTGTTTCGGGATGCTTTGAGAGATAAATGAAGCTATGATCTCTTGCATGAGTCCCTGCTCAAAGGTCCGGTCCCTGAAGAATGGGTCTCGTACCATATCAGTGGAGTAGAATGAGAGGTCATTGAACTTCACTGAGTACTATGTCAACATCATGCTACTCTACTGTAGATGTAGTAGCTCCTGTATCCACACCACTCAAAGGGTGTCTGGTACAAACTCCGCCCGGAACAGGCTCTCAAAGTCTGCCCATAGAAGTGTCACCTCATCATTCATCTGGTGCATCAGGCTCCACTATCTTCCTGCTGCTTCATGAAGGAGGCTTGCAGCAAGGATCACCATGAATTCTTTTGGTGTCCCTACTAGCCTGAAAACTCTCACCACAGCCTCTAGCCAATCATCAGCCGCCTGTGGGTCTGTATCTCCCCGGAACCATGGTGGCCTCTGGCACTGGAACTCGTGCAGTGTGCTCAAGTGGTGTGCCTCGCCTGCAGTTGGGGCGGGTGGTATCGGTCGCCCAATGGGTGTTAGTACCGCTGGTGCCTCCGATGGTGCCTCAACTAGAAGAGGGCCTTGTAATGAGGCCTCGTCGCTCGATGGGATGTCAGAACATACAACTCTTGGGGCCCTAGCTAGTCGTCTGTGGGGAGGCATCCCAAATAAAATAGATGTGTCACGGTTAAAAGACTATACCTGGTGAGCTGACCTGGTTTGATTTGACATAATGAATACTTTTGAAAACACACGCGCACTAATTGTTTTCGTGTACTGAGTCGGAAATCAGAAGTCAGGGCCCGGGTGTATGGATACATCGGCCACCCGCACCAACACTGGACTCCCTGAACTAAAAACCATACTCAGTACCCTTAACACTATTTTTTCATAGAAAGAAATTATTAGAGTCCTAGTTCTGCGGTAGAACCGATATCCTCTGATACCAATTTGTCATGACCTTTCCCCAGGAACCCGTATACTGACTACCCCAAGCCCGCCTTCCATAGGCCAGGGGCTGGCGACTAGCTCCAAAGGCGTAAATCCCTAGTACTGGGAAGGCATTTCCTTTATAACTGAAAAAAACACAACCAGACTACAAGCGGAAGCAAACACTAAGTAAAATCTGTATAACAATAGTGCTAAATGTAAAGGGTCCAGAATAAATGTCGAACTGTAAAGTACAAATACAACGGAAAGCAAGTACAACTAAAAAGGGAAAAACAATTGGAATGTGAAAGCAGCTCCTAGATCGTCCTCCGGGGTTCCTACCTGAAGGGTAGGTACAAATAGCCTCCTAAATGCTCCACATCCATCTGTCTTGTCTAGGTACCATCTCGTCATGAGGTCCACCTCTGGGTATCGTCCAATCTGCATACACGCTTCCTCGGTCAGCGTTGTCCATCATCTGCATCCAACACAACGAGGTGCAGGCATAACACGTGCATGGGTGAGTATAACGATACTCAGTAAGGACCCTAAGACCCACAAGGTCTCACAAAAAACAACAAGGATAAACCAAAAAGTATGATTTCAACAGATAACCATTATTTAGGTATATTCCCATACATATACCTAATTTATCAAGTACCTAATCTCAATAATGAGGAAAACAAAAAGGTCATTGACTAAGATCAAACCAGGATTTTTATTCACGATGTAGAAACCACGACTACTGGAGAACTCCTCCTCTATCGAGCATAGTAGTCTTTTCACGACACCGAGGATTTAATCACTATCCTTATATTTCTTATGTAATCCCCCTATCGAGTACTGTGGGTCTACTGCCTCACACAGTAGCGCTCCCCGCCATGGGTCTACCGCCTCACACAGTAGCGCTCCCTATAATAGCCTACAAAGGTACTCTTCCTATCGAGTATCGTGGGTCTGCCGCCTCACATAGTATCACTCCTCCGCTATGGGTACGACACCTCACAAAGTAGTGCACCCCACAGGGCTAGTCAAGTCACTCCGAAACGAATCGGATAAGCAGTCATCACGTCTCAGCCAGCTACAATGTCTCTGTACTCCGTATGCTCGTCTCCGGGAGGATCCACTCAACTATCTACTGGTTGACACTCCATGTGTCACAAAGTCCCATGAAGATGTATCTCAATGACCTGTCACATCATAAGGGTCTCAGCACAATAGACGGCCTGTAAATCGGACACCCGGTCTGTGAGTTATTAGCCATTCCGTTCCAGGGGCCTGGTCGGTTTTTAAGCTAAAACCAACCCGAACATACACCAACTGAATCCAAACCTAATGTGGAGTATTCCAAACAAACTGTATCATCAAAAGGAATCCAACGTAGTTGATGGCAAGTAAATAAGATGTCCGGTTCTTAAGTTATAATTTTTTCCGCTCCGAGGGTCTAGTTGGTTTCGGGTTCGAACCAACTCGGCCATACCCAAACTTTGCTGAAAACATGAGTGTAATATAATGAAATGATGGTCTCGATATGAGGAATCATACGCAACTGAATGTGCGTCGATCAGAGGTCTATAGTTCATGTTATAATCAATTATTCGAAAATGGTCCGAAGAGGGGGTCTGGGCCCGGTTCGACCAGGCCCAACACACTCTGGGTCGGCCTGACCCGCAACGACCTGACCCGCATCCGGGTCCGAACCGGAGGCTGAGTTCCATCCCATGTGAGGGCAGCCTGGCCTGCACGCAAGTGGCCCGGACCGGGCCCAAGCAGTATGGCCTAGTGGCCGGTCGCGGCGCGACCAAGCTGGATGGGGGGGGGGGGGTCGCGGCCTCCCCCAGTTCTTCGTAATGACAGAGCCAGGCTGGAGCCGCCAGGCCTTCCCGAAACAGATGTGACACTGGTTATGATCCACTACCGTCGTGGCCAATGCCATGAAGGTCTTCATCCAGATATGCACTTGGGCGCCGCTTCCCCCAGGCAGCCTGCCGATGCCGGCCACCTCCTCCGGTCGTCGGCACCCCCGCACTGGCAACCCGCACCGCTGCAATATTTCGTGGGTCACAGGAGTCATTTCGATGGTCCGTTTTGCCTCATGTCTTCACCTGTAGCCCTCTCGAGTTTTTCTCTACACTACGATGGCCTTAAAACGTTGTCTCCCTTCTGTTCACCCGTCGTCCAACAAATCGCGCATCACAAACAAGTTGGCAGTGGGTCCAGACTTGTTCGTTATCCCATACCCACCGCGTTAGGGGTTCAAACAATCAGCCAAAAAATAATCTCCCAAGTTCAAGGGTATAAATCAAATATATAAAATTAAACAATATCCCCCTACCTCGTAATTGACGTCGCATGTCGACGAGCCGCAGAAGATGAGCATCATGGTAGTCGGGCGTCACGGAAGACTGGTGTCGTCCCATCAATGTTGGAGGAAGAGTCATTGTCGTGAGGCGGAAACAGAATCTGAAGACTATGTAGATTCCTTGATGTTGGGGTGCGTCCGAAGGGAAGCGTCGTTGGTGAATTCTTTCGCATTCTTCATCAGAGTTGTTCTTCATTGAAGAATGGTGTTCTTCATTGGAGTGGAACACCTTTCTTCTAATTCTCCAGATCCTCCTCCATCGAATATTTACCAAAACAAATATAATAAAATCCACCCAACATAATAATGCCAAGCACTTCAAATTAATTTGAAATGAACCATTTAATTAAGGGTGATCAATTAATTAAAAAGATAAAGTTGGCACACTTAATGGTGGGAGGTGGGGATTTAAGAGAGGGGGCTAAAGGGAGTTAAAGATGGGAGTTGAAGGGTTAGGGGCTCGTGTGGGGGCCAACACCATTATCCTCACATGGGAGGTTATGTGGGGTGTGGGCCCCACACCCAACTCCTCTTTGGAGGAAATAACCAGAATCAAATAAAAATAATGAACACATAATTTTTATTATTTTTTTAATTAATATCCAAAAATTAACTTCTCCTCCCAGTCAAACGTAACTGCAGTAAAGGTCCCCTTAAGTGAATATCGTCGCTGAGAGTTCATTGGTTTCCTTGGATTTCAATTCCGAGCACCAGTTCAATTGATAGAAAAACCCGGATGTATGTTCACTAAACGTACCTGAAAAAAACTTCAGCAATTGATTTTAGGCACACCAGGCCTAGGAATTAGGTGCTGCAGAAACTGCGGACTCGTAAATTTCCAAAGAATTTAAGAAAAAAAAGTTTCTTGAAATTTACGGGTCTTTACACATTAACCGTCCTTGGTTTATGTTGTATATAAAATTACCTAATGGATTTAATAGCTACATTTTCATTGAATTAACAAGGAGGTTTCCTAACACTAATTTGGATAGTCTTGTAAATAGAGAAATAACATAATTTTGTTTATTTTTTTTGACGAGATAATAACCAAGGGATTAAGGCTCAAATGTTCATAAGAGATACCACCCAAAAATAAGAGTATATTTTACAAATCCTCAAAATAATGGAACCCATAACCTATATACAATCTATATTTTTGTTAGGAAAAATATACATAGCATTAAAAAGATCTCAAAACATCCCTTATTAGTGAATATAAACCACAAAAACCATGGGGAACAAGAAATAGCACTACAAAGCTGGCCCATGCAGCATCATCACACCTAAATAATCCTAGACCATATTTTGAACATGAAACAAACTGAGAGATATCACTACCTCCTATAACCATATTTTATATTAAAATTTGAAATATTATCCTCAATATTTCATAGAGTCTACTAACAAAACTTTTGAAGTGTCCTCCTCAATGTTTAATTTGTCAATAACCTCCACTATGTGGTGATTTCCTAAAAAAATGATAATATTTTGTTTGACCCTAACGGGACGTAAAAAATGATCCATTTTTTAAAAAGAGAATATTCTAGGAACTCCTAACCTAAGACAAATATTATTTAAGATCAATTATTTAAATAATTCAATTTTCAACTAATTCCCATTATTTACCCAAATCAAAAAACGGTTTTGAAAAAATTATACAAGTTACTTTCATAGGTCGTTATACTAGATGTAATATCACTTTTATTATAATTCTCAGAAATCATAAATTTCTTTACTTAATATCATCATTTCACATAAAATGTGATATCTTATCCTTTATCACTTACATACAATTGGTATTAAGCCTAGTTAAATTTTTTTCTGGAAAACCCATGCATTCTCAGTAGTACATAAATCTGAACTCCATCACATCTCTCAACTATCAACATTAATCCAACTCTTTCATTGTCCACTCCCTCCAATTGTATACCAACAAGAACAAAAATGGGATTATAGATATAATTCCTTTCGAATCCCTCCACATGTCGAATGTGGGAAAGAAATTATAATCGATGCAATATAAATAATAAATACGGAATTAATTACACTATATATAAGTTTAAGGAGAAATATATATCATAATAAATAAATATACACTATGGATTAATTATTTAAGTAATCGTAATTCATGATGATTTTTCATACATAATTTTATGAATCTAAAACAAAAAACTAACAATTTTGATCCATTATAGTGACAAAAATATACAAAATAGATCTATAAATACTTCTCTAAATGATATTTCTTATCTCAATAACCAAGAATATACTGCTAAACTGAAAATATATTATATACACATAGTGTGGTTATAACATGTATATTAAAAATTAACCTCCCTGAAACATCACCTAAATATTTATAAAGGATAAAACTATATCATAACATATAAATAAATTAAACTAACTCATCAAAAAAGTTGGTATATTGTTCCTTTAATACCCTTACTATGTCTTACTCACCAAACAATCCATATAATTATGTTATTATATAAAAAATCATATATATATATATATATTATGATACCACACTTCCACTTCTCTACAATTTTGCTGATCCCACACCCCAATAGTCGTGCCTTGTGCTCATCACTCCTATAAAGAAAAATCCACTTCATGTAATAGTGTCATAGCCATTACTGTATCATATAAAACCTAAAATTTCATCCTTATATTATCCTAGAAATAATTGAGTGTCTTCTTGGAATATAATAAATCCTATATGAGTACATGATACCTCAATCCATCACATAAAACGCAAATAATTCCATGGTAAGTAAAAATCACCATGTCTGGAGATATGTATCTATTCTAAATCAATAACATTGAACTCAAACAAATATTTATCAAAAATATTTGATCCATAAAAACGGTAATAGTAATTCATGTTACACCATATGTTATCATAGCCCTCGATAATCTAACTCATCAGTGCGTAGTGAGAGAGAGAAATTTTGGGAGGGGGAAATCATCCTTTTATTACAATCCCATTATAAATATTGGAAAAAAAACAAAAAATAATGCAAGTTCATGTAGGTTATACTATCGATGTGATTGGGGTAGTGTATGAAATTACAAGATATAAATAATATTACATAAAACCATACTAACAGATTATACCTGGACTTAGACGCATCTTCTACTATCACCATGGACGACCCCCCTGACTACCAGTACTAAGGACTTGATATAAAACATTTATACATGACCCAAACCCATTATAAATTTACCCATTGAACATAATTTAATATTTTTACTTATTAATTTTCATGATTACCATTTTATTATTCCATTCCATGTATTTATCATGTTATTTTTTCACTACTAATATTCTCAACTACATCATCACCATTTGTGAACCCCATGAAAAAACCTATTTATTTATTAATATAATTCATCATTTTTCACATATTATCTATGTAATCTAGGGTATAGGATAATGTACCACGAAAAATACATATATAATTCATCGAGAAAATCTACTTCAATATGTTTAAACAATATAAATAATATCCTAGAATTGGATATTAAGAAATCATTTAGTAATATTGGGATATTTTTATTAGAATGCCTCTCTATGAACACAACAAGACCAACCTATGTCATTACAACACCGTTTCACATAATATAATCTTTCATTTTATCACTTTATCCTTGAGATACCATCTCATTACACATCATAAAATGAGTAATCAATATATCCTTGGGAATCTATCTATTCTCTCAACCCATTTTATAATTGTATCTTGTGTTCAATCATTCCTAACAAGTGTCTATTACCTTATCTTATACATACATTTTAAATGTATTTTCCCCACATAATTTTATAGAATCTTAATATATTGTATCGAGTTATTTAATCCTCCAACAATAAAAAATGTGTATTCTTTACCCCAAAAGGTTTTCCATTAAAACAATTTCTCCAGGTTTAATTAAAATTTATATCATATATATATATTTCATATCAATCAACCCATATGAAATATATAATAATAAATAAAAACATCATAACATACATAAAAAATAATTCCATGTCTAGTCAATTTTGGATAAGTGGTAATAATAATACTCAAGAGTTTTTAAATAAAAAATAATATCACTATTCATAATTACATTATTTATTAGTGTAGATAAAATAACTATGATAAATAATCAACAAAAAATATAATCAATCATATATATCACACTACGAAGTAAAATAACAACAGACATTATCATTGAAATAATTTAACAGATGTGATCACAACTGTACCATTAATTTAATCTCTACATCTTGAACCTTTAGTTATTTAAAAATATAATAATTTATGATTGATTAATTTAATATCAAGCATTGTACAAATTATTATTTTCCTACAATATTAAAAAGATCATATTATTTCCTGAAATTATCTAATTTCATTATTCTCATTTATCTTTGATTATTTTTATTTGATTTTTTATTATATAGTACATAAATAAATTTATAGTAATATGATTATTCTAAAACCTGGAATAATTTCATAAAATAAAATATTACACTATAAGATTTTTGTTTTTCACTCACATATAGAATATACATCATTTAAATTATCATAAAAATATTAATAATAAAAATAAACATGCAAATTCTATAATTTCAAGATAAAAAATAATCCACTAAATATGATATTATTTCTAATTCAATTATAAAAATAAAAATATAATATTAAAAATATTTAAATATTTTCATTGATATCATTTAACCTATAGCTTTCAATAAAATGTATTAAAATAATAATTATAAAAATAAATTAGCATGTGATAAATCATTCCCTATTTCAACATCTATATTGGTAGAATACCAAAAATATATATGAAATTATATAACCAATATTTAGTAAAATAGTATATCAATTTATAAAATATAAAAACAATATACCATAAATATACAGTAACATGAAACAGTATATGGTGTCAAATGTTTTCTTAAGATATATGTGATTATACTCATTCTCTCTATTTAATAATTTTCATATCAATTTTAATATTAACAAATTAAATTATGTTAATTATTTAAATTTCTATTATTTTAGAATAACAACATTTTTAAAAGTTATACTGACTACTAGGTTGAAATTCATGAGTTTTTTATCTTCCTTAGCTTCCTTTTTAAATTTCAACAATATTTCAAAAATTGTTATTCTTCCAGATTATGGACTATGAAGTGCCCAGATCAGTGTGAATCACTGAGAGGGGGAGGGGGTGAATCAGTGATCCTTTAAAACTTTTTACTAATTGATTCTAAATCAATTAAACCTCTATGGCTTGTTAAGGCCTCGATCCACTCTTCTTATGTCTCTCAACCTTTCCCGGATAATGCAGTAATGAAAAGGCACAGGACACAAGGATTTACAAGGTTCGGCACCAAAGGCCTACGTCCTTGCCATGTTGGTTATACTCCCCAACATGGTTTCTCCATTATAATCGGTTAGTATTACAATGGTCGATACAGCTTCCCATCGTATCTCTCCTGAGTCCCACAGGAGGGTCTTTATACTGCTTCACACAGTGTTACTAGAGTCCCACTGGCCTGCTCCAGAATCCCACTGAAGACTTCTTCTCCCTAAGTCCCACAGGGTCTTCTCTTGGCTTCTCGAGTTGCACGAGTAGCTCTTCTCCTCTTTAACTTCTTCAAGTAACTTCAGCAGCCTGGGATAAAGGCTGCTGGCCTTGCTCTGTACCTCTGCTCACTTGTGGTGAACAGGTCTTCTCATCTTGCTCAGGATTTATCTCCTTCTTCTCAGGATGACCTGGCTTCTCTCCAACTACTGAATACTCAGACAAATGATATCTTTAACTTCAGTCTGGTCCAGTCTCAGTTCACATCAACTTCATGCACTAAGTGCATGGCATCTCAGCATCCTCATGCACTGACTGCATGGCCTTCTCAAATCTCTTCAAGAACTTCCGGTCTTGGTCAACTCAGATGCACACAACCAGATTTGTATTTGTTCACGTGTGCATGTGCATGCATGCATGCATGCACTCTCCTCTTTCTCCTCTTGGTGCAATAAACCCTCAAAGGGTGTAGTCACTTTAAGCACACACTTTCTCACTAAACATCACACACTTTATTCTCTTTTGATTACACACATAAATGTGTGTTATACACTAGTGTGGATATCTTCTCTTCTTCTTAGTGTGTACACACTTTGGTTTGCACACACACTAAGGTTCGGCCTTCTTGTTCTTGTTTGCTCACACACACTTCCTTTGATCAATTAGCAAACACAAGGCTTGGCCTACTTCACTTACTAAGCACACACACTTCCTTGTTCTTTTTATTTTCTTCAAAGTATGCACTTCACTTATGCACACACTTGGTTCTCCATTTTGTACACACAAGGGCTACGAACTCTTCTTCAAATGCACACACAAAGTGTGTTCTTCAATTTGGCACAACCAAGGTATGGCCTCGGTCTTCCTCCTCTTCTTGCACACTCACGGCTAGGGTGTATGTCTTTCACTTGATGTGGCTTTCCTCCTCACTTAGCACAAAACCCGTAGGTATGTAATTCACTTCATCTTCATGTTTCACTAAGCACACACACTGCCCAGGGTGTTCTTAATTTTGAATCGCGCAAGGTGCTTGAATACAAGCCTCGGGTTCTTCCTCTTTAATTTGCACACACACACTAAGTGTATTTGTCTCAATATACCCGAACTCAAACTAGGCGCGCAAGGAGGTGTGGCCCTCTTCTTGTCTTCAAATGCCGCGCAGGCTCAAGTGTGCAAGGGTGAAACACTGCCGCGGGCGCTTCTGTCGCGCAAGGCTCAACGAACCACGAAGGCGCGCAGGTGATGCGGCTCGGCTCCTTCCTGTCACGCAAGGGATGCGCGCAGGGTCTCCTCCAACTTCTTTTGCGCAAATATGCGCAAAAGGGACTTCACGAAGCCAAGGGTGGCTTCGGGCTGCTTCGTCGCGCAAGTGGGTTGCGTGGAGCTCCAAACTTCACGAGGCACAAAAGGCTCTCACGGGACTTCAAATATTCAAAGGATCAGCAAGCATAAACAGCGCATGTGGTCTTCTTTTTATAGGCGAGGCAGAGGTGGTTTATCCGCGTGAGAAAAATCTTGAACCATCGAGATTTTCGGATCTCAAGTTTCTGTAAAATCTCGTTTTTCTCCATTCAACGTGTGCATGCATATTTTATTGCATGATTATGTTCGTTATGGCCAGACGATCACAATGGTGGCTTTCGGTTTGCTCAGAGGTGGCCGGGAACTCAAAAACCGACGTCGGGTAGCCTCTGGTTCATCGGCGGCTTCGCGGGTGCCTCGGCCGAGCTCGAGGTAGGAGATGGACCGGGAGCCGTTGGATCGGGCGAATGAAACACATCGGACGGCCTGGATCTGAACGGACCGCGGCGGATTAGATGTGCGGCCGAGATCTGGCGCGCGATCGCCTGGACGGCTGAGATTTGCTCCCGGGTGAAAATTCTGCGTCCCACATCGAAACGGGGAGCGGATTTTCCGCGCTTTATCACCCTGGCACTCTCCACCACACCTCAGTTGAACTTCTCCCCTCCCGGTGCCGCCCCGAACCGGGTTCTCTCTGCGGGCGTGCTCTGCGCCCACCTATGCTCCCTGCGGGCGCGCCACTGGCGCCCACTATGCGTGCCCTCGGGCGCGCGCGCTGCGCGGGCTTCACCACCGCGTAGCCTCGGGGCTTATACACGGCCCCGACCTTCCTGCCTCAGGGACATGCTGCCTTGGCCTGAGGGTTCCCCATGGGCGTGGTGACCTCGAGTCCCACATGAGCCTTGGGTGATGACCCTCGGCTGGCCTTCCTTGGTGGCTACTTTTTGGCCAAGTGTTGAATAAACACTTTGTTAAAAACAAAGTTCTCCCAATGTATAAATGCCAACCCAAGTTCTTGCAAGCCAAATGCCACTTCAAATTATTCTTCTCCATTTCTTCTATTCTTCTTCTTAAGAATTCCATTACTTCTCCTCATATGATCTTCACTTAGGATATGGAATTCAAAAGGTTCATCTTCATCAACCGAACTCCTGAATCACTTATAATCTTCAATGTTCTTTATTGATCTAATCAGAGATCAATTGGAACTTTTTCAATTCACATGCACTAAGTGATAGTGCATGGACTTCATTAATGCACATCATCCACTTAGTAGTTGTGGATGGAACTCTTTTCAACTCCTCATGCATTGTGAAGACAATGCATGGTCTTCAATCAATGTTGTGACATTGTATCATCAGGATACAAGTTCTTTGAACTTAAAGATCAGCTCATCAATCGTCTGATTTGACTAGAGAATGTTTCAACCATCATCTCCTATGTTACTTAGTGAATCTCCTAAGTGACATGCATCTTAGTACCATGGCCATTCTCCATTCATCACCATCACCATCACAACCTTTGTCATTCACATCTTGACATTCCTTGACATCCATTCATTCCATGACAACTTCATGCCTCATTGACAACAAATGCAACACAATGCACTTCAATCTCCCCCTTTGTATTTTTTGTCAATACACTCCTTTAGCACATATGAATGGGTCAATATGTGTGCCAATATTTTCTCCCCCTTATTGGCAATCAAATGCAAAGGTGTGGTGTGGTTCTCTTCAAAAATCTCTTCCTCCCTTATAAAATCATTTTCTTCAAAATCACTAAGAGAGGGATGATGTCACATGTTCTTCTTTAGCAAAGAACCTTTAGTTGATCAACTCTAAGTCTACTTGGGCTAACCCGGTGTAGAAAACAAGAGTGATGTAACCAAGGAATTCAAAGCTGTCCATATCTCTCTACACATGTGAGATCATACTTAGGGGTTTGAAATTTTTCAGATATAACAATGAATTGCTAAATCCTGCACATACTTCACAAGACTCATTAGAAAGTTCAGTGCAAAGATAAAGCTCCCCCTTTCATCCATTTGTCTTCAATCCATACTCCCCCTTAATTGACAATATAAACTCAATTAAGAAACAAGGGATGAAAGTATGATTGGTATACCTTCACTTTTTTCAAGATGGTATTAATCTCAGAATCCCATCTTCTTCAGATTGGCTCCCCCTCAAGGGGTGCACTCCATTCTGTCCAAACCATCCTCCAGTTGAGAATGATCATCATCTTCAATTCCCTGCAATGTTAGCACATGTATATACCAAGAGTATAAGGGAATAAGATGGAACCTCCTTGGTTCATCAATGTGAACAACAAGGTTGAGAAGATTCTCTCAACCGAGATGTCCCATTTTCACCAGTCTTCACACTTGCACATTTGATCTTCATTGATGATTGTGCTGGTGTGGTTCTCAAAACATCTTCATGTGAAACCTTCTTCTTCCCTTTTTCTTTAGCAATTGCCAGAGCTTCATCTTCAACTCTTTGTAGTTCTCTGGCAAGTTGCAACTGATGTGGCCATATGACAAGTAAATCATTTGGAAGAGTGGCCCCAGTTCTGGAAGTTCCACATGGTTCCTTAGATGTTGTCAAGCTACCATTCTTAGGCAACTTGTTTTCAATCAATCCCTTCTTCTTCTTCTGGATTGATTGTCTTTTTGAGTCCAGTCTGCTTCTATTTAATTTCATGGCTTCTTTACAAAGATCAATGATATGTCCTTTCTTCCCACAGTAGAAGCATTTCTTGGTGGTCCTTCTGGATGCATCACCCTTATTGGATTTGAATTCCAAGGATTTCTCTTAATTCTTCAAACTCTTCTTGGGAGCATCTTCCACTTTCTTCTTCTTGCTTCCCAAGGAATCTCTTTTAGCCAGGTTCAGTGATCTTCTCTTCATTCCAGCTTTGGATACAGTTGGAGATTGACATGTATCATTCTTTTGACCACTTTTGCAGCCATCCCAGATGTTGTCAAGCAATCCAAATCTGTTAGCAGTAAACAGATGTCTCTGGACCTGTGGATGTTGCTTATTGCCTTCTGGCTTGCTCCCCCTTGGCATGGGCTTCCTTTTTGCTTTGACATTTAGTGGATTGTACCAACAATCCTTTGCACAGTGCCCATACGTATTACAACACCAACACTGACCCACAAATCTTGACCTCTTCAGTCCTTCTGATTGTTGGGTACTTTTCTTGACTTGCTGTGTTGTTTCAGGAGAGCTCTGCTTCTTTACTGTCTTCATCCATATTTTTTTGGAATTATTCTTCCATCCTGCACTTTTTGTGGAAACACAATTAGA
This sequence comes from Viscum album, assembly GCA_963277665.1. Taxonomy (NCBI): domain Eukaryota; kingdom Viridiplantae; phylum Streptophyta; class Magnoliopsida; order Santalales; family Viscaceae; genus Viscum; species Viscum album. Next base: position 1,354,340,311 of record OY728150.1, on the reverse strand, counting down.
ATCTTCAGTACAAGATGGTATGGATGGTACCTTCATTCTAGAAGATTTTTCACTTTTATTAGAGGATGTCTTTCTCTTAGAATCATCCTGCTCAAAGCATACTTGAGTAGCAACATGTCTTCTTCCAGCTGACTGGGAGGATTCTGCTATAGGTGATTGAAGATGTTTCAATATCACCTCCAGTTATAAGTATTTCATGTTGAGGGAGTTCTTCTCATCCTCAACAGTTCTTAGCTTTACTTCCCAATTCTCCACCAGTTGTTTCATCTGGTCTTCATGCACCTTATTCAATTCTTGCAATGAATTGTCCAGCTCCTTCACCAATTTGACTTTTTCTTCAAGTTGAGCATCTCTGACATTCATTGAAACTTTGTGCAATTTTTCCAGTGCATGGAAAACTTCTTTGACCATTATCATAAAGAATTCTTTCTCAGAAAGGATTCTTTGCAATTCTTCAGTAGTGTCTTCATATCTTTCATTGCAAAGAGAAACGGTTTCATCTTTAGCCTTCACCAGCTTTCTGAGAGTGTTGGTTATACCAACCCTTTTAGCCAACTGATCTTCCATTGTATTGGCTTCTTCTTCAAGCTGTAATTTTTCTTCTTGAAGATCAAGGATGCCTGTAGCTATACACATTTCCACTTCCTTGGGGACTGTCTTCTGAAGATATTCGATTGCACTTTGAAGATCTTTCATTGTTCCAACTTCATCACAGCTAGGACAGGCTTTCTTCATCTTCTTGGCCTGTTTCTTCTTTCTATTTTTCTGAGTCTTGGCAGATATCTCCATTTGAGGCTGGTCACTTATTTCCTCAAATCTGCACTTCATAAAGACTCCCTTGGATCTTTTAGAGGTAACCTTTCCCTTTGGTACCAATTGAAGTGCCCAGATCAGTGTGAATCACTGAGAGGGGGAGGGGGTGAATCAGTGATCCTTTAAAACTTTTTACTAATTGATTCTAAATCAATTAAACCTCTATGGCTTGTTAAGGCCTCGATCCACTCTTCTTATGTCTCTCAACCTTTCCCGGATAATGCAGTAATGAAAAGGCACAGGACACAAGGATTTACAAGGTTCGGCACCAAAGGCCTACGTCCTTTCCATGTTGGTTATACGCCCCAACATGGTTTCTCCATTATAATCGGTTAGTATTACAATGGTCGATACAGCTTCCCACCATATCTCTCGTGAGTCCCACAGGAGGGTCTTTATACTGCTTCACACAGTGTTACCAGAGTCCCACTGGCCTGCTCCAGAATCCCACTGAAGACTTCTTCTCCCTTAGTCCCACAGGGTCTTCTCTTGGCTGCTCGAGTCGCACAAGTAGCTCTTCTCCTCTTTAACCACTACTAGAATGCTGGCCTTTCCCCACGGTTAGATACCAACGGTTCTTCGAAACCGTTGGGGAAGGAGGTTTTTACCAACGGTTCATTAGAACCGTTGGCATAGAGGTTTCCAGGGAGCTTTTTCCCAACGGTTCATGAGAACCGTTGGGATAGATGGTTTTTTACCAACGGTTCTCATGAACCGTTGGCATAGATGAGGTTTTAGCAGGTTTATCCCAACGGTTCTGTAGAACCGTTGGGATAGATAGCCATATGACAACGGTTTTTAAGAACCGTTGGCAAAGGTCCTCCCCAAATTCCCAGCCGCATGTTCTCTCCCCAATTCGCGATACACAACCCTAAAACGGGAGCAGCAGCGGATTTAGGCGATTTTGGAGGTACCGCCGGCCTTCAATTTTCCAGCTCTTATTCAGGTTATTATTCTTCTTAACTGAAAATGTATTCAAATGTTTGGATAGTATTTAAACCTATTTTCATTTTTTCCATCAGTTTAGGTGATTTTGGTGCTACTGCCGGCCGGACCAGCCTAAGGGTGAGTTTTCTTGAAAATTCCTTTTTGGATTTTACCCCTTGAACATGGGATGTCATTTGTGAAAGGTTATATAAATCGAATTGATTGTTCGATTTCTGAATTGAATTGTAAATTAAATTAATTAAGGGTATTTTATGGTTTGCATTCCCCTTTTAACACATGAATGCCAATTATTTTTTAACACATGTTTTAATTGTATTGCCTTGCCAATGTGAGTAAAGTAGAGACTATGCTATGAATCTATGAAATTGGATTGAATTTATCTTATATTTTATGTTACCATGTTAGATATATTATAACTAATGCATGTGATATCTTTATAGTCTTGTTAGGAGTGTTCTATTAAAAATTCCCATGTGAGTGCTTGAATTTTCATTGAATTGCTAGCCATTATGAGTTATGTTGAGACCATGATATGGAATTGATTGATTAAGCAAGGGAATCTCATTATCTTGTCATTACAACATGAGTAAATGAAGCTTCATTCTTTTCAGGTTATTATTTGATTGAGTCGCCATTTTGAGGTGAGTTGTATTAAATACCTTAGTTTTTGACCTTGGTATGTTTAATGAATTGTTTAAATGAAATGGAATTCATTAAATGATTAATAGTAAATAGTGATACATGGATTCTATTAGGATGCCAGGTATATAATCTTGTTTCTATTAACTTATACGCTTTATGTGATAAATGGATTCACAGTGGAATTCCACGGATAGACTCATTTATTTGAATATTGATTAAGCCATGGGTGATACATGGATCCAAGGGAGGGATTCCATAGATAGACTTATTGAATGTAGAATTATATTCCAATTGATACATAGATTCTTATGATAATTCCATAGATAGACTTATTGAATGTAGAATTATATTCCAATTGATACATGGATTCTTATGATAATTCCATAGATAGACTTATTGAATGTAGAATTATATTCCAATGATATGCGTCTTGTGTGGTGGTGGTGTGGTTTATGTGTTTTATGGTAGTAGTGAAGTGTGTGATTATGTAGTTAATGTGAACCCATAGGTTGAGTATTTTGTGCTATCTATATATCATGTATTTTTATGTTATTTCTACACATTCCCAACCAGAGTTGGATAAACTTACCAACGATCAGAGGTTTTGAGTTATGGGTATTTTTTCTAATATCTAGGATGGTGGTTATATGTTTGGATAGCTACTATGTCTTCCCTACTCTTACTTCAAAAGTGATTGACCATGTGTTTTTAGGCAAGATGCGATGTGATTGTCCATGTGTCTTCAGGTGAGATGTACTATGATTTCCCTAGTGTTTTTCGGTGAGGTGTGATGTGATAAGGCTATAATAAGATGTGGCATGTGGTTGGGGTCATGTAGGGTAGGAGGATGGCACAAGGTTGATGTTATTCATGTTCATGATACCCTACTAATATGGTTATGGGATGAGTCATGCTGTTATGTGATATAACACATTAAGTTCTTGTTGGTTTTACATTTTTTCAATAACACATTTGTATGTTTTTTTGACATGTGTAGTTGATACCTTGATTATTTTCTTCCTTTATCGTTTACTTAAATGTATATTATATTATAGTTAATGCCTATTGAATTGTTTATGACAAAATGACTTATATAAATTCTTTTTTACAGAATGGACAGAAGTTGGATGTATGAAACCGATCGGATCTCAGATGATTTTCAAAACAATTTGGAGAGCTTTATAGATTTTGCATTTCACAATGCTTCAGATAGTGGTCGCATACACTGCCCATGTTCCAATTGTGTTGGTAGACCTTGGTTGAGCCATGAAGAAGTCAGCTACCACATAACCAAAAATGGGTTTCAAGCAAACTACTTTCTGTGGTATCACAATGGGGAGAAAACGAAATCTCAAATTGGTGATGATCGAAATGAAAAGACTGGAATGGAGAATTTGTTAGATGATCGGTTTCCGTTTATTCGTCATCATGAAAAAGAAAGGATTTCGACTCAAGAAGACTTCGATATGAGGACAGCTGATGCATCTAGTGAAAATGATGATATTGATAGGGTGAAAAAATTGAATGATGCTGCCACGACTCCAGTATATCGGCAATGCGATAAAATGAAAAAGCTGGAATTTTTAATCCGATTATTTCATGGGAAAACTATGTATGGGATTTCTAATACAGCAATCGATTACATTCTTACCCTCTTGAAGGATTTACTTCCAGATGATGCAGATATTCCCTCAAACCACTATATGGCATGGAAGTTAGTTGAGGAACTTGGATTTTCAAGAAACAAAATTCATGCTTGCCCGAAAGATTGCAGTTTATTCTGGGAGGAAACCGCTGAACGAAATGATTGTATAAAATGTGGCACATCCCGCTGGAAGTCAAAATCTGATGGAACACCATCCCGCGTTCCACAGAAAGTAATGTGGCACTTTCCATTGATCCCCAGACTCCAGAATCTTTTTATGTCTGATGACATATCAATAAAAATGAGATGGCATGATACCGAGAGAAAGAAGACTGATGATGAGTTGGTTCATCCTGCAGATGGATTTGCATGGAAGAGATTTGATGCTCGACATCCTGATTTTGCAGCTGACGTGCGTAATGTGAGGCTGGGTCTTTCATGCGACGGTTTTAATCCGTTTGGGCAGATGCTTACTTCGCACAGCACATGGCCAGTTTTTATACACATTTATAATCTTCCCCCATGGTTGTGTATGAAAAAACCTTTCACTTTCATGAGTATACTCATATCTGGTCCTTCTGATCCTGGCATTGATATTGATGTATACATGCAACCTTTAATAAAAGAGTTGAAGCTTCTTTGGGATGTGGGTGTGCGCACATACGATGCATGTTCGAAAGACATATTTCAGATGCGCGCTGCGCTTATGTGGACAATCAATGATTTTCCGGCTTATGCAATGATGTCTGGATGGAGCACGAAGGGGAAACTGTCATGTCCAGTTTGTATGAAGAATACACGATCCAGAAGACTGAAACATCGTTGTAGTTTCAGTTTTATGGGACATCGACGATTTTTGCCAAAGGATCATCCATATAGAATGAATCGTCGAAGATTTGATAATACTATAGAGACCGATGATCCACCTCAGCGTATGTCTGGAACTGATGTGCTTAATGAATTGAAAGATTTCAGTTTTTCGTTCGGGAAGGGTCAAATGAAATCTGGAAAGAGAAAGAATGTTTCCACAGAAACCTGCTACAATTGGAGGAAGAGGAGTATCTTTTTTGATTTGCCTTATTGGTCAACCAATTTGCTACGTCATTGCTTAGACGTAATGCATATTGAAAAGAATATATGTGAAATGTTGCTTTCAGTTCTTCTAAATGTCAAGGGGAAGACAAAAGATGATTTACGATCTCGACGTGACTTGGTGGATTGGGGCATCAGACCAGAATTGCATCCTATGCGTATCAGTGAAAATAAATGGCAACTTCCATGTGCTTCTTATGTGATGACACCTACTGAAAAAAAACAATTTTTGGATGTATTAGAGACTATTAGAGTTCCTGATGGCTATTCAAGCAACATATCTAAACGGGTCAACAGAAGAGAGTTGAAGCTAAAATCTTTGAAGACTCATGATTATCACGTTCTACTGCATGAGTTGCTTCCAATAACAATCTGTCATCTTTTGTCCAATAATGTAAGGGTGGGTGTTATTCGGTTGTGCCATTTGTTTAGAGATCTTTGTGCTAAGAAGTTTTCCAAGTCTTTCTTGCAAAAAATGTTGACAGATGCCCCATTAATTTTGTGTGAGTTGGAGAAAATATTTCCCCCATCATTTTTCACATGCATGCTGCATCTAACTGTCCATATTCCAAATGAAATACTTCTCGGAGGACCTGTTTCTTTTCGTTGGATGTATCCAACTGAAAGAAATATGTTCACATTAAAGTCTTATGTTCGAAACAAGAATCATCCCGAAGGTTCTATCGTGAACGGTTACTTAGCTCAAGAATGTATGGATTTCTGTTCAATGTATTTGTCTGATCTTACTACAAGAATGAACAGACCAATGAGAAATGAAGAAGAACAATATGAGCAAATTGAACCCAGTTTTCCATCACTTCCTCAAACAGGAGGAATTCCTGGATCATATACATTGAAGACATTAAGCCATGAAGAGCGGGAGATGGCACATCGCACAGTTTTGTTCAACTGTGATTTGTTCGATGACTATATCAGGTAACAAAATTGAATATGTATATCTTACATATATATCTGTTAAACTATTCATATTTTTTTATCTACAGGGAACATAAAACAATGATAAATAGGAAGCATCTTTCTTTATCTTTGAGAAGGAGAGAGACTTTGCATAGCAAAGAGTTTTCTGCTTGGTTAAAATTGAAGGTAAAAATATTACTGTTTAAATTAATTATTTCAATATTTACTTAAGTTTAACTGTCATTTATATTGCAGGTATTGAGTTTGTCTACTGACTCTGTCTCTGAGGAAATAAGAGCTTTGTCTTTTGGTCCTAATACCGTGGTTCGTGACTGTAAATCAATTGTTATCAATGGGTACAGATTTATTGTCACTGAACGAGCCAAAAACATGAGAACACAACATGATGGTATTATGGTTACTGCCACAACAGATTGTTATGCCAGCGCATCAGATAGTAGACCGCGACTTGAAAATGTGGGTTATTATGGAGTCGTTGAGAAAATAATAATATTGGATTATTACTCTCATGGATGAGTCACAATGATGAAATGCCATTGGTTTGATTCGATGACGAGACATGGCACATTTATTGATGATTGTGGATTTCGAGTAATTAATATGACCCGCACTCTTGCAACCGAAGAACCATATGTGTTGGCATCAATGGTAAACAAGTTTTTTATGTCAAAGATCAACTTCAACCTGAATTTGGTGTCGTAGTTGAAGTAATTCCAAGACATATTTTTGATGATGCTGATGATGGAATTGACACTGTCCCTATTGCCATTGGAACCAATCCATTTATTTCTTTTGATGACTCCAATAGCTCAATTGTCCGAGTTGATTGTGAACCTGAAGTTGTGGTTGGAAATATATAGAATCATTCATCCATGTTCTCAATTCTTTTGGTTTACCTCGAGTTGGGTTCTTAAGGTTGGTAATATTCATATTTATTTAGTATTGATCACAAATATGTTTTAGCTGACTTGACCGTTATGTGAATTTTCAATGTTTATTGGTTGCTGTTTTATTTGAATTGCATTTTCTAATTTGGAATTGAACTGTATTCAAACCAAATCAAACAATATTTCTAACTTGGTGAACATTACAACTTGTATGTTTTATTAAATTCATTCAAGCTCTTCTAAAACAATTGATAGCTAAATTACCAATGAATCCCCTCATTCCCTCATATATTTAGTTTTTTGGTTTACACATTAATTTTCTTTTTCTAATTAATTACATATTTGTTTTCCAATGCAGGAAATGAAGCCAATTGAAGAGAGACGAAGAAAAAAAATGGCGGAGAACAATCGTCGGATGGAGGAGATGGGCATTCCACCATTAGTGCCTACAGTGAGTACTTTATTTCAAATATATATATATATATTTACAGAATATATAATTTCATGTGATTAATTTTTTTTTGTAAACTTTTTTGTAGGATCCACCATTACGTCGACAGTTATTCGACGAGGAGCCTAGTACTGGTCCGAGTACTCAGGCCGGTGGTACGAGGAGGGTTCGTACCAGAGGTGGACATAGAGCTGCGCGTGCCCGACTAGACCCTGCCCCTCCCACTGACATTTCAGCCTTCCCACATTCTGATCCCGGTGTGTCGTTAGGGACACACGGGATATTTAGACCTCCCATGTTTTCGCTACCTTCTGCATCTTCTGCCCCATCATTTTCACATCCCATGATGATTCCCACTCCCCAGTCAGCATCAGGTCATACAGTTGTTCCATCTTCTTTTCCTTCTACTTCTGTCTCTCCGAGCTTTTATATTCCATCGTCTTCGACTCCTGTTCCACCAGAGGGTGTTCCATCAGGTTCTGTGGATCCGGCGCCACTCATTGATCAGACCAGCACAGGTATATTTATAAAACCCTATCAAATTTTTATAGTAATATTTATTTTCATTATAACATGTTTTGATAAAATATTTGTTTTTCTTTCATGACAGATACATCTACTGAAAGGAGGCGGGGGCGGGGCCGTACACGCATGCGTTCGGTGTGGAACCGTCGCACACAGGTTATGGTGGAATATAATGAAGACAATCAGATGGTTGAGAAAACAGGGCAGCAATGTCGGAGTTTTATGGCGACGCTTGCCAAATACTCCGACATCATTCCCGTCAGCCCGCTGTCGTGGAGACATTTGCCACATGAGGTCAAAGATAGAGCTTGGGCAGAGATATGGGTAAAAAAATCTGTTGTATTTAATGCCATGAATTTTTTTTGTATTTATATAAATTAATATTTTCATTTCAGCTTCGATTTAATTTTCCTGATGGTGAGGGTGCACGAATGGAACGTCTAAAGGATTTAGGCGAGCTTTGGAGAGCCTACAAGCATGACCTGTATATTGGCTGGCGTGCTAGAGTTGGCACTGAGTTAGAGGCGGTACCAGTCGTGGATGATTGTCCTATAGAGCAGTATCGTCAGATGATTACTCATTGGACGAGTACCCAGTTTAAGGTATGAATTACATTTGAGGTATTTAAATAATAACTTTCAAGTTTTGCATTAATATTATCCTTTGCATTATCGAATTTTATTTAGGAATCATCTGGAAAAAATAAAAAAAAACATTGATGCAAAAAAATACCTCCATACACTAGGACGCACGACGATGCCGGATCATGAGAGGCAGTAGGTATGACAATTGTTTGTAAGTTTTCTTTACGACTTACATTTTCTTTTTTTTCCTCAATTATTTAATTATTTTCTGAAGTCTTTATATAAATTTTGTTTTCAATGTCATTGTAGAGGCAAGTACAAAATATTGAAGGACGTGTGCCTCGAGCAAAACTGTTTTGCTCGAGTAGACGAAAAAAGGATGGACGTGCTGTCAACGAAGCGACTCAGCAGCAGATTGTAAGTTTTAATCTGTTGATTTTATATTTTAATATCTATTTCGTAACTTAACAATATATTTATATTTGTAACAGGATGCTTTAGAGGCCCTCGATGCCCAAGAAGCAGACAATTTTGGGCCATCTGATCACTTACATCAGGTGTTGGGAGATGATCATTCTGGCAGAGTACGCTGCCGACCTAGGATAGCCCCGACGAGGTATTGGCCTGCCTCAGGTACGAGTTGTAGTGCCACCGAGCTGCAGAAAGTTAGGGCACAGGCAGAACAGGCTGAGAAAAGGGCCACAGAGACGGCAGAACAGTCTGCAAGGGCAAATAGTGCATTTATGAAATTTATTGAAGTTCTATGTCCAACACTTCCAGCAGAGGCCAGCCCAGCGATTGATGAATACATGTCGTCGATACATTCTATATATGGTGCACCAGGTGGCAGTTCCAGTGGTGGTCAGGCCGATGTCGAGCTTGAAGATGATGATGGCGAGCAGTCTGATGCGGAAGAGGAGGGAGATGAGGAGGGCGAGGAGGAGGGCGAAGGCGAGGAGGAAGGCGTTGTGGAGGGTGATGACGATGAGGAGGACGATGACGAGGGCGATGATGATGATGATGATGGAGATGGTGATGCTGATGTGGGACATATTGATCCGTTACATTTTTGACTTGAGATTTGATGTTTAATCTATTCTAGTTGTTGGTTTTATCTAGACTCGTAGTATAGTATTGGAGTTGAATTATTTTTATATATTGTCTGTTTTTATGGATGTTGTTGTCTTTTAGTGGTTGTGTGTTTGAGAACTCCCTGGACAACCCCCCTCATTCTTGGACGCCCTTTCTGGCCGTTTATGACACCATAACTGCGTTGTCGGTCACCGCGGGAACACGACAAGTCCGATTGACGTGCCGTCTGCTCGACCACTTCAGAAATCACTCACCCGTATTTGTCGTCTGATTTCAGGCCATTCCGACATCGTTCGGCCCGTTTGGACCCCCCTCACGCGCGTTTACGAAGCGCGCGCATCACTTAAAACACTAATATTGAGCCGTACCGCGCAAACCGCACGTCCGATTGACGTTCCGTCTGCGCGTACACGTCACGAATAATAATTAGAATGTTTCACGGTGGTTTCAGATCAATCCAGAGACGCGGTGTTGCCGACACCACTCAAAGTGTCCGTCTTTTGTTTCAAAAGGACGTCATTTTAAGTGAAAAGCATCAACTGGCTTACGGAAAACCGACCAAACGCATTCCGAATCTGTTGATAATTTATCCCAACAATCCATGGGTCATATGTGACGTGTACGAGCCAACCCGGGATGAATCCGAGTCACGGTGTGGCCGGGATAAGTTTAAGTGGCTCTCTTTTGTTTAAAATGAACACCATTTTAAGTACATACGGAAAAACGACCAAACGGATTCGGTTTCCGTTGAAACTTTAGGAGAACGATCCATGGGTCATATGTGACGTGTACGAATCAACCCCGCCACAATCGGAGACGCGGTGTGGCCGACACCACTCAAAACGTGTCGGTCTTTTGTTTCAAAAAGATGTCATTTTAAGTGAAAATCATCAAGTGACATAGGAAAAACCGACCAAAGGCATTCGGACTGTGTCGACACTTTAGCACAAGGATCCATGGGTCGTATGTGACGTGTACGAGTCAATCCTGCCTCAATCCGAGGTGCGGTGTGACCGACACCGTTCTAACTGTCTATCTTTTGTTTAAAATGGACAGGATACGCAAAACCGACCAAACGCAAAACCGACCAAACGCATTCTGAATCTGTTGATAATTTATCACAACGATCCATTGTTGCACCCCTCTCTCTTGGATTTTAATGATCACAATCACTCTAATTGTATTCTAACTTGTTTTCAAGTGTTTTTGATGATAGGAAATAGGGTGCCTAGAAGCTGGCCCAAGAAGAATTCAAAATGGACTGTTTAAGTCCACCGGCCAGCCGGTGTGAGACCACCGGCCAGCCGGTAAGGTCACCGGCTGGCCGGATCCAGCCCATCGGCCAGCCGGTGGACTAGGCAGAAGGCCTTGCCCTCTGCCAGGTGCCACCGGTCAGCCGGTGTCTGGCCACCGGCCAACCGGTGGGCCCAGACAGAATGGCATACCTTCTGTCCAGACCACCGGCCAGCCGGTGCCTGACCACCGGCCAGCCGGTGGAACCCACACAGAATAGCATGCTTCTGTCCAGACCACCGGCCAGCCGGTGGCTCAGCACCGGTCAGCCGGTGGAGCCAGACAGAAATCCCTTGCTTCTGTCTGGTGCACCGGCCAGCCGGTGGATCAGCACCGGCCAGCCGGTGTTCTCAGTCAAACTGACCAGGCTGGCCCACTTGATCCCCAACGGCTCCGAAAGCCCTCCAACGGCTATTTTGAAGTATTTGGGAGCATTTCTCCTATAAATAGACGTCCATGGATGCCGGGAACACTACCGATCATATACCGAAGCATACCAAAGCTATTTTAATCATTTGAGGCTCCTACGACAATTCTCAAAGGCTACTTGAGATCCAATTGCCATCCTTGAAGCTTGGGCTGCCTCTACATCAACTACACTCACCTCTTGGCGCTCAAGGCTTCCTCTAGTTTGTTCTAAATTATTTACTTCAATTGTTTAGTTCTTAATTGGGTTTGTATTAAAACAAACCACCCTTTTTCTTCCTTCTTTCAATTTGGGTTTCTTGCTACAACCATAATAAAAAAGCAAGCTGTAAGAAGGTGATCTAGCCTACCTTAAAACGGCTAGTGGGTTTCTTGCTATAACCATTAAAAAGCAAGCGGTCGTATAAATCTCCTAACGGTTGAGTTGGGAGCGGAGACGTAGGCTTGAGTTTAAAGCCGAACTCTGTTCTCAATTGTGTCTTGCCATTTTACTTTCCGCTGCATTTAAATTTGTTTTAAATTGTTAATTAATTTTAAAAAGGAAATTCACCCCCCCTCTTGCCATCACCTTCGACCCAACATCCATCAGTCATATGTGACATGTACGAGCCCACTCGGGCTCAATCCGAGTCGCGGTGTGGCCGGGATCAGTCTAAGTGGCTCTCTTTTGTTTAAAATGGACATCATTTTAAGTACATACGGAAAACCGACCAAACGCATTCGGTTTCCATTGAAACTTTAGGAGAACGATTCATGGGTCATATGTGAGGTGTACGAATCATCCCCTCCACAATCCGAGGCGCGGTGTGGTCAACACTGCTCTAACTGTGTCTGTTTTGTTTAAAATGGGTAGGATTATAAGTGAAAAGAACTGGCATACGCAAAACCGACCAAACGCATTCGGTTTCCATTGAAACTTTAGGAGAACGATCCATGGGTCATATGTGACGTGTACCAATCATCCCCGTCTCAATCCGAGACGCGGTGTGGCCGACACCGCTCTAACTATGTCTCTTCTGTTTAAAATGGGCATGATTATAAGTGAAAAAGAACAACTGGCATACGCAAAACCGACCAAACGCATTCCGAATCTTTTGATCATTTATCACAACAATCCATGGGTCATATGTGACCTGTACGAGGCAACCCGGGTTCAATCCGAGTCGCGGTGTGGCCGAGATCAGTCTAAGTGGCTCTCTTTTGTTTAAAATGGACACCATTTTAAGTACATACGGAAAACCGACCAAACGCATTCGGTTTCCATTGAAACTTTAGGAGAACGATCCATGAGTCATATGTGACGTGTACGAATCATCCCCGCCTCAATCCGAGCCGCGGTGTGGCCGACACCGCTCTAACTGTGTCTGTTTTGTTTAAAATGGACAGGATTATAAGTGAAAAGAACAACTGGCATACGCAAAACCGAACAAACGCATTCAGAATCTTTTGATAATTTATCACAACGATCCATGGGTCATATGTGACGTGTACGAGCCAACCCGGGTCAATCCGAGTCGCGGTGTGACCGGGATCAGTCTAAATGGCTCTCTTTTGTTTAAAATGTACACCATTTTAAGTACATACGGAAAACCGACCAAACGCATTCGGTTTCCATTGTAACTTTAGGAGAACGATCCATGGGTCCTATGTGACGTGTACGAATCATCCCGCCTCAATCCGACATGCAGTGCGGCTGACACCACTAAAAGTGTCCGTCTTTTGTTTCAAAAGGATGTCATTTTAAGTGAAAAACATCAACTGACATACGGAAGACCGACCAAACGCATTCGGATTCTACCGATACTTTAGCACAACGATCCATGGGTCATATGTGACGTGTACAAGTCAACCACGTCTTAATCTGAGATGTGGTGTGGCCGACACCGCTCTAACTATGTCTCTTTTGTTTAAAATGGACATGATTATAAATGAAAAGAACAACTGGCATACGCAAAACCGACCAAACGCATTCGGAATCTTTTGATAATTTATCACAATGATCCATGGGTCATATGTGACATGTACGAGCCAACCCGGGATGAATCTGAGTCGCGGTGTGGTCGGGATGAGTCTAAGTGTCACACTTTTGTTTAAAATGGACAACATTTTAAGTACATATGGAAAACCGACCAAACGCATACGGTTTCCATTTAAACTTTAGGAGAACGATCCATGAGTCATATGTGACGTGTACGAATCAACCCCGCCTCAATTGGAGACGCGGTGTGGTCGGCACCACTCATAGTGTCCGTCTTTTGTTTCAAAAGGACGCCATTTTAAGTGAAAAACATCAACTGGCATACGGAAAACCGACCAAACGCATTAGGATTCTGTCGATACTTTAGCACAACGATCCATGAGTCAAATGTGACGTGTACGAGTTAACCCCGCCTCAATATGAGGTGCGGTGTGGCCGGTATCACTTCAGGTGTATGAATTTTGTTTAAAATGGACATCATTTGAGGTAAAAATATATGGTATAGAAAAAACCGATCATATTGTGAATTGAATTTCAGATTCCACGTATAATTGTCATCTAAATTTTAAATTGAATTCTATATGAATTATGTATGTTTATGAATTGTAATTTAATTATGGATTTGTATAGTTTCAGGATCCATTATATGTTAAATGTGTATGAATTTGTTCGTAATTGAATATGTATGTTTTATTTTATTACTGGTACAATAGTTGGATCGAAAATGAGGTGAAAATGAGGTGAAAATGAGGTGAAAATGAGGTGAAAATGAGGTGAAAATGAGGCCTGATGACTGGTGGTGATGGACAGGGGACAGGGGCTGTGCAAATTGCAGGGTGCTGCAATTTGCAGCATAGGTATGCCAACGGTTTAAAACCGTTGGCATATAAGTTTTTAGCATGTCTTTCCCAACGGTTTTAAACCGTTGGGAAAGACTTCACCAATTCCCAACGGTTCCAACCGTTGGGAAAATGTTCCATGGTATTTGGTTTTCCCAACGGTTTGGGAGAACCGTTGGGAAAAACTATCCCAACGGTTCACCCAAACCGTTGGGGTAGGGTAAATTTTATGGCTCTATTGCAACGGTTGCCAGTAAACCGTTGGGAAAACTTTTCCCAATGGCTTACTTCCCAACGGTTCTAAGAACCGTTGGGAAAACCTTTCCCAACGGTTTCAGGGGATTTCCCAACGGTTCTGAACCGTTGGGAAATAGTGTATTTCCAGTAGTGAACTTCTTCAAGTAACTTCAGCAGCCTGGGATAAAGGCTGCTGGCCTTGCTCTGTACCTCTGCTCACTTGTGGTGAACAGGTCTTCTCGTCTTTCTCAAGATTTTTCTCCTTCTTCTCAGGATGACCTGGATTCTCTCCAACTACTGAATACTCAGACAACTAATATCTTTAACTTCAGTCTGGTCCCGTCTCATTTCACATCAACTTCATGCACTAAGTGCATGTCATCTCAGCATCCTCATGCACTGACTGCATGGCCTTCTCAAATCTCTTCAAGAACTTCCGGTCTTGGTCAACTCAGATGCACACAACCAGATTTGTCTTTGTTCACATGTGCATGTGCATGCATGCATGCATGCACTCTCCTCTTTCTCCTCTTGGTGCAATAAACCCTCAAAGGGTGTAGTCACTTTAAGCACACACCTTCTCACTAAACTTCACACACTTTATTCTCTTTTGATTACACACATAAATGTGTGTTATACACTAGTGTGGATATCTTTTCTTCTTCTTAGTGTGTACACACTTTGGTTTGCACACACACTAAGGTTCGTCCTTCTTGTTCTTGTTTGCTCACACACACTTCCTTTGATCAATTAGCAAACACAAGGCTTGGCCTACTTCACTTACTAAGCACACACACTTCCTTGTTCTTTTAATTTTCTTCAAATTATGCACTTCACTTATGCACACACTTGGTTCTCCATTTTGTACACACAAGGGCTACGGCCTCTTCTTCAAATGCACACACAAAGTGTGTTCTTCAATTTGGCACAACCAAGGTATGGCCTCGGTCTTCCTCCTCTTCTTGCACACTCACGGCTGGGGTGTATGTCTTTCACTTGATGTGGCTTTCCTCCTCACTTAGCACAAAACCCGTAGGTATGTAATGCACTTCATCTTCATGTTGCACTAAGCACACACACTGCCCAGGGTGTTCTTAATTTTGAATTGCGCAAGGTGCTTGAATACAAGCCTCGGGTTCTTCCGCTTCAATTTTCACACAGACACTAAGTGTATTTGTCTCAATATACCTGAACTCAAACTAGGCGTGCAAGGAGGTGTGGCCCTCTTCTTGTCTTCAAATGCCGCGCAGGCTCAAGTGTGCAAGGGTGCAACACTGCCGCGGGCGCTTCTGTCGCCAAGCCTCAACGAACCACGAAGGCGCGCAGGTGATGCGGCTCGGCTCCTTCCTGTCGCGCAAGGGATGCGCGCAGGGTCTCCTCCAACTTCTTTTGCGCAAATATGCGCAAAAGGGACTTCACGAAGCCAAGGGTGGCTTCGGGCTGCTTCGTCACGCAAGTGGGTTGCGCGGAGCTCCAAACTTCACGAGGCACAAAAGTCTCTCACGGGACTTCAAATATTCAAAGGATCAGCAAGCATAAACAGCGCCTGTGGTCTTCTTTTTATAGGCGAGGCAGAGGTGGTTTATCCGCGTGAGAAAAATCTTGAACCACCGAGATTTTCGGATCTCAAGTTTCTGTAAAATCTCGTTTTTCTCCATTCAACGTGTGCATGCATATTTTATTTCATGATTATGTTCGTTATGGCCAGACGATCACAATGGTGGCTTTCGGTTTGCTCAAAGGTGGCCGGGAACTCAAAAACCGACGTCGGGTAGCCTCTGGTTCATCGGCGGCTTCGCGGGTGCCTCGGCCGAGCTCGAGGTAGGAGATGGACCGGGAGCCGTTGGATCGGGCGAATGAAACACATCGGACGGCCTGGATCTGAACGGACCGCGGCGGATTAGATGTGCAGCCGAGATCTGGCGCGTGATCGCCTGGACGGCTGAGATTTGCTCCCGGGTGAAAATTCCGCATCCCACATCGAAACGGGGAGCGGATTTTCCGCTCTTTATCACCCTGGCGCTCTCCACCACACCTCAGTTGAACTTCTCCCCTCCCGGTGCCACCCCGCACCGGGTTCTCTCTGCGGGCGCGCTCTGCGCCCACCTATGCTCCCTGCGGGCGCGCCACTGGCGCCCACTATGCGTGCCCTCGGGCGCACGCGCTGCGCGGGCTTCACCACCGCGTAGCCTCGGGGCTTATACACGGCCCCGACCTTCCTACCTCAGGGACATGCTGCCTTGGCCTGAGGGTTCCCCATGGGCGTGGTGACCTCGAGTCCCACATGAGCCTTGGGTGATGACCCTCGGCTGGCCTTCCTTGGTGGCTACTTTTTGGCCAAGTGTTGAATAAACACTTTGTTAAAAACAAAGTTCTCCCAATGTATAAATGCCAACCCAAGTTCTTCCAAGCCAAATGCCACTTCAAATTATTCTTCTCCATTTCTTCTATTCTTCTTCTTAAGAATTCCATTACTTCTCCTCATATGATCTTCACTTAGGATATGGAATTCAAAAGGTTCATCTTCATCAACCGAACTCCTGAATCACTTATAATCTTAAATGTTCTTTATTGATCTAATCAGAGATCAATTGGAACTTTTTCAATTCACATGCACTAAGTGATAGTGCATGGACTTCATTAATGCACATCATCCACTTAGTAGTTGTGGATGGAACTCCTTTCAACTCTTCATGCATTGTGAATACAATTCATGGTCTTCAATCAATGTTGTGACATTGTATCATCAGGATACAAGTTCTTTGAACTTAAAGATCAGCTCATCAATCGTCTGATTTGACTAGAGAATGTTTCAACCATCATCTCCTATGTTACTTAGTGAATCTCCTAAGTGACATGCATCTTAGTACCATGGCCATTCTCCATTCATCACCATCACCATCACAACCTTTGTCATTCACATCTTGACATTCCTTGACATCCATTCATTCCATGACAACTTCATGCCTCATTGACAACAAATGCAACACAATGCACTTCAGACTATTAATTTATTATTTTATTTCAATCCATTCAATCAACAAACATATAATTAAAATAATATCACTTATATAAAAACTAATGAGAGTAATAAAGTCTCCAAATAATAATAAATATGATTCATGGTTGATGAACCAAATATAGGATATACAAAATGTGTGTACAAGATTCAACTCCTAAAAAAGATTTTAGGGAATTTTTTAAGGCCTGTAGATATCTAATAGAAAGGCTAAATCATCCAAGAGAAGTAGAAAATGGGAAGAAATGATTTGGGAGAGTTCATTTATATTTTTAGAAAGAATATAGTACTCATGATGGTTTTCTAAAAAACCCCATTAAAATCCCCACATAATTCAAATTAAATCATATATTTTCATTTAATCATTGAATTTTTTTTATGAATTTCAAATTTATTCTGGTAATTTTTTTTTCATTCCACCTATTTTTGATTTAAAAGTAATTGTATCATGAAGAAGTTTCCCAATTTTATTTCTAAAAAGTACAGTCAATATTGAACTTGAGTAAACAAGAAGAAATATGGAAAAAAAATTATATATATGAAATATATATTCTATATGTATGGGAAATATGGTATTACCCTTTTGTAAATGGTTTCCCAAATACAAACATTATAATTTTCAGCTAACCTTTACTTGAGTATAGAAAACATAAATAAACCTTAATACAAAAAAAAGACACACTTATATGAGGAATAAGTCAATCAGATTTTTAGTATATATGTAATAAATTTATTATAATACCCATATATAAAAATGGAAAGTTGGTTTTATAATTTATTAGCACATTGGAAATAAGATACCTTTACATAGCCTTCACAAAACTCATCTTACCTTAACATAGACATGATTGATTACATAACTGTAAAATAAATTTTTTAAAAAAATTTAAATAAATAAACCTTTAAATTTATAAATAAATTGGGATAAGGAACTATATATGTAGCTTTAAGACTCATGAAAACATAAAGGATGGGTTCTATAAATATTAAAACATACCATTTATCAATGAATTTTACTTTCTTCACTATTTTCATTAACACATGTTTTCCACCATCACTTCTTGTAATTTTTTCACCAAATGTGTTTGATAATTTATAATCTTTTTTCTCCTATAGGTTATATGAATCATTGCATACACTCAAAAATTATTCTTTAAGATTTCACCAATATCATGAAAATTATAAGAATCAGTTTTATGTTATTTCAATTCATTTTTTACATTGATAAAATTTAATTGAATAGTTTCAGGCACATTATCCTTAATTTTAGATCACACTTCTGCCTATGCTTTTGACATCAAATATTTTCCATGAAAAATAATTAATTATATATTTTTCTTCACTAGCATTTATTCCTATGTATCATGATGAATATCAATATTTCATGATGATAGATTAAATATATTTAAAAAAATTATCTCCATCCAAAAAATTGATATAAGTGATGTATGTTATGTGGGTTCTTTTTCTAGTATAAACTAAATTTTATTTAAGTATCAATATCATACAAAATGTTATCATTAGTAGGAAATTACCCCTTATTCTATTTATAAATTAGTAAATTTCTATTAATATCATGATAAATATAAAATTCTTCTTTCTATTTAGAATAATTACTATCATCAAACATTTCCAATAATTATATCTTTAGGAATTTATAAAAATTTACCTTAGTGTTTTTTTGGATGAAATAGTGATGTGTTAGAATTTATTTCAATTTATTTTAATGATGTTCATTACCATTTAAATTTATCATCATTTAAATAATCGTAATTCAATTTTCTTAAAATTGGTTTAATATTTTCTAATAAATCCACACTTTTAACATAATAATGTGAACATCACTGGACGATAACATCCCCATGAAATTGATCGCTCCCTGAAAGTTCACGGAATCATCAATACTCCATGATTTCCAATTGGTGGAACATGTTTACATTCATAATTTCTTTTTAAACTAGTTTTAATTTTTTTATTCTTTATGTTTTTAGGAAGACGAATTTATCTTTGCATTATATTCACAACATCTTCTTTTTCGATTCATTATTGAGGATTATCTACTGTCAATCTAGTATAATCCCCCATATGATGTTAATTCTTTTAGTTTCTTATTGTTCTAATGGTATTACTAAATTCACATGAAATGGGACCCCTACCATGAATATATAGGAAATATTCTCTAGTTTTTTATTCCCTTTTAATGCTTTATGATCATAATAATGCTTGACTATATAAGAGGATAATTTCTATAGGGTGATGGAAGACCGTGTTCCCTCTTCCATATTATTTGTGATGAAATATATATTGATGTTTATGAATCATAACAACAAACTGGTTATATATATACTGATATTAAAGGATATTATAGATATTATAAATCAATTTGTTTGAATTAGGTGATATATTTATTCTTTCTATGCAATTATTTTTGTCATTCCAAAACTAATTATAGTTTTGATACATAGAATGGTCATACTAGTAACTGTTTTAAATCTATATGAATATCAAACTAGGATGATAATATTTTAGCTGGGTATCTTTATAATCTTGATTCACCATGTGGTGTTCTTATTTTAAAAAATTCACCCAAAAATTTAATGGAAAATAAATTTTTAAAAACATCGAAGGTGACATTGATGCATATATCTACAATAGGTTTAAGATAATATCAATTTATTATACGCATTTGGATAATACTGATTCTATGGTCATGTAAATGGTCAAAAATGATATCTAATCAGCATTAAAATCCTTAGAGGATTTGAAGTAGTAGTTCATACTATTTTAGAATGTAGCTTATACACAATACCCCAATCGGGTAGTCTCAAAAAATGTTTTTTGTAGAGGATAGATCAAAGAGGATTAATGGGAAATGTATAACTTTTATTCCTTTAACATTGGATGTTTTAGTAGATTGTAATGATATTATTTTCATGAATCCTTATCATGTTGAGAAACATTATACCAATATAGTCCTACAAAATAGTTTTATGAATTTGAAGAGGTAAACATAATGTATGAAGTGGACTCATAGTAAATATATATGGATGTGGAAGATGCACACACTAAATAATATTAAGATTTAATATAGTCTAAATATAATAATTAATTGTTGTATGTATAGGGATACAAAACTACTATAGGGAAGAAAATAATAATATAAATATACAACTCAAAATAACCTCTTCCTTTGATAAAATCTCAATAGGGATGGTTATAATATTGATGGTTCCCTATAAGAAACTCATATAGTGGAAAAAGAATGATTTCATTCTCCGAAGTGTTGTATAAGTATTTAAAAGGAAATAATAATGATGATTTATTCACCTCCCACTTCTTAGATTAAATAAAATATATGTACAATATATTTGGAAAGGATTTGTAGGAGGGGCACAATGATGAAATGAACAATGAGATTTAGTTTTCATCACTGAAGGAAGTCATGTTGGGGGAGATGAGGGAGTCCATGATTTTTGATTCATAGATTGTCAAAAAGTAATACTCACATTTTTTAGTCATGTATTGTAGTTGGATAACAATAACTTTTCCCTTGTTGGGAGAGTTAATATTTCAAATTTTATTTTTATATCTTTTGAAGATAAATTATGAATCAACCCTAACCTTGATGTTAAACATAAAAAATTTAAATACTATTCTAACCATGAATTGACCACTACATACATCTATTAAGGGTGTGAACTTGTATATAAATTTTATAATGATTCATAGAGATTGAATATTTTAACAACGATGTTTCTCACCATTTAGAAGACACTCAAGGTAATACTTCATTGTTAATGATTTTTTAAACTATATATTTTAATGTTTTATGGTGTGGTTGGACCTTATTGGAATTTAATTATTTTTATTTTAATGTTTATATCAATTTTATTGTTATGTTTTCAAGTTTCTTATAGTTTGTTTCATGTGGTGTCTTTTCATTTGATGTGTACGATTACAACACAATGATAATTTTTTCATAAAATATAATAAAATGGATGTAACATCATAATATGAAAACAAGATTATACTTCATTAACTTCTATGTTATTATTTTATTTATAAAAATAGTTTAATGAAATTATCATATCAACATTGGAGATATTGAAACAAATCATCCCACTTATATTGTGTATTAAATCATGATGTTTTTAGGTGATCCAAAGTAATTATACCTCAATATAATTCATCAGGATCTAATCCATTTGTGTTAAACGGATATCAAATTTTTCATTTTATCTTCTTGAAAAGTTTAGTATCCTATATTGTTTAACTAAAACCTCTTCCAATGATCACAACTTTGTTAACTCCAATGAATAATTGGTCTACTATTTCTCATTTCATCATCTTTAGGTGTTAAAATATCATCCTCCAATCTAATATCTATCAATATTTTTCACTAGAATTCTTTAATAAATTTATTTAATATTATCTTTAATTACCATCAACATCCAAATATTTTTACCTTTAGAAACACCATCTATAAATGATATTTCATAATGGATTTTTTTTCATTTCCATCATTCTATCTGTTATTTTTTTCAATTAAAGAATTGGGTAACACTTTAGTATAGAGATTAAATACATTAGTTCCATCATCTAATATGTCTAAACTAATATATAGAAAATAGGAAGCAAAAATTCATCCCAATTATATTAATTCTCCTCATCAAGAATTGGAATACCCTTACAATATACTGAATAATAGTTTTTCATTATAATGAAAAATAAAATTCCTGACTCATTTTACCTAGATAAATGAAAAAATATGTATTTAATCATACTTTTAGGGAACAATGATCATAATATACTTGAAAATATACAACATGACTATTGAGAACTCATTCATAGGGGTGAATTAGTTAAACAACTTATTTTAATTTTGCTCCTATGAAATACAATTAATAGTAATTAAAATTGAATACTTTGATCATTATCACAAATTTTAATATATATTAACTATTGGCACATAATATTTTTACATGGTTCCTACTCAAAAGGGGTATATAGTTCTTATCATGATCTGGATTCACCCAACATTATATAGTGATTTAGAATTATGTTGGGTTTATCCTTTCAATCAGGATACACATAAGTATCATAATTTTGGAAACATATACAACATAGATAAAAAATGATATAATCATGAATTTCTTATTGAAAGCGTGTTTTTAAATATAACATAATTAAATCATGTTTTTTACATTTTTTAGTTCTTTTTACACAAAATATACCTACATAGAAGCAATGACGGTATTCTTCCTCTTACACATTCACTCTACAATTCTCCTTTTATATTTATCTAATGTATTTTATCTATCGATTTATATTTTTATATACATGAATATATTATATATAAATAAGTTATACTTTTTTAATCTTTATAATTTGAATTTCATATTCATTTTATCGATAAATAATTGTATTCAGCTTCTATGACTAAATTTCTAAACATCTCCTCTATATTATTATTATTATTATTATTATTTAGATAAAAATGAATATAATATTGAAAAAATTGAAAATTTTACTAGATGATTCAAAGAATGAGTAACTTATTTTTTCAAAAATACATAAACCTATATGTTTTTCTTCCACGCATAAAGAACCATCATTATAATGAAAACCATTATTATTCAATATCTATAATCATAATAACCTTTGTAATATTTAATATCAGATTGATCATCTAAAGAATCATTTGATATAATTTTTATATAATACATATTGTATAATTTTTTAGATATATCTTCAAATATAGAACTAAAATTTTATCTATATGGAATAAAAAAAGATTTTCAATATATGTTTTATGCACCGTATTTGTTGGGACTCATGATGAATTTTTTATCAGTGATATGTCAATATGTATTTATAATGTTGATGTTGATAAGTGTTGAATCTTGTATAATTGATAAGTATTCATATAAATGAATTTCATTATTTAAAAATTATCCATGTTTTGAAATCCGATGACTTTTTATATGATCTTAAATGTCAAAGACTAGTTCTTTTGAGGTAACATTATGTTTAAAACATGTTGAAGATTATATAAATCCTTGAACTATAAATTTTATATTTCATGATGTGATGAATAATTGTGGAATGTAAAGGCTATGGAATATGAATTTCACAATGATGAATTATAGTGGAAAAATAGAATGAGAAGTTGTGTTGGAGTTATTATTGAGGAAGGCTTGGATTATACTCCATACCTAGTTTTTATCTATGTATTTTTTGGGATTTTTTTTAAAAAAAAATTGAAAACCCCCATGAAACCAAGGCCACCATCAACAGAGCGTATGTGTGAGACTCATTGTGTTAACATTACCAAAGGGTGTGTATCCCTATCCAATAAGAATATTGTAGAGGAGAACATTCCCCCTAACACCCTTGTATAAGGTAAAGGAGGGGTGAACAATTGTGCAAGGTGGCACAATGGGATGGATAATGGTATGGGGTGGTACTGAGAGGGGATGATTTTTTTTTTGGAAATATCATGCAACACATTAGATTATAAAAATGATAGAGTAACTAAATGTATTCAATGTGGAATATCGAAAAGTAGGTCATTGTTCCAATGTCATAAAACAGACAGACAAAAGGTAATCCATCGTATGTTGATCATCTGATCTGTAGAATTGATATCATTAATCACCTTCCTCATATTGAATTTATAGAACTCAAACATTCATAAGAATAATCTAAGACTTCAATGATTGATCAGTCAACCTTCTTCTATGTTTATGATGATGGATTGAGGTTCGTACGATTGTCCTGATATCATTCATTAAATTACATTATGTATTCATGTGACAACTTGAAGAATGAGTCATGGACGAATACAAATAATATTTCATCCTACATTTGATCCATGAGTGAGTTTGAATCTTGAAAAATTAGTTTCATGTGATCCACACCACATACATTTGTGGTTTCAATTATAATGTATCATCGCGATCTTTTGAATTAAAACTTACATGAAATACGACATATATTTTAATATCCTCAAATGAATTTGGAGTGATAAATATTCTATGATTCTGAATATTGTTCAGTATCTTTATGCATTATGAAGATTTGATCTAAGGTGGTTTATGAGGAAAATATCATCACTTATAATGGGTGATGATCCCTTTACTAAGGGAGCCGATAAGAATTTTACATAGCCTACCATTTTACATAAAAAATAGAATAGAAAATTATACTAATTTCCTGGAGGGAAACCATCCTCAGGATATCCTTTTATGAAGTATAATGAAGATCATGCGGTGAACTTATCATGTGAAATGCACCCATGAATGATCTTCATGCTGAACTTTTTCAGATGATCAATATGGGAAATCATATTAAAGAATATCACTAGATTAAATGAATATATGAGCTCTATAAATCTTTCTGGGTTCAAGAGCCATGTTTTAGAATGACAATATAGTGCATTTATACATTGTGTTTTAGAAGATGAAAATCCATTAAACAAATTATTATTTCATGTAAGAAGCATTGAGAAAAAGTTTATGGTTAGTGCATATGAGTGAAAAAAGGCCAAGTACTCATGATAATAATTTTTTGAATAGTCGGTATATAAATATTCATTCCCAATAACACATGTTTTTATGCACTGCATATGTTTTATATAAAAATAAATTCTTTTTGATGATATTATAGAATATTTATTGTATGATATTATGTCAGATTCATGCACGTGCATGAGATATTAGAGAGGTGTGTGATGTTAGTAAGAATAAATAGGTTGTAGTTTATGAGTTGTCACAAGAACAATTATAAACAATGAGATACCTAAAACAAGATGTTTTGATTCCATGAAATCTATTCATGTGGTTTACAAGAATTGCATTGATATTTTCAGGATTATTTGATATTTTGTGAGTTATTATTTCATGAAATATTGAAGATATTGTGTGAACATGTTTCACACATATTTTTAATGATTATAATTCATCAGAGGAAATATTTTCATGAACATTATTTTGATGAAGGAACTTATAAGTTACAAGTGATCAGATCATATTGATCAAGACCCATAAACCAAACTAGTAGCAGTTAAAGGTACATGAATAAGTGTATGACCATTTCATTTCCTACAACCTTGTGGAAGAATATACATATCATCCTGTATTTGATAAATCCTTCATTATAAGTGAAGTATTATAGTTTTTTTTTGGGAGTAGTTGAAGTCTTATGGATAGAGCTAGGAGCTAAATGAGTCCCTCTATTGCATTCAATGAACAATTATTTCATTTTGAGTAGTAGTAAATAGAATCTCTTGGTTAGATCTGGACTATGGGAAACACATATTTTCTAGTGATGAATCTATTTTAGGGGTAAAACAAGGAAATGAGTAGGTATTTATACTGAACTGGGTAAATACAATGTTCTTATCCCTTTGTTACTACTACTACACATAAAGTAATATTTGGATATAATATAGAGTGTATTGATAACTTTAACATGTTCAGGTTGTTGAATTTTAAAAGAAGGGAATGATAAAAATAAACCACCATTCCACCCCTCCCGTATGAGTGGTCAATCTATCTGGGGGATCTATAGGTTGTATCATATAAATGGTTCCCTCAAAAGTTCCAAGAAGTAGTATGACAAGTGGGGAAAATAAATTATGTCAATATCCAAGCAGTTCACACCTTTCATGGAATGAATTATAATAGATATTTAAATAGGATGTTACCCAACCTCCTATCGCATTGATTATAAGTGAGAGATGATGAAATGGTGGGGTTTCAACCCATGAAAAAATATACTACTATAAAACAAGGTAATAAGAGAAATATGGAGTTTTATTTAAAGGCTCAAAACACCATATTAATAGATATATTAGAAAAGGTTTACATAATGTTCCTAGGTCCCCAAACATCCGAGGAGGTCTTGGGTATATTGAGAAGTAGCTATTATGTATATATCAAAGTTATAGAGGTCAAGTATCATTTTTGGAGGAGTAAATTTTAAGATATAAATATGGGAAATGATGACAAAATGGATGTCATTTTACTAGGGTAAATGAGACAATGATAAATATATGTGGATTTGGTGAGATGTCAAGTGATTCAATTATTTTCCTGAAATTGGTGAAGAATTTTGTAGATATTTTTCATTCATTTGTTTCATCACTTTATTAAATATATTACATATCTATATATCTACTACAAAACACTCTAAATGCATGTTTAATGATAAAAATTTCATCCTTTAGGTATAATTTATTATAAAATCACTTTCAATCAGTAAGAAAATTGAATGTAAGATATAAAGAGGCTGAAGAATCTAAATATTTATATAGTGATGAGGAATTTGAGGATTTAAATCAACTTTTTCCCTTTTATTAAATAGTTCATGAAGGTAAAATGCAAGTCCATGAATAATCAACCTCAAAAATTCTTCAACTATGGTAGAACTAGTCATTTTTTTCAAGAAGATCATAATGAATAAGGTTGAAGAATGAGATTAAAATGATGAAAGATCCCATAATCATAAATTGGATATGAAGGAGAAGAAAAACTATAGTATTTAGAAGATAAATCTTTTGAGAAGTCATTAGAAAGTCTCAACATCAATTTTTTCATTAGATAATGAAATTTGTTTCGCTTTCAATGAAAATTGAAGAAGTGATTCATCAAATAGTTGTGATGATGAAGATGAATGAAAAAATGTGAATTCAAGCCAAAAAAATTACAATTATTCATAGAAAATATAAAATATTTTATGAAAGAAATGAAAAATCTTTAGAAAGAATGAAAAAAAATAATTGATGAAAAGAATAAAGAATAAAAATATCATATTAATGAATAAAAGAAGTATCAAGTAAATAAATGAGCATCCTTTATCAATGAGATCACAATTCAAAAATTTAAAATTTATGGGAGAGATAAAATGATATTTTATATTGATGAAAATATGATTTCTATAGAAGAAAATTTATTTGAGACACATTCCATTTATGTAATATGTTAACATGATTTGAATATTTCTAGATAATATTTCAATAAATCCATTGATATCGAGTGAGACACATTTCAAGATAGATAGATTAAAGTTAAACGTGCACTTATTCATATTTATAACTATGTTACTTATAATATTTTTGGTATGAAAGTATATATTGATAATATAAGGTATATTTTTAATGGGAGTAAATCACCCATATCTCGAGATGATAGAAATTTTCCCTGAAGGACACTACCACCAATGAAAATACAACAAAATCATAGATATGAATTCAGCTAGAACCAATCATGGAGAATAATGTATCAAGGTATATTTTGTGTTTTGATAAGTATGGTCAAAAATAATTTTCTTACCAGTCCAACATGCCTTTAGTAAGTGTGAGGCAAGAATTAGTGGTAGTTTCATAGAGAGTCAGAGAAAAAATCACAATGTAAGAATCATGGGAAACTTTTTTCACCATAATTATGAAAAAAAAATAATATTTAGGAATAATTTCATGGTGGATATAGTTTGTAAGGTCACAAAGCTGAAGTATGCATGATATAGATGGAAGTAAAGTTTCCTATACTATAATGGGAGAGATATTCCCATACAAAACCAATGGCATGTCATTGTAATATTTTTAGAAGACTGAAAATTTCAAGAAATAATTCTTTAGTATTTGGCCAATTCGGCTGAAATAGGATAAATAATTTAATGAATATGAGAAACCTACTATATGAAATTGGAATAAAGTAATATTTGAAAAATAATAGGAAGATAATAATAATTCATCCGTAATTGGAAACTATAAGTTCCAAAAATATGAGGTTGAAATAGTTATACAACACAAAGATAATGTTCTAGGGATTAAATAATATTTTCAAACAAATGAGACTCAAAAAAAATTATGAGTCCAAATAAATATTCCCATTATGGGATTAGTAAAAAAGAATGTCCCAGATTTAGGGGAAGCTTTCAGTGTAAATGGTACTTTTGAGAAACTAAAATCTCACAATATATTCCCAAATATTTTATATGATAATTCATCTTATTGAAGGAGTTGTTTGGGGTTGTCACTTCTGGAAAATGTGATGAGATTATACTTTATCGAGTCTATTTAATTAAATGAAATGTATGAGAAGTGTACATCCCATAATAGGGAGAAAACATGGGAATTAAACAAAACATTGGGATTAATTAAATTGTAATGGTTAAGGCATTTAAATCAAACATTCATCCCTTGTTCATAATTTTATTATATTATCAATGAATATGGACTATTTGGTTGATATAAAAATTAGATAAAGTGGGAGTTTTGTCTTTTTAGTAGATATTTTTGATGTTTTTTTGAAGTATGAAGTTGATTTTCTAGTTCATAGATAAATATAATTTTTTTCAAACCCATGAATTATAATTGAGACATTTTGAGCAGGATTTCACAGTCATGTATTTGAATGGACATAATTAAAATCCTTGGACATATCACTCTTTTTTTATACTAAGTTAGATCAATTATACTTAGATTTGATTAACTAAATACTATTTCCTAAGAGAACCATTTAATATAATCCCTCTCTTAGAGATATTAAATATATAATATTCAATTCAAGGAGAACATTTTTCTGAGAAATCCACACTATTATTTTTCTTTTAATTTCTAATAAGAGGGAGATAATTTTGAGTACACATATTGAATATGAAAATGTGTAGTTAAGAGGTATTAAAAAATTAAAATTATAGATTTTTGGTCCCATAGTTTCATTTAATGTCAACAATATAATAATATGTGTTTGGTAAGATGGGGATTAGAAGTGGTGATTCATGGAGATTTGTAATGGATTTTTAGAATTGGATGTCACTCATGAGGATTTCTCTATGTTTTTAAATATTATGATTTTTTATGTGATATTAAATGGAAAATAAAAGTGTTATAGTGGATTCACTATGTTAACAACATGTTGTAAAGGAAAAAATACCTTGAACTATGAATTTTATATTTCATGGTGTGAGGAAGAATAGAACAAAATGAATTCTATACAATAAGAATTTCACTTGAATAAAGAAAATGATAAATGTATATAGATAAGTTGTCTTTGATTTATAGTTGATGAAGGATTTGATTCTATTCTATAATTGGTTTTTAAATAAATTTTCTATTTTATTAGGTTAAAAATATGGAGAACTATATGGAATACAAGGCCCCCATCAAAAGAGGGAACATGCAGGAGCCATGGGGCCAACCATTAACAAGGGAAGGATACCATGGCCAACCAAAATTTTGTGAATGAGATCACACCAAACAATGCCCATGTATAAGGAGGATGAGCAGTGACACCATAGTGCATGGTGACAATGTGGTAGGGAGAATGGTATGTGGTGGTACTGGGTGGGATAGTATATTTATAGGTAGATCATGATATTTGATAGATTAAAAAGCCAAGGGAGTTAATACTTTGATTCAATGTTGGAATCAGTAAAGTGGGTTACTATTATAATGTCTTAAAAAAATATGGACATGCGATTCCAAGCCTATTATGATCAAGTAGTCAACATTATTTGAATATCATGTCGATGGATTGAGGCTTAGAAGATCATCTTGATATCTTGACTACAATTACATTATGCACGCATATGATAACACGAATAATGATTTACATCTTACTGTAAACAAGGTTATAGAAAATATTCACCCAATGAGTTATTCTGAATCTTTAAAAAAGAGTATCAAGTGATCATCATCGCATACTTGTGAGGTTCCCACCATGAAAGATCGTCATCACTTGTAAAAGTAAAAACCCATGGAATGTGGCATAAATTTAAATTTCCCTAAATGAATCAATTTTTATAAACATTACATAGTAGGGAATTTTATTTTATATCTCAATATATCCAGAAAAAGGATCTAGGGATATGTAATGAGGCGGTGCTCAACCTCTATAAAAGGAGAAGAACCCTTAACTAAGGGTGCAATTGAGAATTTGATATAGGCTCTCATTTTACATATAAAACTAATCATAAATGAAGCCACTACATTTTTTATGTTAATCCCACCTCAAGAAAGTCTTTTACGAAGGAGAAACATGATCCCACAATCCCTCGACAATAGAAAATAGCTCTCAAAGGTTTTACATGAATAAAATTCTCAATGAAGTAATAAGAGAAAATTTATTAACCAATATCCCAATATTTCATGATGATCTATGGTCAACATGGATTTATTATTTTTTGAAATTTTTTTAATAATATCGATACAATGTATCATTACATCGTGTTCATGATGAAGAACATGGGTTCTTTAAATCTTATTTTTATAAAATAACTATTAAGAAACAACGTTTGGATAGTGTGTGTGTGTGTGTGTGGAGGTAGGACATGTACTCACGTGAAGCATTTTTTGAATAGTTAGTGTATTCATATTATTTCCCATGAACACGTGGTTTTTTATGCATTGATTTTGTTTCAAATAAACATATATAGTGTTTTTGTGTGTGTAAACCAAAAAATAAAAATGTTATTGTATGATTTTGCATCAATTTCATGCACATTCATGAGACTTATGTTATGTCTTTAATAATTATAATAAGGAAGTGTATGTCATGCATGCATTATTCCATGCACATGTAAAAACCATCAGAAACCCTAAACAATATGATTTAATTCTAGGAAATATATGAATGAGGTTTTGATGAATTGATTTGATATTTCAGGAAGCATCATTTGATGTTTTTTAGTCCTTGTTTTCTAAAAAATTGATTAATGATTCTAAACCAATTGTACATATAGTGGTGAGGTTGCTACTTAATAAAAAAATATTATCCCATGTATTGTTTCACTAATGAAACTGATCATTTACAGGTTATATAATCATATTGAGAAATAATAATAGACCATAACAATGGCTGTTGAAGGTGCTTTAATAGGTATACGATCAAGTCAAATCCTATAAGATATTGTAGGTAGATTAATTATAATCCTATATTGGATCAACCCTTGACCAGATGTAAGGTCTTATAATTGGTTATAGCAGTTTTTGAACTCTTATGGTTAGATCTAGGAGGAGAGGGAGTCTCTCTGTTGGATCTAGAGAAAAGGTATTTGAGTTAGAGAAGTTTGAAAAAAGAGTCTCTTGGTTGGAGACAAAGCATTATAATCAATTTTTGGTAGGTATTAATCCATGTTGGCTAAAAAACATGGGAATGAGTAGATCATTGTACTCAACACTGTAAATGTTGTGTGCAACTCTCTATGTTACAACCATTGTACATAAATTGTGATTGAGATATTATATTTAGTTAATCGAGAAACTTAACAAGTTTGATAGGTTGAGTTTGAAATAAAAGGGATTTCTAAAATGAAACAAATGATTCAGACCTCACCTCTTAATGGCCAATATGACTAGGTGATCAACAGTATTGAGTCCAATTTTCCATTGATAAATTTTCATTAATATCTAATTTCCAATAATACATATAAAT
Source organism: Viscum album (assembly GCA_963277665.1). Taxonomy (NCBI): domain Eukaryota; kingdom Viridiplantae; phylum Streptophyta; class Magnoliopsida; order Santalales; family Viscaceae; genus Viscum; species Viscum album. The sequence continues at coordinate 1,354,308,463 of OY728150.1, read as the reverse complement.
TATTAAAAAATCTTTATATGTCTGTTTCCATGGAAAAATTTTCAAATAGTAACTGATATTTTTTTATTCATAGAATGTTTTGGGATGTCCATAAGAAATTCATATAAAATGATACTTAGATAATTTTATAACTCTAGATACAATGTGAAATATCACAAAATTATTACTAAATACTAAATTTCGTATAGAAATGTTTATTTTTCTTAAAATATCACATGATTTCCAAAATCATATTCGTTATAAGTCTTATAAAACATAGAAAAAGTATTACACTCTTAATTAATAGACATATGAAATTATAAAATTTATTACATATAGCACATATGTTTTCTAAAAGGTATTAAATATATAATAAAGCACTCTATTGTCATAAAAATCATCACTCATTTTACATTTTTAGCATCAAAAATAAATCTTATGAATTTTTCATGATTATTATAGATTAAATATGAATTCACATTTGATATTTGTTTATTATGGAGCCTAATATATGTTATTTAGGATAGTTACCAAAATTTTAGCTAAAAATAAAAAATTCTAGAACAATTCAGAATGACAAAAAACATCTTCAATTAATCCATAAACATTTATAAACCAATTTTAGACACATAAAATCTTCAAAATAACCTTCACCGTATATAATAGTCTAAATTTTTTGGTTTTTTTAATATGATTCACATATTGGAAAAAAATATAAAACAATAATCATATCTAGTCTGAATCTTATGGATGATTTTTCTTTAGAAACCACATAAAGGTTTGGGGTAACATATTTAGTAAATATATCTCAACAATTATATTGGGGTATAAAAAATATCCTCATTTTCTAATCATCTTCCAAAAGGTATCTTTGGATCAACCATATATTCCATTATATTTTTTTTGGAAAACAAGAAAAATAAAACACAAAAAAATTTATATTCTTAAAAATGAACCACTATTCAATAATTCTAATTCTATTTTAGTGAAATAGATGTATGAAAAAAGAACATTGAACAAACTATAATAATATCCATAGACCATAGACATACAGCAACTCTTTATATCTCATAATCCTCGTTATTATAATTAAATAAATCTACATTTTATATTTTTTTTATACCAATTATGATCAAATGAGTTTCAATACCTCGTTAACATAAATAATATATCCTTATAACATGTATATAAAAAATTCCTATATACATACACAACATAAATATTATAAAATTTGATAACTCTATAATCCTTGTGCACCCACATACAGATATCACTTCCTTTACTATTTAATAAATCTCTCAAAATACTTGCTTCAAAAAGTGGTTTCTCCCAAATTTGGTTAAAATTTTCATTGTATTTTTTATTTTAGTTTTATTCCAATTTATATATAAATATTTTAATCAAATGAATGTAAAAAATTAAATATTAGGAATAAAATAATTAGAGTAATTTTTTCTTCATCCGCAATTTTGATCAATATCTAAATAAATATTGAGATAATTTATTGATTCCCCATACCATAGCCTTAGAACGATAGTTGTTGAACACCCATAATCAACCCCAATATTTTATTTGTATCATTTGTTAGTATCTTAGAGAAAACATCTATCATTTTCATTATTGTTGAAAAAACAACCAACCCCAATAATGTAACGCCCCGACCCTTGTTACCTAGAGTTGGTGCATTATTACATAACATTGGTATGATAAAAAAAGATCAAGTCTCGAAAGACCAATTAGTTTAGTAGCCTTGGAAACACTAGATACATTCATTATTCTTGTATTACACGATAAAATGGAAATCTACAACAACATATTCTCCATATTCCACACTCATATCCCCTCAGACTATCCCTACAGGTCAGTTATAAGATACTTCTTCACATCCTGGGAAAAATAAAACATAGAAAGGGGTGAGTTCAGATTCTCAGTAAGGATAACAATATAGTGGAAACTTTCATAAATAAGCATAAACATTTAAGGCAATGTATAACTAAAACAAAATCCTTTTAAACTTGAACTTCAGCAAAATATAGAAAAAATAAAATGAAATTATGCCATTTACTTATTCACATGGATATTATACTAGTTGAGTAATCACATACAATATCAATAACTACTTTAATAATTATGGAATGCATAATTCCATACTATTATAACCACATATTCATGTCCTTGTACCAAGAATACAAATATGATTTTTTCAATGCCTTGTGCCAAGATACTAGTTTTTCTCATGAGACCTACCGATGCATCGAAAAGCTATAGAGGGCTCTACCCGTCACTTGCTAAGTCCAATGCATTCCTCATATGAAAAGGTTTAAATATAGAATAATCATTCGTATTAATACCAGCATAGGAAATGTCAATACTTTCTCCATCGGCCATAAATGGTATAAAAATAACACATCCACAATCAAACATATCACATGTAACGTCCCTATTCCAGAAGCCACCCATAAGCGCCCCGTACCTGGTTGGTCACATGGCCTCAAGTGCATTTCCCCAAGCGCCAGAGGCTCCCGACTAGAAGTGAGGGCCTTGGGTGTGATAGTTTGGAAACTATGCCTTTATTGGCAGAGTACACAGTAGAAGTAAGCATTTCATGCAATAGTGGAAGTATTAAATATACAACAACAATTCACAAGTAAACATCGTAAGACTAAACAATAAACCATTTAATCACATATGTATATATGAAATGATGCATTATACATATCTAGGAAAACATCCAAATAGGTCACAATAATAGAAATTCAAAAAATAAAAAAACATATACAAAAGAAAAGATAAACAGCTCCACAGCATCGCAAGAATAAACTTGGTCTCATTCTTTCCTGCTCCAAAGCAATAAAGTACTAGAAGTCGAAGGTAGATTTCCATTGTCTATACCCGCAACAACATAGTCTGTTTGGGGCCAAAATCATGACCCAAACATGGTGTAAGACTAAATCCCAGTAGGCAACCACCCGAAGATCTGTTCCTAACAGTCAGTGTGTATATGGCAGGTAATAGCACAGTAAGCAGTAAACAGAGACCAGTAATAGTTTCAACTGGCAGTAATCAGTAAGTAGAAAAAAGATGATATACAACAGTAATTAATCCATAGAAAAACAAGTAGCAGTGGAGAAAACTTCTAACAACAACAGGAACCCCTCTGGAAAGTACTCAAAGCCAACCCCTCTGGTCCTATCAATGAAGTACCAAAAACCCTATAGGCATGGCACTCTGCCAAACCCCTTTGGTTTGGTCATACGAAATTATAGGACTCTCTGGGGAAGCTCACTCCGTGAATTCCCCTCATATTCTAGGTTAGTTAGGGACTCTCTGAGGAATATCACACGGTCTAACCCACTTATAGCCCTAAGGTCTAGAAACTCTCTGAGGAAGCTCACTCAGTAAATTATTCCTATAGTCTCAGTTCTATCACAGTCTATATGATGATACTTTCTCGGTAAATTCCTCATTTATCCTATAATTGTTTAAGGAAATTCAAATAAGTAAAGAATCAATAAGGAAGCTCACTTAGTTCACCCTCCAGTAGTCTATAATATCCAAGTGTCTCTGGGAAGGTCACTCAGTCTGTCCCCTGTAGTTTGAAATAACCAAGAATCTTTGAGGAAGATCACTCGGTCTACCCTCCTATAGTCTATAATATCCAAGACTCTCTAGGAATCTCACTCAGTCTATCCCTTATAGTCTATAGCACCAGGTTCTCACAGTCCCATGCCAGTCAGTGCATAATAACTCTATAAGGCCAAAGTACACCTATAGAGCTACTTGGCCAAACATTCTACAGAACAACATGCTTGTCAAGATTATCATTCCATATTATGGTCACAAGGCATGGAAAACATGTATAATGTCCAAAGGCTAACAAAACCCAAAGGATGCTATAAGAACAAGGAATGAGAAAAACATCCAAGAATATAAATTATCCTCAAACATGATCAAATTACCTCTACACAAGCATACAATAAAGGAAAAAAAATAACCGGGGTAAAACAATAATCACACAATACCCCATTCACGGGTATTGGTACGAATGGAACATAAAACTCAAAGACATCGAACAGAAAGGCACAAACCACCTAACTTGATTCTAGGAGATCAATATACTTGAAACAAAAGGCTTTATTCTCCTCAGAATGGCGTATATCTACAAAAATGCAAAAAACGTTCAACCCACGATATATCGAGAGAGAGGGAAAATCATTGAATGAAACTCAAGAAGAAATAAGAGATCATCGTTGTGGTTCCAACACAATCAACGATGGTTGATTCGGAAAACAGATGGAGGCTCGGGGGCTCAAAGGATGTTTGTGGTTGTACGGATGTTCCCGGTCGAAGAACCTTGAGAAGAAGAGGTTTCGGTCGATTTGGCACGACCCCGGTCCGTTTAATGAAAAACAACAAAGTACACGACATGTACTTCTGGGGTACACGGTGTTTACTTGGCCATTTAGTACTCCTATTTAACTGGCCTCCACATCACCCCTACACATTTTGTGTGTGGATTGGATGCGTCCTGCACACAGCCTTGCACGGCACCGAAGTACACGGCATGTACTTTGGAAATTTCAGGATTTTCCTCTTTTTCTCAAAAATGACTAGAAAATGAAAAACATACCAGAAACGAAGATCCAGGTTCTTACATACTTCCCACCCTTAAAGAAATTTGTCCCCAAATTTCCCTTGTAAGGTGTAGAAGAAGAAACCTTGAAGAGCTCCAGCCACTGCGATCGTACATCGGCCTCCCTCTCCCAGGTCTCGTCATGTACTCGCCCGTGCTGCCATAGCACCCGTACCAGAGGAACATACCAGCCATAGAGAACCTTCTTATTGCGATCAACAATCCGAATAGGATGATCCTTAAATGAAGCATCTGCATTGAGCTCAACCTCCTCGGGTTGAAATACATGAGATGGGTCTGAAATGTAACATTGGAGCTGAGAGACGTGGAAAATTCCGTGTATAGCTCGGTACCTCTAAGGTAACTGCAACTGATAGGAAACCGGCCCAATTCTTTCCAACGCCTCAAACAGACCGATGTACCGTGGTGAAAGATTACCTTGTCCTTGAATCCTCTTTTGTCCCAACCTCGGTGCGACACTTAGGAAAACATGATCCCCAACCTCAAACTCCAGAGGTCGTATCTTCTGATCAGCATAAGATTTATGTCGATATTGTGTTGTAACCATCCTCTTCGGAATCAACTCAATCGGCTCTGAGTTATCCTGAACAAGATAAGGTCCCAACAAAGCTGCCTCTCCTATCTCCAACCAGCACAAAGGTGATCGGCATGGCCTATCGTACAAAGCCTCGTAAGGTTCCATCTGAATGGTCGCATGAAAACTTTTGTTATAGGAAAACTCCACATGATGAATATGATTCTCCCAAGAATCGTCAAAGTATAGGATGCAAGCTCGGAGCATATCCTCAAGCACCTGGATCGTACACTTAGACTGACCATCTGTCTAGGGATGGTATGTTGTCCTCAAAAGTACCTGTGTACCCAAAGCCTTATAAAGTCCCTGCCAGAATCAAGATGTAAATCGTGCATCCCTGTATGAAGAGATGGAGTGTGGAACTCCATGCAGACGTACAATCTCTCGGATGTACAACCATCCCATCTCATCAAAACAGAAGGTCTCCTTGATCGGCAAGAAATGAGAAACCTTCATAAGCCTGTCAATGACAACCCAAATAGCATCACTCCCTCGAGGCGACCTTGGTAACCCAATCACGAAGTCCATCATGACATCATTCCACTTCCACATGAGAATGGGTAACTATTGTAAAAGATCTACTGGTCGGTGATTCTCCACCTTCACCTGCGGACAAGTAGAACATCTTATAATGAAACTAGCTACATCCCTCTTCATACCTGGCCACCAGTACTGGTGGTGTAGATATTGATACATCTTGGTGACGTTAGGATGAACTGCCCAAACTGAGGAATATAAATCCCACATCAGCTCCTTGCGTATGTCTACTAGCACCCATACGCGTCCCTGGAAATCCAAGATCTCATCCTCAGCCACTGTCCATCCAGGAAGAGGGTCCTCTCCTAACACACTATCCTGCAGGGCTAGGCATTCTGAGTCTAATAGGTTCCTCATTCATACCCGATCAAGAAGGGTAGAGGTAAAAACTACATAATATAGAAAAGTCTGCCCTTGTTTATCGTGCACCTCCAACTGCATCTTAGAGAATAGAGCCATAAGCTGCCACTCACTACTGGCCTACTGAACTTCCTGAATTTGATCTCTTCTACTCAACGCATCAGCCACTGCATTGCCCATTCCAGGCGTATAGTCAAACTCAATGTTGAAGGACTGAAGATACTCGATCCACCTACGCTGTCTCAGATTCAGACACACGGAGTGAAGATGTACTTGAGACTCTTGTGGTTAGTAAACACCACAAATTATTCTCCCAGATGGTAATGTCTCCAATAGCGTAAGGCATTAAAAACATATTCCAACTCCAGATCATGCGTCAGGTAGTTTCTCTCGTGTGGCCTCAACTGCTGAGACCCATATGTGACGACTCCATCTCCCTGCATAAGCACATCTCCCAGCCTGATACCAGAAGTATCGCAATAGACTCTATAGCTCTTTCCCAGCTATGAAAAGACTAGTATCAGTGCTGATTTCAACCTCCCTTTCATATCCATAAAGGCTTCCTCAAAAGAATCTGACCATAAGAACATTGCACCTTTCATGGTCAGGCTTGTCAGCGGTGCTCCAAGGTGTGAAAAGTTCTGTATGAAATGCCTGTAGTATCCATCCAACCTAATGAAACACCTCACCTTAGAGACATTCTTCGGCTACTCCCAGGAAACTATAGCTCTCACTTTTTCTAGGTCAACTAATACTCCTGTCTCTGAGATAACGTGACCCAAGAAGTGAATATGCTCTATCCAAAAGTGGAATTTTGAGAGTTTAGCATAAATCTGATTCTCTCTCAATGTACTAAAAATGATCTCAATATGGGTAGCATGGTCATGTCGAGTGTGAGAGTACACCAAGATATCATCCACAAAAACCACCACAAAGGAATCCAAGTATGGATGGAACACTCGGTTCATCATTTCCATAAAAGCTGTTGGCACATTCGTGAGTCCGAATGGCATGACCATATTCTTGTATAGACCACAACTGCTCTTGAAGGCTATAAGAGGTATATCTTATGGTCTAATGCGCAACTGATGATAACCATACATAAAATCGATCTTCAAGAACACCCGTTCTCCTCGAAGCTGATTAAAGAGTTCATCGATCCTTGTCAAGGGATATCGTTTCTTGACCATCACCTGGTTCAGTATCCGATAATCCACGCAAAGTGTAAGGGTGTTTTATGCCTTCTTCGCAAATAGGACAAGCGAACCCCAAGGAGAAGTACTGGGTCAGATGAAACCCTTTGCCTGCAACTCCTCCAACTGCTTCTTGAGCTCCTACAACTCAGGTGTAGCCATCCTATAAGGAGGAATGGACACTGGCGCCGCTCCTAGCATGAGTTCAATATAAAATTCTACCTCACGCTTCGGAGGCAAACCTAAAAAGTCTTCTAGAAAGATATCCCTAAAAAGATCCACCACTGTGGGAAAGTCTAACTGTGAAGTTCCCTGGTCATCCAGATAAAGACTGGAAATCTGGGATGTAACTCCTCTTAGCCCAGGATGCTCTGTTCCAACTCTACCCGCCTGGACATCCTACTCGCCTCTTTGGAGAAAAGATCCTCCCTCTGGGGATATGAAATTTACCCTACAGCAATGGCAATCGAAAACTACCTAGAAGGGAACTAAATAGTTCTTACAGAGAATGAAATCACATCCAGTCATCTCTAGGATATAGAGGTCCCATAAGAAGTGACACCCTGAAACCTCAAGAGGGGACTCTATGCACTAACTTACGCTAGACGTCCTCATTCCCAATGGTGTATCAAGAGTCAAAATGTCGACAGACAAAAAGATACAGAGCCCAAGGCTCTCCATAATAGCAACAAAGATAAAACTCTGTGAAGCCCCAGTATCAAAAAGAGATGAAGATAAAACTGAGGCTACTAAGATAATACCTCAAACTGTGGAAGGGTCGGGATCCTGCTCCTGATAGGTCTTCTCAATGGCGAATGTCTGGCATGTACCGCGGCCATGTGCCCCATAGCTGACCACTCTGAGCTGATCCACTCTGCTGTCACTGGTAACCTGGTGACTAATGACCATGGACACGACCTCCACCTTGGCCCGAACTGCCAGAAAAACTCTAGTTCCCAGACTGGTGAGAAACTGGCGATACACCTCCTATACGTGGGGTCATAGAAGAACCCCTACCACCATCCGTAGGTGAGAAGATCTATCAAAAATACTGAAGATGGCCCATCTTGCCATAAGATTGGTACTCCATCGGGTCTCTCGAACACATAGGCCTAGCATTACCGCTCCTACCACACTGGTAGCATACAACCTGGCTACCTCAAGATACATTCCTCCTACCCTGATCTCCTTGAGTAGACTCCCTGCAGCACTTTCTGCTATCAGTAGGAGGAACACTAACTCTGGATGTCGAACCACCCTAGCTCACTAATCTAGAATCTGTCATATTGCCCTCATTGATCAGTGCCTGGTTAATGATCGAGGATATCGAATTCAAGATAAATATATTCACCTGGGAACAGATCTCCTACCTAATACCATCCTCAAACCTCTTAGCAAAGAACAACTCATCACCTGGTGGAATCGGTGTGAAGCATTATAGCTTGGTAAAACAAGACGGGTACTGTCTAACAGAAAGAGTACCCTACTCGAGAGTCATAAACTCCCGGTCTTGGTTTCCCTCAAGGTCTATGGATAGAAGTAATCGTAGAAGATGCGCCTAAACTCATCCCATGTCATACTCTGCTGGTGCCCTGATTGTGAGATCACCTCCCACCACCTATTGGCGGTGTCTCAGAGCATATAAGTAGCAATCTTAACCATATTTTATTGGGGTATCTCTAGATACTCTAAGATCATTAGTGTGGCCTCTAGCCACGACTCTGCATCCTGAGGTCCTCCATCTCCTGATAAAGTAGCAGGATGCTGCTACTGGAAAATGCGCGTCAACTCATCCATCGACGGGGCAGGAGGTGACACTCCCTGAAAGGTCTGTATCATCCCCAAGAAGTCCTCCATGAACTGTGAATTGACTCCTATGATTGGTATAACATCTGGTGAAAAGGCTAGCACAGTAGGAGGACCTACAGGTGGTTCTTGATCGGCCATATCTGGTGTCTGATCGTCGTCTGGCAACTGATGTACGACCCGAGGACATCTCGGAGGCATAGCTCTGAAAGATCAAAAGAACACCTTAGATCAAGATTATCAAGGAAAAAGAACACAAGAATACAAAACGAGAACAGGAGGAAGAAATATTCATGTTTCACTAAACGTGACTACATTGCGTGTACAATAACTACACAGTGTTATCCTTAAGTCCATTCACATGGGCATGTACTTCTGCCACCTTTGGTCATGTAACACCCCAAAAAACACGACGTGTTGTCCCCACACACGGTGTGTACTTCATATTAATTCCCCTGCCTATGTCTCTTTACACATCTAACTCACATAGTCCTCTTAAAAAAAGTCTACACAGTGTGTTCACTAAGGACATGACATGTACTAGACAAGGTTTCAGCGACTCGTGTTGTATGTTACACGGCCGGCTTCACGGCTGACCCTTACATGGCGTGTTCCAAACAAACACAACATGAATAGGAGAGATAACACCATCCCGTGTTATTTGTGACATGTCCAGTTACCTAGAACAAGACTACACGGTGTGTTCATACCCAACACGACATGTACTACACGAGCTTCCCAGACCTGTGTTGTTAGTGACACGGCTGGGTACATGGCTTACTTCTACATAGCGGGTAACGACTGTACACGACATGTTTTTGAAATTTTTTCACCACCCTATGTTTCTTCTCACACAGTCAGTGACACGGTTTAAAATTACACGGCATGTAATCAAGTACACGCCGTGTATTCTGGGTTTTTTGGGCAGTAGCTCAAAAACTGCATCGAAGCTCAGAAAACACTAGAAAACAAAAATGAAGGTGCCAAATTCAGATCTGTGAGGGCACATACTCCCCGCAAACCAAAGTTTGGCATCTCTTACATATCATATACAAGGGGGAAAAAGTCAATAATCCACCATGATCTGATTCATGAGGGCCCATAACACCTCAAGAACCAAAATTTGGTGTTCATTTAAGCAAGGCACAATACAACAATTCCTCTATCAAACATCAGGAATTATATCAAAGAATCTATCACAAAATGATGCATAATCAACGCAATTTCTATCACAACAACATGAAATCGCTAATTCACCCTTGATGACATGGCAAGAATGTTTTGCATGTGATTTCTAACAAGTGCCTATATGATGCATGAGATGTCATTCCCTCATCTCATTGGGTTGCGACAGAAATAGAACCACAATAGCACAACAATAACAACCCAAGGCATGTAAATCACTCTAAATGAAATCATATCAACTGTAAAATCTAAAATGAGAAAACTGAAATAACGAGGTAGATTGGAATTTCTCTGTACACAGGTTAGCTACTCTCGGGCATAACTTATTACCTAGTACCAAATCTATCATATCCCAGGATAAAGTATCCAAATAGTAAATGAAGAGAAAAGAATTCCTATGATACCACTTTGTAACATCCCGGTTCTGGAAGCCACCCAGAGGCGCCCCGTACCTGGTTGGTCACATGGCCTCAAGTGCATTTCCCCAAACGCTAGATGTTGTCGACTAGCAGTGATGGCCTTGGGTGACATAGTGGGGATACTATGCCATCATTGGAAGAGTACACAACATGAGTAAATAAAACATTCAGTAGCGTAAGCAGTAAATATACAACAACAATTCACAAGTAAACAACATAAGACTAAACAGTAAACCACCGGAACACATATGTATATATGAAATGACGCATGATACATATCTAGGAAAACATCTAAACATGTCATAATTCTGGAAATAAAAACAGTACAAAAAAAGTACAAAAGGAATGATAAACAGCTCCTCAGAATCGCAAGCCTAATCATGGTCACATGCTCTCCTTCTCAAAGAAATGAAGTACCTGAAGTCGAAGGGCGCTTACCCTTGTCTATACCTGCAACAACATAGTCTGTTTGGGCCGAAACGCATGACCCAAACAGGGTGTGAGACTAAATCCTAGTAGGAAACCACATGAAGATCTGTGCCTAACAGTTAGTGAGTATATGGTAGGTAATAGCACAGTAAGTAGTAAATGACAACCAGTAATAGTAACAGTAGGCAGTAATTAGTAAGCAGTAACAAGATGATATACAATAGTAATCAATCCACAGAACAACAAGCAGCAGTGATGAAAAAGCAACCCACAACAGGAACCCCACTGGGATGTACTCGAAGCCAACCTGTCTGGTCCTATCCAGGAAGTACCAACAATCCTCTAGGCAGTGCACTCAGACTAACCCCTCTAGTTTGGTCATACGAAATTATAAGACTCTATGGGGAAGATCGCTTGGTCAATACCCCTCATAGTCTAGGGTAGTCAGAAACTCTTTGGGGAAGATCACTCAGTCTAACCCTCTTATAGCCCCAAGGTCTAGAAACTCTCTGAAGAAGCTCACTCACTCAATTCCTCTTATAGACTCAGTTCTATCATAGACTCTCTGAGGAATCTTGCTCTGTCAGTTCCTCCTCTAGTCTGGAATGGTTTAAGGAAATTCAAAAAAGTAAAGACTCTCTAAGGAAGCTCACTCGGTCAAGCCTCCTGTAGTCTATAATATCCAAGACTCTCTGGGAAGATCACTCGGTCTACCCCCTGTAGTCTATAATAAACAAGACTCTCTGAGGAAGCTCACTCGGTCTATCCTCTTGTAGTCTATAATATCCAAGACTCTCTGGGAAGCTCACTCAGTCAATCCCATATATTATATAGCACCAGGTTCTAATAGTCTCATGCTAGTCAGTGCATAATAATGCTATAAGGCCAAATTAAACCCATAGAGCTACTTGGATAACCGTTCTACCGAACTACAAGCATATCAAGATTATCATTCCATCCTATGATCACAAGTCATGGAAAACAGGTATAATGGCCAAAGGCTAACAAAACCCAAAGGTCGTCACAAGAACAAGGATTGGAAAAAACATCCATGAATAGAAATTATCCTCAAACATGATCAAATTACCTCTACAAAAGCATACAAGCAAGGTAGAAAAATAACAGGGGTAAAACAGTAATCACAAAATACCTCGTTCACAGGTTTTGGTGGGAATTGCACATAAAACTCAATGACATCGAACAGAAAGGAACAAACCACCTACCTTAATGTTAGGATATCAATATACGTGAACCATGAGGCTTGATACTACTTATAATGGTGTAGATATACGAAAACACACAAAACGTTCAACCCACGATATCTCAAGAAAGAGGGAAAATCATGGAATGAAACTCAAGAAGAAGGAAGATCTCGGCACTACGGTTCCAACATAATCGCAGATGGTCGATTTGGAAAACAGACTTAGGATTGGGGGATCGGAGGATGTTCGCGGCTGTACGGAGCTCCTGGTCTAAGAACCTTGAGAAGAATATGTTTCGGTCGATTAGGCACAACCCGAGTCCATTTAATGAAAAAAAAAGTACATGGCGTGTACTTCTAGGGTACACGACATGTACTTGGCCTTTCCATACATCGCATTAATAGACCTCCACATTGCCCCTACACACCATGTATGTGTCCCGGATACGGCCTTGCGCGGCACTAAAGTACATGGTGCCTACTTATAAAGTACCCGACGTGTGCTTTGGAAATTTACAGATTTTCATCTTTTTCTGAAAAATGGCCAAAAAAGGAAAAACATGCCTGAAATGAAGATCTGGGTTCTTATAACACAAAACCTTAAATATAATATGTATGTTTTGTATCATAATTAATCAACTTCAAATAATATTAAAATCCATCAAAGGATGTCGACATAGATGAAATCAAAACTATTTGAGAGAAATATCTCTTTTTTGAAATCATTTAGAAGTCACACAATTATAAAATAAAACATTTAATTTGAAAATATTATTATATGCTTGTAAGATAAGATTCAATGATTTTATAATGATGGAAAATAGCCACACCCACCGTATAAGTTAAAAATAACCTTCTTACCATAATTTTTTTGGAAAAGGTTAAAAAGGACCTTGTTTTGAAAATGAAGGAAGGATTCCTTTCAAACCATTTTATAAAAAGTCAAAAAAAGGCTATAATGGACTTTAAAACATATTATAGTAAATATTAAAAATGTTTTGAAATAAATTTTTAAGAAACATGGATGTGGATGATAAAGAGATCCCTGTAGATAATTACGTATAAACAACCTCGGATAAGAAAGAGATTGTGAAATTAACTCTTACCTTGTACTTCTCCTTGGTCGAGGGTAGGTTAAACTCTGGTATAATAGTTAAATCATTTTTATTAAATTATAAAAGAATCATATATATAAATATGATATCATATATTATATTTTAATAATACTTTGTCAATAATATTTTAGTATTATTTTCGTTTCGGGTGTTCACTTACTCATTTTCTTTTATATGTTTTGTTACATAAGATGTGTTTTTTATCCATGGGTTGTATCTTATTCATATCCAGAATGATATCAATCCCTTAAGCATTATTTTTAATCATCATGTTAAAATTATTCTTGAATGGATACGATGGGGAATGAATCTCACTGTGTTTGTGGAGACTGTAGTCCGTATGTACGCACGAGCGACAATATCACTCATTTGATATTAAAATTATATATAATTGGATGGTGTATCATATATACAGAATCATTACCATGTTGTATTTATTATTTACCTCAATTACACCTCATTATTATACCCATCCAAATAATAATGTAGTTAATAACAATGACACCGTGACGTGGAGACAGTAAGCCATACGTATGCACGTATGGTGAAATGTCATTCAAAGGATGGATAAATAAGGAATTTGGTTGTACCATATTTATAATAACATAAAAATATATATAATATACTAGAGTTATTCTTTTAGAATGTAAATAACAATAAAAGAAGAAGTGGAATAAAAAAAGAACCTGAAAGAGGGTGGTGAAATTATTACCTCTTCTTAAGGTTCTTCCTTTTTATTTGATCAAATGGGCTCCTTACGTTGGATTTATGACGAAATGAAGGCCTCTAGGATAATTTGAGGGAAGTTGAGAAGATATTTTGGCATATTTTGGCCGTGCGAAAAGGCTTTAAAGGTGTGAATTAGAGAGAAGGGGGAGTGCGCTTTTATAAAAGGGGTGAGGGGCATCTTTTGAAAAGCAAGAAATATTTTTTTATAATAAAATAAATCTTTGGATTCTAATGGCTCCAAAGTGGATTATTTATATTATAAGATGGGGATGGGTCGAAGACCACCCATCCAATAGGTTTTAGACATGTTTGGGTCACTATATTAACTTTATATTTAAGATTTTACTCTTAGTTAAATAGTTTGACATTTATCATGTCTCTTTGTATTTTTATATTATATGGTTAATAAAATTACTATATACTTACAAGAGAGCCCCAAGTAGTTCATTAATGACATAACTATCATCATATAAGTCCATTTTCTGATCCTGAGATTTTTAGGAATATTTTTTCAATTAATAATATAATATTTGTTGTAAAAACTCCTTTATGTCGACTTTGACACAATTTAGTAATTTATTTTTGTTAAAGTCATAAAAACATTATTAATTCAAAATAAATTTATTTAATCAATACTAACATTCCATATTAACCTATTAAATTCGTGTAGGGTATCAAAGTATTAAAATTATATTTATTTTAACATTTATTATAACAATTATTTGATTCTATCATTAATAAAGAAAATACTGCATCATTATTGTGTCACAAATAAATTTAATTATTAAATGTCTAAACATTATAAATAAAAAACAATTATACAGGAAATTGTTTTATATTTCTAAAGAATATTTATGGTAAAAAAGATAATATATATAACCTTATGTAAAAATTGTTTCACTAAAAGATATATGCTTATGTCATTTTTGTGTTTACTTTTACGTAATTAATATAAAGAGTCATTGTCACTTACAAGTGGCTCCATGGGGTCCCCAAATTGACCCAAAGATGTCCATGGTCAGACATGTACCATCCAATAGGGTTAGGAGATGTGTTAGGGTAATTTAATATTATTATAATATTATTTATTACCCTTATTTACCGGATTTACCCTTTAACCACAGTAAATAATATATTTACCGAAGTAATTATTTAAAATGTCTAAAAATAAAAGTTACTTATTTACACAATTTGGATATCAAGATTCAAAATATGGAATCCATTTTTCTAAATTCAAAACATAGAAGTGGCTGAAATTAATTTAAAATTAATTCTTGTTGTCAAAACAAAAGGCGTGGTTTTATAAAATAATAACTACCAAAATATTGGCACATGTTTATGTCAAATTTAAATGTGAAATTACTTATAATGACATAAATTTTACTAAATGATAAAAATATAATCTAATTATATTTCGAAACCATTCAAATGCATAATTTATCAATATTAATTATTTTGTTTTAAAAAGTTGTTTTAATTATAATTTAGTAATTCTCACTATTCATCAAAATATTAATGTTATCAGAAAGGTACAAAAAATTAACCCTAAGCTAATTTAGATTTCATGAATCCAAAAATGAAGTTCATTTTGAAAGATAAAAATTTCAAAAATTGGGTATTACTATTTATAATGGCTAGTTTGAGTTATTGTGGTGTGTTAGAACCTCGAAGTTGCGTACAACACACGCTACTATATTATTCATAGAGAAGCATACCATGGAAGCTTGGGGTGTTACATTCTCCCTTCATTAAAATAATTTTGTCCTAAAAATTTCTAGAATATTACTACAAAAAATGACTCCGGTGGTTCTTCATCATATATTCCTCGGGTTCCCACATTTCCTCTTCCATCCTGTGGTTTCTCTATAGAACTTTTACCTGACGAGTCATTCGGCTTATCAGAACTTGTTTTCTGGTATCAAGAATCCTGACAGGCACTTCACAATAAGATAGATCAGGTTCTAGTTCTACTTCCTCATAAGTGAGTACATGCATTTGGTTAGACATTTATTTTCTCAATAGTGATACGTGGAACACATCGTCAACTTTGGAGAGACTTGGCAGCATTGCCAGCCGGTAAGCTACAACCCCAATTCGTTCTATAATTTCAAAAGGTCCAATGTACCTAGGACTCAATTTTACCTTCTTACCGAAATGTATAAAATCACCCCATAAAGATACATTCATGAAAAAATGATCTCATACTGGAAATTCTAAATCCTTTCTTCGGTTATCGACATAGCTCTTCTGCCAACTTTGAGCTTCTTTGATATGGTTTTGGATTACCTTCACCTTTTCCATCGTTTCCTCCGAAAATTCTGGGCCAACATGTTTTCTTTCACCAACATCATCCCAACAGGTTGGTGCGTGACATCTCATTCTGTATAATGCTTCATATGGTGCCATCTGAATACTTGAATAAAATATGTTGTTATAGGGAAATTCTACCATAGGTAAATATTGATCCCACATACCCTGAAAGTCAAGTGAGTTACATCTCAGCATGACTTCTAAGGTTTGAATAATCCATTCTGATTGTCCATCAGTTTGGGGGTGGTAGGCAGTGCTTAAAAGAATTTCAATATTCAGGGCTTTTTGAAGACTTTTCTAGAATCTTGAAGTAAAATGGGGATCATGATCAGAAACAATTAATAGGGGTACTCTATGAAGTCTCAAAAATTCATTAATATATAGTATTTCAAAACCTTTAAGTTTTAAATCTTCCCTTATAGAAAGAAAATGGTTTGACTTGGTTTTATGATCAACAATGACCCATATTGAATCATTACTTCTAGGAGTATTTGGTAGTATCATGAAAATTTCCATCGTGATATTATCCCATTTCCACTCAGGTATGGGAAGAGGTTTTATTAGTCCTCCAGGTTGTTGCCTTCCAGCTTTCAGTTGTTGACAAACCATAAATCTTGACACAAAATCAGAAATCTCCCTCTTCATGTTGTCACACCAAAAATGTTCCTTCAAGTCTCTATACATTTTGGTTCTCCTAGGGTGTATAGAGAAATTGGAACTATGAGCATCATCAAACAATTCCATTTTTAGATCAGGTATTTCAAGAACACAAATTCTCTTCCCAAACTTCAAAATCACATCTTCATACACAAAGTCACTCAATATCCCATCATTCACAGCATCCATCTTATTTTGAAACCATTTATCATCATTCTGAGAACTCTTTATCCTTTCTAGTAAATATGGTATGGCAAATATTTGAAAAAGAATTGATGTTTCACCTTCAATGGTTATTCCCATATCCAACTTTACTAGATCCATGAAAATTGGATCTCTTTCAAATCTCATTTTGTTCAAAACTCCATGATCCTTTATTCTCAAAGCATCTACCACCTTATTTTCCATCCCCGGGTGGTAGTGTATAGTGCGATCATAATCCTTGAGTAGTTCAAGCCATATCCTTTGCCTCATGTTGAGTTGTTTTTGTGAGAAAATATATTTCAAACTCTTGTGAATAGTATACATCTCACATTTTCACCATTGAGATACTTTCTCCATATATTCAAATCAAGAATCACAGCTGCTAACTCAAGATCATGAGTAGTATTGTTTTTCTCATGAATTTTCAGCTGTCGTGATGCATAGGTAATAACCCTATCATTCTACCTAAGGACACAACCAAGTCCTTTCTTTGAAGCATCACTATAAATAACATACCCATCATTCCCCGAAGGTAGAGTCAATATATGAGAATTGACTAATATTCTTTTCAGTTCATAAAAACATTCTTCATACTCTTTTTTTCAAAAAATTTAACCCCTTTTCGTGTGAGCTTTGTTAATGGGTTATCCAATCGGGAAAAATTCTGGATGAAACGTCGATAATAACCTACTAAATGAATAAAATTGCACACCTCAGTTTTACTCGTTGGTGCTGGCCATTCCTGGATTTCTCTTGTCTTATAAGGATCAACAAAGATTCCATCCTTAGAGACAATATGGCCAAGAAAAGAAATCTCCTAAAGCCAGAATATACAATTCCTAAACCTCCCATATAATTCATGTCTTCTAATAGTCTTCAAGATAATGCGCAAGTGATTTTTATAATCATAGTATCTTTTGGGGTATACCTAGATATCATCAATAAATAGAACTATGTAATCATTGAGATATTCCTTGAAAAATATATTCATTAGATCAATGATGATAGAGGGTTCATTAGTCAATCCAAAAGGAATTACTGTAAACTCGTGATGCTCATGCATGGTTCGAAATGCTATCTTCAGAATGTCTTCCTTCTTCACACACAACTAATGGTATCCAGATCAAAGTTCAAACTTTGAAAAGTATTGAGCTCTATGCAGTTGGTCAAATAAATCAACAATACGAGGTAGGGGATACTTGTTCTTTATTGTTATATCATTGATCTTCCTGTAGTCGATACATAACCTTATAGATCCATATTTCTTCTTAACAAAAAGGACAGGGGCTCTCCATGGAGAAACACTAGGGCGAATAAATACCTTATTACTCAATTCCACTAGTTGTTTCTTTAGTTCCACTAATTCCACAGTGGCCATTCTATAAGGGGTCTTCGATATGGGCCTTGAAATTGGAATTAGGTCAATGGAAAACTCAGTTTCTCATTCTGGAGGATGTCCAGGTAAATCCTCTGGAAAAACATCAACATATTATTTTACAATAGGTACATCGTCTATTTGAACATTCATTTCCTCAACCAACATAATTCCATTCTCTTCCACCCCAATAATTGAATTTTGTTGAGCTATTGGGGGTGGATCTAGATAAGAATTAGGTGGTGACGATTCTACTCTAAAGATAAGGTGTTCCTTATCGTCGTCATAAAAACTAGTAACCTCCTTCCTCTTACAATAAATTTTTACATGATGGTTTGAAATCCAATCCATATAAAGGATTATATCAAATTATATCATAGGTATGACGATGAGATCTGTAGATAAAGAACATTTATATGCTTTAATGGGGACTAATTCACAAAACGTTGTTGCGATGACACTTCCCTTAAGAGTTATAACTAACAACTCCCTCATTAAATCAAATTGTAAATATCTAATTTTCTTGGAAAACTGGGAAGATATGAAACAAAGAGATGATCCAGAATCAAATAAATCATTGGCAAAACTTGAGGAAACCATTAAATTACCTGCCACCACATCTTTCGGAGCTTCAACCTCAGCAGTAGTGATAGCATAAGCTTGGACTCAATCCCTTTGCATTTTATGAGTTAAGTTCCCTTGACACATAGGAAATTCATTAAAATAATTCCCCCTCTCCCTGCAATTGTAGCATTGAACATCTGTAGCTTCTTTCTACCCCTTCAAATCACGAGATTGGTGGCCTTTTTCACCACACTTGTTACAGACTCTCATTCCCTTCAAACAAGTACCAGGGTATTTCTTCCCACATTTACTGCAGGATGGATATTCAACTTTTCCCTTCTTCCCCATATTTCCATTTCCAGAGTGATCATCAGATCTCTTCTTCTCTTGCATTGATTTAAAGTAGTAAGACTTAGAGAATTACTTATCTGTCTTGATAGCGCAAGAGACAATATATTTGTAGGACGAGAAGGATTGTGAGTCTAATGCTCTACGGAGAAATGGCTTTAACCCATCAAAGAAATCATCTATCTTAATTCTAGGGATACGTATATAATCTTGATCATGCCTTTCTAACCTTGTAAAGTTATCCTCATACTTTGTGACATTCTCATCCTCCTTTTTCCTGAGACTCAGAAATTGCCTTTCCATATCTGTTCGATGGTCACGAGGAATGTATTTTTCTAAGAAAATCTCTTTAAAATCCCTCCATTCCATAGTTCATACATCATCATATTTCTTCATGTATTGAATCAATGACCACCATTGATCATCATCTCTAGTGAGGTAGTAAACTGCCATGACAACTTTTTTCCTTTTCACTACTCCTCAAGGCATGAAATATTTTCTCAAAGGAATTTATCCATTTCTATACTATAATGGATTTGTACTCCCATTGAGTGTTGTTCGTTGTTGCCTCATGAAGTGATCTAACATTGATCCTCCACGACGTGGATCAAGATGCTCCATACAGGTAAGGTTATTAATCATAACCTGTGTGAGTTGTCCTAGTATGGTGATTATCTAATCATCACCAGTTTCATCACCAGCTCCACGACGTGGATCAAGATGCTCCATACAGTTTCCATTCCTTCCACTAGGCGTCATTTCTAAACAATGGCATACACTAAATTAGTTTATAGATCACAAGACATAAATCCAAACATGTAAAACACTTAACATAAATTGAACAGTTTAAGGATATAATCCATAATAATAAAAATGTTTTTCATGAGGAAGTATATACTCATAAACCCTTCATAATGGATTTTATGTAAAATGATAATTATCCTAAGAATATCTCTCGGGAGTGTCGTAACCAAGAGTGTAGAAAGGCCCATTGTCATGCACCAATTTCCGTTCGAGTCTAGCTCAAAGTGGTGTTTTTGCGTTTTACCCCTAGGTACATCTATGACAGAGCCGCCTCTAGCTGCTCGTATACAGACATGGATGTATTGTTTGGAAAACTCACAAAATCTCTACAATACCAAAATTCTAGGAAGTTCTTGTAACACCCCAAGATTTCATAGTGTGTTATTTCTTTAAAATAATTCAATAACTTGCACTACACACAACACCCAGTTCAAGCGCACCATGACATACCAAACAAGCTGTTCAAAAGAGGTTATGAATAGTATAAACTAAATTTTAAAATTTATATAATCCTTATAATTTTAGAATCCATATTATGAGTTTCTTAGACATAATGTAAGAACAAATTCATTTTCAGTATTGCACTTTTACCAAATTTTAATAGTGAACACTTTTCAAATACAATATTTTAAACTTTTGGACTAAATGGGGACATCAAAAAATTAAAATGAAACATCCAAAGCTTCCACAATACGCTTTCCTTTGAATAATATAGTAGTGTGTGTTGTACGCAACTTCGAGTTCTAACACACACCACAACCAATCAAACTAGCCGTTATGAATAGTAATACCAAAATTTTGAAATTATATATATTTTATATTTCAAAATGGACTTCATTTTAGGATTCGGAATATCGAATATAGCCTAGGGTGAAATTTTGGAACTTTTCGGATGACACTTATATTTTGATGAATACTGAAAATTACTAAATTTTAATTAAAAACAACTTTTTTAATCGAAATAATTTATATTGATAAATTATGAATTTGAGTGGTTTTAAAGAATATTTTAAATATATTTTTACCATTTAATACAATGTTGGTCATTGGACATAATTTCACAATTAAACCGAACAAAAACAAGTATCAATCTTTTGATAGTTATTATATCTTAAAAACACGCTTTTTGTTTTGACAGCGGGAATTAATTTTAAATTATTTTCTGCCACTTCAGTGTTTTGAATTTGGAAAAATGGATTCCATATTTGTAATCAGTATTTTCATATTTTTTAAATGGGTAACATTTATTTTTAGACATTTTGACGAATTACTGTGGTAAATATTTTATTTACCATGGTTAAGGGTAAATCCGGTATATAAGGGTTAAAATATAATATTATAATAATACTAAATTACCCTAAAACGTGTCCTAACCATATTGGTTGATACACGTTATACCATAGGCATATTTGGGTCGATTTTGGGACACCATGGAGCCACTTGTAAGTGATAGGGACACTTTATTTTAATTAAGTTAAAATGAATACAGAAATGACACAAGCATATATCTTTTAGAAAATTTTTTTTACATAGGGTTATATATGTTGAATTTTAGATTTTAAATATTAATTAGAAATCTAAAAGGATTTCCTACATAATGATATTTTATTTACAATTTTTAGACATTAAATAATTTAATTTATATAAGACACAATGATGATGTAGTAATTACCATAATAGTGAAGAATTAAAATAATTGATATTATAAATACCCAAATAAATATAATTTGAGACTTTTAATTAATTAAAATAATTTTATAGGATAATATGACATATTAGGATTGATTTAATTAACTTTTTTCGATGTAATTATTCTGTTATGAGTTTCACAAAAATCAACTATTGAATAGTGTCAAAATTGACATAAAAGAGTTTTTAAAACAAATATTATATTATTAATTGATATTAATATCCTAAAAATCTAAGGTTAGGCCAAGAGACTTATATCATGATTTTTTTATCATTATTGGACCACCTGGGGGTCTCTTGGATTTATATAGTATGTTTATTAACTATATAATATAAAAATACAAAGTGACATGGTAAATGTCAAACTAATTAACTAAGAGTTAATACTTAAAGATAAGGTTAATATAGTGACCCAAAACTGTCTAAATTCTATTTGTAGAGTTGTTTTAGACCTATCCCCACATTAACATTTAAATAACCAACTTTGGAGCCATTATAAACCGAATATGTATTTATTATAAATTAATATTTCTAGTTTTTCCAAAGGTGCCCCTCACCCCTCTTATAAAAGGGCACTCCTCCTCATTTCTTCACACCTTCAAAGCCTTTTGGTTCGGCCAAAATCTGCCCAAATACTCTCCCAACTTCCCTCACTACAACATAGAGACTTAGTTTGATCAGAAATCCAACCAAAGGAGCCCTTTTGATCAAATCAAAAGGAAGAACCCGAAGAAGAGGTAAGGATTTCACCAACCTTTTCCAAGTTCCTTTCTTCTTCCACTTCTTCTTCCTTTGTTATTACCATTCTAAAATAATAACTCCAGTATCATATATATACTGTGATGTTATTATAAATATGGTACATCCATATTCAGTATTCTATCCACCCTTTGATTAACATGTCACCATACGTGCATACGTACGGCTTACCGTCTCCACATCGTGGTGTAATTGTTATTCAAAATATTATTATTTGGATGGGTATAATAAAATTGTGTAACTCATGTAAATAATAAATATAACATGTTAATGATTCTTTATATATGATATACCATCCATTTATATATTATTTTAATATCAAAAGAACGATATTGTCGCTCGTGCGTACGTACGGACTACCGTCTCCACGAATGCGATGAGATTCATTCTCCATCGTATCCATTCAAGTATAATTATCATTTGATGATTTAAAAATAATTTTTAAAGACTTGATATAATTCTGTATATGAATAATATACAACCTATCCATGACAAACATGGCTTATGTAACAAAACATATAAAAGAAAATGAGTAAGTTAACACCCAAAACGACGAAAATACTAAGATATTATTAACAAAGCAATGTTAAAATATCATATACGATATCATATGAATGTATATGATTCTTGTATAATTTAATAAAAATTATTTCACTATTATACCAGAGGTTAACCTACCCCAACCAAGTAAAATTACAAGGTAAGGGCTATTTCACAATTTCTTCATTATCTGAGGTTGTTTATACGTAATAATATACTGGGATCTCGTTATCATCCACATCAATGTTTCTTAAAAATGAATTTCAAAACGTTTTTAATATTTACTAGAATATGGTATAAAGTCATTTATACCCTTGTTTTTCTTTTTATAAGAGGTTGATAAAGGAATCTTTCCATCATTTTCCAAACATGGTGCTTTTTAACCTTTTCGACAAAATTCAGGTAAGAATGTTTTTTTAAATTATACGGCGGGTGCGACTATTTTCCGCCGTTATAAAATCGACGATGCTTCCCTTACAAGATTATAATAATATTTTCAAAGAAAATGTTTTATTTTATAAATATATGACTCTTAAATGATTTCAAAATAGAAAGAGATATTTCTCTAAATGGAGTTTTGATTTCATCTATGTCAACATCCATTGATGGATTTTACACTTATTTGAAGTTGATTTATTATGATACAAATCTTCTATATTGTATTGAAGTTTTTGTGATATGTTTGAGTGTGGATGTGCAATTTTTATACCATTCATAGTTTATAGTGAAAGTATTGACATTCCATATACTAGTTTTAATACGAATGTTTATGTTATGTTTAAACTTTTTCATATGGGAATGAATTGGACTTAATATGTGACGGGTGGAGCCCGCTATAGCTCCTCGATGCATCGGTAGGTCTCATGAGATAAAATAGTGTCTTGGCACAAGGCCTTGGCAAAATCTTATTTGTATTCTTGGCACGAGGCCTTGGCTATGTGGTTATGATAGTCTGGCATTATGCATTCCATCATTGTGAAAGTGGTTATTGATATTGCATGTGATTATTCGATTAGTAGAATATCCATGTGAATATGTAAATGGCATTATTTCATTTTACATTTTCCATACTATGTTGATGTTCAAGTTTAAAAGGCTTTTGTTTTAGTTATACATTGCCTTAAATGTTTATTCTTATTTATGAAAGTTTCTGCTATATTGTTATCCTTACTGGGCATTTGAGCTCACCACTTTTCTATGTTTTATTTTTCCCAGAAAGTGAAGAAGTAAATTATGAATGACCTGCAGGGATATTATATGGGGATATGAGTGTGGAATATAGAAAAAATATGTTGTTGTGGTAGTTTTTCACTTTATGATGTGATATAAGACTTATGAATATATCTAGTGTTTCCAAGGCTACTAAACCAATCGGTCTTTCAAGATTTGATCTTTCTTGTGATCATGCCAATGTTATGTAATAATGTACCGAATCTAGGTAACTGGGGTTGGGGCATTACAGTTGGTATGAGAGGAATTTTAGTACAAACTTTGGAAGCTAGGTTTAGATAAACTCTGATTAGAGCACGTAGACCTAATATGAACATTGTGTATTAATATAGAAGAACTTTCTAGAATTTTGGTATTGTAGAGATTTTGTGAGTTTTCCAAGCAATAAATCCCTGTCTGGATATGAGCATGTAGAGGCGGCTCTGGCATAGATGTACCTAGGGGTAAAACCCGAAAACACCGCTTTGAGATAGACTTGAATGGGAACTGGTGCACGACAACAGGCTTTGATGCACTCTTGGTTACGACACTCCCGGGGGATATGCTTAGGATAATTCTCATTTTCTTTACACACCATTATGAGGGATTTATGAGTATATACTTCCTAAAAGGAGAAATTTTTATGATTATGGATTATATCCATAAACTATTTAATTTATGTTATGTGTCTTACAAGTTTGGGATTAGGTATTGTTATTCATAAACTAATCTAGTGTATTCCATTGTTTATAAATGGCACCCAGTAGAATGAATAAGAACTCCAGCAATGCACATGATCCAAAGAGAAAGAAGGATCATATCTTTCATGGTCTTAAGCTAGAATTTATAAGAGAAATAGTCTCCCATGTATTATCATCATATGAAGAAATAATATCATGTGTTGATAAGATAAGTAAATATTTTACTGAGTCCTATGGCTTTGAATGGAAGCTAGAGAAGAAAATGATGGAAGCGAGAAAGAAGGTTAATGGAAGAGGGAAAAAAAGAATTTTACCATATGTGTTAACTATGGGAAGAAACACCCTGGAACTTGCCTGAAAGGAATTGGAGTTTGTTATAAGTGTGGAGGAAAAGGGCACAAAGTACGTGACTGCAAGGGTAAGAAAATGGTTTCAAATGTACAATGCTTCATTTTCAAGGAGTTTGGACACTACGCGAACCTATGTACCAGTAATCAGATTATGCCGCAAATGATGATATTGGATAATAATCAAGTTATGATACTACCACAGATGAAGAGGAATGATTAGAGTTATTGTGTTGATTATGTCATTTGAGTGTTGTATAAACAATTTACTTGTTATAATAATTATGGAGTATATAAGGATTGTACTGCAGTACTATTTCATTAAGGACTTGAGATTGTGTGGAACAAAGAAAAGTGAATCAATAGCAGGATAAATTTTTGGAAAATATATGGTTGAGAGAATGATAAACCATAATATAGTTCTCATACTGAGGTAGTGATTTTGGAATAATACATGATTGATTTGGACAAATTATATTGGATATTCTTGACTACCTTGAAACCGATTAATGATTTTTATATTCCAATACTGTTGGGGTTTAAAACATTTTTGTATTGAAGGAGTATATCTATTATTCTTTAAGGAATAAGGGATCATGAATGTAATCAATAAGGTTATATAGTAATTCAGGATGTTGCAGTGTTTTAAAAGAATACATGATGAAGGTGTTCACATGTTAATCCGTGGAAAAAAGGATCTTTATTGTGTTTACCTTCCTTATAAATTTTGGACTGAAGTATTTTGGATAGTTCTAGTTTGGATTATTTTGGATTGCCTTAAAAGGACAACCTGGAGGTCGGGCAACAACCCGTCGCGTCTGGCAAGGCCGCGAGACTTGAACCCACAACTGAAGGGAGACAAGGGTGTATCAGCTACCACTGACCCACGTGATGTCCGGGATTAAATAATGTAGTTTTTTGAAAAGATCTAGTAGATGAATTATAAATTCGTTTTTTTAACCCTATGTGAATAGGATAAATAGAATATTTTTTTTACGTACTTTTATCTTTTAGAGTGAAAGATGAGTTTGTTGTAGAAATTAGTTAAAGGATGGAACTCTACTTGTCAAGAATATATTTTTCTTCTTCTATTATTCTATGAAGAAATTAATTCTTATACTTTATTTAAGGAATCCTAAAACCAAAAATGTGTTATCCTAATACCCTATATTTTGTTGAACCGATGGTATTTCAAATCATCATAGATTGATGAATTTAAGGACCTCAATTTTACACTTGTTTGTGATTGATGACCTCAATCACTACCTATAAATATTTACATTTTTCCTCCAATTATATGTCTCTAATTGCCACCAATGTTCTCCTAATCGAGATCATAATTTGGTGGTGACCCTTTCATTTCTCTTTTCCTCATATCAAGACTAAATTTTAGTAACCCAATTTCCGATGTGGGTTTTCTCACAAAGATATTTTCTATTTTCAACCTTTTATTTTTGAAGAACAATTTCAAATTGCGAGGACGAAATTTATTGAAGGAGGGGAGAATGTAACACCCCAAGATTTCATAGTGTGTTATTTCTTTAAAATAATTCAATAACTTACACTACACACAACACCGAGTTCAAGCGCACCATGACATACCAAAAAAGTTGTTCAAAAGAGGTTATGAATAGTATTAACTAAATTTTAAACTTTATATAATCCTTATAATTTTAGAATCCATATTATGAGTTTTTTGGACATAATGTAAGAAGAAATTCATTTTCAGTATTGCACTTTTACCAACTTTTAATAGTGAACACTTTTTAAATACAATATTTTAAACTTTTTGACTAAATGGGGACATCAAAAAATTAAAATGAAACATCCCAAGCTTCCACAGTATGCTTTCCTTTGAATAATACAGTAGCGTGTGTTGTACGCAACTTCGAATTCTAACACACACCACAACAAATCAAACTAGCCATTATGAATAGTAATACCTACTTTTTGAAATTATATATATTTTATATTTCAAAATGGACTTCATTTTAGGATTCGGAATATCGAATTTAGCCTAGGGTGAAATTTTGGAACTTTTCGGATGACACTTATATTTTGATGAATAGTGAAAATTACTAAATTTTAATTAAAAACAACTTTTTTAATCGAAATAATTTATATTGATAAATTATGAATTTGAGTGGTTTTAAAGTATATTTAGAATATAT
This sequence comes from Viscum album, assembly GCA_963277665.1. Lineage (NCBI taxonomy): Eukaryota > Viridiplantae > Streptophyta > Magnoliopsida > Santalales > Viscaceae > Viscum > Viscum album. Next base: position 1,354,280,604 of record OY728150.1, on the reverse strand, counting down.
TTTTACCATTTAATACAATGTTTTTCATTGGACATAATTTCACAATTAAACCGAACAAAAACAAGTATCAATCTTTTGATAGTTATTATATCTTAAAAACACGCTTTTTGTTTTGACAGCGGGAATTAATTTTAAATTAATTTCTGCCACTTCTGTGTTTTGAATTTGGAAAAATGGATTCCATATTTTGAATCAAGATGTTCATATTTTGTAAATGGGTAACTTTTATTTTTAGAAATTTTGAATAATTACTATGGTAAATATTTTATTTACCATGGTTAAGGGTAAATCCGGTAAATAAGGGTTAAAATATAATATTATAATAACACTAAATTACCCTAAAACGTGTCCAAACCATATTGGTTGATACACGTTCGACCATAGGCATCTTTGGGTCGATTTTGGGACACCATGGAGCCACATGTAAGTGATAGGAACACTTTGTTTTAATTAAGATAAAATGAATACAAAAATGACACAAGCATATATCTTTTAGAAAAACAATTTTTACATAGGGTTATATATGTTGAATTTTAGATTGTAAATATTAATTAGAAATAAAAAATCATTTCATACATAATGATAGTTTATTTATAATTTTTAGACATTAAATAATTTAATTTATTTATGACACAATGATGATGCAATAATTTCCATAATATTGAAAAATTAAAATAATTGATATTATAAATACCCAAGTAAATATAATTTAAGACTTTTAATGAATTACAACAATTTTCTAGGATAATATGACATATTATTATTTATTTAATTAACTTTTTTAGAAGTAATTATTCTGTTATGAGTTTCAAAAAAATCAACTATTGAATAGTGTCAAAATTGACATAAAAGAGTTTTTAAAACAAATATTATATTATTAATTGATATTAAACTCTTAAAAATCTAAGGTTAGTCCAAGAGAATTATATCATGATATTTTTATAATTAATGGACCACTTGGGGGTCTCATGGATGTATATAGTAAGTTTATTAACTATATAATATAAAAATACATAGTGACATGGTAAATGTCAAACTAATTAACTAAGAGTTAATACTTAAAGATAAGGTTAATATAGTAAACATAACCTATCTAAATTTTATTTGTTGAATTGTTTTCAATCTATCCCCTCCTTAAAATTTAAATAATCAACTTTTGAGCCATTAGAAACCAAATATTAATTTATTATAAATTAATATTTCTAGGTTTTCCAAAGGTTCCCCTCACCCCTCTTATAAAAGGGCACTCCTCCTTCTCATTTCTTCACACCTTCAAAGCCTTTTGGTTCGTCCAAACTCTGGAAAAATACTCTTACAACTTCCCTCACTACAACCTAGAGGCCTTATTTTGATCAGAAATCCAACCTAAGGAGCCCTTTTGATCAAATCAAAAGGAAGAACCCAAAGAAGAGGTAATGATTTCACCACCCTTTTCCAAGTTCCTTTCTTCTTCCACTTCTTCTTCCTTTGTTATTACCATTATAAAATAATAACTCCAGTATCATATATATATTGCGATGTTATTATAAATATGGTACAACCATATTCAGTATTCTATCCATCGTTTGAATAACATGTCACCATACGTGTGTACGTACGGCTTACCGTCTCCACGTCGTGGTGTAATTGTTATTCAATATATTATTATTTGGATGGGTATAATAATGTTGTTTAACTCATGTAAATAAGAAATATAACATGTTAATGATTCTTTATATATGATATACCATCCATTTATATATTATTTTAATATCAAAAGAATGATATTGTTGCTCGTGCGTACGTACGGACTACCATCTCCACGAACACGATCAGATTCATTCTCCATCGTATCCATTCAAGTATAATTATCATTTTATGATTTAAAAATAATGTTTAAAGACTTGATATCATTCTGTATATGAATAATATACAACCTATCCATGACAATCATGACTTTTGTTACAAAACATATAAAAGAAAACGAGTAAGTTAACACGTGAATCGATGATAATACTAAGATATTATTAACAAAGCAATGTTAAAAGATCATATGTGATATCATATGAATTTATATGATTCTTTTATAATTTAATAACAATTATTTCACTATTATACAAAAGGTTAACCTACCCCAACCAATGAAAATTACAAGGTAAGGGTTATTTCACAATCTCTTCATTATCCGAGGTTGTTTATACGTAATAATCTACTGGGATCTCTTTATCACCCACATCCATGTTTCTTAAAAATGAATTTCAAAACATTTTTACTATTTACTAGAATATGGGCTAAAGTCATTTATACCCTTGTTTGAACTTTTATAAGTGGTTTATAAAGGAATCTTTCTGTTGTTTTCCAAACAAGGTGCTTTTTAACATTTTCGACAAAATTAAGGTCAGAATGTTTTTTTAACTTATACGGCGGGTGCGGCTATTTTCCGCCGTTATAAAATCGTCGAAGCTTCCATTAAAATCTTATAAGAATATTTTCAAAGAAAATGTTTTATTTTATAATTATATGACTCTTAAATGATTTTAAAATAGAAATAGATATTTCTCTAAAAAGAGTTTTGATTTCATCTATGTCAACATCCTTTGATGGATTTTACGCTTATTTGAAGTTGATTTATTATGATACAAATCTTCTATATTTTACTGAAGGTTTTGTGATATGTTCGACTATGGATGTGCTATTTTTATACCATTCATATTTTATGGTGAAAGTATTGACATTCCGTATGCTAGTTTTAATACGAATGTTTATGTTATTTTTAAAAAATTTCATATGGGAATGCATTGGACTTAATATGTGACGGGTGGAGCCCGCTATAGCTCCTCGATGCATCGATAGGTCTCTTGAGACAAACTATTGTCTTGGAACAAGTCCTGGGAAAAATCGTATTTGTAGTCTTGGCATGAGGCCTTGGATATGTGGTTATAATAGTCTGACATTATGAATTCCATCATTATGAAAGTGGTTATTGATATTGCATGTGATTATTCGATTAGTAGAATATTCATGTGAATAAGTAAATGGCATTATTTCATTTAACTTTTGTAATACTATGTTGAAGTTCAAGTTTTCAAGGCTTTTGTTTCAGTTATACATTGCCTTAAATGTTTATTCTTATTTATGAAAGTTTTCGCTATATTGTTATCCTTACTGGGCATTTGAGCTCACCCCTTTTCTATGTTTTATTTTTCCCAAAAAGTGAAGAAGTAAATTATTAATGACCTGTAGGGATATTATGTGGGGATATGAGTGTGGAATATGGAAAAAATATGTTGGTGTAGTATTTTTTCACTTTATGATGTAATGTAAGACTTATGAATATATCTAGTGTATCCAAGGCTACTAAACTAATCGGTCTTTTGAGATTTGATCTTTCTTGTGATCATGCCAATGTTATGTAATAATGCACCGACTCTAGGTAACTGGGGTCAGGGCGTTACATTTCTTTTACTATAATCCTCAAAGTCTATCTTAGGTCAATCTGCTCTAATCAGAGTTTTCTAAATCTAGCTTCCAAGGTTTGTACTAAACTTCCTCTAATACGAACTATAACGTCCAGACCCCAGTTAACCAGATTTGATGCATTATTACCTAACATTGGAATGATAAAAAAAGATCAAGTCTCAAAATACTTATTAGTTTAGTAACCTTGGAAACATTAAATACATTCATAAGTCTTACATTACATGATAAAATGGAAAACTAAAACAACCTAGTCTCCATAGTCCACACTCATATCCCCTCAGTCTATCCCTACAGGTTAGCCATAAAATACTTCTTCACATCTGAGGAAAAATAAAACATAGAAATGGGTGAGCTCAGATGCTCAGTAAGGATAACAATATAATGGAAACTTTCATAAATAAGCATAAACATTTAAGGCAATGTATAACTAAAAAAAGCCTTTTAAACATGAACTTCAGCATAATATGGAAAAAATTAAATGAAATAATTCCATTTACTTATTCACATGGATATTTTACTAGTCAAATAATCACTCATATTAAAAATAGCATACGAAATGTCAATACTTTCTCCATAGTCCATGACTGGTATAAAAATAACACACCCATAGTCAAAAATATCACAAAACCTTCAATAAAATATTAAAGTTTTGTTTCATAATAAATCAACTTCAAATAATCTTAAAATCTATCAATGGATGTTGACATAGATGGAATCAAAACTATTTGAGAGAAATATCACTTTTTTTGAAATCATTTAAAAGTCACATAATTATAAAATAAAACATTTACTTTGATAATATTTTTATAATCTTGTAAGGGAAGATTCAATTATTCGATAATGATGTAAAATAGCCACACTCGCTGTATAAGTTAAAAAAATGCAATCTTACCTTAATTTTGCCGAAAAGGTTAAAAACGACCTTGTTTGGAAAACGGTGGAAAGATTCCTTTCAAACCATTTTATAAAAAGTAAAACAAGGGTATAAATGACTTTAACCCATTGTCTAGTAAATATTAAAAAAAAATTGAAATACATTTTTACGAAACATGGATGTGAATGATAAAGAGATCCCAGAAGATAATTATGTATAAACAACCTTGGATAATGAAGAGTTTGTGAAACTAACCCTTACCTAGTAATTTTCCGTGGTCGAGGGTAGTTTAACCTCCTATATAATAGTTTAATCATTGTTATTAAATTATACAAGAATAATGTACATAAATATGATATCATATATGATCTTTAAATATTGATTTGTTAATAATATTTTAGTATCATCGTTGTTTTGGGTGTTCACTTACTCGTTTTCTTTTGTATGATTTGTTAAATAAGTTGTGTCTGTTATCCATGGATTGTATGTTATTCATATCCTGAATGATATCAAGTCCTTAAACAGTATTTTTAATCATTAAATTAAAATTAGTCATGAATGGATACGATGGGGAATGAATCTCATTGTGTTTGTGGATACAGTAGTCCGTACATACGCACGAGCAACAATATCATTCTTTTGACATTAAAATAATATATAATTGGATAGTGTATCATATATTCAAAATCATTATCATGATATATTTATTATTTACATCAATTACTCATCATTGTTATACCCATCCAAATAATAATGTATTGAATAACAATTTCACCACGGCGTGGAAATGGTAAGCCGTACGTACGCATGTATGGTGACATGCCATTAAAAGGATGGATAGAATAATGAATTTGGTTGTACCATATTTATAATAACAACACAGTATATTGAAGATACTGTAGTTATTATTTTATAATGGAAATAAAAAAGAAATAATAAGTGGAAGAAGAAAGGCACTTGAAAGAGGGTGGTGAAATTATTACCTCTTCTTCAGGTTCTTCCTTTTGATTTGATCAAAATTTCTCCTTAAGATGGCTTTCTGACTAAATAAAGGCCTCTAAGATGGAATTAGGAAAGTTGATACGATATTAGGGCAGAGGTTGGTCGAGAAAAAAGGCCTTGATGGTGTGAATTATAGATAAGGGGGAGTGCCCTTTTATAAGAGGGGTGAGGGGCACATTAGGAAAAGCTAGAAGTATTATTTTATAATAAAATCATTTTAGTTTTATAATGGATTTAAAGTGGATTATTTAAATGATAAGGAGGTTATGGGTTGATGAACACTCAACCAATAGGTTTAGGACAGGTTTTGGTCACTATATTAACATTATATTCTTGATTTAACTCTTAGTTAAATAGTTTTATATTTACCATGTCTTTTGGTATTTTTATATTATATGGTTAATAAACAGACTATATACTTCCAAGAGAACCCCAAGTGGTTAATTAATGACATAAAATTCATCATATAAGTCCATTTTATGAACCTTATATTTTTAGGAATATTATATCAATTAATAATATAATATGTGTTTTAAAAACACTTTTATGTCAATTTTGACACTATTTGATAATTGATTTTTGTTAAAGTCATATCAACTTTATTAATTAAATATAAATTTCTTTAATCAATCCTAACATTCTATAAGAACATTGAGAATTCTTGTATGGAATCAAAATATTCAAATTACATTTATTTTAACATTTATTATACAAATTATTTGATTCTTTCATTAATAAGGAAAATAATGCATCATTATTGTATCATGCAAAAATTTAATTATAAAATGTCTAAAAATTATAAATAAAAGTCCATTATGTAGGAAATAATTTTATATTTCTAATTAATATTTATAGTCGAAAAGATAACATATATAATACTATGTAAAATTGTTTTACTAAAAGATATATGCTTATGTCATTTTTGTGTTTACTTTTACTTAATTAATACAAAGTGACATTATCACTTACAAGTGGATCAATGGGGTCCCAAAAGCGATCCAAATATTCCCATGGTCAGACATGTATCATTCAACAGGGTTAGTACACGTGTTAGGGTAATTTAATGTTATTATAATGTTATTTATTACCCTTATTTACTGGATTTACCCTTTAACCATGATAAATAAAATATTTACCGAAATAATTATTCAAAATGTCTAAAAATAAAAGTTACTTATTTACACAATTTGGACGTAATGATTCCAAATATGGATTCCATTATTCTAAATTCAAAACATAGAAGTGGCAGAAATTAATTTAAAATTAGTTTTAATTGTCAAAACAGAAAGGGTGTTTTTATGAAATAATAACTACCAAAAGATTGACACTTTATTATGTCAAATTTAAATGTAAAATTACTTATATTGTCCTAAATTTTATTAAATGATAAAAATATAATATAATTATACTTACAAAACATTCAAATTCAGAATTTATCAATATTATTTATTTTGATTAAAATGTTGTTTTTAATTAAAATTTAGTAATTTTCACTATTCATAAAAATATGAATGTTATCAGAAAAGTACCAAAAATTCACCCTAAGATAATTTCGATATTCCGAATCAAAAAATGAAGTCTATTTTTAAAGATAAAATTTCAAAAAGTTTGAATTACTATTCATAATGGCTTGTTTGAGTGGTTGTGGTGTGTTAGAACCTCGATGTTGCGTACAACACACGCTACTGTATTATTCAAAGAGAAGCGTACCATGGAAGCTTGGGGTGTTACAAATAAAATATTCAATATAATAACTTCAGTGTTGTTGAAATTGATATCAATACGGATTGACCAGGAATTATGTTAAATATTTATTCTAAATATATTGAAATTTTATTATCAAAATCCACAAGCAGTGGAAACGTTACATCCACCTTGGAATATTCCAACAACATTCTAATCCTGATCAATTGTGTTGTATAATGAGGTTAATACCATATTACCCATAATTATTATTCATTTTCATAGTGAGTTTTTTTAAATATGGTTGCATAATGTCTCATCACCAAAATTTGAAATTTCAACAAAACATAGATATTCAATTAACAATATTTCCTACCAAATTCACATCTATGCATCCAAACTGATCAACCACTCATATTTCATTATATTTTAAACAAAAATATATTACTTCATTAATAAAACTACCAATTTATATTCAAGAATATATATAAAACTCTATTAGGGAACATTTATATCAGTTATATAATGTAATTGAATATTCAATATTTCACCTTAAATCTATCAAATAAGGTAAACTTCTTGTAAGCTTTATAAAATCTCTATTTTATACATCATTCCCTTTCTCACCATTAATTTGTTTAGTTCCCCTTAATGTAGGTGTAGAAAATATTTTTTAAATGGACGTATTAATAATTTTTAAATTTCTATGTGTATGGTTATCATAAAAATTAATTTTGTGGTTCTTGTGTTAAAAATTTTATAAACTCTTAAAATATGGCATTTTTTTATGGATGACCATTTAAAATAACTTTTTTATTTATAAATAAAAATCATCAAAAATTAATTTTAAATTTGAAGAAATTTTTTTATATAAATTAAAAATCAATGGGGGATAACTTCTTACAATAATTAAATAATTGTTTCATTCATCATTCCTATCATAGTTTAAACCATATAGCTGTTTTTTATCAAATAAACATAAATTTTAACATTAAAAATCGATACACAACTAGGTTTCCCAAATTTAATTTCACTCCCAACCCCATTTTGAGGAAGGTATACATGACATAAATTTAATAAAAATATTTCATTTTTTCTAAAATAACTAGAAATATCATATTAATCTTTAGTATTGAAAACAGTGTGATTTTATTACCAAACACAATACATTAATCTTTTTATAACCCATTTCATCAAAGTATATCCATATTTTATATAACTTTTAGTTTTTAATTATTATTATTTATAAACATTAATATTTTTTTCATTACATTCTTATTTTCATATATTGGTAAAAAAATATAAATGTTCATTATTCTCTATATGATGAGGTTATTAATTTATAGAGTATACCCACTCACGATTATCTAATTTCTGAGTAAAATTATATTTTTCATCTTGATAAAATATCGAGGATTATATTAAATTCCTTGAAGATTATTTAGATGGAACTTTATGTCCTTAATATTTACTTATATATTATACCCCAACCAAAGTTATTAACTATTCTATAGAAGTGAAAGCTTTTTCATTATAATAAGAAATATATAAATAATTATGTTCACTCATCAATTATAAAATCATATTATTTTAAAAAACATAATGATACTAATCAATAAAATTTTATTCATCCTCATCACTTATGGAAAATTCTTATTTTATGAAAAATATAATTCAGTATGTATTAAAAAGACTTCACATTAAAAATAAAAATAAAATTTCATATATATTTTTAATAAATATGATATACTGTTTTATTTAAGGATTAAAAAGGAATACTCTACTATATCTTTTTTATTCAATCATTCATAGATAGTCTATTATAATGTTGATCATACAAGGGACACAAAAAACCCTCACATATTTAAACCAGATATGCTTATTACAATAAAAATCATATGAGGATATATCTTCATACTTTACATATAAAAAAATTAATATGTGAATTAGTAAATGAATATATTTTCTCCATAAAATTCATGATGTATCATGATATATCATTATGGCCTAACCCATCTCCACAAAACATGTGTTTTTTTGTTATGAAACATCATTTTGGGGTGGTCTGTATGAATCTTGGAGTTTGTATTGAATTCCATGAAACTCAATTTATCTTTTATATATTAAAATAGTAAATTATTTAATATGGTTTGTCTATATATTTTTTAGGATAATTGAAATTCGTTTTTAGAAATCCCTTTAAAACATTAGAAAATATTGAAAGACACTAAATTTTGAGTAATTATAATAACCCAATTGAAATAAGTAACATAATATATAAAAGAATAAAATATCTATCTACACTTTTGGAATTTGTCCTCTGTAGATGATAAATATCAGAATAAGTCAGCTTTAAGGGATGTGATGTCTCAATTTGAACTTTGTTTTATGGGGAATTGAAACACTTACACTTATTTATATATATCAAATCATGTTTCTCACTATTTCTTCTATAGGAATATATTGAATATTCTATAATCAGTCATTCTTGCTGATGTATTCTGGATCATATGTAAAAGCCTTTGATGCAACAATTTATTTTTATATTTCAAGAGTATGTGACCTAAATTATTAGCATAACCAACATGAATAAATTTTCCCATTGTTTCTTATAAACTTATCAAAATAATTCCATTAAATGACTTCATTATGAGAACCATTATTTCTAAAAAATAAATTTATTACATGGACATTGCAGTTAAGAAACAAAAAAAGTATTTTGTTTCATCCAATCAACATATGCGGTTTTTTTAAATGTCATATTATCTTCCTAGATAAATATATAAGCAATACCTTTTATTTTAAATCACCTATCATTTAAAAATAATATAAATAATTACATTCAATTTTAATCTTCCTTTTGTAGATTTAAATATCATAACATATATGAACAACATCCATATAGAATAGGTCCACATTATATTTTTTCCATCAGTGTTACTTCAATAATAAAAATTTAGTTTTCTTTTTATTTAATATTATTATGATTTTTCATATTTTAAATCAAACTCCATTGGGTATATTATACAGTGATACTATATTAAAATAATTCGTATTTCTTGTCTCGTCTTCTAAAAATTTCTTCCAATGGTTGAAATTTATTTTCAACCGTCACTCTAATGTTTTTAGTTTTCATCTATATTTTTCTTCTTTTAATGGTATGAATATCCATGAATGTTTCCCTCTTAAAACAAATATAGTATTTTGAACTCCGATTATTAATCCTAAAGAAGTTCTATCATGTCCTGAAAGCCACTATAAAACAAAAAACATCCACAAAAGGAATACATCACTCTATAAATACATATTGTTTCGAGATGATATCCATTACAACCCTACTCAATGGGGCCTGAGATGTTAATAAACCAAGACTTCAAATATAGGATCGATTATAGTTATAATCCCTTAAAGGGATATCAATCATGGGAGGCATTTTCCAATTGTACATGTACACACATGCTCGACCATATCGATGCATAAGTGTATAGGTATAAACCAGAAAAATGAAACATCTAGAGTAATTACAATGAAAGTGAAATATTTTTGGAAAACAAGTAGTAAAGTACTATAAAATAAAAAGTAAAAGGGAAAAATACATGACCACCAGATATATTTCTCTACCCAAAAATCTAGAAAAGTAAAATGATCAAATATCCTAACTTCTAATATTCATTCTCTGACCACCATACATAGTCCAGAGTACCAAGTATACTTATACTCATATTTAGACACTAAAAACTTCTTTATGATTTTCATAATACATGAAACATTTTTTAAAATAACATGTATGTGTGAGTATATACATACTTAGTAGGACTCCTTAAAAACTGAAGGGGAGTATAAAAAGACATGGTAGAAATAGATAATAGAATGATAAACTCAAAGCAAGTGAATAAAAAAATCCATTGACTTTTATATATATATATATATATATATATTCTAAAACCAAATAGTCCCAAACAAGAGATAAAGGTGATCTCCATCTCAAATCCTAGCACAAGAATGAGTTATATATGTTCTATTAGTCCATCAATGATGCCTAACATATCGTGTGTCTACCCAGAAGAGATATCCAATTCAAGACATACCTCACCACTATGTTGCACCATCGATGGGACATAATATCTAAGAATAGTTTACATTAACAGGTAGAACATGATGGTTAAATTCTGTAGATTTATTAAGGACCTATGCCATATCCTGACAGGAGTTTTTCACTCAATAAATTATTATAGGATCCATGTCCAGTCCATCAAGAGGGTGCCACTCTAGTAGTTGGTAAAGGACCAATTTGAAACTCAACTAGTGGTTTCCAACTAATATTTGAAGACCCGTTACATGAAATAATAAGAGGGTTCCTTGTGCTTGATATATATTGGACCCATGCCTAGCCTAGCTGGAGGGTTCCACTCTAGTAATCAAGGACATATGCCCTTAATATGTAAGAGGGTTACACATGATGGGTGGTTAGGGGACCCATTACCTAAACTAGTAAGAGGGTGACACTCTAATAGTCAGTTGGGAACCCTTAACAAATGTGATATATGGTTCCAATAAAATTATCAATCTAAGAAAAATACCCTACCCAGAAAGAAGGTACAACTCTAGTCTTTATGATAATACTTCCTGATTAATGTATTCATCAAGCGATTCTTAAATAAGAGTCACATATAGAAAATCTCTGATACTATCTCAAAATACACTCTGAATTCCACCATCATGTACTATATGAAAAAACACATAGGATAGGCTACCGACAGACAAAAATATGAGCCCAAATAAAGAGGATACAAGAGACAGATAGTTAATCAAAAAATAAGAAGGGGTACATGACATAAATGGGGACAGTAACACCCCAAGATTTCATAGTACGTTATTTCTTCAAAGTAATTCAATAAATTGCACTACACGTAACAGAGAGTTCAAGCACACCACGACTTACCAAAATAGTCGTTCAAAAGCGGTTATGAATATTATTAACTGAATTTTGAATTTTTTACAATCCTAATAATTTTAGAATCTATATTATGAGTTTCTTAGACATAATTTAAGAACAAATTCATTTTTTCAGATAAAAGCAGTATTTTTTTAAAATGAAATTTTACCACCTTTTAATGGAAAACACTTTTTAAATCCAATATTTGAAACTTTAATATAGTAAATTTTACAAAATATACTTCTTCTTTTGAATGTGGACATAAAAATTTAGTTTTGATAATTTTTTGGTGTTTTTACGATAACATTCATATTTGGCTGAATAGTGAAAAATACTAAATTTTAACTGAAAACAAATTTTTTTTTCAAAATAATTTATAATGTTCAACTATACATATTAATGGTTTCGAATTATAATTAGATTATATTTTTACAATTATATCCAATGTTGTTCATTGGACGTAATTTCACTTTTAAACTGGGCACAAACAAGTGTCAATCTTTTGGTAGTTATTATTTCTTAAAATTACGCTATTTCATTTTAACAACGGGAATTAAATTTAAATTAATAAATAAAATTTATATGTTTTGAATTTGATAAAACAGACTTCATTTTTGAATTCGTAATGTCAAAATTATCTTAGGGTGCAATTTTGGTATTTTTCTCAAAACAGTAAATTTTTAATGAATAGTGAAAAACACTGAGTTATTGGTTAAAACCGACTTTTTATTTAAATAATGATTTATTTTATTTAAATTTATTTTAGTTAAAAATAGATAAATAATACCTATATAAGATCAATAAAATTCATTGGGGTCATTTTATAAGAAGATTAGATATATAAAAATTGTATTGATCATTTCACCGTCGTTTACCCACCGTCTAAGAGAATTTACAAATTATGATAAAACATAATTTTAACACTTCTGTGAGTGGAATTTCAAAAATTCAAGAGACACGGTTAACCTCAGTAAGTAAAATGTGGTTCAATAAGATGAAAATAATTTTTGATGAATAGTAACTTTTGACTTTTATTTACTGCGGTTAAAGGTAAATAGGGTAATTCAAGGTAAAAAGAATATTATAATAATATGAAATTACCTTAAAAATTGTCCTAACCTTATTGAATGAGTCATGGCCGACCATGGTCATCCTTGGGTAAATTTTTGGACCCCATGTAGCCACTTATGAATGATAATAACACTTTATTATAATTAACTTAAAATAAAGGCAAAAATGACATAAACAAATATCTTTTAGTAAATAAATTTTAATATGTGGTTATATAAGTCATATTTTCTACTATAAATATTTATTAAAATAATGAAAATATTTCCTAAATCATTTTATTTTATTTATAATTTTTAGACATTAAATAATGAAATTTATTTATGACACAATGATGATGTAGTAATTACATTATTAATGAAAGAATAAAATAATTTGTATTATAAATATTAAAATAAATATAATTTAAATGTTTTATGACATAAAATAATTTAATGGGTGAATATGACATGTTATTTCCTATTAAAGGTATCCATTTCAAATTAATCAAGTTGTGATGACTTTCACAAAAACAAGATAACAAATAGTGTCAAAATTGACATAAATTAACATTTAAAATAAATATTATATTATTGGATGATATAATGTTCTTAAAAATTTAATGTTAGTCCAAAGGGATTTAATAATATTATATATGTCATTAATGATACACTTGAGGTTCTCTTGTATGTTTAGAGTAAATTTATTAACCATATAATGTAAGAATACAGAAGGACACAGTAAAAGTTGAACTATTTAACTAAGAGTTAAATCTTAAATATAAGGTTAAAATGTTAACCTAAACATGTCTAAAACCTATTGGTTGAAAGTATTTCGACCCATAACCACATAAGTCTCGAAATAAATTCATTTTCAACAATTATAAACCAAATAGGATTGTATAATAAATTAATACTTTAATATTTTCTGAAAGTGACCCTCACTACTCTTATAAATGGGAACTCCCCCTTCTCTCTAATTCACACCTTCAAAGCCATTTGGATAGGACAAACCCTACCCAAATACCCTATAAACAATACTCCTTTCATCATAGAGGCCTTAATTTAGTTATAAATCCATCCTGAAGATCCATTTTGATCAAATCAAAAAAAAAGAACTCGAAGAAGAGGTAAATATTTCATCACATCTTTCAAAGTTATTTTATTCTTCCACTTCCTCTTCATTTGTTGATTCCATTCTAAAATAATAACTCCATTATCATCTATATACTGTGAAGTCATTAAAAATCTGGTACAACTATATTCATTATTCTATCCATCCTATGAATAATAATGTCACCATGCCTGTGTTCGTATGACTTACCATCTCCACGCCATGGTGTAATTTTTCATTCAAAACTATGTTATTTGGATGGATATAATGATGAGAAATATGTATATAAATAATTAAAATAAAATTATAATGACTCTGAAAAATAAATATACCATCCAATTACACATATTTAATGAAATTATACTATCGCTCGTCCGTATGTATGGATTATTGTCTCCACGACGTGATGAGATTCATTTCCATGTTCATCATTCATCAAAGATTATTCAAATATATATTACTAATATGTATGTAATATATGACATAATAATGATAATGGATATATATATATATATATATGTAGGTATTTATTTACTTACATATATCTTATTCACTTACTTTCGTTCAATACAATATGAAAACAGAAACATCGTTTATGCGTACAAACGGCTTACCATCTCCCTAAATGGTGTTTTCCATATCATATTTCTATCAATTATAAATTACAATATTCTAAATATATATGATATATAAATCATGTTTTATTTTTTGGAAGTATATAAATCATAATCAAAATGATACGATAAAAAAGAATAATTTAAAATATGTACGATAAAGTAAGCGATTATTTCCCGAAGTGTTAATTTAACATGGAAATTATTATTAAATGGATATTATAAAGTCATAAATGAGTCATGTATGATATAAAATATATTAATATGGTTCTAGTATAATTTAATAACATACTAGATTCTTTATATATGAGCTTAAACGTACCCTCGACTAAAGGAAATTACAAGGTAAGGGTTAATTCTTCAATCTCATTATTATCCGAGATTGTTTATGTGTAAGTATTTACCGTGATATTTTTTTCATACATGTATATTTTTCATAAAAATGATTTCAAAATGAATATTTTAAATATTTGTGAAAGGTACTCTTTATCAATATCATAATTTTAAATGTTTTAAATATTTATCATTCTAATTTTTTTTAACTAATGTCTATGTTTTCATAATGATTTTAAGGATTTATTTATATGGGCATGAATGTTTTCAAATGATAATTCTTTTCAAAAGATTCAATGTGGTATGGGAAAAATTGATTCCAAAATATCTTTTAATGTAATTCCTTTATAAATGTGTTACATTTTAATTATTTTACAAAATTGTTATTTCCCTCAAAAAGTTTTACTCGTCATTTTCAACTATGTCAGCATCTTTTACTGGTTATTATTTTTTTATTGCGGTTGATTTATTATAATAAAATATTCCATATTGTATTGAATGAGTTATGATATGTTTGACTATGGATGTTCCATTTTTATACCATTCATTCTATATGGTTAAATTATTTACATTTCGTATGCTAGTTCTAATACGAGTATTTATTTTATATTTCAACTTTTTCATATGAGGAATGGATTGGACATAGTATGTGACAGGTGGAGCCCGCTATAGCTCCTCGATGCATCGATAGGACTCATGAGACAACTAGACGTGGATTTGGTTGGGGCCTTTCCAAATTTGATATAAGGTTTTGGTCAAGGCCTTAATCATTTTTAGATGTCTTGGCCGAGGCATTGACAAAATGTTTCAGAATGTCTGGCATTATACATTCCCTCATTATTAAAATAATATTGATGGTTCATGTTGTCATTCGTCTCGTAGAATACCCATGATTATGTTTTATTATGGAATTATTTACTCATCTCATATTCCCACCATAATAGTATTCATGTTTATTATTGCTATAGGCATGTGGTTTCAATTATTCACCGTGCTCAATATAAATGTTATCATCCACTGTATTGCTTACC
This sequence comes from Viscum album, assembly GCA_963277665.1. Lineage (NCBI taxonomy): Eukaryota > Viridiplantae > Streptophyta > Magnoliopsida > Santalales > Viscaceae > Viscum > Viscum album. The sequence goes on along the minus strand of OY728150.1, from coordinate 1,354,264,512 downwards.
CTTACTGAGCATTTGAGCCCACCCCTTTCTTATGTTTTATTTTCTCAGGATTTCCATGATGTGTATTATGATTGATATGTAGGGTTAAGATAAATGTAACAATGGAGATATCTAAGAACCATCTATTTTTTATTTTATGTTTGAAATTGTAATGTGAAGTTCATGTATGTAATCTATTTTCTAAAACTGCTAAACAAATCATTCCTTCAGGACCTGATTCCTTGTAGTCTTGGCAATGTATTAAAATAATGCACCGACTCTGTGTAATTGGGGTCATGGCATACAGTTGGTTTCAGATGAAGTTTAGTAATAACCTTGGAAATAGATTTAGATAAACTCTGATTAGATAACATTACCCTAAGAAAAACTTTGAGGATTAGTATAGAAGAAATTCCAAGAATTTTGGTAATTTAGATATTTTGAACGTTATCCAAGCAATAAACCCATGTCTGGATATGAGCATTTAGAGGCAGCTCTAGAACAGATGTACCTAGGTTTAAAACTTGAAAACCCCAATTTGAGCTATACTCGAATAAGAACTATTGCATGACAATGGGCCTTGTTGCACTCTTGGTTACAACACTCCTGGGGGATATGCTTAGGATAATTCACATTTCCTTACAAATCATTATGATGGATGTATGAGTATATACATCCTAAAAGAAAATATTTTTATGATTATGGATTATATCCCTAAACTGTTCGATTTACATTAGGTCTTTTATGGGTTTGTAATTATCCATTGCAATTCATAAACTGACCTTGTGTATTCCATTGTATAGAAATGGCACCCAGTAGAAGGAATGTGAACTCCAGCTATACGTATGATCCAAAGAGTAATAAGGATCATATCTTTCACTTTATTAAGACAATATTTAGAAGGGAAATAGTCTCCCATGTATTCCCAACCTATGAAGAAATAGTATTATGTGTACTTTGAGTCCTATGGATTTTAAGGGAAATAAGAGACTAAAAGGATGGAAGTGACAAAGATGGATAAAGGGAAGAGGGAAAAGATGTATTTTCCCATAAATGATAACTGTGGAAAGAATCATCTTAGTAAATGATTAAAAGGAAAGGGAGTTTGTTATAAGTGTGGAGAAAAAGGACACCATGTAAGTGATTGAAATGGTAAGAAAAACGTTTCAAATGTACAATGCTTCATCTCCATGGCGTTGGGACACTACGTGAATCAGTGTCCTAGTCATCAGAGTATACCTTAAATGATTCTATTGGATACAAATCATGTTATGATACTACCTAAGATGAAGAATAATTACTAGTGTTATTATGTTGTTATTATAGAGTTATTTCATTTGAGTGTTGTATCAACAATATAATGGTTTTATGAATTATAGAGATAAATAAGGGTCGTACGGCAGTACTATTTTATTGAGGATTTGAGATTATATGGTTCTAAGAAAAGTGACTTAATAGTAAGCTAAACTTTTGGAAAAAATACACGGTTAAAGAAAATGTAATCCTTAATATGGTCCGAATAATGAGGTAGTGATTTTGGAATAAGATATTGTTTATTTGGATAAATTATATTGGATATTCTAGACTTCCTTGTAAGTGATCAATAGTTTGTTTATTTCATGATTGTTGGAATATTTAATATTTTCGTATATAAGAAATATAACCAGAATTATATAAAGGATAAGGGATCATGAATGTAATAAATAAGGTTTTATGGTAATAAATGGTGTTATAATTTTTTAAAATAATACACGATGAATGTGTTCACATGTTATTACGTGGAAAAAAGGATCTTTATTATGTTTAACTTCCGTATAAATTTTGGATTGTGAGTTTGGATAGAATTATTTTGGATAATTCTAAAGGTTGGAATGGATTAAGTTTGAAATGTGATACTATTTTTAAGTTTATTTTTAGATTTTTATAAAAAGGTCAACACACAGACTGTGTGACAACCTGTCGTGTCGAACAAAGCTGCCGAAATAGAAACCATGACCATAGGGTGATTGGGATTTATCACCTACCACTGGACTACATGAAGACCTTGGATTGTATAATGTAGTTTTTTTTAAAGGGCCAGATAAGTGAATTATAAATTCATTTTTTTGGGAACCCTATACGAATAGGATAAATAAAATATTTTTTAAGTTCTATTATCTTTTTGAGTGAAATATGAGTTCTTGGGAGAAATTAGTTAAATTATGGAACTCTACATATCAAGAATATATATATTTTTTATTCTCTTATTTTATAAAGAAATTAATTCTTAAACATTAGGTAAGGGATCTTAAAACTAAAAATCTGTTATCTAAATACCTTAAGTTTTGTTGAACCGATGATATTTTAAATCATCATAAATTTATGGCTTTGAGGCCCTCAATTCTATAATTTTTTGTGACTAATGACCTCAATAACTCCCTATAAATATTTACGTTTCCCTCCAATTATGTATCACTAATTTCCACCAATGATATCCTAACCAAGATCATAAATTGGTGGTGACTTTTTCATTTCTCTTTCACTCTTATTGAGATTAAATTTTATTAACCTAATTTTCGATGTGGGTTCTCCACAAAAGTATTTGTCTATTCTTAACCTTTTATTTTTGAAAAACGATTTCAAATTTTGAGGAAGCAATTTATTGAAGGAGGAGAGAATGTAAAACCCAATGATTTCATAGTATGTTATTTCTTCAAATTAATTCAATAACTTGCACTACACGCAACACTGAGTTCAAGCGCACCATGAGTTACCAAACTAGCCGTTCAAAAGCGGTTATGAATATAATTAATTGAATTTTGAATTTTATACAATCCATATAATTTTAGAATCCATATTATGAGTTTCTTATACATAATATAAGAACAAATAAATTTTTTCAGATAAAAGAAATATTTTTTTTAAATGCAATTTTACTACCTTTTAATGGAAAACCCTTTTTAAATAAAATATTTGAAACTTTTAAATATTAAATTTGAACAAATAAACTTATTTTTTATAATAGGTACATAAAAATTTATTTTTGACAATTTTTTTGTGTTTTTCTGATAACATTCATATTTGGGTGAATAGTGAATAATATTAAATTTTAACTAAAAAAATATTTTTATTCAAAATTATTTGTAGTGTTAAACTATACATATTAATGGTTTGGAAGTATCATTAGATTATATTTTTACCAATTAATCAAATGTAGGTCATTGGATGTAATTTCACATTGAAATCGGTCATAAACAAGTGTTAATCTTTTTGTAGTTATTATTTCATAAAATTATGCTTTTTGGTTTGGACAACAGGAATTAATTTTAAATTAATAAATAAAATTAATATGTATTGAATTTGGTAAAATAGACTACATTTTTGAATTCATAATATCAAAATTATCTTAGGGTGAAATTTGGGTATTTTTCTTAAAGCTTTCAATTTTTAACGAATAGTGAAAAACACTGAGTTATTGGTTAAAACCGACTTTTTATTTTAATAATTATTTGGTTTATTTAAATTTATTTTAGGTAAAAATAGATACATATTACCCATATAATTTCAATATAATTCATTGGGGTAATTTTATAATAATTTTAGAAATATAAAAATTTTGTTGAACTCTTTACCGTCTTTTACCCACTGCCTATGAGAATTTACAAATTCTGATAAACCATAATTTCACTACTTCTTTGAGTGGAATTTAAAAAATAAAAGAGACACAGTTAACCTCATTAAGTAAAATGTGCTTCAATAGGATGAAAATATTTTTTGGTGAATAATAAGTTTTGACTTTTATTTACCGCAGTTAAAGGTAAATTGGGTAATTTAAGTTAAAAAGAATATTATAATAAAATAAAATTACATTAACACTTGTTATAACCTTGTTGGATGAGTCATGGACGACCATGGGTATCCATGGGAAAATTTTGGGACCCCATATATCCACTTATGATTGATAATGACACTTTATTTTAATTAACTTAAAATAAAGGCAAAATTGACATTAACAAATATCTTTTAGAAAAAAAAAAATTTATGGTGTTTTATAATTCATCATTTAAACTATAAATATTACTTATAAATATAAATCTATTTACTACATCATGGTATTTTATTTATAATATTTAGTCATGAAAAAATTAAATTTATTTATGACACAATGATAATGCAGTAATTACGTTATTAATGAAAGAATCAAATAAATGTTACTATAAATAATAAAATAAATATAATTTCAAAGTTTTTATAACATAAAAGAATTTTATAGGCTAATATGACATGTTAGGGCCGATTTAATGTATTTTTTTATAATTAATTAAGTTTTCATGACGTTCACAAAAATAAAATACCAAATAGTGTCAAAATTGACATAAATTAATATTTAAAAAAAGTACTATATTATTGGGTGATATAGTAATATTAAAAATGTAAGGTTTGTCCAAATGGATTTAAAAATATTATATATGTCATTAATGATCCACTTGAGGTTCTCTTGGAAGTTTAGAGTAATATTATAAATCATATAATGTAAGAATACAAGAAGACACGGTAAATGTAAAACTATTTAACTAAGAGTTAAATCTAAAAGATAAGGTTACAATGGTAATCTAAAAATCTCTAAAACCTATTGGTTGAGATTATTTCGACCCATAACCACCTAAGGCTCGAAATAAATTCATTTGTAACCATTATAAACTGAATATTATTGTATAATAAATTAGTACTTTAATATTTTCCTAATGTGACCCTCACCCCTCTTATAAAAGGTCACTCCCACCTCTCTCTAATTAACACCTACTAAGCCATTTTTCTTGGCCAAAACCTGAAAAAATACCTTATAAACTATCCTACCTTCATCCTATAGGCCTTAATTTAGTCAGAAAGCCAACCTATGGAGCTCTTTTGATCAAATCAAAAGAAAGACGTCAAAGAAGAGGTAAATATTTCATCACCTCTTTCTAGTTCTTTTCTTCTTCCACTTCTTCTTTCTTTGTTGCTTCAAATCTAAAATAATAAATCCACTATCTTCTACATAATGTGATTTCATTATAAATATGGTAAAACCATATTAATTATTCTATCCATCCTATGAATAATAATGTCACCATGCGTGCGTACGTACGTCTTACCATCTCCACAGCGTGGTGTAATTCTTCATTCAACACAATGTTATTTTGATGGATATAAAGATGAGTAATATGTATATAAATAATGAAAATAACATGATAATGTCTCTTTAAAATAAATATTCTATCAAATTCCATACCTTTAAAGAAATTATGATGTCGCTCGTGCGCATGTTCGGATTACCGTCTCCACGACGTGATGAGATTCATTTCCATGTTCACCATTCATCGACGATTATGAAAATATATATTAAAAATAAGTATGTAATATATGACATAAGAATTATACTGGATATATATATATATATATATATGTATTTATGTACTTACATATATCTTATTCACTTACTTATATTCAATACGATATGAAAACAGAAACAACGTTTAGGCATACGTACGGCCTACCGTCTCCATAAATGGTGTTTTCCATTTCAAATATATATATATATATTATAAATTATTATATTCTAAATATATATGATATATTAATCAATTTTTATATTCCTGAAGTATTTAAATCATAATCTAAATGATATGATCACGAAAAAAAATTAAAATACGTACGATAAAGAAAGCGATTATTACCCGAAGTGTTAATTTAACATGGAAATCATTATTAAATGGGAAGTATAATGTCCTAAATGAATCATGTATGATATCATAAATTTTAATATGGTTCTGTTATAATTTAATAACATACTACAGACCTTATACAAGAGGTTAAACGTACCCTCAACTAAATGAAAGTACAAGGAAAGGGTTAATTCCTCAATCTCATTTTTATCCGAGATTGTTTGTGTAAGTATTTACTGGGATATTTTTATCATCCATACCCATTTTTCATAAAAATGATTTCAAAATGAATATTTTAAGTATTTGTGAAAGTTACTGTTTATCACTATCATAATTTTAAATGTTTTAAAAATTTATCTTTCTAAATATCTTTAATTAATGCCGATGTTTTCAAAATGATTTTAAGGATTTATTTATATGGACGTGAATGTTTTCAAATGATAATTATTTTCAAAAGTTTCAATGTGGTATGTGACAACATTATTTAAAAATGTCTTTTAAATTAATTCTTTTATAAATGTGTGACTTCTAAATGATTTTACAAAAAGGTTATTTCTCTCAAAAAGTTTTACTCATCATTTTCTACTTTGTCACCATCCTTTACTGGATATTATTTTTGATTGAGGTTTTTTTATTATAATAAAATATTATATACTATATTGAATGAGTTATGATATGTTTGATTGTGAATGTTCCATATTTATACCATTCATGGTTTATGTTTAAAGAATTGACATTTCATATGATAGTTCTAATTTGAATGTTTATGTTATGTTTTAACCTTTTCATATGAGGTATGTATTGGATATATTAAGTGATGGGTGGAGCTAGCTATAGCTCCTCAATACATCGGTAGGTCTCATGAGATAACTAGATGTGAAATTGGTCGAGGCCTTTCCTAATTGGATATATGGTTTTGGACGAGGCCTTAATAATTTTTATATTCCTTGGCCGAGGCCTTGAAAAGATGGTTCAGAATATTTGGCATTATACATTCCCTCATTATGAAAATAATATTGATGATTGATGTGGTCATTAGACTAGTAGAATACCAATGATTATGTTTTATTATGGAATTATTTACTCAGCTCATATTCCTTCTATAAAATTATTCATTTTTATTATTGGTATAGACATGTTGTTTCAAATATTCACCATTCTCAATATTTATTTTATCATCCACAGTATTGCTTACCATTACTGAGCATTTGATCTCACCCCTTTCATATGTTTTATTTTCTCAGGATTTCCAAGAATTGTATTATGATTGATATGCAGGGTTAAGCTGAATGGAATAATGACGATATCAAAGAACTATATATGTTGTATTTTATGTTTGAAATTGTAATGTAAAGTTCATGTATGTAATCTATTTTCAAAGACTACTAAACTGGTCGGTCCTTCGGGACTTGATTCCTTGTAATCATGCCAATGTATTAAAATAATCCAACGACTCTGGGTAACTGGGGTCGGGGTGTTATAGGGACCCACATGGCATGTGGTCTTACACTGTAGAGTAGATGTTTCCCTACTAGAAAACATCTCACTAATCATGTATAACTATATATCATTTAATTGAACTAAAAGTGACACTTCATCCACCAAGGTTCTTTCCCTTGATTCTGGCCAAGTTCGTGTAAGCTTTCCCAAACCTGTATACTTCGGTAAACTATGTGTCCTCCCACATAAAGTCCTTCTAATGTGCTTCACTACAAGGATTGTCTAACTAGGGATGGATAAATGACATATTTCCTATTCAAACATCATTTCATCCTTAACTTTCCCAAATCCCTAGTTTCTCTTCTACATGGGTACTACATCGTGTGTCTTCATCACAATACATGCATGGTAGACATTTAGTTCAACGAATGTTAAATATTATTCCATAATTCAAAATATTGATTCAAGTCTTTTGATATTTCCCATAATACTCTTGATTTATTTGTAAAATACCTTTGTTAATAATTTTCAACTGACTAATGGCTGAAAATTTAAATCTAATTGGTTCATTGAACTCTTGAACCGATACCCCATTGGGAAATCAGTGAATAATGCATAGAACCATTGTGAGAAAAAACATAAAAAAATTTTGTGGTAATTACCCAGGAATTATTATACAAAAACCACAATCATGGATATCATAGGAGAGAAAAAAATATTAAATCAATTAACAGATGGTGCATAGTTGAATATAAAGGCTTTATTTAATGCAAATCAATACATATAATTAATCAAGAATAAATAGTTTAATCAATTGGGGAATAATCCACAATATGATGGGTCCAATGTTAAATAAAACATTTAAATATAGAATAGCACACTCACTAAAGAAGAATAAATGTTTTTACATTCATTGTGGCTCAATCTAATATGATTTGGAGTTCCATCCTCATTAAATTTTAATTCACCCATGAAGGTTAAAGAATGTTCCTCCGAATGGTTCCATGGTTATGTGTCTACCACTAGTAAACAGCAATAAAGGCATATTTAAAGGGAATTGTGAATTTTATTAATTAATTAATAAATAAATTTAATTATTAATTTAACTTAACACACCCTCAGATGGCCTCTTTTATCTAAACACCCTGCACCAACCAATTTTAGATCATTCATAGGGTAAATATCACATTCCAGGTTGAACTGAGGTCTCTAACTTTGGAACTAATATTACACTTAAGAGTCTTCACATTTTATATAATTTTTTTCACATAATATAAAATATATTTATTATTTTTAAAAAATTAATTAATGGAACAGTGATCCTTGGAATCAAAATCTATTTCAAAACATGGATCTTAAAATAAATTACATATATTATATTGTCTTACCATTCAAGACCATAGTCTCTACATTATTCCAACCATCAATATATTCATCCTTGAAATGAAAAACTAAAGAAAAATCATTTGATACTGAGCCATCATATTTCTATCCCACTCCTAGAAGCTCTCTTACATGATCCCATGTTTCCAAAAAAGCACGAACTGAGGGGATGTTACATCCATGTACTTCACTTTCCTGCTGATCCTCAATCACTTCCATGTTCTTCACAAAGTGGATCCATCCTTGATATCTATCTCACAAAAGACAATAATTTGGGTACTGTAATGAAATTATCTACTCAATAATTAATTGGGGAATATGTCATGCATCTACACAAAATGCGGTAGTTGGGTACAGTGGAAAGAAACCACAACAACCCTCTACAAGATTTTGAATTCATCAATGATCCTCCAAAATAGAATTCTTCCCAAGTAGATCCCCTATAATATTTATTTCATGGAAAATCCTAGGAAAAATTTGTCTCCCAAATCACACTACATGTTACTGAAATATTATTTTCCATAATATTTCTACATGCTCTACGTGGTCCCCATCTGCTCACAGATGACCTTGACCTTCTTTTACATCAAATGCACATGCTCTGACCAATAAATATATGCCTTGTTTTTCATTTTATAATACAATGGTAACTTGCATGGTCTCTTTTATAGGTGATCTATTTTATCCATTCTTATAATGTTTTAGTAGTTATTATTGTATAAAAACATTACTATTGGAAAATGATACTCCTAACTCTATACAATATTTAACATGCAGGCCCATGGATTATACTACAACAACAATATTTTTGCATAGTCTTCTAATATGTCTGGGGGTGGAATGATGCAATCATTCTCATCTCAGTCTTGAATACCTTATACTAGACTCTCTATAACTATGATAGAAACCACACATCACGTTCGTATGAAATAGTTGAGGGAACCCCATGATGGCGGACAATCTCCCATACATACAACTTCCACATAATCTCTACAGAACTATAATCCATGAATTAAAAGAAGTTTTTTGACATTGGGAGTCATTCAACAATCACCCATATGGAATTTTGGACTATCACTACCTTCATAATATATATCACAATGTCCATGGTTTTTTAATCCCCTTTCCACTCTGGGATCTCAAGTGGCTGTAAAGAAACATATAGAACCTGGTGCTCAAGATTCACCACTAGATAGGTGGGGTACCATGAGATGAACTCATCCACACTCCATCTCATTCTTACACACCAAAACTATCATTGAGGATATCTAGACATCTTCCCCACACATAGATGTATAACTAAATGATAATTGTGAAACTCTCTCATCACCTCCACTCGCATCATGACTGGGATTACCTCTCATCTCGAGAAATTGAGGGAAAGACTCCCTCCATTAAAAAATCCTTTTCGAGAATATCCTAAGAATATCTAGTCACAAATAACTGAAGTTTGATGTCTATTAACTAGTAATTTTTCACAATCATGAGATGTGGAGAGGTTAACATTGACCACCGAAGAAAAGTTTCACCCTTCTACTAGACTAGGGTTAGTGGCAACGAAGACAACTAATCCAAACCATCCTACAAAAAATTATCCAGATAATTCCGGGTAAGGTAACATGCTACCACGTTGACCTTCTATAGAGTATAAAATATCTCAAATTAATAGTGCTATTGGAACTCCAACAATTTACTTTATCTCTGGTTCAACTCTCTCTACATAAAGACATACCTGAGACTCTAACAGTATGAGTAAAAAATAAAACAGTCTAATAGTTAAGAGACCGCCACATTCTCTTGATGACGACTACCAAAGCCAACTCTAGGTCATGAGTCACATAGTTATTCTCATGGGGTCTCAAATACCTTTCCCAATATATGATAACTTTCTATCGATACATCATCATTCAGTCAGGACCATCACCTAATTCATAGCAATACACATTTTACTATATGTAGTTCTATGGTAGTATCAAAATATTAGCACTCATCGGCCTCATCCTTAAAAAATAAAGGATCCCTATCACTTATCAGTCCAGGTAAACAACTAACCTTTTCGCATTAGGGAAGTTAATGGGTATAAGTATAGGATAATCCTTCCAACAACCTTCATTAATATCCTAACCAACCAAGATAACTCCACACCAATAACATTATCTTTAGAATCTCCCAAGAAATAACTACGTGTGTCATCGTTGGGACCATAGATAAAACATTTTTAAAAATGAAATACCTATGGATGTGAACCTTTTGAATCTAGACCAGGAACTGTGAGATCATACCATAAAGATGGTGATACATAAGTTAATTTTGGAACATCATCAAGTGATATTCATTCTCCTCCATTGAAACATACAATAATAGTATTTTATTGATGAATAAAAAAATTGAATGGTCTATGTATGGATTGATGATATGGGTCATCAAATCCATAAACATAGTGGGGGTATCTATCACAACAATGGGAATCACCAAAAACTCATAATGTCTATAAATTCATCTGAATAACATCTTTATAATATCATCTTGTCAACTCATATTGTTGTCTGCATTGGATATTGATATTTGAGAAGTATATCACACCTAAAAACTAATCAATTTGGTCATAAATAATTAAAAATGATTCAATTTTAATAAATTCTGTAGGATTGAGGGGAAAATAAACCACAAAACACTAGATCTTCCAAGGGGACACATTGGGTGTGATAAAACCCTTCTATCAAAGGTCATCTGACTAAAACTACAGATACCTAATATCTTTTTGGTCCAAATGATATGTAGCAGAATATATTTCAGTAGTCTTAATGGAAAATTTTATTAAAATCAATATATCCCACCTCATGGATAGTTTATAAAATTACTTCGGGAAACATCTATATAATACTCCTTAACTAAATGAATCTATAATTCTGATATAACTAATTATATAATGGATACACTCATAAATAGATGGGTAATGGTTTATAGCTTCCTACTCATAGAACTAACACAATGTGAAAATATATATTGCTCGCCTAGAAAGGATAATATAATCCAATTATTATGAATGTATATGCCTCATCAATGATGAAAATACATCTGGTATCAGATGGTGGAAAAAATACATACCCAAAATGATGCCCTAGGGTTCCTCATTGATCGCCAAATGGTCCCATGAGAACCTATCCCCACTATGGGATAACCCACACTACCTATAGATAAAATATATAGAATATGTGTCCCCTATATGATCCTCAAGAAAAAGTCACTAGACTTAATCCTCAACTTATAGCTCCACCACTCACATTAGAAGTAAATATATGAAGCAATGACTAACACATATCATTACAAATATTTAAGAATGTGTATAATAAGAAAAAATTGAACCTCTAATCATCTTATGGTCTACTGGGTCGTAACAATATATAGAGTACAAATATCTGAAATCTCGACAACCATCTCCCAAAGCCTAATGTAGGCCACTTGGTGGTGTTAGTGGAAGAATCTCAGTGTCATCTACCACCCAGAGCTCCTCCATTGGGTACTACTTCTACTCTTTTACTAGATCCACCTCCCTGGGAGGCCACCCTACCATCACATTGGAAATCTCTTATCATGGTGCTACATTTGATGTGGAGGTTTTTATGTTAACATCATATTATCCTCAATACATTGGGTCGAGCAATGACATGCCATGTGGCCTAACCCATCACATGCATAGCACCAACCCTCTCTAGGCCATAGTAGTCCTCTATTATAACCCTGGCCACATTCCCAAGCCTGATCCTATGTTGTTTCACTACACAAACATCCTGTTAGAAGAATTATTATAGATAGTGCAGATGAATCATCTCTAAAACACTAACTAACAACTACAACTACCAGGATTCCCACAAAAATGAATCTCTACATCACCAGTTACCACTCCAATACCCCAACATAGGCGGGAATGAACAAGGGTACCACATTAGGCACATATATCACTATAGAGTCCATTATCAATCATCCTTTAATCGAATTATCCATCCCATATCATATTAATATTGTATAATTTATGGTTTTAAAACCTCTAAAGAATACTCTACAACTGTTATCCCACCCCTTTTGCATATCCACATTCCCCTAAATCTGAATTGAGTGTACCGAGGATGGGTAGTGCTCCTCATGAAAGAGCTGATGGATGTTAGGTTAGGAAAGTGTCTAATCATAATGTATTTTTGTAAAAAGACTACACCAGTGCTAATATCCTCCATTGAAAATATATATTCAATAACATCAACCTTATAATTCAGTGTCTGGAAAATCCTAAAAACATAGACCACCTACTAAATCAAATCCACCATTGCCTGGGGATTTGTAATTCTACAAAACCATAGTAGCCTCTTTCTATAGAACTCAAATACTTTGATATTAATGTTCATATCCTAATATTGTTCTTAAATTATTATTTATTACTCGATAAGTGGGGTGCTACCATATATCCACCTAGAAGAAGGATCTCAAGGGATTGACTTGAATCTGAGGTCTCATCACTCATTAGAGTGTCTTTATGATCCAGAACTAGTAACTAGGTGTGTTTTCATCATATATTTTTTTAAAATTTAATCAATATATACCATATCCAGATGAGAATGTATATACAATGGAGATATGATTAAATAAGGTTAGTAAAAAATAATTAATCCAATATATTGCATGTAGCATTTTTTCCTATAAAAATGTCTTGGTATACCAAGTCTGCAAGAAGGTATTAATTTTACTTGTGAATATATACATTGACCTCCACAAAAAAAATTGGTTTACCAAGCCAAATAGACGCACTTGAAACACTTTAAAACTATTTCCTGAGATAACAAAAATTAAATTTAATGGGACTACTCCAAACACTATTCTAAGGATCGAACCAACTCTGATAACAATATGTCATGAACCGACCCAATGTGGATCATGATCAAACTACCCCAAGCCCACCTCCAGAGGCCAGGGGAAGGTGAAAATAGCTAAAAGGAATATCTAACATGGGAAGAATTTTTTATTTACCTGTACAGAAAAACATAACTATATCGATTCAAAATTGTTGGGGAATAAATTAAAAATATTCAACATCTTGAGTAATGAACATTAATGAGAATAATATATAGAAATCAATAATTACTATCATGTAAATTGAAACGTAAATGAAAAAAATACACACCCAACCAAATAGTTTTCCCAACATGAAAAAACATAAAAAGTAACATTTATAGAGATTTTAGATAATGATCTAGAAGCTCAAACTACTATATGAAATCCAAGAGACCATGTATCCCTATTCTCCTCTATATTTATAGATGACCTATATGTTTTCAATATATGAAATGAAACACACAAACTATAAAACCCCCAGTTTCAACTACATTACACTTTTTTAGGTGTTTTAGTGATGTAAAGTGTTTTGGTTAAATTTGGAAGGGATTTAACAGTTTTTAAAATGTTTTGGGGAAATTTCCTTTGGTTCATGGTTTTATCAATGTCAGTATAATCCATGTAAATTCTTTAAAAAATAGTGAAATGTGAGATAGATGATACTGGCTAGACACATAGTTAGGAACACAGTTAGACAAAACTGTTAGGCCACTAATAAGTAACCATGAAATTAAGAATAGATGGAGATATTAAGCTAGTGAATGGTTTTTCTAACAATGAAATCCAACCATATAATGCGTGTCCAAAGGTAGTGGATGACATAAAGGTTTTACATGCTTTTTATAACCATGCACCTAAACAGTGAGTGGTTAGAAATTAGATCATTCAATTGTGGATATGATTTGGTATTTACTCTAAATCCATCATTTGTACTATTTTCCTCTCCAAACTCATTTTTACTCATTTTAATGGATTTTGAGACACTTAACTTCAATTAAGGAGTGATCTGCTGGTGAATCTTTGTATTTTCAAAGCTCGATTTATTGGTAAGTCTCCGTTCATGGTGGATTTCTTTAGATATTATATTATTCCATCTCATAGATTCATATATCTTGTTTATTGGATATATTTATATATGATTTTGGTTTCTATTAGTTATGATATATAGATATGGTAATGACAGGGAACAATGTCTATGGAATGTTCTTTCAGATTCAACCCAGTTTTGTTAAAGATTTTGCGTCATTCTTCGATTTGGCCATAATTTCTGAGGTAAGTGGCTTCAAGCTCCACTGATATTATTAGAACTTGAATTCATAGTATCAAAAATTTATCATTTTATTGAAATTTATTATGAAACTGATGTGAAAATTGGGTTATAATCCCTCTTTAGTGATGGGTTATGGATTGGGGAAAAAATTGGTTTTAAAATTTCTTTGTATACGTATTTTAAAATTATTTTTTTCAATATATTTATTTTTCTAAATTAATGGAAATGGTTTTATAGTGATGTTTTAAATAAAAGAAATGTTTTATTGAAATTTATTGAAATGGTTGGTTTGACCTTGTTATAGAAAACATGGGTTGGTGGGATTTGATGCTTTGATATGACCTAGAATGAGTGAAAGATAACATTTGGGTAAAGGGACATGTCCCTGGATAAGGTACCTATTTCAATGGGGAACATGGATTTTCTCTACTTATTGATGACTTGGTGGATGGTGGAGAGGTTTCTCATGATGATGGAATTATCACTAAAGAATTCATATATGGGTGGGTATTTAAATTATGAAATTGGTATGCCAAAATTAAATGTGAAGTGGTTTCAATCATTGTTTTTTTCTATCCTTGTAAAATATTTACATTAAAAAAGTGTTTTGGGTTTTAATTTATTTGGAATTAAAAAAACATATTAATGGTATATTAATGGTTTTATATATATATATTTATATAAATTTTATAACTTCTTCAATCCTTATGGAATGAGTACGGATGTTATTTTGGGAAAATATACTGAGTTTCATAAATCACCTCATACATGGGAACATTTGTACAAATAAATATATTGTCTCTAGAGAAAAATTTAAAGGAAATTTATCTCAATTATTTATAAGTGAATAGTAATACATTATGAATGGATTTTAGAGTAGTATCTTAGAGCATGTTGGGAGATGTAATTTTTTTGTCTTTGGAGTCTTTGAGTTTAGTTGATTTTTTCTTATGATTTATACTCATATATAAATTTCTTCTTCATTATACCTAGAAATAGGTTATGGAATAGTTTCGTATTGTTTTTTTTATTACTATGGTTTCATGAATTATTTGGGGGTTGTTTTGTTTTAGTATGATAATTTTATTTGTTTATTTTCAATGTTTCAATCGTCCCCCAGTGGCATTGAAGCTATCAAAATTTATTTCAATCCTTTAGCATCTTGGGGATATATCTAAAGGCCTAGTAGAAATTATGATTTGAATCAAGTGAATGAGGAGGGATGGGATGTTGCAAATTTAATCGGTCTTATTCAGTACAAATATTTTGTTACATGTGGTATCAGTTTTCCTTGGGTATCAGTTTTCCTTGGGTATCAGTTATATGAGTCTTTGAGATGAAAAATAATTCTATTTTAGACCTTGAGATGGATAGTTGATAAGAG
The DNA here is from genome assembly GCA_963277665.1 of Viscum album. Taxonomy (NCBI): domain Eukaryota; kingdom Viridiplantae; phylum Streptophyta; class Magnoliopsida; order Santalales; family Viscaceae; genus Viscum; species Viscum album. Next base: position 1,354,248,488 of record OY728150.1, on the reverse strand, counting down.
TAGTATTTTCCAAAATTGAAACATAGAGAAAAAATTCATAGGAAATCTATTTATGATGAATCTAAGGTTATTAAGGAGATGAGTAAATAATTTTTTTAGAGACACTTATAGGATTATTACCTCATTTTCAGAGGTTCAGACAATAAGAAGACAATTACTTGCATTCTTGAAAATTACTTCTTACTAAGAGTTCCTGTTTCATTTTGAATAATTATTTATGATTTTGTAAAAAAAATTATTTATAAAAATTATTGGGAAATTTGTTTAGTTGTAATATTATGAAAATGGAATGATAGTGGTAGTTTGAAAATGTTTTGATTTCAAAAACAGTATAATTTTCCAAAATGGGTTGAAAATGGGATATGTGGAATTTTGGGAAGTCCTTGCTGTGATATATTTGATATGGTGGAATCTTAAAATGGTAAAAATTATTTTTTTATAATGTGATACATATAGATTTTTTGGTGATTATAGAAAATGGAACCTGATAATAATTATAGAAACCAATCAAAATAAGTTGTCGAGTATGTGGTTGCACCCGAGTCATAGGTGAACCATTAGTTTGTTCAATGTATTACCCAAGCCATAGAGTCTATTTATAGAGTTGAAATTATGGATAAACATGTAAATTGGATAATTCCATTAAGTTTCAGAAGTAGAATCCACCCATCTTCTGTGGTGATTTAAAAATTAAGAAAGTAGAGGTGTGGTTAAATAGGATGAATCTATTCTTAGATTTACTTTTCACACCAACATAATTAAAATTAAATTTGAGAACATATGTTCTATAATATATTTCATTTAAATGGTAGGATTTATAATTTCATTCGGAATTATACCATGGAATTTCCTCGGTGATTTTTGTAGAATTATTTGACAAACAATTCTAGCCTTGCACATTCAGAATTGCAACAATGATGGAAATTTTCATCTTAAAGTAGGAGAACCTTATTTTGATAGAGAATTTGAATATATTTATGAATTATTCCCCATTAATCCTAAATAATATTCCAGTACATCAATTAATTAATGATTTTCTGAATCGGGGATGCGGAAAGAGATTCTCTTGAATATTTTTATACTATGTATAATGAATTTTATAGATATGGTCAATATAGTTAAAGGTAAAGGTTCATCTCAAAAAATATGGGTAGAGGAAGTTATTTTACCTATGGGCAATGCTGGGAAATCTAATATATTGGAAAAAGTGGAAGATGGAATTTGATTTCCATGTTGGGATTGTGGCTCTAAATAAAATAGATGGATTGGTGAATCTTCAACCAAAACTAATGGGTTGTCCATAATGTTATCAATTTGGGTCCATAGACAACATGAAGAATGTTTTTATGGAACCACCAAGGGCATGCATCAATTAAAACATGTTGTGGAATTTTCAGTTATATTTTTATTATTCTCTATGGTTAGGTGTTTGATACACATCTCATGTTTCACAGACGTTATATTCTTGAACAATATGAGGGCACCCAAATACCTATCGATAGTAGAACCGAGCTAGCCATAATGATTTGAGAAATACCATAATTCCTCAGGTATTGAAATTTAAATAGGGAAATAAATGAAAAATTCTATCAAGTGAGCAGTTATATAAAGCTTAGAAAGTGAATGTGGATGACCAATATAGACCATTAATAGTGAGAGGTAAGATTATTTTGAATTATACCATTATTTAGATTTAGTTGATTATGGTGAATACTGTTAATTTATTACTTATCGTGATATTTATTCGATTGGTTTTTATATTGAAATGATGACATATGTTTTAAAACATTAATCTTGTCTTGGTCAAAGAGAATGTAGAGCCTTTATGAGTAGAGAATGTTCAATAACTATTGATGGAGAGAAGTTTATATGGTACTTCAATCTACTTTGATGTTGATGTTTATGAAATAATCATTGGTATGTATTGGTTGAAAATGTTCATTTCCCATATCTATTTTTATAGGATAAATGTTATTTTTACAAATGATAATGGAATCTAGAATATCTTTAAAGATGAAAAGAATGTAAATCCAAGTGCAACAAGTAAGTTAGTACTAGAAATTGGAACGATGTCATACTAGTTGGAAGTTTTGACCTTTGAATTATTGGATGATATTGAATATAGTAGTTTTATAGTAGTTTTTTAATAGTTTATTGATGTTTTCATGAAAATTTCTCAGCATTTCTAGTAACAAGAGAAGTGATGTTTACAATTGATCTATTTCTAGGGACCAATCCCATTTCCCGTCCAAATTATCTGATGGAACCTACATAATTATTATTATTTATTGTGAAGATAGATGAGTTGAAATGAAAAGTTTTCATTCTTACTAGCACATCTACGTGGGATGCGCCAGTCATATTTGTCAATATGGTAGTTGGAACTCTTCAGTTTTGTGTTGATTATCATAACACAAACTAAGTCACATTAAAGAATCATTATCCACTTCCAAAAATTTATGTTCTGTTAAAAAAATTGGGGGGATCTTATTGTTACTTTAAATTTTATTTTAAATTAGGATATCAACCATTGAGAGTTTGGAAGGTGTACATTTAGAAGAATTATTTTAGAAGATGGTATGGCCATTACGAGTATGTGGCTATGCATTTCACTCTTACAAATACACTTGTAGTATTAATGGAATTTTTTATTCAAATATTTAAAGGGTTTCTAGATTTTTTTTTGGTGTTTGTGGATGACATATTGGTTTATTCAATTACAAGGGCCAACCATGAGCGACAAAATGTAAAAATGTTTTGAATTTTGTGCGATCATCATTTGTATGAAAAATTCTCAATGTTCGATTTTTGAAAAGAAGAGGTGTGTTCCTTTGGACATGTAATCTCTTGAGGAGTTATTTTTATTGATCAGGAAATGATATAGGCAGTTTTATCTTGGAAACTTCTAAAGAAAGTCTTTTATTTATGATGATTTCTTCATGTGGTTGGTTATTAATGATGTTTTTTCATGATTTCTCTTGACTAGAATAACCTATAATATATTTGATAAACAATGGTGTTCAATTAAAATGGAATAAAGAATTTAGTAATTATTTTCATGATATTAGTGTTTTATATAAATCCTCACCAAATCATGATTTTTCAAGAATTTGTATAAGGATATGTTTTGTATTTTTATTCCTTTGGATAAGGGTTGGGATGTTTTCTCATTCAATGAGATGATGTTGTTACTTATGATTCACAAAAGTTACATTTTCATGTGAATAACTACAAAAAACACATTTTGGAGTTATTTGTCATAGTATATTATTTGAACTCATGGTTCCATTAACTATTTGGTGAGAAATATATAGTGTTTATGGATCATAAGAACATCAAAATAATTTTCTCACAAAGGGTTTTGAATTTGATAAAAAGAAGAAGGATGAGGTATCTTCAAATGTTTCACATTGACATAATCTATACATAAGGAAATGGAAAATTTATGGATGAATAATTAATAATAAATTCATATGGATAGTTGGAAAAAGTTGTTTCCGATTGGTGGTAGATGATATTGTTGATAGCCGACATGCACGTCGATTGTGAAAATAGAGGTAATATTGTAAATATATTTCTAGATTATTTTATTCCTAATTTTTGGGAGGTGGTTTAACTAGAACAAATATCCAATTAATAATGTGTTGTAATTAGTATAAAACTCAATATTTGGTAGAACATTTAGTGATGGAATATGGATTGGAGTTTATTTTTGTGGTTAAGAAATTTGATGGGAGTACATATGGCATGTCTGGTCAAAAAATATTCATTCATACCACCACTTCAGATGGGTTTTTCATATTTCAATATAGAATATGTATGTGGAATTTTAAGCATAGTTTTAGTGGGTTGGTATGAATAAAATCTTTAGGGAGTTTGTTTCAAGATCCCTCAATTGTTATCAGGTTAGGGTGAAAAATCACCAATGAGTAGGTATGTTGTAGTCTTTACCTATTAATATTTCTATATGGGAGTATTTTTCCATATATTTTGTAACATGTATCTCAAAAATGGTTTGGAAACATTATATCATATGTTTGCTAGTGGATTAGCTCACCAAGCTATCCCACTTCATCATTATATGTGAATCTCATATGGCAGAGGGATTGTCTAAAATCTATATCTAATAAGTGGTAAAGACACATGACATACCAATTTAAATAGTATAATATTGATATTCGATATTTATTCTTCATTTTTATAAATCCTTATAGAATTCCTCTATGAATCAATTGACCATGAATACGGTGTATCATCCACAAGTGGATGAACCATCCAAATATGATGATGCAAACATTAAATGTCATGCATCAGGCCTGTGTAATTGATTTTGTGGGTTCATGGGAAGAGAAAATTCTATTAGTGGAGTTCAAGTATAATAATATTGATCATTCGTGTCATGACCGGTCCCCTGGGGCCCGTATCGTGACTACCCCAAGCCCGCCTTCCATAGGCCAGGGGCTGGCAACTAGCACCAAAGGAGTATCTCCCTAGAAACTAGGAAGGCATTGCCTTTATAAAACATAAACACACACAACAAGAGTACAAGAAGAAGCAAACATTAAGTAATGAAGTATTACAAAAGTTCTGAAAGAACAAAGGGTCCAAAAATACATGCCCAACATAAAGGTACAACTACAACAGAAAGAAAGTACAATAGAAAAGAAAAATAGCTGAGTAGTGATGTAGCACTTATATAGTCCTTCGGTTTCCTACCTGAAGCGTAGGTACTTATGTCCTCCTCAGCACTCTGCATCTATCAGTCTGCTCCGTGTATCGTTACGCCGAGTGTCCACCTCTAGGTACCGTCCAATCCTCGTACACTCTACCTCTGTCAGCGATGTCTGTCGTATGTGTCCAACACAATGAGGTGTGGGCGTAGCCCATGCAGGGGTGAGTATAACGATACTCAGTAGGGACCCCGATACCTTTAAGGTATCACTAAAATCAAACAAGGATAAACCACAAAGAAATATCTCAACAGATAACCTTTACATAGGTATATGCCCATATATATACCTAAGTTATCAAGTAACCCATCTCAATCATGAGGAAAACACAAAGGTCATTGACTCAGCTCCATCCTAGATTTTTATTCATGATGAAGACAACACGGCTGCTGGAGAACTCCTCCTCCGTCGAGCGTCATATTCCTATCACGACTCCGAGGTGAAACTCACTAACCTTAGAATTCTAAGGTACTCGTCCTCTTTCGAGTGCAGTATTCCTATCACACCTCTGAGGTGCCACTCGCTAGCCTTAGAATGCTGAGGTACTCCTCCTCTGTCGAGTACCACAGGTATGTCTCCCCAACACAGTAGCGATCCTCACCATGGGTCTGCCACCCCAACAGAGTAGTGCTCCCCCTAATACCCTACATTGGTACTACTCCTATCGAGTACCATGGGTTTGCTTCCCCAACATAGTAGCTCTCCTCCGCTATGGGTATATCGCCCCAACACAGTAGCGATCCCCACTAGGCTAGTCAAGTCACTCCGAATCGAATCAGAGAAGCAGTCATCAGGTCTCAGCAAGCTACAAGGTCACCGTACTCTGTATCCTCATGTATAATAGGATCTGATCCATGAGCTACTGGTCAACACTCCAAGTGTCACGAAGTTCCACGAAGAATAATCTCAAAGGACTGCCTCGTCATAGGGGTCTCAACGCAATAGACGGCCAATCAATCAGATGCTTGGTCTGTGAGTTATTAGCCATATTATTCCAGGGGCCCAGTTGGTTTCGTGTACGAACCAAACCGACCATATCTCAACTGTACCCTGAACTACCATGGGGTGTACTCAAAGGAACCGTTTATGACCGATATTACCAATGCCACTGACGGTTCGTCAAACAGACGTCCGGTCTGAGTGTTATTGGCTTTTCTGTTCCAGGGGCCTGGTTGGATTATAAAACAAACCAACCCGGCCATACTCCAACTGCATCCAAACCTCAATTAGAGTTTTCCAAAAGAACCATTTCATCAAGAGGAATCCATAGTAGTTGAAGACACATACATCGGACGTCCATTCCTCATGTTATAAGTGTTTCCGCTCTGAGGGCCCGGTTAGTTTCGAGTTCGAACCAACCAATCCATACAAAAACATCACCAAAACCATGAGTGTAATATACCAAAACGACTTTCTTGATCCAAGGAATCCTACGGAACTTACAGTACGTCAGTCGGAGGTTTGTAGCTCATGTTATGAGAGTTTAACCGAAGAAAGTCCGATAATGGGGGGTCTAGGCCCGGTCCGACCTGGCGCAACCCACCCTGGGTCGGCCTAAACCTGGTCGACCCGACTCGGGTCTGGGTCTGGCCTGGTAGGGAGTGGCGCGGCCCGGCCTGGCTGGCACAGCCCAGCCAGCCTGGCCGAGATTTTACGCAGAGCGGGAGGGGTGACCCCTCAGTAATTGGCACTGGCGGTGCCCGCTGGTGCCGCCCCCTGTTGTCCCAGATTTCGCGCAGCCGTAGGATTCTCCGTGTTTCCCATGCGGCTGTTTCCATGGTGGATCTCTTCTGACAGCGCATTGGGGTGCCACCACATCCAGGCAGTCGGCCGGCACCGCCACGCCAACGCGGCCCGCCGTCAGCGTCTTCCGCAGACCACCGGACGCACTCCAGTGGTCCGATTCTCCCACCATCTGCACCTGCGGCTCTCCCGGGAATATTTCCTCATTGTGACGGCTTCAAATCACTGATTTGTCCCTGTTTCATGTCGCTCGTCATCCCGCACACAAATTTACAACTAGCGGAGGGTCTGGGATTGTTCATTAGACCGTGCCCTCCGCATTAGAGGCTCGAATAAACACCCAAAATAATATTCTTCCATTCTCGAGGGTATAAATCATGTAAACATAATATAAAAAATCTCCCTCCCTCAATTATGGTTCGTTCATCATAGATGCGGAAAGCATTGTCGTTCTGTCAACGCCGGGAAAGAACTGTCATCGTTAGCGAGTTCCCCACGGTTGTGTTTCCTCCATTGATGCAGAGGAAGTAGAATATTGGAGGAATGTGGAGCATTCTTCGCCGAGTCAATCTTTGTTGAAGGGGCATCGTTCTTCGCCGAGAGAGGAGTTCTCTTCTTCTTCACACAAGAGTTCTCTCAAAATCTTCCCCAACCCAACGTGTACCAAAATAAAACAATAGACTATAGTATTATTTTATTAACAGAAGAAATTATTATTTCAAAATTAAAACTAATCCTTTAATTAATTTAAGAGGTTTAATTCTATAATTATCATCTATTGGAACAAATTAAAGAGGGAGAGTGAGGGAGTGGAAGAGTCCACATTTATTGCATGGAAGAGGTGATTCGATCCAATAATCAAGAACCAATAAATGTGATTTTATTTTTTGTTCTCTATATATTTTTTCTTGGTTTCTTCTGTATGTAACACTTATTTCTATCTCTCAGATGTGCTCTCAATTTAATTTTATGCTTTAAAATTTAAAAGAATTTTACTTTTTCTGGTTGTGACTACCAAATTCTATATTCATGACCATTAATGTTGTGAATAGCTCTATCTAAAATCAATGTCAAAATAGGGTTGTGACACTCTGTAAGAAAATTCAAGTATATTTCTCATTATACTTCTACAAGAAAAAGTATGTTTTAATTGGGTTATAAATCCCCTTCAAAAATATGAAGAGTTCACAATGTGTCTCTCACTAATTAAATTTGTATAAGAGTATACTAGAACAACTTTGGACCATACTACTAAAAAATAATTATGTTATTTCTTTTATTTTCCATTTCTAATTAAAATTTTTAATTAATTTTATTAATCAATTTATAAAATTATTGAATCCCTTCCAAATTTTAAGTTGGTATATCCCCCCCCCCACCATCGAGACCATTGGAAATTACCCTTATGACTAAATAGAAATATAATTATATCTATAACTTAAAAAAATTCACTTAGGTATTATATAAAATAAACATATATACATTCTTTACCATCATTTATTATTCTAGTAATGCTTAAATCATAATAACTTCACAATATTTATTTGTGTGTTAATGTATTGTCATTATTTTAATTCATTAGTTAATGGAAATAGGTAATACTAAACCAAATTGAAGATTTAATTCATAATATTAAAAATTATTACATTCAATATGTCTCTAATAATGTATATTAGCATGGTTTCATAACCATTTTTAACAATCTTAGATATCATACTTACATAAATTTATTATGTACTATTGGTTAAGGAATTCAAAATATATGGATTCATTTCAAATTTTTTCTTAATTTCTAGACATAAATCACAAAATTTCATATTAAAACTTATTAAAATTTAAATTCATGATGTATAGGATTTTTCACAATTCCCTTTGATTTTAAAATCTGACAGGTTGTAAATCCTTTAAATGAAAACCTTTTAATTCATCATTATATTAATATGGAATTAGAATCAATTTTTCTAAAAAACACACTCAATGTTTTTTGGGAAAAAATTACTCTTAAAATTAATACAAGTTTCTTGAAAAAAATCATATCTTTTATTTAATAATACAACTTACCAAAAATATAATTTTTTTTAAAGAATATATTTTACTTCAAATTAAAAACTCAAAATGGATAATAAATTAACAAATTGAATTTATTGTGCATCATAGAGTATAATTATTCCACCCAAAAATTTAATTTTAAATTTAAACCTATTTCATGGTAAAATAATTGATAATTTTGAAAATTAATAACATTATAAGAATAATTTTTAACTTTCCATATTTGATATAATTTTACCACAATATTTGTATTCAACAAACCGAAATCTATTACGATATTCACCAAGTTAATATCAACACACATAACTTCGAAACAAGATGATTCGTGTAAAATAAATAATCAATCAAGAGAAAAATACATTATACTTTATCTATCCTAAAAAATTGTGCTTGTTAAAAAATATTCATTCAAAAAATGACATAATTTTTCAATTTATTACTTAATATAGGTGAATTCAATTCTTTTAATGATTTTTTCAATGAAAAAAATAATATTACTCAACAAAGTAAATCACATAGATCAATATAAATAGATTTTCAATATGTAAACATATTAATGAAAATCATCTATCGCATCTTGATATTGTAATATTAAAGTGGCCCTAACTCTTAAGAATAGTTCTAAAACAGATCATGGAACATATTTTTCCATTATGAGTGAAGTATAAAACATCTTCATATGTCTGTGGTCATAATATATATTACCATCATAAGATAATTCCATCCAAAATAAAAGCACATAATGTTATATAAAAATCATTAACACGTTCACATGAACAAATAACAACTTACAGATAATTTAATTTACAATAGAGTAAGAAATAATCTAATAAAAAGTACAGAATAATGGAATTAAGAAAAAATAAAATATCCACATACCCCAAGATAGGGCACATATCAGAAGTACTGAGTGAAAATTATATTCATTAAAACAATGGAATAGAAATAAATACCCTCTCCCCTAGATGATACATGTAGAAAATCTAGCCTGAGATAATAAAATATGATATAAATGATGATTTTAACCCCTCCTCTAAGACCATATCATTACAAATCTACGCCCAATTATAAATTTTGGGGATTATAAGAATAAGGTTAGAGAAACACTTTCTGTGTAAAATGTCTCAACCACATAACCATACTCAAGAATGGTTTATACTAACCATATCTAAGGGAAATTATGGTATAGATTGGTTTTCAAAGGTAGAACTGGTATAATAAATTGTATAGGGGATTTAATAGGTTGGTTATAATCTAAAAAATGAGAAGGTTTAATGAACTCATTATGATATCCTAGAAATCAAATAATTGTTATAATTCTTATCATTCATATTAATGGGATGACAATTGAGGGATTATGGATAAAAGGGGATTAGTAGGTTCCACAACATAACAAGAGCAGAACAAAAAACTGCAATATAAGGGAATAAATTACCAGCTAAAAATATTATTTTCTAGTTAAAGAGTTAAACTCTTCCTAAAACTGAACTAAAAACATCCACTAAAAACAACTAACAACTCACAGTTACTAAGTAACAAGATCCACCACTACTAATATGACCTGCAAAACATCCTAATAGATACAAAAACCTAGTTCTATTTATAAATATAAATCAAACAAAGTCCTTTCATTGCAACATCCTTCTATCTTATATATCTTGGTTTTAAATAGACCCTTAAGACTAATTTAGACTATGGCACTGAAACACTTGGAGTTTCATATAAAAACCCCAAACCCATACAACCAGATACAGTTCTAAAAACATAATATTTTTATTTTCATATTTGATACAGGTGAACATGACCAAATTTTTTTCATCAAAAACATTCCACATTAAATAGATTATTTTGAAAACTTACACACCCAAGGACTTTTTAGGCCTTTGTTTTAAGAGAATTAGAACAAAATATGACATAAAAATACCCATGTCTTTGAGTGAGAATTTTTTCTTATATACCCATCTTTTATTTTCCTATATTAATTATTTATCATCATTTAAACTCATCCTTAAACCTTGTAAAAGAAATTTTAAATCATGGTATGATAACATAAATCACAGTAAAGGATAAAATAAATGACACATATTAATCCATTTCAAAATCATGGGATCCTAAAATTGATTTTTCCTGTTACATTATAACCTTTATCTTAAATACTCATTTATATACCCAATAAATCATATTTAAGTCCCAAATATTTTCGTAAAACATGTTAAAACAAAAATAAATAAAGGAGAACTCATAATCATGAGAATTTATTAGAAACCATGACAACCCATAAAAAATTTTTTTTTAAAACATACCTTTTACCTTAAAATGGTATAATAATTTCATTGAAACAAAATTAAATTATCTTACTATCTGAAATAGAATATTTCTACAAAAATCTATAACTAATTATAGAAAATGTATAAAGTTTACTTTGGAAATCATCTTTATATAACACTTGTAATAGCCCTTATAACATACCTTACATGTGTAATAAACTATACAGTAAACTTCGAATATATTTCTATGGATAACAGAATCATTACCCAATTCATTGAAGATATATAATGGGATCACCTAATAATAAACCGTTAAAACGTACCATAAAAAGTATAAAACACATATAATCATTAATTTACATTATTAAACATATAAAAATATACTTTAAACCCCAAAAGAAAGATTGTTTTTATATTAGTATATCTCTTTCATTTAAAAAACTATTTTCAATTCTAAAATTCCTAGAAAAAAAAAGTAAGGAGGGTTTTTCATTGAATAAAATTTAGAAGATTATAAAGTAATTAAAACATAAAATAATGTTTATAGGGATGGAAAAAACACAGACCTCTTATAAATTATTATAAAATATTTATTTTCCCTTTTATAAAAAAATTTAAAATGTTCTGTATAAAATGCATAAATTTTTTTGAAAAAACTTTTAATAAAAGTTAAAATAGATAAAAATGACCTTTATAGATCATATATCTAAAAAATATAACCACAAAATAATTTTATAAATATGTTCATGGAAGAAAAATTTTTTGAAAATAAATTTTTAGAAACATTTCAATTGATGTTTTTATATAATGTATCCTTTGTCAGATGATAAAATCTGAACCAATAAAAATTGAATTTAGAGATATTGAAAAAAGATTTAATAATGATAAAATACATCCATAAATAACTATTATATAAAACATAAAATAAAATATGTGGTGAAAATTTCTTAAGTCTTAAAGAAAGTGAATGGTGATTATAAATCCCTTATCTTAAATAATCACCCAACATCGTATGTTCTTCAATTATATAATTAAAAAATAAAATTAGTTATTTACATTCATAATAACAATTTCATTTTAATTCCATTATCATTATCCAATTTATAACATTTTTTCATTTTTTCTAGTTTCTCCATTAGTTAAGATTACATCGGACGTCTTGGGGATGTCTGGGTCATAATACCAAAAGAGATTCTATGGGATGAATGTGGTCAAATATGTCATTATTTAATCATTTATATAACATTAATAATTACATAATTATCATTTTTATAAATTAAAAATACTTTTAAAATTATCCATGAAATATGGTAAAGAAAATTGAATTGTGTTGCACCCATGGAGATGGTAGGACATACGTACGCATGAGTAACAATTTCATTTTTCAATGAACATGATTTAAATATGGTGGGTATTATTTTATGTTTTAAAAAATATAATTACTTCATATACATAATATTGTCTCTTTAAATAATCTTATATATATTATCCATGTGATTCAGTGACAATGAAATGAATTCTATCGCTTCATCGAGGTGGTAATTCACACATTCGCATGATCAACATTATCATTTTTCAATGGAGATAAAGGAAAGAAAAAAAGATGATATATTATCTGTATAGAATTATAATTATTTCATTAATAATATATATATATATATATATTAAACCTATAATTATTACAATCCATTAGCTTTTTTGAAGGAAAATGATGCACATCAGTTCATGAGGCAGTTGTTCGCAATACATAGGAATGACGGTCTTACTTCCCCTTTGATATAGATGGTAGAAGAATTAAATTTGGTTAAAATTTATACCTCTTATTTGGATAACATCCATTACATTACTCCTTAATCACTTTAAGGTTGGTATTCTTACCAAAATTAGTCATATATGAAGTGTGTAGGGATGTATGGACCGTTTTTTTCATGATTTTTCTAAGATAAAGTTCTCAAAAGGTGTAAGGAAATGAGTATATGAGGTTCCATTTTGTATGTGAGGGTAGGGACACTATTTTCAATTTTAAAAAAATTAAAGTATTATAAAGTAAAATTCATGTCCATGTTGTTGTAAATTATCTTAATTTAGAATTAAAAATTATATAGGCTCTAAATAAGAACATTAAATTCTATTTATATAAGTTTTAGATCATTTTAACCCTTATCTCTTTACTTTAATTCCATGTTACCCCTTTTATCATTAACTATGGTAAACCATTTTTCAATCATTAAGTGTTCTATATTTATTTATATGGTAAAAAATGGTTCATAAATGGACCATGTATTATATTTTAAACCACATCACCTTCCAATTTTCCGATTTCAATATTTTTTGTGATTTTTAAATAATAAAATAGAATATTTTATGACATGAAATATGAGTAATATAATTTTAACTAATATACACCTATTTTGACTCTAAAAACATCATTACATGTATGTAATTCTAATATGAACTCTTTAACCATCCATTTTTAATTATTATAAACCAAATAATTCATTTTATACCACAATTAATCCTAAAAAATTACCTTGTATGTATTTAAAATCACTTTAATTTTTCTATTTCTTGCACAAGCACTCTCTCGACATTTTATAAGAATTTCGAGTAATATTTAATCAGTAAAAATTGAAAAATAAATTACTAGGATAAAAATAGTTTCATTTTACTCAAAATGAACCTTAATATTCATTAAAAATTTATTTTATACTAATATTACCATTTAAGACAAATTTATAAGAAATATATTGACATTTTTTAATATTGTTTACTTAAAATATTTTATAGGTCATTATCATAAAAAAAAGGATCCATATGACCCTATATTCATAACATATTTTGTTAATGAATAAATATATTCATTAAATAGAGTAAATTAAAGTGATACATATATTTTAAGGCCTTTTCATAATCATTTTTACCTTAATTAAACAATTTTACACTTTACTATGGTTATAAATATTTATCATATTAATTATTCATTATGACCCAAAAAAATAAGTTTCACATATTACTTAATATTTTTTATTCTAATTACAAATATAGAATCTATTTTTTTCAAATTAATTTCATAGATGTGGAATTATTTAATTGAAAATTATACCCACAAAATTGGACGAAAATTAGTTTTCCATAAAAATTACTTCTGAAGTATGAATAAATTTATACCGAAGTATAGAATAAAATTGATTCCAATGAATTTAATTGTATTATTCAATATATAAATACTATTTTTTAGTTTGAATATATATTAAAACAAAGCAAAATGGTGTAATGTATTGAAATAAAATGATTCTTCTCAATAAAAAAAGTACTTTTCACTATTCATCAAAAAATAAAAAAATCATAAATTATAATAAAATTGATCTAACATAATTTTGACCAAATGATTTAAAAAATGAAATAATTTACTTGAATAAATATTTTTAAATTGGTAAAGAATAATTTTAATATTTCCACAAAAAAAGAAATAAAAATCATTTTTTAGGAAAAATTCTTTTAAAGCATTAAATGACTTTACTAAAAATCGAATGTTCATTTAAAAAAATAGTCAATATTTTTTTTTGTTAAGTTGGAGATTCGTATATATATATATATATATATTATAATTTGATTATTCCTATTCATACTCACCTATTCAACAGTAAGGGTATGATGGTCATATTTAAATAATAATATTGTGTGGTTAATTTAATTATGGTGTGTCATGTCTTTTAGGTTATTGAATATAGTTACCATCTATTAAAATATTTTGGTGTTACATGGCACCCCCCCTCCCATACACACATTAATAAATTGTTTCCTTTGAATTTTAACTTGAGCTCAGTAATCGATTGTTTAACATTTTAAAATACCTTTATTGAAAACCCCCATTGTAAAATGCTTAAGAAAACATTCATTTAAAAACTAGGTAAGGTAAATATGATGATATTATATAATAATAGATAAATAGGCTTCTATAATATAAAAACATTTGTGGGATGTGGAAAAATGGATATAGAGGAAATATTAATGTCCAAAATTGATGGGGACTGACAAAGAACATTAATCACCAGAAGGTGAATGATCATGATAATAAAAATTCCCAAAAAACCATAAACCAATGAGGTGTGAAAAAAGGACAATAAATTCATCAAAAAAAATATAGGTAATATGATAATTTTTTATTTCAATTTCATCTTCCCTGATTTTAGAAATTTCTTTCCAATCTAGAAAAGGATTATGAGGAAATTTACTTCCTCAAAAAGTTTAATTTCATCCATTAGTCAATTTCTAGTATAGTCTCATCAGTTTTGAAAAATGATGAGTATTCCAAATGAATATTTATTGATTGGACCACTAAAATAAACTACAAATATACCATATAATCCAAAAAGGATAAAACTCAATTACTCAAGTATGTATATGTTAACCAAAACAAAAATAGTTAGTATAAATTAATATAATATACAAAATGTATAAAACATCATATAAATAAATATTACATTTAACTCAAAAATTTTAATAATGACACCGAAAGTTTAACATAGATAATTCTATAAATAAATATCCCTACATCTCAATTAACATTAATAACCTCACTAATAAATAATTTTTTATCCTCAAATTTGATCTCATACCTTTCAGCGTACAACCCCAAAAATTTAATTCCATTCATCCCAAATAATGTTTCATGTTAAATCACATGTTAAACCTAATGGTTATATACACCACAAAACAGTGAATAATATCCCAAAAATGCATTAATCACAATGACAAGTCAATATATAATCTTATAATATAGTGAACTTCACCAAAATATTATAAATAAAATTTTGAAACTAACCTAAAAGGTGTTCATTAGGTTGAACATAAATATCTTTAAAAATAACTTTATCAATGATTAACTTTTTAACCATCAAGAAATCTGATATTCCACTATCCAATATACCATAATTACCTTAATATCCCAACACTTTAAACCTCAAAAGTGGTATTTATACCATAGATAGTATTATTAACCCTAAACTTATAAACCCATTATGGTGTCCATAACTATTAAGTAAACCTCACTTGAAAACATACTAATATAAAAAATTATATAAAACATAGTCCATTATCAATTATAAAAACCTTGAACCCATACTTCTAGATCTAATCTTTATATTTATGGATTTGATACTGATGAATGTGACCCAATTTCAGTCATCTATAACATACAATATCAAAAGGAAAACTTTGGTCACTTACATACTAAAGGACCTTTTAGGATTATAGTTTTAGAAAATTAGGACAAACTCTTATATAACAATACCCATGATTTTGAGTGATAATTTTTCCAATATACCCATATTATATTTTTCTATATTAATTCTTCATCAATGCTTCAATTCGTCCTTAAGCCCTATAAAAAAATTGAAAATGTGGAATGAAAAAGAAAAAACATTAGTATGGGATATAAAAGAAAAGATACCCATTAGTCCATTTCAAAACCAAGAGATTATAAAATAAATACATCTATTGAAAAAATATACATAAGCTTAAATAATCATTTACTTATAAATAAAATAAAATTTTCTTCACAAATTATTCTATAAACTAATTTAAAAGAAAAAAGGGGAAATCATAACTATTGGGATTTCTTAGAAAAAATGAGAACCCATGAAACATGTTTTTTTATAATAATGACCTTTTAAATTAAAAGTGAATACAAATATATTTAAAATAAAATATCATTATATTATCTTGTGAAATTAAATATTCCCCAAAAAAATCATCATCAAGAATAAAAAATTCATGTATGTTCCTTAAGACATCAGCTTCATAAAACCCTTAAAAAATTGTAAACAGTGGAATAACTTATATGATCAAATTACAAAATAATTCTCCAAAGAGCATTATAATTACCAAATTAATTTGAGACATATATCAAGATCAAATGATCTTAAAAATTATCCAGGGACTATAACATGTATAAAACACATAAAATTTTTCACGTCCATCATTAAAGTCATAAAAAATATACTTTTAAACCTGTAGGAAAAACATTTTCAAATATTGGTATATGTATTTCATTTAAAACCCAATTATCAATGCTAAAATACAGATAAAAAATGGATTGTGGTTTTAATATCAGAACATGGCCCACTAGATCTCACTTTCATAGTGATAATCCAAGTTTCACTCCCCCATCCCACATCTAATTATCCATGGGATTCCGAAAATTTTAAATTCCTAGACCTCTCTGGTACATTTCTTTGCAAAAATATGGGTTTTGAGGTGTTCAGGGAGGCAACAGTGACTCATTTCAGAATTTTTACCAAACTTTAGTTTTCCAATGGTAGGTGGCGTCAGTAGGTGGAGCCAGTAGGTGGTTTCAGTAAGTGGTCTCAGTAGGCCACGTCGGTGACCCTCTATCGGTAGGTCACGCTGGTGAATCGCCATCATTAGGTCACGTTAGTGACTTGCCATTTGTAGGTCATGTCGGTGACTCACGTCTGTGACTCGCCATCAGAAGGTTGTGCCAGTGACTTGCCATCGGTGAGTTTCATTAGTGACTCGCCATATTTAAATAACATTACAGACTCAAGTTGGTGACTCACAAATTTTAGGTCATGTGGGTGACTCACCATTGTTGACTGTCATTGGTTACTCATCCAGTGGAGGGTCATTTCGACAGTTTTTAAAAAATCCATGTTTTTCCCATTTTTTCCAATTTGGCCTCTATAGTGTTTTATTTGACATAAATTGAGTTTAAAACCATGTTTATGTGTTTCTGATGTTTTTTCAAAGGTTATAAATTATATCTATAATTTATTAACACCCCTGAGACTTTTAACAGTCAAATTGTGTGGTCATCATCATGATCCAACTTTAATGGATTTTAAAAACCTTCCTCCATTGATACAGAATCTAGAAATTCTAAATTTTATATCCTTTCTTTCTTGTTCGATTTCTATTTTACTCTCTTTATACTGATACTCCTAGAACCTTTCTTCTCTAAAGATCCATGCATCTATTTTTTACCCTTGGATTATGTTTCTCAAGAGCCTTTTACAACCCCTTTTTGGCACAAAGAGGAGGTGTTGATCTTCCTTTTCAAGAGATAGGGATCCCTTTGAGCTTCTTTATTTTGTATCATGTGGGATGGGTATACTCATGAATCCTTGTAAATAAAATTCCAACCAATTTTAAATAAGATAATAAAAAATAATAAATGAGTGGATGGGAAGATGATGATGATTATCATGTTGTCTTATATGTTATTTGACCCATATTGTGTATTATATCCTTTTGAAAATCATGGTCATTAGTGGATTTTTTTGTGCATGGGTGATGGATCATTTATTCTTGTTGTTTTATGTTTAATTCATATATTACATAAAACTTATTTACTACCTATATTCAGTTAACTAAATGGATTTCTTAATATTATACACCTTCTATGATCACCTCTGAATTATCAAAGTGTAAATAAGGAATGAGGGTTTGCTAAATGTGAATACAATTTAATTTGTTGGTGTGGCTGTGTTCTATTTCTGTCATGTTTTTGTATTTTGCCTTGTGTGGTTGTGTGGTACTAGTTTTGAGAGAATTACTATGGATGGGGTGATACGGGTGGTGAAATGGTATCTCATGTTGAGATATTGATTGTTTGTGGAGAGGATGGTAGTGTTTGAACAGCGAGTCTATCGGGTTGGTTGTGATGAGGTGTATTGTGAGGTTTGGTAGTAAGTTGGGGATTTTCATGTTGAGAGTAAGGACTGGGTGGTATGACTTTTAAGAATGATGTTGGCAGTGGTTAGCATGATCAATGTTGTGTGGAATGTTGCATACTTTTGGTGGTAGTTTCTCAGGTAGGGATTGAATGAATAAATGGTTTCTTTAATAAAGAATTAAATTTGTTTAAATTATTAAGATGAGGGTATGTTTGAGTTTTGGATTGTTGTGGATGTATTTCATTTATCAACTTCCGAAGTGGTTATTTCTAGAGTTAAATAATGCATTTAGAGGTAGCAGTAGAGTGGGTAGTATCAGAGGGTGATTGGTTATTTGATAGAGAACCCATAGGTTGGGATTGAGTATTTGATAATATATATACAAACCTATATTTTTCTCATGTTTTCTATATGCATCCAACCTGAGTTGAACACTATGTGATGAACACCCCCATTATTATGGGGGATGGGGTATTCCCATAACATCTAAGTTAGAGGATAGATGGTCGGCCACCAGTTCTTCCTTTCTCCCTCTTCCAGATGGTGATATCCCAAGATTCTTTGAGCAGGTAGTGTTTCATGAGTCCTAGGTGTGTGCGGGTGAGTTGCCTTTTCCCAAGTGTCTTTGGGATGAGGTGTTTTCTGTTCCCAGGTTTCTTTGGGATGAGATTGGTTGTGTTCCTAGGTGTTTCCGGGAAGTAATGTGGTATATGGACCAGGTGTCTATGTGCAATATGTAGTTGTGAGGCTCAGGTGTGTGTGAGTGGGATTTGATGTGGTATGTGGCCTTGGTGTCTACAGACGAGATGTAGTTGTGGGGCCCAGGTGTGCGTAGGCATGTTGTGAGTGGGTTCTTCAGAAGAGGTGGGAGTGACATGAAGTTTTTCTGTTAGGGTGTGAGAGTGGCTAATCAGTTAGAAATTGGTGCGGGGTACCCTATCCTCAATGTGCTCTATATTACATTATGTGACTTGCATTATTTGGTGAGTATTCCTTTAGTATTTTTGGGGTGGCTAGTATACCTTGTTTGGGTATTTTGGTTTCTACTATTTTCTCACGGTGGAATTAGTATGCTTATCCACTTTTGGATGAGAGACATTTATTTTTTTCTATGGATTATACTTTTATTCACACCCTACATATTGAAAATTAATTTCAGGTTTCTATGAGTACTACATGGACCATGTTGGGCATTACTAACTCAGACTATGGGATAGTTGTTGTGTCACTACATAGCTTTGTTATTGGTATTTAATTTAGAGACAATTGTTTTGTAACAGTTGTATTTTTTAACATGCATGTGGGATGGATTTTGGATTTTTTTTTATATGTCTTGGAGTTGTTTTGTGGTTGATATATATTATCTCCTAATCTAGGTTACTATAAAAAAATGTAATGCCTCCCATATTGTGAGATTTTTATACCTTTGGTGTTGGTTTCCACCCTAGGGCCTACTATAGGCAGGACTCGGGGGGTTATTATCTCTCTTTCTCCATTTCCGGCTCAGAAGGGGCTTCTTTGGTGGGAGGGGGTACTGAAAAAATGGTATTAAAGGGGATTATGGTTGAGTGATAAGATGGTGTTTAGATTTAGGCATAGTAAGAATTTTAGGGGCTGGTCAGGCAATAGTGTGGGGTGATGTTGGTGCATGACATAGTATAGGGAAGACCGGTTATGACACGGGATTTTAGGGCCCCCATGATCCAATGAAAGGGATCTGAGCTTACCGAATGACCAAGTTATGCTACATCATTTGTGGGGTAGACACCCTAGGAAAGTTACATGCATAATATTGATTTTTGTTCCTATTTGAATTGTGTGACTTAGAGGAAAGTTGAAATTAATAATAAGAAAATGAGTTAAAATGAACCTTAAATTAAATTATATACTACTTGGGATTAGGAATTCCTTGTTTTCTTGGAAGCTATAGTAATTGGTCATTATCCTTGTTTGGCATGAGCATTTGGGGCCTAATAGGCTGACCTAGTTGACCAGTGGAGGATTGAACCAGTACAGGAGGATGATCAGTTGTAGAAGATGTTACTTGATTTCAAACGCCAGACTCTAGAAATGTATGAGGGTGGAATATCATACTTGTAGATAGAGAGAAGGATTGAGTATCTTGATATCACCTTTAGCTTGATCAAAGCTTTGAAAAAGTACTGGGTTCTTCTGGAAGTGAGCTACATGTTGGCTGCTACCCACCAATGGTGGATGTTAAACCTAAGAGATCAGAAAGAGGTTGATGTTTTGTGGAACGACATCAAGAATAAGTTTTATACATACTTCTATTCATCCACCATGAAGGACGAGAAGCGACAGGAGCTACTATCCATCAGGCAAAGGAATATGTTAGTACAAGATATGGGTATCAAGTTCAATGATCTCATTCGATTTATCCCAGGTCTCTTTTAGAATGAGAATTCTTATGCAAGGCGCCTATAGGGGGAACATCATACCTCCATCAAGTACGTGGTCCCTCCCTTTACATTTCTGACATAGTTAGATATTTAGAATAATAAAAATGTGATATATCATATTTACTCATGGGTACCTGTTCCGTGATAGGGGAATGAGCATATCTCTTTTAGGATAAAGGCTACCAGAAGTATGTCTCAGACTCCGAGGCCCTCGAGGTTTTTAATAGTGGGGTGTTGACCTTAGCAGATTTCATTTAGTTCTTCTTATCCTTAATCCAATCAATTGTTCTTGGGGAATGTGGGTTTTATCTTTAGAATTTGTTGGAATCATCAGAGTCAGTGCGTAGCGGTCATTCGAGCTCAGTATGGTGGAGGTGGGTAGGTTCAGTGTATGCCCCAACAGTAGTTATTGGTAGGGCAGTTCCAACTATAGGGGTTGTGGCCTCACAGTCCACCAAAGGGAGAAGAAGCATGTATAGGCCAACCTTAGGGTGTTCTTATGGTACCTCATCTAGGGTGTGGTTGTGGAAGAAGTCTTTAACAGAGGGGTAGAGGATATGTCTTTTGTCAGTTACATGTCACATAGTCAGCAGTTCCTATAAGGTTGAAGATCATTCAGGGTATGATCAGTTTGTTCAGTACTCTTTCTTGTTATTTTGTTTGATTTGGTAGATTTTCACTACTTTTTTCACACACTCTGTCCCATTCTATAGAGATAGAAATAGAGAGGCTTCTCATTCCCTTAGTGATAAGAATTCTATTTAGAGGATAGACCAACTTGTTTAATGTATTCCGGGGAATGTACTCTCATGATGGGACTGCTTCAGTACCTTGGGGAACTTTTCTTTCTAGATATATATCCATAGGATGTAATTATCAACATAGAATTGTTGTATTCCATACATTCCATTATCTACTACTTCATGAGGAGAGTCATGTTCTCATATTGGGATGGTCGGTGTGTGGCTTTCGTCAAAGAATAGAGCTGTTAGGTGGGCAGTCGGTGTGTAGAACCTTTATTTTTCATTATTGGTTTAGCTGTCTGTTGGATTAGTATATGCTAGGATGGTAGAGTTTCTAGATATTTTTGATATTTTATGGATATTTTCCCTAAGGAGGTTGCGACATTACCCCTCTTGACGTGATGGTGAGTTTGGGATAGATAGGCAGCCCGATGCATCTCCAATTTTGATAGCTCCTTATCGGATGGCACCATCTGAGATTCAGGAGTTTCGGATTCAATTAGACGACCTGATATAGAATGGTTTTATCTAACACAGTGTTTCACCATGGGGTGATCCAGTATTTTTTATAAAGAAGGTGGATGGTGGTCTGAGGTTTTGCATAGAATACCATAGGTTGAATCTAGTAATAGTCAAGAACTGTTAACCTCCCCCAAGGATAACTGATCTTTTTGACCAACTTATAGGTGAATGTTGGTTCTCTAAGATTGATCTACTATATGGATATCACTGTTTGATGGTGAAGGAGGGTGAAATCCTAAAGTATGATTTTAGGGATATGTATGAGGACTTCACATTCAAGGTTATAGAATTTCATGTTATGAATATACAATTCGTGTTCATGGAGATCATGAACTCTTTCTTCCATGAGTTCCTGGATCGGTTCTTTTACATTTTCATCAATGAAATCTTGATTTACTCAAACTCATAGGAGGATCATACAAAGCTTCTTGGGACTGTATTGGATGTTCTTTGATTCCACCATCTCTATGGGATGTTGTCCAGGTGTATGTTTTGATTTTAGAGGTGCACTTACTTGGATATGTGGTGTCTCAAAGGCGTATACTAGTGGACCCATCGAAGGTCGAGGCAGTTTTTTCTTGGGTAACACCCAAGAATATTGTATAGGTTCACAGTTTCATCATTCTTCTAGGATATTACTGGAGATTTGTACATGATTTATCTTTAGTTACATCTTTGTTGATTTTTTTGACAAGGAAATACCTTTTGTGTGGATTGAGAAATTTTAGGTAGCATGTATCAACCTGAAAGGAAAGTTGGTTAGTGCTCTAGTGCTCTAATTTCCATAGAAAGGAGTGATGTTTAAGGTGTTTTGTGATGCCTCTCATCTAGGTTTGGGATGTGTGATAATAAAAAAAATTTGATTGATCTCTTATGTTTATAGACAGTTATGTCCCCACAAACGTAACTATGCCACCCATGATTTGAAGTTAGCGGCGGTTGTGTTCATGCTAATTTTTTTGGAAACATTACCTCATTGGGGAGCACTTTGTAGTTTTAACAAATCACAAGATTTTGATTTATATCTTTTCCTAGTGAGATATAAACATGAAATAATATATTTGGATGGAGTTTCTTCAAGATTATGATTTCGATATCTCTTGCACCTCATGGAAGTGGAATGTTGTCGTCGATGATTTGAGTAGGAAGTCACTGAAGGAGGTTTTTCGGGAATCTTCATATGATTGGAAGGTGATGGAGGGTTTGACTGCCTTGCACTTAGATGAAGGAATAGATGATGGAAGAGGTTGTTTGTTTAATATGATAGAACAACCAACTCTAAAGTGGTAGGTGGAGGAGTCTCAATGGGGAGAAACGGTGGCAAAGGAGATGTGTGATCATGTCGACTAAGGTGATACTCTAATGGGATGGACAGAGGATGGTTAGAATGAGATGATATTTTTTGGGAGGATTTGTTTTGAGTGGATATGCACGAGAGAGTTCTTCGTGATTTTCACATATCACCCTTCATGGTAAACCCATTAATATCTAAGATGTACCATGGCTTTAGAGAACAGATTTTGTGGCCTAGGATGAAGTGGGTAGTGATGATGTTTGTAGAAAAATTCTTAGTGTGCCAACAGGTGAAGAATAAGAACCCTGTACCCAGTGGTTTTTTTCAGCCCTTAGATGTCCCTGAGTGGAAGTGGGATGGAATATCATTGGATTTTCTCACAGTATTACCCAAGTATCAGTGAGGCTATGATGAAATCTGATTAGTGGTGGATTGACTGATGAAATCATCTCACTTCTTAGAGATTAAGGATTTTCATGGATTAGATTATATGGATAAGATTTATGTGGATGAAGTGGTATGGATTCCTGGAGTTTCGAGATCCATCATCTCAAATTCAGATGCTTGGTTTATTTCGCAAGTCTTGATGGGATTACAGCATGATTTTGGAACTTAGTTACACCTCGGAACTACTTTATACCCACATGCAGATGTACAGACAAAGTGGACCATCCAAACAAATGAAGACATGTTATAGGCACGAGTATTTGACTTTAGAGGATCTTGGGTGATACAATTTCCCTTGGTGGAGTTCTCTTACAATAACAGTTATCACTCTTCTATTGGCATGGCTTCATCGGAATCTTTGTATGAAAGATAATGTTGTTCACCCTTGTACTGGAAATAAGGTGGGTAAGAAACTTTTCTTGGTCCAAACATGGTGAAGATTACAACTAATAATGTGCATATTTTTCATGAGAGGATTAAGTTAGCACATGACCAGAAAAATTCGTACGCCGATCATAGGAGGAGGCCCTTGGAGTTCGAGGATGGGGATCATGTTTTCTTGAAATTTTCCCCTCGACATGGGTTGTGGAGGTCTAGAAGGGGGAAATATTTCTATAAGGTTCATTGGACCCTTTGAGGTGTTGGGGTGAGTATGCGAGGTTTTATACCAGTTGGTACTACCACCACATTTAGATAATGTCCATGGCATTTTCCATGTCACTCAGCTTCGTCAGTATCTTCACAATGACTCTCATTTCATTTATTGGGGATGTTTGGATGTCGAAGAAGATGTGACATTTGTGGAGTCACTAGTAGAGATCTAGGACGATCGAGAGAAGGTGATTTGTGGGTGGACCATTCCCTTGGTTCGCGTGTTGTGGAGGAATGGTGGCTTGGAAGAGAGTGCTTGGGAAAGGGAGATACAGATGCATACCTAGTACCCAGAGATGTTCTAAGTGTTTCCTTGTCCTATTTTCCATTGTGATGTGATGCTTGAACCTTGTTTTCTATGAGAAGAGTTCTTCCCTTGTTCCTTAATGTGTGATATAAGCTTGATATATGATGGGGGGGGACCTAAATCCAAATCAAAACACATTAATGAGGATGTGATTAAACCCATGTGAGAAACTCAGTGCCTCCTAAATCGGATGGTATCTTCACATGGAGGATGATATTCCCTAATTCATATATCAAGATAGTGTGTGTTATGGTAATTTGGGGGTGTTTCTTGTGGTCGATTCAGGTAGTGAATTGGAGGAGGTGCTCTTGGGTGTTGAGGTTTCACTCCATATTTGACCAACACAAGTTGGTTTATCGTTAAACTTTGATGCCAGTAGTGGTGTTTCATGTATAGTAAGACCCTTGAGAGGTATGTTAAAGGAGGGTTGTTTGACCCCCATATTTCCCTTCAAGGTTGGTTTTTATATTCTCTAAGATGAGAATATTTTGAGAGGTATTTGATGTAATTTAATGGACCTCCCCAGTTCATTAAGTTGCAAAAATATGGTGTTTGGGGAGTTCTAGGTGGCAATAGTGACTCATTTCAAGAGTTTTCCAAAAATCCAGTTTTCCAATGGTATGTGGCGTCAGCAGTTGGAACCATTAGGTTGAATCAATAGGTGACGTCGGTAGGTCACATCGGTAGGTGGTGTCAGTGAGTCGTGTCAGGGACTCACCATCGGTAGGTCACATCGGTGACTCACCATCGGTAGATCGCGTCGGTGACTCCCCATCGGTAGGTCGCATCGGTGACTTGGCATCCGTAGGTCGTGTTGGTGACTCGTGTCGATGACTTGCCATCGATAGGTCACATCAGTGACTAGCCATCAGTAGGTTGTGTCAATGACTCACATCAGGGACTCATCATCGATAAGTCTCTTTGGTGACTCGCCATCAGTGACTCACATTGGTGAATCATCCAATGGTGGGTCATTTCAACAATTTTTAAAAAATCTATGTTTTTTCCAATTTTTTCAGCTTCTCCCCTTTGACATTTTGTTAGACCTAAAACGAGTTTAAACCCATGTTTATGTGTTTTTGAATCTGTTTCATTGGATATAAATTATATCATTATTTTCCTAATTCCCCTAAGACTTATAAAAGTCAAACTACATGGTCCTGATCATGATAATTTTTAATGGATTTTAAAATCATTCCTCTATTGATATATGATATAGACTTTCTAAATTAGAGATCATTTCTTCCATATTCACTTTCTATTTTACTCTCTTGGTACCAAGCATCCCAAAAACATTCTTCCCTGAGGATCCATGAATCTATGTTGCACCCTTAGATCGTGTTTCCCTATATCCTTAAACATCCCTTGTTTGGCATAATGATGAGGTGTTAATCATCTGTTTCTTGATGTAGGGATCCTTTTGTCCATATTTATTGTGTATCATGTGAGGTGTGTTTACTAATGTTCCCTTGTAAATTCAGTTGGATCCAAGTTTATCAAAGATAATAAGAAGTAATAAATGAGGGGATGGGAAGATGACGATGATGGTCATTTTTTCTTATCTGTTATTTTATCTATATTTTGTATTGTATCCTACTAAAAATCATGGCCTTTTGTTGTAAGAACCCAGACCTTCTTTTCAGGTATATTTTCCTTTTCTGGTCATTTTTGGGGAAAAGAGGAGAATCTTGTAATTTTCCAAGTACACGTCGTGTACTTTGTTTTCGCGTAAGGTCGTGTGCTGGATGTGTCCGGGCAACACACACAGTGTATAGGGGTGATGTGGAGACTGGTTAATGTGGTGTATGGAAAAGCCTAGTACACGCGGTGTACTCTAAAAGTACCCATCATTTACTTTATTTTTTTTCATTAAACGGACCAGGGTCGTGACTTAACCCCAAATATGTCTTCTTCCCTATATTATTCGACCAAGAGAGAGGGTACGACCGTGGATCTTCTTTGAGCCACCTATCCATCACCTACTATCCGAATCAAATGTCGTCGGTTTCTATAGAATCACAGTAGTGACTTCTTGGTTCCTCTTTAGCCACGTTTCCTGATTCTTTCTCTTATGAGAGTTATCTAATGTTGAAGGTTTTAGACTTTTTTGTAGATATTCTCCATTCTAGGATGATTCACAGGCCGAGGATCAAGTATATCGATCTCCTAGGATCTAAGTAGGTGTTTTTTTCCAACGTTGAATGTCTTTGAGTTTTTGTGAAAAAAGTGTCTGATTCCCATGTATCGGGTATCTCGGGTTAGGGTTTTCAACCTGTATTATATTCATCCTTAGATTTCTTGTATGCTTGAGGTTATTATATGATTAATTATTTCTTGTTATCATGTTTGAGGATCACCCCACGGGTGTTTCCCTTGTTTTGGTTGTTTACCGTCATTTGGCTTAGGTTTCTTGTGAGGCATACCTTGTTGCATTGATTGTCTGCCTTGAGATAATTGATTGCATGTATTTTCTGCTATTTAAATGATTTTGATTAATTGTAGCTGTTATCCATGTATTTTTTGAACTTACTTAGGGCTTCTAATAGTCTTTTACACATGACTAGACTACTCAAGGCTCTGTGAACCTGGTGCGGTAGACTGAAGAGGGGATTGATGATTCAGGGCTTCCGTAGAGAGTTTGTTTTAAATTAGTATCATTTGAAAGACCTATGGGAATTGGAATTTGTGATTCCTCAGAGTGTACTTAGTTACATTTCGAGACTATGGGTGGATTTATACATAAGTGCTTCCTTAGAGAGTCTATAGCTTTCGTTGCAAGACCATAGGGGAATTGACAATGAGTGCTTCCCAGAGTGTATATGCCTTGTATGATTACTAGACTATAGGGGTCTACCAGTATGAGCCACCCAGAGAGTCAGTATGAATATTGTTTTGTTGGTTGTGACGAGTCCACCAAGACAAAGATCAAGCTTGTGTTTTGTACTGCTTGTAGTTTAGGTAGTCTGCTGAGATACCTGTTGTGTTACTTACTATGCTTTGGGAAAATAGAGTTGTTGCTAGACTCCTTATGTGATAATTAAAAGACTGAAATAAATTATTAAATAAATGTGAATGGAGATTTGTAGTATTGTTTAATTTAGTGTACTCCAATTTCTCTACTGCACTTATTTCTTTTACTTCTGCTATATTGCTCACAGATAGTAGGGCATAGATCTTGTGGTGGTTGCCTACTGGGATTAGTCTCACACCCTATTTGGGTCCTGCTTTTCAGTCGAGACAGGTTATATGGTTGCATGTGTGGATAGGGATTGTGTCCCTTCTAGTTCAGGTATATGATTTTTGGTTGAAGCTGGAGAGAATATGACCGAGCCTAGGCTTGCGATGCTGCTAGAGTTGCTGTTTACTTTTAGTAATTTGTTATCAGTTTTATTTTATCACGTTGTAGTGTTTGTTTCTTTCCTTAGATACTTGTACATTCTGCATCATTTTCATCATTATTATATTGTACATTGCTTCCTCTTTTTAGTTTTAGTTATTGTATGTTGTTTACTGCTTCCACTATTGACTGTTATTTCCTTTTCTTTGTATACCTTACCAAATGAGGGAATAGTTTCCCCAATGACTCACCAAGGCCCTCACTGCTAGTTTTTAGCCTCTGGTGTTTGGTGAAACCCTCTTGAGGTCATGTGGCGAACCAGTTACGGGGCACCAGTTGAGTGGATTCGGATTTGGGTCATTACAAAGTGGTATCAGAGGCAGGTTCCTTTCTTTTCTTTCTATTGACTTACTGTTTAGCGACAATAGATAGGGATAGGATGGAGTAAGTGGTAAATAGTTATTCCTGGGAGTTCTAGACCCCGTGTACAGGGAAAAATCCGGGTTACCTCGAATATTGCAATTTTAGAGTTTTGCAAATGTTATAGTTTACATGATTTCACCGTTGGGTGGTGCACTTGTTTTGTGTTGTTACTGTTTATATGATTGTGGTTCTATTTTGTTGCAACCTGTTGATATGAGGGTATGCCATCTCATGACCATATAGGCACTTTTTAGGAGATCACAAGTCATGCATTTTGTCATGCCATCTAGATTGCATTAGAAATTTCATGTTATTGTGATAGACATTGTGGTAGACAATGCATGATGTTGTGATTGTTGTTGTGATAGAATACCTGCTATTTTGATAGGGTATTGTTGTTTAGAGCTTCTTTTCATGGATGCCAAACTTTGGTCTTAGTGGTGTTATGGGCCCCTGAGGATTGGAATTTTGTGGATCGTGTGTTGTTATATTGTTTAGTTGTTATATGCATGGTAATGATTCCAAACTTTGATTCGTGGGGAGTATGGGCCCCCACATATCAGAATTTGGCACCTAAACGCTTGTTTCTCTGTGTTTTTTGGGCTCCAGTGAAGTTCTGAGGCTACTGTCTGGAAAACCCCAGACTACACGGCATGTACTTCATGAATACACGTCGTGTAGTTTTTAGTCGTTCCACTGACTGTCTGGGCAAGGACACGGGGTTGTGAATGTTTTTATTGGAACATGTTGTGTACTAGTTTACACGCCGTGTGATATGGCTTGGGTATCCGTACGTGTCACGAACAACATGTGTCGGGGGGTTTCCTTCAAGTACACATTGTGTCCTTATAGAACACGCTATTTAGGGTCGGTCGTGAGTCAGGCCGTGTCACTAACAACACAGGCCAGGTAAGGCATGTCTAGTACACGTCGTTTCGTCCGTGAACACACCGTGTAGTTTCATCTTAGAGTAGCCATGTGACATAGTCGTGTAGCTGAATACATGGGCTGGGAAATCCACAGGGAAACACGTTGTGTACCATGTTGACATGTCGTTTATTAGTGGTCCGTGTACTAGTCTGTGTGTCTAATGAAACAGACAGGGAAAAAATCTTAAGGACACGACGTGTAAGTATAAAAACATGCCGTGTAGTTTCCTACTGGGACAGACAGTGTTTCTAGACATGTAGGAGTGATCGGGCAGGGAGAAAAAGGGTTAGTACATGTCGTGTAGTCTAAGAACACGTCGTGTAGCTGGGTGGTTTACACAGCCATGTATGGCCAAGGTACACGCCCAAGGTAAAATTTCTGGAAAACAGGCCGTGTAGTGGTACTAACACATTGTGTAGTAATGTTTTTCCAGAATTCTAAAGTTTTTCCCTCCTGTTCTGTTTTACTCTCTTATGTTGCAACTATGTTTGTCATTAAAGAAGGTGTGCTTTTGACTTTTCAGAGCTATGGCACCAAGACGTCCTCTCGTTGCACGTCAGGAACTAGGCCGTGACCGTATGCCTAATATGGAAAACCATGGACTACCAGTAGTTCCACATATCATTCCGGACATGGCACCTATAGTGATTACAGACACTAGGGCCAATGCTATGTTCAGAGAGGGTTTCATGATGTCCATGCAGACCTTCCAGGGAGCTTAGCATCCCACCCTGTCTATGGCTGAGCTGATGCATGGGTTTTCAGTAATAGCATCCTCCCACGTTCAAAGGGGGGGGAGGACCGTAGGCTGCGAAGTCATGGCTAGAATACATTTTATCTATCTTCGAGCACCTAGAGACATATCTGGAGAGGATATTGAAGATCATGGGTTATATGCTGCGAGATTCTTCAAAGAGATGGTGGGATTTGGTTTCATAGGCAGGGCGCCAATAGGTTATGCCTTGTGACGAGTTCCAATGTACGTTTTATGACTACTTCTACACAGTGACGTTGAGGGATGACAGAGCTAGAGAGTTCATGAACCTGTAGCAGGGTACTCTCACAGTTATGGAGTATTCCTCTCGCTTCACAGAGTTATGGCATTTCACTCCCATTCTGGGGAATGACAAGATGTTTTTAGCGAGGAAGTTTGAGAAAGGCCTCAGACCGGACATCAGGTCACAGGTGAACGTCTTCTAGTTGACTTCTATTACTCTGATAGTAAACCAGGAACATATCACAGAGAGAAACCTGAGGTAGACTGGAGCTATGGACCTGGGCGGTTCAGCTTCCAAGACAGATTCTTTTCAGTTAGAAAATAGGAAGCGCCACCGAGATTCTACACGAGGTGACTCGAGGAAGTGAGATATTCTTTCTGGTAGACATGATCTTCTTTCTGGAGACCAGGTGGTGTGATATCAATGTGTGAAAAATGGGCATAAGAACCCTTAGTTCCTGAGAGACCCAGTGGAGTGCCGATCATGCGGCAAGATGGGTCATCTACTGAGTTTCTGCAAGGTTCTTCTTCCAACGGCTATTGAAGGACGATCAGTTTCGACTCTGTGCTTAGGAGCCGGAATACCAGTTCCACAGGAAACTAGGGGCTAGAGTTCTTCAGGTCGTTCAGGCCAGGGTATAGGTTATGGACACAGTGGTCATGCTCAGGTAGGGTTAGCTCAAGGATCTCAGGCTACTACACCGGGTCACGGTTCAGGCCAGACTTTTTCGGTAGAGCATATTCATCAGAAGCAGGATCCTGGACCTTCTACAGTTCGAGGTACAATTTTAGTTTCCTCAGTTTTATCCTCTTCACTTTTCGATACAGGATATTCTCATTCCATTATTTCTATTCACACTGTGGAAAGCCTTAGACTTACTATTTATACTTCGGAGGATATGATGACGCTAGACACTCCTTTCAGAATTATAACTGCTATTATGTGTCAGTGCTTAGACAGCCCCCTTTTGGATGGTGGGTGTTTCTTTTATTGAATTATCTATGTTTTGTAAATAGAAGGCTATGATGTCATTGTTGGGATGGACTGGTTAGTTACCTTCCAAGACTTTTTTTATTGCTATCATTGTAGGGTGAGTTTTACATCACTGGAGGGCGGATCTTTTCTTCACAAGGGCAAATGGGATGTCCAGGTGAGCAGAGTGGGACCATAGCATCATGGGTTGGGTGGTACTATGGCCTAAATTTCTAGCTTATATCTAGATGACCATGGGACTTATCATATTTTTTTTTCTCTAGTGGTAAATCACATTCCAGATGTCTTTCTAGAAGACTTTTCATGTTTTCCTCCAGAGCGAGAGGTAGAAATTTCTATTGAGACTATGCCAGGAGTGGAACCAGTGTCCATTCCTCCTTATAGGATGGCTAAACCTGAGTTGCAGGAGCTCAAGAAGCATTTTGAGGAGTTGTAGATAAAGGGTTTTATCTGACCTAGTACTTCTCTTTGGGGTTCGCCCGTTCTGTTTGCAAAGAAGGCGGATGGTACTTTACGGATTTGTATGGACTATCGGAGGCTAAACAAGTTGAAGGTCTAGAACCGATATCCTTTACTGCGGATAGATGATCTCTTCGATCAGCTTCGAGGAGCCATAGTGTTCTCAAAGATCGAATTGAGATCCAACTACCACCGGTTGCATGTCAGACCATGTGATTTACCTCATATATCCTTCCAGAGCAGGTATGGTCTGTATGATTATCTGGTTATGTCGTTCGGTCTCACGAATGCACTAGCTGTTTTCATAGCGTTGATGAACAGTGTTTTCCATCCTTACTTGGATTATTTCGTGGTGGTTTTAATGTACGACATCTTGGTGTACTCTCATACTCGACACGACCATGCTACCCATATTGAGATCATTCTGAGTACACTGAGAGAGCATCAGTTGTATGTTAAGATCTCGAAGTGCCACTTTTGGATGGACAAGATTCACTTCCTGGGTCATTTCATCTCCGAGACAGGAGTATTAGTAGACCTAGAGAAGGTGAGAGCAGTAGTTTCCTGGGAGAAGATGAAGAATTCCTTCGAGGTACAAAGTTTCTTAGGGATGTCTGGTTACTACAGGTGGTTTATACAGGACTTCTCAGGCTTAGCAGTGCCATTGACGAGCTTGACTAAGAAGGGGGTGAAGTATGTTTGCTGAGAATCTTGAGATTCATCCTTTTAGGAGCTAAAGGGGAGATTGACTTTAGCAAAGATTCTAGTTTTTCTGGAGCCCGGCAGTAGTTATACAATTTTCCATGATGCATATGGCATCGAGATCAGAGCAGTGCTTGTGCAGGAGGATCGTGTTGTTGCATACGGATCTCGGCAGTTGAGCCCACATGAGAGAAACTATCCTACGCATGACCTGTAGTTGGCTTCAGTTGTTTGTTCCTTGCGTTTTTGGAGACATTGTCTTTTGGGAGAGCATTTTTGTGGTATATATGGACCATAAGAGCCTCAAGTATATCTTCACGCAGAGTGAATTGGATCTGAGATAACAGATGTGGGTTGAGTACCTAAAGTCTTTTGATTGTGATCTTGCTTATACGCCTAGGAAAGGCAACGATGTGTAAGATGCACTGAGCAGGAGGACACAGATACATGCAGTACAGGAGGCCAAAAACGAGTGGAAGTTTATGGCTCTATTTTCTAAAATGCATTTGGAGGTGGATGACAGACATGGTCAGACCTTTCTTTAATCTGTAGTTGTTTCCTCTATCCTTTTTTATCAAGTTCGAATGAGGATGCTATCATATTCTGAAGGCCTAGTCCTAAGGGAAAGCATTTCAGGAGAGGACTCTCTTCCTAGATGGATCTTTGGAGAGGATGAGATCTTGTGTTTCCAGGGATGCATATGGGTGCTAGCAGATATATGGGAGGAGCTGATGCGAGGCTTTCATTCCTCAGTTTGGGCAGTTCATCCTGGAATCACCAATATGTATCTTGATCTACACCGCCAGTATTGGTGGCCAGGTATGAAGAGAGATGTTGCTGGTTTTGTCATGATATGTTCAACCTGTTAGTAGGTGAAGTCAGAGCACTATAGACCAGTAGGGCTTTTACAGCAGGTACCCATTCCCGAGTGGAAGTGGAATGATGTCGTGATGGACTTCGTGATAAGGTTACTGAGATCGCCTCAAGGTAATGATATGGTATGGGTTGTCATTGACAGACTCATGAAGGTTTCTCACTTCTTGTCGGTTAAGGAGACCTTCGTTGTCAATGAGCTTAGACGGTTGTACATCCGTGATATTGTACGCATGGATGGGGTTCTGAGTACTATCATTTTAGATAGAGCTGCCTATTATACATCACATTTCTGGAAAGGATTATAGAGGGCTTTGGGTACAAAGGTACTTCTGAGTACAGCTTACCATCCTCAGATAGATGGCCAGTCAAAGAACATGATACAGGTGATAGAGGACATGCTACGAGCATGCGTCCTTGATTATGGAGGTTCTTGAATGAAACATATACCTCTAGTGGAGTTTTCCTACAATAATAGTTTTCAAGAAACTATTCAGATGGAACCTTATGAGGATTTGTACGGTAGGTCGTTCTGATCACCCTTGTGTTGGCTGGAGGTAGGAGAGGTAGCAATGTTGGGACCTTATCTTGTTCAGGAGACCACAGAATAGGTGGAGTTGATTCGGAAGAGGATGGCTACTGCACAGTCTTGGAAGAAATCTTATGCTGATCAGTGGAGACGAACTTTGGAGTTCAAGGTTGGAGATCAGGTTTTCCAACGTTTTGTCCTGAGGATGGGACATAAGAGGATCAGAAGATAGGGTAAGCCTTCACCGAGATACTTTGGTCCATTTGAGGTCCTGGAGAGAGTCGGGATGGTTGCGTATAGGTTGCAGTTAACTCATAGGTACTAGGCTATGCACGACGTCTTCTATGTTTCTCAGCTTCGACACTATTTCTCTAACTCGTCTCATGTTTTTCAACTTGAGATGGTTGATCTGGAGCAGGATGCATCATTTGAGGAGAATCCTATCAGGATTGTTGGTCGTAGTGAAAAGGTACTCCGTGGCTACTCTGTTCCACTGGTATGTGTGCTATGGTAGCACGGCCTTGCACAGAACGAGACTTGGGAGAGGGAGGCTGATATGTGATCATAGTGGCTATAGTTGTTCAAGGTTTATTCATCGCCACCCTGTTAGGGAAATTCGGGGATGAATTTATTTAAGGGGGGAGATTTTAAGAACCCATACCTTCTTTTCAGGTATGTTTTCCTTTTCTGGTCGTTTTTGGGAAAAAGAGGAGAATCTGAAAATTTTCCATGTACACGTCATGTGCTTTCTAAGGACACGTCATGTACTTTTTTGTCACTCAAGGTCGTGTTCTAGCCATGTTCGGGCCACACACACAGTGTGTAGAGGTGATGTGGAGGCTACTTAATGCGGTGTTTGGAAAATCATAGTACACGTTGTGTACTCTAAAATTACACGTTGTGTACTTTATTTTTTTTCATTAAACGGATCGGGGTAGTGACTTAACCCTGAATGCATCTTCTTCTCCAGATTCTTCCACCGAGAGAAAGGGTTTGGCCGCAGATCTTCTTCGAGCCACCTATCTATCACCTTTTGTCCAAATCGAATATCTTCGGTTGCAATAGAATCACCGCGGTGAGTTCTTGGTTCCTCTTTGGCCACGTTTCGTGATTCTTTCTCTTATGAGAGTTATCTGAGGTTGAAAGTTTTCGATGTTTTTGCAGATCTTATCTGTTATTGGCCAATTCAAAGGCTGAGGTTCAAGTATATAGGTCTCCTAGGATCTAGGTAGGTGGTTTGTTTCCCTACGTTGAATGTCTTTGAGTTTTTGTGAAAAAAGTGTCGGATTCCCATGTATCGGGTATCTCGGGTTAGGGTTTTGAACTTGTATTATTTTATGCGTTAGATTTCTTGTATTCTTGAAGTTATTAGATGATTAATGATTTCTTATTATCATGTTTGAGGATCACCCAATGGGTGTTTCCCTTGTTTTGGTTGTTTATCGCCATTTGGATTAGGTTGCCTATGAGGCATACCTTGTTGCATTGATTTCCTACCTTGAGCTAATTGATTGCATGTATTGCATGTTTTTTAAATGCTTTTGATGCATTGTAGATATTAGCCAAGTATTGTTTCAACATACTTAGTGCTTCTAAAAGTCTTTTACGCATGACTAGACTACTCAGGGTTGTGTGAACCTGGTGAGGTAGACTAAAGAGGGGATTCAAGATTCAGGGCTTCCCTAGAGAGTTTGTTATAAATTAGTATCATTCGTAGGACCTATGGGAATTGGACTTTGTACTTCCTCTGAGTGTCCTTAGTAAATTTTCGTGACTATATGGGGAATATATGTAAGTCCTTCCTCATAGAGTCTATAGATTTCATTGCAAGACCACAGGGGAATTGATGGTGAGTGCTTCCCAGAGTGTTTGTGCCTTGTATGATTACTTGACTATAGGGGTCTTCCAGTATAAGCCACCTAGAGAGTCAGTGTGAATATTTTTTGGTTGATTGTGATGAGTCCACCAACCCAAAGAACAAGCTTGTGTTTTGTACTGCTTGTAGTTTAGGTAGTCTGCTGAGATACCTGTTGTGTTACTTGCTATGCTTTGGGAATATAGGGTTGTTGCTAGAATCCTTGGGTGATAATTAAATGAATGAATTAAATTATTAAATAAATGTGAATGGATATTTGTAGGATTTTTTAATTTAGTGTACTTCTATTTCTATACTGCATTTATTTATTTTACTTTTGCTATATTGCTCACTGACAGTACGGCACAAATCTTGTGGTGGTTGCCTACTGGGATTAGTCTCACACTCTGTTTGGGACCTGATATTCGGCCCAAACATGTTATATGGTTGCAGGTGTGGATAGGGATTGTGGCCCTTCTATTTTAGGTACATGATTGTTGGTTGAAGCTGGAGAGCATAGGACCGAGCCTAGGCTTGCGATGCTGTAGGAGTTTCTGTTTACTTTTAGTTCTTTGTTCTCAGTTGTATTTCAGCACGATGTAGTGTTTATTGCATTCCTTAGATACTTGTACCTACTATATCATTTTCATCATTATTATATTATACATTGCTTCTGCTGTTTATTTTTAGTTATTGTATGTTGTTTACTACTTCCGCTATGGACTGTTATTTCCTTTTCTTTTTATACCTTACCAAATGAGGGCATAGTTTCCCCAATGACTCACCAAGGCCCTTACTACTAGTTGGTAGCCTCTGGCATTTGGGTAAACGTGCTTGAGGTCATGTGGCGAACTAGGTATGGGGCACGAGTTGAGTGGCTCCGGATTCGGGTCGTTACATCGGTGGCCTTTGAGCATCGGAGATGGCTCATGGATGCTTGATGTTGTTTATATTAAATTTTTGTATTTACATAAAATGGATTTACCACTTATATATAGTTAACCTAATGGATTCCCATAGGTTATACACCTTCTTTGATCACATTTGAATTATCAAAGTGGAATTAAAAAATGTGTGTTTTCAAAATCTAAATACATCATGCTTTATTTGTGTAGTTGTGTGATGTGTGTGGAATTGTTCTGTTTTAGGCCTAGTGTGGTTGTGTGGTGCTTGTGTTGAGATCATGATTTTTTCTAGGGTGATACAGGTTGTGAAATGGTTTCTCATGTTGATATATTTATGTTTTGGGAAATGTATGGGAAGTGTTTGAGTAGCGAGTCTATCGGGTTGG
Source organism: Viscum album (assembly GCA_963277665.1). Classification (NCBI taxonomy): domain Eukaryota; kingdom Viridiplantae; phylum Streptophyta; class Magnoliopsida; order Santalales; family Viscaceae; genus Viscum; species Viscum album. Next base: position 1,354,211,228 of record OY728150.1, on the reverse strand, counting down.
TTGTGATGAGGTGTGTTTTGGGGTTTGGCAGTAAGTTGGGGGTTTTCTTGTTGACAGGAAAGACTGAGTGGCGTGAATTTGAAGAATGATATTGGTAGTTTTTATCAGGGTTTATTCTAGGTGGCTTGATGCATACTGTGGTTGGTAGTTTCCTGGGTAGGAATGGAATGTATAAATGGTTTCTTTAATAATGAATAGAAATTTATTAATTGAGTGGTTGGGGGTATGTTTGAGTTGTGGGTTGTTGTGAGTGGATTTCATTTATCAACATCTAAAGTTGATATTGCTGGCGTTAAATAATGCATTTTGAGGTAGCAGTAGAGTTGGAAGTATCATAGGGTGATTGGTTGTTTGATTAATAACCAATAGGTTTGGATTGAGTGTTTGATACTACAAATACATACCTATATTTTCCTTGTATTTTCTATATGAACCCCACCCTAGTTGAGCACTATGTGTCGAACAACCCCATTTTCATGGGGAGGGAGTCTTTCCAAAACATCCCGATGGGAGGATGGATGGATGGAAAACCACTATTTCTCAATCTCTCTTCCAGACGGTGTACAAGATTCATCAGGTAGGTAGTGTTTTGTGAGGCCCAGGTGTGTGCGGGTGAGTTTTTTTTTCAAGTGTCTCGGTATGGGGTGTCGTGTGCTTCCACATGTCTTTAGGATGAGATGTGTTGTAGTCCCAGGTCTTTGTGGGATTTGATTTTGTATGTGGCCCAAGTGTCTATATTAAAGATGTAGTTGTGTGGCCCAGATGTTTGTAGGGGTATGTGATGTGGTATGTGGCCAAGGTTTCTACTGGAAAAACATAGTTTTGGGGCCTATGTGTGTATGGGATAGTTGTGATGTGGTTTGTTGGAAGAGGTGGGAGCACCTAGACGTTTTCTGTTAGGGTGTGAGAGAAAGTGATCCGTAGGAATGTTTGGAGGGGTACCCTATTATCAATATGATTTATATTAATTTAGTTGATTTTAATTATTTGGTGAGTGTGCCTTTGTGAGGTTAGGGTGGCTAGTATACCTTATTGGGTTTTTTTGTTTATGTTGTTTTCTCACCAGGGAATTAGTATGCTTTTCTATTTATGCATGAGAGACTTTAGTTTTTTTACTACTGAGTATAATTGTATCCTCACCCTATATATATATAACTACCTTCAGGTTTCTAGGAGGACTATGTGGACCGTGTGGGGAATTACTATCACAGACTTTGGGATAGTTGTTGGGTCGCTGCTTAGCCTTGTTTTTTGAATTTATTTTGGAGACACTTGTTTTGTAATAGTTATAATTTTAAACATGCATATGGGATGGATATTTGTATTATTTTATATATGTGTCTTCTATTTTTTTGTTGTTGATACATCTTATGTCCAGATCGTGGTAACGATAAAAGGATAATACCACCCATTTTGTGAGATTTGTATACCCTTTATGTTGGTCTCCACCCCAGAACCTACTGGAGGTGGGAATCAGGGTTATTATCTCTCTCTCTATCTCCATTTCCATCCCAGGAGGTACATATTTAGAGGGAGGGGTCGTGACAAAAACACCAAGTAGGAATATAAAATGCATGGGAGCCATAGCCTATGGTGCCTATATTGATACACACATCTACAACAACCAATACAATGTTGAAAGGTAAAATACAACTAACACCCATAATGAATTAATACAACAATATACCACATGAAATTATGATACCAGTATGATAAATAATAAAGGGACAAATATAATACCACTAAAACTGTAAAAGAGTCCAACCTGCTAGTTAGGAGGGGAATACTAACAAATATACTCCTGGAAAGAACAATGATTTATCTGGTCTACTATGATCCACAATATCCAGGTCCACCTTCGACTCCCTTGAATGGTATGTCATCTACATTATACTTGACATGTGTGGGAAAATCCCATGTTAGGGTGAGTATATAAATACCCAGTAGGATACCTAGAAGTCACTAAAAACAATGAATCAATAGAGTAGTAATCTCATCACATTGAATGCATTTTCATTCATAATATGAGACATTAACATTAATAACAAGGATATACTTTGTATAGAGACCAAATATCCAATAATGTCACAACTATAATATTATCCTAGTATTTTTCTTGAGGATTCATGGTAACACTCATATAGAAGAACTCACTCCAAGATCCTTGTTAATAGTGTTGGCTCTCATCTATGTGGTCATGATCATTGATCCTCCCAATAAATAAGTATATGTTATAACTATTAAAATATCAATGCATAAATAGGAGATATCACCCCACACCTATGGTGGATTCCTAAACCTACCTAGACTAAACCCTCAAGGATGAGGATAACACACCATGATAATCAATAATAAAATTTTGAAACCATCCTAGGGAAGAGAAAATAAATGATCACACCCCAAGACACAATAGTGGATTCACTAATTTATCTAAAACCAATCTCGTAGAGAGAATCTCCCATCCTATTCTCAGGAATGAATGCCTCATATATCCTCATAGGGACAGACTAAGCGAACACACCCTACAAATAATTCTCTAGACTGATGTAAATAAGATCCTCAACCATCCTTATAAAAAAATTATATGGAATGTACTAAAAGTCTATAGGGTTTCTTGGCTACCCCAAGTATGACTATTTCTTTTGGTTTTTGCATATATAATTCAGATTATTCCCATGTAATCTAGTCATTCTCATGTAATATGGTTGTGTCTGGGTGCCCTGTCTATGTCTGGGTACTCTAGTAATGTATGTTCTCTTGTACATTTGTCATCTCTATGTACAGTGGCTAAGACCATGTACAGTGATCATTTCCATACACATGGTAATTTATATACCCATGTATCAGAGGGGTACATACTGATCCACCAGCATCGAGTCACATGGTGTCCAATAAGTTCATACGGAGTGTGAATTTTATCCCTATGTGGAAACCAAAAATAATGAAAGAGGGGAATATATGGCATGTGTTCCCTAAAATACATTTCATGTATGTTAGGATATTTGAGAAAATCAATTCAATTAAATACATCTCTCATACACCATTACCACCACTGATTATGCATGAATTTTACTAAGGAAATTGAATCTAGGGATAACTATGAATGATCTATAACTAGTGGTGAGATTCCAGCCATTGCATATGATTAAGAATTGATACCATCATGACACTATAGTGATATTTGAAATCAATAAATGAGGAACACCTAATCTACCCTAGAACCATATTTGACCTCCCATCACACAACATTGAACCACTTTCATTCTATTGATCTCAAATATGGACCAATGATAATAATCTATTGTGCCCTAAATTGATATTGAAACAATCGATCTCTGGGTATTTTTCTAAATACCATCTATAGGAACAGTTACAATGAATACATGAATAATAATGGGAGAAAATCACAAAAATGAAAATGTGATAAATAAAACTAGGACATTTTTTGGTTGGCTTCAATCCATTATTATAGAACCATCAAATGAATGAAATTATAGAAACATTATTCATTCCTAATTCATGAAAGATAAATAAAATCTCTAAAATCAACAATTAACCCATTAATAAATTTGATATAAATACTGTTTCATGTTCAATGTTGGATAAAAATGTGAATTAAACCAAAATAAAAAATTCCCTACCTTGATTTTGGATCAATCAATGAATATGAAAATTTCAACATTTTTGACCTCGGTGTATCCTTGAGCTTTGTTGGTGATGAAAAAATCATTAGTAATAATCATTGATCCATAATCAAATTTACTTTATGTAATTCACTCTTCAATGATCTCTTCAAATCCCAAGGTTTACGCATATAACCCTATAATTTTAACATTACTAGGATTAAATAGGGTAGAGCTGCATCATAGAAAAAAATTAAATATTTATTTGTCTTTATTTATCAATTATCCCACAAAATTTTTCAAAATAAACACATGTTGTAAACTTAAGTTATGTCTCTCATATGGAAAGTCCCACATTCTAGATTAAATGGTTTTCCAAGATTTTTCATCCAAGACTCTATTTAGAATTTATAGAATTATCCTTGGAAAACTATGTTAGTGTGATATAATATATCTAATGTTTTTATTATATCAATACTAAGGCTCCCTAAGCCAAAAAAATACCACACCAACTTGTTTCCAATCTCTAAAAATATTCCTCAAAATATACCAAAGTTTGATAAGTAAACAACAGACACATTAAATTATCCCCACCTCAAGTATTTTCAACTTGAGAAGAAAGAAAGCTTACATAATGGGATGGGAGTACGAGGTTATAATTTCACTCTCCTACTCCCAGTAGTTCTCATGAATATTCACATGCTTCCATTGGACATGCACTAAGTGAATATCTCTCCCATAGAGAGTCTTATCCTAACAATCCTTGATCCTTATCAGGTACTCTATAAAGGCATCTCCGTACTCAATGTCCATCTCTCCCAAATCGATAACATGTTATGGTTTATACACATACCCCCTTAGTTGAAAAACATAGAAGTCATCTTGTACCCATTATAACTATGATGATAGGGCTAATAGGTGATCCACATCACCAACCTAATAAATTATCTTGAAAGTAAAAAATGAGTCTCAAAGATAAATTTTCACTATATTCAAATCGATGCATCCCTTGCCAAGGTGATACTTTCCATAACACATGGTCTCCCTCATAAAACTCAAAATGCCTCTACCATCGGTCTGTATAAGTCTTACAATATCTCTATGAAATTATTATCCTCTACAAGATAATCTACACCATCATTTTCATCTCTCCCACCAACTCTTGGCCCATAAGTGATGACTCTCTAGGATAAATCCTACATAGTGGTGACTTGTATGGTACTATTACAATGAATAAAATGGTCCCCCAATGATGATGGAGTGTTAATTTAATTCATAGTATAACTCCATAAATGGTATGTGATCCTCCAAACTATAGCCAAAGTCCATCATGAAATCCTAAAGCACGTCTCAATGAAATAGAACGATATGCTCAGCCTAGCCATCTATTTGGAGGGGGAACACAATGATCAACCAAAAATTATCCCCAAAGTACTTTTTAAATCCTCTCTATATTCATGATGTGGATCGAGAATCATGGTATATAATTATCATCAAGGGAATCCATGAATCTGGACTATCTCAAACACATAATGGCGGTTGATGTTTCCCAGTGAACTCTTCTCTCGGATGGCTAAGAATTCGGATGACATTGTTAGTCAGTATACGATTACCAAGATCAGATCATGTACTCTCGATGATCATTAAATCCTTTTAATGAAATTCATAGATATTTTATACCAAATATTCTATGAAACCTCAAGTGGTTGAGCCAAACATGCGGGAACCTTGTGCTCAACCTTCACCTATTGATAAGTGAGGCATCAAGAGACAATACCCACATCATACTTATTTATTACCCGTAACCAAAACTGATGTTAATGGTCCTTGAATATCTTCACCACTCTTGTGTATACCTATAAGAAGGATGAATTAATGTCCCTCAAAAGTTATTCTCACAACAACACTAGTATCATGGTATGTAGTAAGAATAAGATGACATGCTCTCTACCTTTAGAAATTACATAATGACCACATTTATTTGATACCAAAATATGCATTGTCTTATTACTGGTATCTCTAAGTGGATCCTCCAAAACATAGTGTAGAATAATAAGGGTAATAATCATAAACTAGAGGTAGGTTTCACTATCAACCTTCACTAAGGATAACTACAATAAGTCCAACTAATATGATGACTCGCTTAAAATTTTTGAAAATGATCTCTAGCTGATATCTTCTTCAAACACATTACCCATCCTGTGAGTATAGACTATATAAATTACAAAATCCTGGATGAAATTTATCTATCATCTTCATCTGAAGATAGTATCTTTAAATGATAGTATGTACATGAGACTCTTGTGGTTAGAGTGGATGATAAATTTATCACCTATAAGGTAGTGTTTCCATATATTTATGGAGAAACCCATAACTACCTACTATAGATCATTGTCCATGTAGTTTTTATCATGGGGTACCAGCTACCCAGATCCTTAGAAAATCACCACTTACCTCCATATCACAACACATACAAACCCATTTCATAATGCATCGTTGAACACCAAAAACTCGACACCCTCCTCTAGAACTCTCGATATGGGTCACTCATCAACAGGTACCAAAACTCTTGAAAAACATACTGGAACTTCTCTGACAATATTAATGGCCACCCCTTTTGGTTCCAAGAATTCAATGATTATGATATACTATAGAAATTAGTTCCAAGTATCTAATAGTATCCATATAAATTAATAAATATTTTCACCTCATACATGCTCTTTTTTGGCTCCCAAGTCAACCTTTATTGGGTCCACTATCACTCTCTATTTTGAGATTAAATGTCTCAAAAAGTGAACTTCTCGAATCATGAACTATCACATTGAGAGAATCCCCTAATGTTAGTGCTTTTAGAGTATGACTAAGACCATCCTCAAATATCTCATTTTCACCTCATTAGATTTTTACTACATTAGGATTTCATCAATCAAGACTAACATAAACCAATCTAAAAAAGGATTAAGGATCTAGTTTATAAGTACCATGAACACTATTTTAACATTTTTCATGTCAAAATTCATCACCATGCACTCACTGTGACTATAGAGGCATCGTAATGTCATCTTTCGTATATCCTCATCTTGAACCCGAGGATAATTATAGATCAAAATAAGGTTAATATTTAAGAACCACCACACCCATTCAACTAGTTGAAGAGAACATAGATTTTAATTAGTGGATATTAATTCTTAATAGTGACCTGGTTCAAGCAATGGTAATCCACAAACAACCTCAATATCTCATCAAATTTTTTTATACAAAATTGGGTATTTCCAGGGTGATAGACATGGTTGGATAAAGACCTTACTCTAAAAATCCATCAATTTTAGCTTTATCACTCAAATAACTATGGGTGACATCTAATATACTATTAAAAAATCTTGTCAATACCTATGTGTTATCTATGCAGAATTTGATCTCCTGATGGGGAGGTAATCCTATCACATCCTCAATAAAGACATCTTAATACTCTACCAACACTGAAAGAAGCTGAACACTCACAAAATATACTTATTCAAGGGTAATATAAAATAACTAATGATTATTTATTTTTTTCCTCTTGAGTATGAACTCGTCCCACTCTTCATGGGTTTCCTCTTCATTGATGAAGTAAAACATCAACCCATCAATATGGATACAATGCACCCACCTTATGAAATAGTTAACTAATCTATACATTTTGGTGAGCCAGTCCATTCATATAATGGGTTTTTAAGGCCTTATCATGGAAATAGAAATTTATCAAAGGAATACCTCTCATAAAAGAGTGAGAAAACACTATCTACATAAGTTTGTGATCACTCATATCCTATAGAAGGTGTTTCCGAAGACAATTTTTTTCCAATGGCTCAACTATAATATCAAGATATTGAATAAGGTATACAGAAGGAAAAAATAGGCTCATTCCTGCATCTATAAATACTATAGCTAATGTAGAGGAGATAAATATCATACCTAAAATCATCCTGACAACCTCTAGGTTATAATTCTCCAAATCTTATAGTGGCCCATGTCCTTGACCATCAGCTCCCTGAGACTTCCATGGAACACTAGGTGGTTGTGGTGGAAACTAATCATGTCATAGGACAACTTCTACTGATATCCTAGATACTCTACAGGATCCACCACCTTGAAGACTAGCCTTCTCTAGAATCTTCTTCTACCTAGGAAATCTATTGACTTTCCCCATATCATCTACAAGAAAGGTTATAAAATCCTGTACAATAGGTTCTTGACCTTCATAGGAGTTTCGTCACCTCTCCCTCAACTCACTGGATCCATCCTAAGAGCTATGAACTTTAGAATCTCTCTCCCGATATAGTCAATAGAACTCTAGCTCACCGAGATCTTAGTTTCGGATGTCGGCTACCAACTTATAAAGTCACAACTCTAAGATTCCCACTAATTTTACCAGCTATCAGTGACTGATTCATCTAGAATATCTCCACCATCAAGTCTCTCTAAAGCACTCTAGTATAAGTATGAATGAAAATAGATATCACACCATCCATGATATCACAGTGAAGACTGTACTTGAATATATGATCTGAAAAGAACGCATCTTGAACCATATCCATGGATTATTGTGTGAGGTTAATAAAAATTGATACATACTCCTCCACTCTCAACCTATCATACTGGAGCTCTAGAATATCCTGGAAGCATACTACTCTCAATGTAGCTTTGAAAAACTTCTCATTGAATAGTCTATTGATATCTATCTCTCAGAGAGTCACCTCATCATGTTTCTGAGTCACTAGACTCAGCCATCACCCTACAGATCCATATAAAAGACTCTCTTATAAGACCATTATCTTATTGTGGGGGGTCTTTAAAAGGTGTAAAACACGCACAACTACTTCAATCCTGCCCGTTTTTGTCTGTGGGTCTACCTTACCCCAAAACAATAGGGGTTACTACCTCAGATACTCCGGAAGTGAACTCATCCAATACACATAATCTTCTAGTAATTCCATTGAGACCTACTACTTTATGGGTTGGGGTAAGATTGGAAAACACCTGGAGGTACCACCTCTTGAACATGCCCTTGAAATAAAGTTTCATCACAAGGAAGATCATCCTTACAATCATTTTGTGCAATAATTATTAAATTTTATCATTTATACATCTTTTAAAAGTAAATATATACCATGATTAATGAGTATATATGGGGAGCTTACTCACGAAGGACATAAAAACACAAATAAATTTTATATGATGCATTTACTAGTGTTTTCTTTACAAATAGTTCCTACATGTATGAAATCAAAAATCATGTTATTAGAGTTCTGGTGAATGGATACATTGGTTTCTACATTAACACTAGACTCCCTAGACTTAAAGATATTCCTGAGACACTCTATCATTTTCCCTAATTCCCAAACTAAACCTCACCATTAGAAAATCTACAAACTCTAGGCCTAATATAACCTCCACTAATAATAATACATTGTGAACTAACATACTAGGTCCCACCCGACTAGTGTTAAGCTGACAATGAGACCCCATGACCATATCCGATAGGCCATGGGATGGTGACAATCACCAAGTAGTCATATCACACACATGGGAGACCTTATCTTATGTTTCCCAAAATGCATGAAATTAACTATATCATGCATTAGATCATGATTCCAAGTATAGGAAAGTATAAAGAACCAAATACAGGGAAAAATATTTATAAATGAGTCTAACCTAATACTAAATATGGGACTACTGCCAAATGTAATCTTTGAACAAACCACAGTCTCTCCATCAAAAATATACTCCACCTAATTCTAGCCTACCTAGGACTCCACTTAAAGTATTATCATAGCATAATAAATGACATGTTTTAGTAAAATGTATGCATGGGTGAGTATATACATACCCTATAGAAAACCATGAAATCATCAAACATAAATCCTAAAGATATTATTCAAAAAATTATCATGATGTTGTGTCAATAAAAATATGATATAATGAAATTAATAAATCAAATAATCTCAATGTCAAAAACTCGTCTCAAAGTACACAACCATACTATAAGCCTATAATTCTAATCGATCCTTCAAGGTTTTGATTTTATGGGATAACTCACTCCATTATCCTTAATAACAAAAAAAATTCTCATCTTAGAGGTCGTGATCATTGAACTTCACCATTAATTAGTACACAATGGAACTCTGAAGATATTGATACCAAGATAGGGGATCTATGTCAGTCCCTATGGAGGATTACTAAACCTACCTAGAGTAAACCTTCTTAGATGGAGTTCACATGCCATGATAGTTGGTAATGGGATTCTTAACCCAACATATGAAAAAAAAAGATAGAGGATCATACCCCATTCAACATGGAAATATTTCGGGCTCTATCCGAGAATAATATTGTATATGGTGTCACTCATTTTATGAGCTATAAGGGATTCCTCATATGCCCTCTTATGGATGGGATAAGAAAATAAACCATACAGATACATCCTTAAACTGAAGGAAACAAGGACATCAACCTACCCTGGAAAAATAAAAAATCATGTACAAGGAGTACACATCATGTCATGGATACCTCAGTATTCTCGTGTCTTCTATAACATAACCATATATATCGGCCTATTCCCATGTACTCTGGTTCTGCCAATGTAATTTGGTCTTGTCCTAGATCCATGGTCGTGTTTGGGTACTTTAACCTTATTCATGATTGGGCACCTGTCCATGCCTGTGTATACCAGTAATTCCCATGTATATTGGTTGTGCTTATGTATCTGGCCGTGCATGTTCCTATGTACCACTAGGGTACACACTAAGCTTCAATTTTCAAGTCACATAGATTGTGTTAGGACCACATGGTGTGTGATATTTTTCGACACACAAAAACACATTCCACTATAAGATGGGACTACACTGAGTGTATTATTCAAATTAAAAGTATTGTGTGTCATGATTTTATATAATCTAAAGTATGATAATCACGTCTCTCTCACATCATCATCTCTATTGATTCCTCCATGAATCCTATTAATGAACTCCGATCTAGGGATAACTTTGTTAGATCTGTTGTCGTTGTCTAGATTTTATCCACCCAATTTACTCAAGAATCAATCCCACCGTGCCACTTGACCAAACACCAAAACCCATGAATGATGAACATTTGATCCACCTCTAAACTATATCTAATCTACCACCATACCACATCACACCTCTACGACTCTCTCAATCCTAAATCTAAAACCATGGAAACAATATGTTGTTCCTATGACTAATTTCACAATGATTGGTCTCCATGTATTCATCGAACTTAAATCCAAAGAAATATCAATAACGAAACATGAAGAACAAGGGGATAAGAAAAAAAACATGCTGAATAAAGCTCAACCGTTGTTCTGGTTAACCTTGGTCTCTTAGTGGAGAAACATCAAATAAATAGAATAATAAAAACATTATTCATTTCTAATTCTATGAGGATAAAAAATACCCATAAATATATGATTGAACCAAAAAAAAATTGTTATAAATACGAAATCATGTTCTGTATGGGATTAAAATGGCATTAAACCATAAAATAGATGTCATACCTCGTGTTTAGATCAATCTCTAATGAATAACATTTAAATGTTTTCATTATGAAATCAATAAATTCTTTTTTCAAAGATAAAATCCTTGGTAATAATTTTTGATCCATGATATAGTTGATGTCCTCCAAATATCTCCTCTATGCTCTCTTAAAATCCTTAGGGTTATGTGAATAACCATAGGATTTTACCATAGATAGGTTTAAATAAAGGGGGTCTAGGTTATAGAAATTAAATAAATATTAAATTAATTAATTTATTTATAAATTCACACTTAATAACTTTTAAACGAAACACCTAATGCACACATAGGTAATGTCGTGCCTAGGATAAAACCCGCATTTTGGATTTAATGGTCGTCTCTAATTTTTCATTTGAGCCTCCATTAAATTTATATTCTATTATTTGAGAAAATATTTTTAATCATAATATGATATATGTATTATTTTTATTATAATAACACTAAGGCTCCCCATTCCCTGTAATCTCGCACAAACTAAGCACCTGACTCCAAAAATATTCCTTAAAATACCCCAAAGTTTTGCTAAAAAACCAAGTAATTAAGTTTCAATTTAATAAAACCTAAATACTATAAATTAATCCAAATAATAATAGTTATGATAGTGGGAAAATATTTTCATGTCTGATACATTAAAATATATTTTTTAACCTTTTGTAAAGAAATTCAAGACATTCTATTTAAATATGTTTAAAGATTCTTTTAGATACCCATTTGAAATAATCCAAATGTGACAAAAAAAATTCTTTTATAATTCATGTATTTCAATAAAAATAAACCACTAAAATAATATAATTATATATAAATGGAAGAAAAATATTTTGAAAAACAATCTTTCAAAACATTTAAAATGAGGTTTTAAGGTAATGTCTCCCTTACGAATTCATAAATTTTAAACATGTAAAAAATTGAAGGAAATAACATTGAATTACATTTTAATAATGATAAAATACAGAAATAAGGTATTATTATGCACCAATAAAAATAAATTATGTGATGAAAATAACATAAGTATCAGATAAAGGTAATATATTCGAGAAATCCCTTATATTAAAAAACATCTTGCATCATACATTCAATAATTATGGAATAATAAAATTATGTTAGTTTTTACATGATTAAACAAAATCATATTCACTTTTTTATCATTATCTCTATTATATCATTTATGAACATTTTTTATTTATTTACATCATCATATATGCCTACGTTCAACGTTTTGAGGATATTTGATTTATAATCCCAAAACAACTTCGGTGGGATGAGTATGGTCAAATAGGTCATTATTGAATCATGTATATATTAATAATCATGAAATAATAATATTTTTTATCCTTTAACTATAATTTTAAACCAACAATGAAATATGGTTATCAGAAATGAATTATATTACAATCATGGAGATTGTAGGTCATACAAATGTGTGAGTAGCATTCCAATATTTTCAACCAACACTAGGGAAATAAGGTAAGTTTTATTTTATAATTATTAAATAATATTTACATCATAAATAACATATTATATATTTAAATACACTTATATACACCATCCATGTGATTCATAAAATAAAACAAACGACATCACATCGTGGATGTGGTAATCCACACGTATGCACGAACAATGTTATTACTTTTCATTATATAGAATTGTATGATAAAATGATATAATATATTTAAAAAATTAAAATTATATAATTAATATAATATATCTATATATATATATTAAATTCATTATTATAACCATCCATAATAGGTTGTTATGGAAAAAATAAGTACATTGGTTCATTCGGTGGTAGATCCCCATACACATGAATGGGAGTTTTGTTGTCCATTTGATGGAAGAAGAACATGGATTAAGGTTAAGACAATAAAAAATTACATCTAAATATATTTATTATACTAATTTTTTTATATCACAATGGTTATAATAGTTTTTTAGGAGGTATAATAATAAATAAAACCAAAACATTCAATTAAAAGTTATACCTCTCCTTTGGAAAACCTCTTTTGTGTTACATATTAATCCCTATAAGGATATTATTATACTCAAAATAATACCTATAGTAAATATTGAGGGATTTAGATAAGTAATTTTATTACTTATCAGCCAAGATATAGTGAAAAAAAGTGTCAAGAAGATAAGAGAGGAGGTGTCCTTTTATAACTGAGGGGAGGGGCACTCTTGTAATTTTTCTAAACATTAGAATATTATAGTCACATTAATATAAAAGTGGTTATAAATTAATATTGAATTAAATATGATATAAGATATAATTTATCTCATTCAACTGGATTTATACAAGATTTTGGTCCATTTTAACCCTTATCTCTTTAGTTTAACTCCATATTACCCCCTTTTCTACTCTATTGTGGTAACACATTTTTCAATCATCAAAAATTATAAATTTACTTCTTTAAAACCCATTGGTTAATAAATGGTAAATGGATGATTTTATACACCATTTATCATTTTAATTTTCCTATTACAATATTTTTTTGTTTTTAAAATAATTTAATAAAATATTATATAAAGTAAAATATTATTAATGTCATCTTAAGAACAACTCATATATTTTGACTTTAAAAAGATAAATAAATGTTTAAAATTAAAATTTAAACTATATAACCATAAATTATAAATTATTATTATCCATAATATTCATAAAAAACCCATATGAAAGACAAAAAATATTGCTTTTGATATTTTAAGAATCAATTACTTTAAATTTTCTACTACTTGCACAAGAACTGTGTCAGTGTTGTAATTGAATTAAATGTAATTATATGATCACTAAAAATTATAAATAAATTTTTATCATCAAAAAATTTTCATTATTCTCAGAATAATATTTAATATTCATTCAATACATATGTTTTCCCCTATGTGGAAGTATATGAGAAATTTAAAATCAAGGGAGTGACATTTGGTATTTATATTTACATAAAATATTACATAGGTCATTATCAATGAAAGGGGATTCATGTGACAATAAATCTGAATATTATATGAGTATTAAAAAAATAAACTATTTAAATAGGTTAAATTAACGTTTTAGGTTGATTTTAATGATTATTTAAATTATTTTTAAGCTTACTTAACTCTATTTAACCATGATTGTTTTTATAACTATTTTTCATAGTTGCAACTCATTATGATAAGAAAAATAATTTGAAATTATTACCTAATATTAATTATTTAGATTAAAAATATTAATTATTACCTAATATTATTATTTTAATTCAATTAACTAGATGAATTTAATTTAAAATAATACCCATAAAATATGGCGGAAAGAGCAATTTTCCAAAAAAAAATTCTTCCTATGTATAAATAGTTTTTACACAAAAATAAATCATAAAAGTGATGAAAATTATATCAATTTTATTATTTATAAAATAAATAAACTAATTTTACTTAAAAACCATTTTAAAATAAAATGTAACTTTGTATATCATAAAAACACAATGATAGTTTTCAATAAAAATTATTTTTTCACTATTCAATGAAAATAAAACTTTCAAAAAGATTATAAGAAATTAGATGTAAGATGATTTTTATGTGATGATTTAAAAAATAATGATCATATTTTAAAATAATATTTCAAAAATTGATATAAATTATGTATAACATTTTCTCATCCAAATAAAAAAAGTATTTTATTGTAAAAATGTTTTTTAATCATAGAATGACTTTGCTAAAAATTAAATGTATATTTCCTAAGAACTAATTCTTAAATTTTTATTGAGTTGGAACCTTATATATATTTCTTACTTATTTTATTTTTATTTATACTCTCCAAATAAAGATCTAGGATATAATAATAGTATTTAAATAATAATATTTCATGGTTTGTTTATTTTTGATGTTTTGTGTCATCTACGCTATAAAATATATTTTTCATCTTTTAAAAAAATTTCATGTCAAATTTCTCCCTCTAATGGTACCCCACTGGGGCCATCAATATATTGATAGTGATAATGACTCCAAAACCCTTCCTCAAATAGGAAATTGGATAAAGACTATGACTAAGGGTATATTAGTGACACAAATTGAAATGATTAACCTCTATGTAATTTTAAATAGTAACATGTAATATATGAATGACACAAAACAAACCCATGAAGAAATAAAACAATTAACCCCAACATATAATTTTAGTTCTTACGGAATTGGATATAGCTAAAAATAAAAAAAATATAGATCATTGACAACAACAAAAAAGAATTAATAGATCATAAACAACTCCTCAAACTATTAATTCCTAGTTTAATCAAAATATAACTCCTACTAACTAAAAAAACTAATTTTAAATACATATGGTGACCATAACATGTATACACAAAAGGATCCACCCAGAATCCTCACCTAAAAATTGTGAAATAAGTATTCTAAATCCCAATGAATAAATAGATGAAACTAACTTATTAATTAAGTAGGTATATTATTCTTTTATCATCATCACCATGGATTACTAACTAAATAATTAATTTAGATAATAAATTCTATATAAAAATTCATATATATATATATATATATATATATGAAGATACCCAACTTCAAATTCTATAGTAGTTTTTCCCTCTCGCACCCCAGTGATTTCATCATGTTCTCATCTAACCTACAAGTTGCCCTTCACCTCATAAAATAGTATCACATAAATTATTATATCTGGTGTATCCCAATATCTCATAATCATCATATCACAGTAGTTAACACTATAAACCAACCCTATTCATTTATTAGTTCGACTTATCATTTCATATATTCTGTGGGTACTCTAGGTTTCAGAATAATAAACCACAAAAAAATCACTTATTATGTATAGAGTAAAATTGGTTTGAGTAGTAAAAAATATTTAAATAATATCCATCCATATTACCAACAATAATACACTAAGTAATAATTAGATGAATCAATGAGAGAGACCCGCTGTGAACTCATCCCAACTGCCTGTTGTTATTCCAACTAAATTTATCATACTATAAATTTTCCTACCATCACCAACATTGACCATCAGAGTTTCCCCATTATAGTGACCCAAGGATTTTACAAAAAATTATTACATGATATTTAATGTAAATATATTATCATTACAACCCAAATATCATGAGACCTAATATATTCGGAAGACTAAGTACATATAACACAAATAAAACTAAATTATAAAATATTTATTTTTATTCTTTTTAGTGATCTCACAAAATAACATAAGATAACATGTGGAAAATATAAAATAAATGGTGATTGATAAATCCGACTAAGGTAATAAACATGATAATAGATCATAAAATGATATCAAAAAATAAAAATCCCACAATAAATCTCATGGGATCATTATGTAAATAACATGGTATCATAAGATCATGGAAACAGAGACTATGTGGTAGAAACATATAACATAATATAAGCCTAAGTGAAGTATAACTACAAAGATAGCATCACATGGTGGATAGAGTCCCATAATGGATTAATATTACTCCCTAATCCCATACATAACACCTCATCGGATCCAAAATGTTAGCCATTATATTAGAGTGATATATGGGAACATCAAACAAAATATGAAAATGATTATATGTTCCACAAAAAAAATCAACAATAAGTTATAAAAATAATAATTACCCATGTAAAGTACATTGTTTCATAATCTTGCCTCATATCATAATCAAAGAATATTTTATAAATAATTCCTTCGATAAATGAACATAAAGATAATATTACCCCATAAAAGAACAAAATAATGAGGTAGGTATATATGTATATTACATAAATATGGAATTTAGAATCAATAAGTAACATAAAAGGATTCCATCAGTGATGAAAATTCATTTAAAATATCTTATGGAATATTTATGGAAGAAAACTCCCTTTTTAATTTGAAATCAATTATTAAAAATATAAAAACATCAAAAATATTTTAGAAAACATGTTCATCGAAAAGAAAATTGGAAACTTTTAAATTAAATGTTAAATAATTGAGAATTACTCAAATTGGTAAATTTAATTCATACCATATAATTTAAAAGGAAACATTACATTCACACTTTTGTGAAAAAATAAAAAAATACATTGTTTAGAAAGTGACGGGAAGATTAATTTTAAACCATTTTTTTAAATTAAAACATGAATAAAATATATTTAATGAATAATTTTATTATAGAAAACCATTATTTAAATTATTTTAAGGAATATATATACATGTAATTGAATTATTCCAAATCTAAAAAAAGATACTAAAATGGTATTACGTACAAGAAAATTTCATGATATTTATTTAGTCAATATGGGATTAAATGGGAACCAAGCATGTAAACCACGTTAATTAATATATAATAATAAATGGGATTTGGTTCAATAAAGTAAAATTCTATGATTTCCTCTAATGTAATATTGAACATAGATAATCCTAAAAATAATAGATATTGTAACATAAATCCTTTACCACTCTGGTCACATTAGAATAAAAACCCATTGGATGATGTAAAATTAATTTTTATCTGAAATAAATATAATTTTGAACAATATATTATATTTTTTAAATGGGGAATAATATACACCATATATAAGAAATTATGTTCATAAAAATAAAATATGACATAATGCAGGAAAGATGAGATGAAATCCCTTTCCTCAATTTTGACTCTTCATGTACATATTTTGTCTTCTAGAATAATAAAATTGTATTAATTATTTACTTTGTTAATAACCATTTCCAAGTTTATTTTTCCATTTATTTTATTTATTACCATGTTATATTAATTACTTAATCAATTAAGTTCACATTGGATGTTTGGATGATATACAGTTCATATATCTAAAATTAATTCAGTAGGTTGACTATGGTCAAATATGTCATCATTCCAACATCTCAAAAATAATATTAGTTAAATAATTTCATTTTTAAAAAATTATTTATTCTTTTAAAACTAATTTCTAAATAATGTTATGATAAATAAACTATGTCATAGTTTTAGATATTGTAGGTCATAAGTACACCTGAGTAACATTTCCATTTTTCGAAGATCAATATGGAAAGTATTTAAGTATTATTTTATATTTATAGAATTTTAAAAATATTATAAGTAAAGTATTATTTAATCATATATACTTATATATATCAACCATGTAATGTAGTTATGAATAAAGAATCATATCGCCGCGTGGAGGTGGTAGTCCACATGTATACATTAATAACGTTGTCATTTTTTAGTGAATGAAATTTTGAGAAATGATAGGATATATTATCTTATATCAATGGAAAAAATTCCATGAATTTAATATATATATATATATAGACATTAAATCCATAATTACTACCATTCTTGAGAGGAGGTGATGGAAAAAGAATTACATCGGTTCACGAGGTAGAAGTCCACCATACACATGAATGATGGTTTCATATCCTATATAATGGAAGAGGATTTGGATATAGTTTATATCATTAATTTAATAAAATATAATTATATAAATGATACTATTTTTATTATTTAATCACGATATAAGAAGGTTTAAATGAGGTAAAATAGTAAATAAAATGAAAATGTGTGTGCATCTCGTTGTGTTACCACTTTGTCGTGATGATGTTTTACTGCGTTTTGATTTTCAAATTTTGAAATAGGTGTTTCGTTGGTGGTATTGTTGAGTCTATGTGAGTTTTTTTTTCATGTTGGTATCTTTTGAATTTTGAAAAAGGTTTCACCAGACAGTCAAGGCACAATTCAAGGTTATGTTTTTAATTTGAAATTCGTCTCTGTAATGGTTGTTATGCGGTTGTGTCTGGATGTTGGAATGGTTCTGTAGGTTCCCACATACCCTTAATATGGATGTTCAATAAAATTATAAAAAAAGTATTGTGGTCTTGATTAAGAACAATACCCTTTATTTGGATAACCCCTTAAGGTAAATACTAAAATCTCTGATAAATTCATTTTCTAATAAAAAAAGGACTTTATTGCATGGGTATGGATTTGAGGATTGGATTTATTCAGGTGTAAATCTTTGACCCCATAATCCTAGAGATGGTTTATTATTTCAATAAATTATCATCCTTATAAGGAATCAAATTCTAATGAACTATGATTTTAGTAGTATTGGAAAATAGATTACATACAAGAACCTTGCATTAAATTTTAAAACATAAAGTAAAACATAGAAAATATTTTTACAACACCGTTATTCTTCTATATTAACCTTGCATATCAATCATAATACACTTCTTTGAATCCTGGGAAAAATAAATCATAAGAAAGGGGGTGATCTCATATTCTCTTTAAGGGTAAGCATACATCAAAATATATTATTAGTAAATAATCATAAACCTTAAGGAAAGGTGTGTAAGAGAAACAAAATCCCTTCAAACATAATATCTAGTATAATATATAAAGGATAAATAATTCCAAATTAAATAATCCCATGATCTATAAATCATAAACATGTATATTTTAAAAGTCTATTAACCACATGTAATATCGATAACAAATATTTTAATTAGGGAATGCATTATGTTGGATATATGAAACAAATAGTTGTGCATCGACCGAGAAATATGAAAATATATGGTTAAGGCCACATCCAAACCCATATATGATTTTTCTCATGAGACCTACAAATGAACGGAGGGTCTATAGAGGGACCCACCCATAACTTACGAATTTTAATAAGTTCGTTATATGAAATCATAAACAAATTATACATTCGTATTTAAAAACTATATTATGAAATTTGAATACTTTAACCATAAGAATGGTATCAAAATAGCACATCCATAGTAACACTGATCATAAATCCTTCAATAAAATAAGGTAGATTTTATTATAAGATATCAACTTAAATAAAACATAAAATTAAACAAATTATGTTGATAAAGATGAAAATACTCTAATAAAATCATATGAAATATCTTGGGAAAAATACCCTTTTCTTTGAAATAATTTATTTAAAAGTCACGCATTTATAAATTAAAAAATTTTAAACATATATATTTCAACCAATGTGTCCCATAATACATTGAAAAATTTTATATAATTTTAAATATAAACATTTTAAAATATTCATGTCCATATAAATAAATCCATAAAATCCATTTTTAAAACATGGACATGATTGAGAAAGATTTAGAGGAATAAATATTAGAAACATTTAAAAGGATGTTTTAGTTAATTATTCTCATATATAAAACCATAATATGATTCCTTTTGAAAATATGTTTAAGAAACAAGGACATAGATGATAAATATGTCCCAGTAAATACATATATATAAACAATCTTGAATAATAATAATATTGCAAAATTAACCCTTACCTTGGGTCTGATTCCCTTCATACATGTATGAAAATCTTATATAGTTCTTTTAAATAGATTATTAATTTGTACCAAAATCATAATAACGTTTATTATATCATATATGACTCACTAAAACTTCATATTACCCATTTATTAAAAACTTCATGTTAAAGTAAATTTTTAGGTTTTAACCACTTTGTTTATTATATGTGTTTTGACTCATTATTTTGGATATTGTTACTTAGATAAAGATTTAATTACTACCAAAATGTAAAACATGATTTATATATCATATATATTTTGTATATAAATATATATATATATATATAATTCAGATATATGAAATGGAATACACCGTTCATGGAGACGGTAGGTCGTACGTACACATGAACGATGTTTCCATTTTCTTATCGTATTGAATGGAAGACATTAAATTATATATATATATATATATATTACTAAAGTATCATTATTATTTCATATATTTCATATTTATTCATTATATATATTTTTATAATCATTCTTGAATAGATAACGTCAGTAAGACGTATGTACACACGAGTGACAATATAATTTTTTATTAATAAATGTGTATAGAATTAAACTACATATTAATTATACAGAATCAATATCATGTCATATTTATTATTTATATAAATTATATTCATCATTAGAACCATATAAATAAATTGGTGATGAAAAAAAATTTACACCACAATGGGGTGATGGTAAGTCGTATGTACACATGCATGGTGAAATTAATTTCAATATGATGGATAAAAAGGGAAATATGGTTGTCCCATACACATAATAAAAATATAATAGTATATATGATACAGTATTTATTACTTTATCAAGGAAAAAATCAAAACATGAAGTATAAAAAAGAAAACAACAAAATTAATGGGGAAAACAATTACCTATTCTTTGGTGGACTTCCTTTGGATATCCTCTTAGGGGCACTAGGGTTTGTATTTTTGGAAGACCAATACCTAGAGAACCTAACCAATAATGTGGGTAAGAGAAATGGGTAGGTTTTATTCAAGCTAGAAGGCTCGAAGTGCGGTGAGGAAGTGAGGGAGGAGGTGCCCCTTTATGATTTAGGTGAGGGGAACTTTTTGGAAATCTTCAAAATATATTAATACTATTCTAGATAAAAATACTCAAAAATGGATGATAAATGAAAATTAAAATAAATGTTCTACCATATTTTATCACCTGGTGACTATTAATTAGTTTTTATATTTTTAAATAATTACCCAACAAATTAATTCAATAACATATCATTATTATCAAATTTTATACTATTCATTTAATTAGATTATAAATACCTCAAGAGAAGTTGGAATTTGATTATAATTCAACCAAGCGTCTCTATTATATCATGTGGATATATAAAATTAACTAGACACATTAAATTATCCCAAATATATGAAAATTAAAATTATTAATTTCAATTATTTTATTTTTCTATTGATTAAATAAATACTTATTTAGTATTGAAAAATATTTTAAAAATAATTATATAATTTTTAAAAATTAAAAATAAATTTTTATAATGAAAATAAATTCCTTATGATCAAAATAAACATTTAGTTTCATCCATATCTTGGTTTTGTTTCTATGTGTACACATAAAAGATATTAAAAACCAAGAAGGTGATATTTGGTAACTATCATTGATTTAAATAATATATAACTTATTTTTATTGATAAGTGTTTATTAAACAACTCAAAACTGATAATAATGTGATAAGGGTATAATATTCTAATACAATAATTTTTTTTCAAGTTTTTATTATGATTTAATCCTTATTTAACCCATTTAACTCTTACCATGATATCATACAATTTATACATTATGGGTTAATATTATTACTATAGAATGTAAAACGAACCCCAAAAAGATCACTAATGACATATTTACACTTATTCAAGTTAGTTAGATGAATTTTATATTTTTATGTATTTTATATCATTTAGTAAAATATTTTTTATTTTAAAGTATTATTTATAAAAAGTTTGACAGTATTTATTATTTTTTCTAATGCAATAAATAAAACCAATAACATAAATAAGAACCAATACTTATAAAATAATACTAACATGTCCAATTAATCAATAAAAATCATTTATGACATTAAATAACTCAAATTATATTTATATTAATATTTTTGACATCATTTATTTGGTTCTTCTGTTATTTAAACAATTATCACATCAGCATTATGCCACGATTTAATTTAATTATTTTATAATTAAAAAATATAAATAAATAGTTATTATTTATAATAAAATATTATATTTATAATTACAATTTATATTATATATTATCTTTTCTATTACCTTATAATAAAAATGTTATATTTATTAAAAATATGAGTATAACATTTTTTACTTATCTTTAAATAAAATATTATAAATGTCATATTCTTACCCAAATGGATTTACAACGTAATAATTTCAGCCTAATATTTATCGTTTTCAAAACCTAGTCATCCAATGAAGTTTGGACTATTATTAGGGTAACTTTATAATGCTTATAATATTATTTTTACCCATAATTACCCGATTTATGTTTAACCTCGGTAAAACAATAACGAGGTTTATATTCACAAAAAAATTAATTTGATCCTATTAGACTAAAAATTTCATACTTATTAAAACCATTTCTTTCCATTTTTTTTAAATTCAATTTGCAGAAGTGGAAAAATTAAGTCTGAAAATAATCTTATAGATGTGACGAGAAGGCGGGTAAAAGAGAGATAAAAAAGTTCAGTAAGTTTTTA
Organism: Viscum album; assembly: GCA_963277665.1. Taxonomy (NCBI): domain Eukaryota; kingdom Viridiplantae; phylum Streptophyta; class Magnoliopsida; order Santalales; family Viscaceae; genus Viscum; species Viscum album. The sequence continues at coordinate 1,354,187,966 of OY728150.1, read as the reverse complement.
TATCTAATTTAAATATAAAAATAATTATAATGACCTCAATTAGATTAATATATTTATTATTGATCTATTGTGACTTTAAAAATCAATTAAAAATATAATAATTATTTTAACGAAAAACACAGTTTTTAACTAAAATATAGTATTTTTAATTATTCATCCAAAAATGAAACTTCTCATGAAAAATATTAAAGAATCCCCCTAAGTTATTTTTGATAGTAAAAATTATAAAATTAAGGATATTATGAAAAATAAAATTTATAAAATTTCGAAAATTCAGTTTTAAAATAAGTATTTTAATAAAAGGTTGTAAAATTTCCCTTTTAAAAAATATAGTTTTTATGCATAAAATCGGATTTTTTTTCTTATATAATTGTCCAAAAAACTCATAAGATGAATGCTAAAATTATATAGAATATAAATAAGTTTTATAATGTGGTTAATACTATTTATAAATACTTTTTAAATGGTTGGGTTAATAGATCGTGGTGTGTTTGAACTCGGTGTTGCGTGCAGTGCAAGTTATTGGATTTATTTAAAAAGAAAACATATTGTAAAATATTAGGGTGATACATTCTCTCTTACTTCAATGAATTACATCCTCATAATTGTTTAATTGAGTTTTGGTACCTAGGGTTAGACTATTAAAAATTCCTATATTTAAATCCCACACCGTAACAAGGGTCGATAAAACTTCCACCTAAAACTAATGAAAGAGAAGTGTTAACATCACTGGAGATAACATGTAATAGGGTTCCATGTTGGAAAACCTGGAAATGGAGTAGAAATCTAACCATCATGTTCTGATTTATAGTGACAAATAACATGGTCAGGAAAAAGTTAACACTCACAAAGGCATAAATATGTGATATTTTAAGGGACCATTTGATTCATTGGAAAAGAATGTACTAGGATAACATTTTTACTTTCATGATCCTTTCCCTAGAGTTGAAGAATTATTTTGCAATTCATAAAATATATTACTTGATTTATTTCCATGTCATTATCATAATATAATCCTTTGGTTGTGCTTCGATCTATTTCCACTTCATCCCTTATACATAGAAATACGTGTTTCAAATATGAATTTTTCATGCCTCAAGAACTTTTATGAATCATAAGATCCACAAGTTATTCCTCCAGCCTTTAAATATTTATTGAAACCAAAAATTGGTGATCACAAAGTATCCAATAAATTAAAATTTAACCTCAAACCATAATATCCAATGTTCAAAGTAACCCCTTCCAACCTTAAAACTCATAAAAATATTCTCTCTAAATTCAGAGTCCCAAAATTTATATCGAAGGTCACTAAATTTCCAAAGTCAAATTAACATCATATTTTAACCAAAAAACAAGATGTATCTCTTATTGTTTCATAACTCTATCACCTTAAAATTATGAATAAAATCATTCATGCTTCCAAATACTTATGAATATTTGTTGTAGTACAAACCTTATATATCTCTTGATTCTTTTAACAGGAGAACCATTGATGAAATAATTCTTTAATCCAAATTCACATGAACATTTATCATTCTACTTCATTCTTAAATCATTAACTTCACTTCATCAAATTATTCTTTAATAAATCCTTCATTTCATTTTCCTCTTGTGTAATCTTTATCATTTTCATTATAACTATTACTTGTATAACCTTGTTGATTCTAACCATTTCCCAAAACTCAACGCAAAAAGTGAGAAACATTAATCATAGTGATATAGTCATGAAGAATCATTTATAAGATATCTAAATTATATAATCTTATTCACAATCCATATGTGTATAGGATTTTCATAAGTTATTTATATTCAAATCTATGAGATGACATCCCATACATAAAATTATCCTCAACATCATTCATAGGGTTATGCTTTCTAATCTCTTATTTCTAAATCTAGTTTCCAAGGTTTATGCTAAACTTTATTTGATATCAACTATAAATCCCTGATCCTATAATTCTATATCTGGTGCATTATTTTAAAACATTATCATGATTACAAGGAATAAAATTCAAAAGGTCCTTTTGTTTAGCAGTCTTGGAAAATAGATTATATACATGAACCTTACATTATTTTTCAAAACAAAAAATACAACATAGAAATTTTTGGATAGATCCATTATTCTCCTAGATTAAAACTGCATATAAATCATAATACTCATCATGGAATACTAAGGAAAATAAAACAGACGAAAGGGGTGAGCTTATATGCTTAGTAAGTGTAGGCATACAGTAGAAGCTATTATGAATAAATAATCAAAAACCTTAAGGTAAGTTATATAACTGAATTAGAATCCCTTTAAACAAAATCTAGAGTATAATATGGAAATAATAAATAATTCCATATAAAATAATCACACTATATTTAAATCATAACTATAGATATTATACTAGTCTAATAAAAACATTGAATATCAACAACTAATCTCATAATGAGGAAAGGCATAATGTCAGCCATTTGAAACATACCATCAAGACCTCGGCCAAGACCAATGAAAATAAATGTTTAAGGCCTCGGCTAAGAAATATGAAAATAAATGGTTAAGGGCTCGGTTAAAACCATATCTAATTTGACTCATGATACCTAATGATGCATTTAGGGGCTATATTGTACCCCTCCCATCACTTACTATGTCTAATTCATTCCTCATATGAAAACATAAGCAACATATACATTTTATTGAACAAAAATCATATTAAATGTGAATACTTTAGCCACAAACCATGAATGGTATCAAAATAGTACATCCATAGTAAAAATGATCATAAACCCTTCAATAAAAAATTTTATATTATATCCTAAGAGATCAACGTCAATAAAATAAAAAAATCAACAAATTATGTTGATAGAGATGAAAACACTCTAATAAAATCATATGAAATAACTTAATAAAAAACCCATTTTCTTTGAAATAATTTATTTAAAAGTCATACATTTATAAATATATATATATTTAAAAAATAATCTTTCGAATCATGTTGTATAATAAAAGTATAAAACTTTTTAGAAAATTGTGAAAATTTTCATTTTAAAATATTTATGTCCTTACAAATAAATCTATAAAACCCTTTTTGAAAACATGGAGATGACTGAGAAAGATTTAGAAGAATAAATATTAGAAACATTTAAAATAATGTTTTAGTTAAAGTTACCCTTAAATAAAACCTTAAGAAGATTCATTTTGAAAAAATTCTAAGAAACATGGATATGGATGATAAATATGTCCTAGAAAACACTTATGTATTAAAAATCTTGGATATTAATGAGATTGTGAAATTAACCCTCAGCTTAGGTCTAATTCCCTCCGTACATTTACAAAAATCTTGTATAATGATTTTATATATATTATTAACTTGTAAAAAATCATAATAATATTTATGATATCATATATGATTCATTTATGACTTTATATTACCCATTTATTATCAATTCTAAGTTTAAGCAAAGTTTTGGTTATTAACTACTTATTTTATCGTATGTGTTTTCACTCTTTTTTCTTGATCCAATTACTTAGATCATGATTTAAATACTTATTGAATGTAAAATTTGATTTATATATCATATATATTCATTATCTAAATATATATAAAAGATATATACATGAAATGGAATACACCAATCATGGAGATGGTAGGTCATACGTATGCATGAATGTTGTTTTCGTTTTATTATAGTATTGAATGGAAGAAATTCAATGACATATACATGTAAATATATATTATTATAGTATAATTATTATATCATATATTTAATATTTATTCATTATATAAATTTCTATAATAATTCTTTATTGGCTAATGTGGAGAATGAATAGCATCGCGTTGTGGAGACGGTAGGCCTTATGTACGCACGAGTGACAATATCATTTTTTATTGGAAATGGGTGATAAATTAGATGAGATATTAATTATACATAATAAATATCATTTAATAATTATTATTTATTATTTATATCCATTATATAAATCATTATACCTATCCAAATAAACTGTTGATAAAAACAAATTACACCACAGCGTGGAGATGATAAGTTGTACGCACACACGCATGATGATATTGTTTTTTGTAAGATGAATAAAATGAATAATTTTGTTGTCTTATTAACATAATAACATATGAACATATATATTATTACTATATTTATAAATTTAGTACAAAAACAACATAGTAATATTAAGTAGAAAAAATAGAATATAAATAAATGGGTAAAACAATTACATCTTCTTCGATGGACTTCCTTTGGATATACTCTCAGGGACACAATTTTTGGACTTTCTATAAGACCAGGAACTCCGAAAATTAAATAATAATGATGGGAGTAGAAATTTTCAGGTTTTGGAAGATCTATAAGTCTCAAAGTGGTGTGAAGAAGTGAGGGAGTAGGTGCCCTTTTATAATTGAGGCGATGTGCACTTTTAGACGTCACCAAAATATAATAAGACTATTCTAGATACAAATACTTAAAAATGTCCCATAAATTAAAATTAGAAGGAATTTTAGACCTTATACTATACCCCAGTGATTATTTATCATTTTTTTTATTTTTAAATAATTTAATATCAAATTAATTCAACAATATTTCATTAATGTTAAATTTGATATTATTATTATAATTTGACTTTAAATACCCCAAGAGAAGTTGAATTATTATATAATACATTATCACATGTCTATTATATCCTATATATATATATAATTAATTTGACACATTAAATAATCTGAAATATATCAAAATTAATATTATTAAAATGAATTATGTTATTTTTATATTGATTAAATAAATACTGTTTTGGTATTGAAAAATAATTTTAATGTAATAATGTAATTTATAAAAAATAAATATAAATTTATATAATGAAACTAACTACTTTACTATCAAAATATACATTTTGGTTCATTCATATCTTTTTTTTCCTAAAGTGGAAACATAAAAGATATTGAGAACAAAGAACGTGACATTTTGTAACTATCTTTGATTTTAATAATATATAATTTATTTTATTGAAAAGTGTCTATTAAGCAATTAAAAATTGATTATAATGTGATAAAGGTCTAATATTATTCGTCCAATAATTTTTGAAAAGTATTTATTATATTCGTAATCTTTTAAATTTTGTTTTAACCTTTATTAAACACCTTTATCTCTTTGGTTGGATTTTATATTTTTTATGTATTTTAAATCATTTAAAAAAATATTATTTATTTTATAGTGTCATTTATGTCAATTTTGACACTATTAATTATTTTGTCTTGTCCAAAAATAAATCCAACAACCTAAATTTTGTAACAAGACTTACAAAACATTACTAACATGTGAAATTTATCAATAAAATCTTGTATGACATTAACTCACTCGAATTATATTTGTATTACTCTTTGTAATATAATTTATTTTATTATTCCATTATTTCAACAATTATTGTGTCATCATTGTGTAACTATTAAAGTTTATTATAATATCATTAAAAATTATAAATAAATTATTATGATTTTGATAAATATTTTTTCTTTAGAATTACTATTTATAGATGAGTATATATTTTTTATATCCCTATAATAAAAATGGTATAGTTATTAAAAATGTGATTATGACATTTCTAGCTTATAATTAAATAATATATTATAAACAATATATTCTTAAAAAAATTATAGAAAAGGTAATAATTTCATACTAAGGTTTATTTTGGTAGAAACCCACTCATCCAGTTAAATTTAGATAGTTTTATGGAAAATTTATAATGCTTATAATATTATTTTGACCCTGAATTACCTGATTTATCTTTAACTATGGTAAAAAAACAAAAGTCACAATTTACCACAAATTATTTTGATCCTAATAGACCAAAAATTTCATACTAATTAAAACCATGTAATTCTGTATATCTAAATTCAATTCATAGAAGTTTCTAAATTAATTTGGATGTTAATCCCAAAAATGTGGCGATATGGCAGGTAAAAGAGACATTCAAAAGTTCAATAAGTTTTTATATATAATTTCAATATAATAATGATTCCAATGATATAAATTGTATTAATATATGTATTTATGGCCAACTATGCCTTTAAAAATCAATTTAAATTATAATAATTATTTAAATGAAAAACATAGTTTTTAAATAAAGTGTAGTATTCTTCACTATTCATCAGAAAATGAAACTTTTCAGAAAAATAGTGAAAATTCATGCTATTTTTGTATATACAATCGTAATTAAAAGATCATGTCTCTTTTTATAAATAAAATTTATAAAATCTCCAAATTTTAGTTTTAATATAGGTATTCTATTAAATAGTGGTAAAATTCCACTTTAAAAAAAATAGTTTCTATGCGAAAAATTAGATTTGTTCTTATTTAATTCTCCAAAAAACAAATAATATGAATGTAAAAATTATATGGAATATACATAAGTTTCATAATGTGGTCAATATAATTCATAAACACTTTTAAAAGGGAAAGGCTAATAGATCGACGTGTGTTCGAACTCTGTTTTTCATGCATCGCAAGCTATTGTATTTATTTAAAAAGAAAAAATACCATTAAATCTTGGGGTGCTACATGAAGTATTTTCTTAATAAAATGGTTCTTGAAGTATGAATAAAATAATAGAATTGGTTCCCTTTTATAAGATAGGGGAGGGAACTCTTATAATTTCATAAATTATTAAATAAATATAAATTAATTTCCAAATTATAATTAATCCAAAATGATTGGATTATAATACAAGATAAAAAAAAGTTAAAATACTCTCATATAATGAATATTGTACATGTTAAGGTGATTTTTTCACCAAAACATTATTTTTAACTCGTGTTACCCTTTTTTGAAAATTACAATGGCAATGAATTTTTTACTATTTAGGGTTAAGATAGTTTTTATAAATGGAAAATATATACATAAATGAAACAAAAATTATATTTAAAAAAATTACCAATCACTTGGTCTATTATTAAATTTTTAGAAAATTTTAAACATTTAATAAAACATTATTTGTTAAAAAATACCATTAATGTCATTATTTACACTTTTAATTTAATTTTGTTGTAAAACATAAATAAAAATTTGAAATTTGAATCTATGCCGTTCAAAATTCCCTAACATGTTATATTTATCAATAAAAATTTGGATGATAATAGAAATTTCAAATTATATCACTTTTAATATTTGTAAAATTATTTTTTTCCTATTAATTAAATAATTACTATATCAGTGTTGCGTAAGAATTTTGGATAATTATTTGACTATTAACAATTGTAACTAAACTAACATGGTCAAAAAACCATTTATCTTTAAAAATAATTTTTCTAACCAAAAATATATTATTTTTTATCCCTATAAGAAAATATTATATTTATTCAATAGAAAGAAACTGAATATTTTTTACATTTTGTTAAATAAAGTATTATAATGGTCACCATCATGGACATAGATAGAAAGGTCATATATTCTAATTTTTCATTATTAGGGATGAAGTATACTCATAAAATAAAAACAATTCAAGTGTTAGGGTTACTTTTTTATAATGGCCCAAGCCTTTTCCACATATTATTCTATGATTTTAAACATTATTATCCATAAAATACATACCAAGGATCAAATAGTCTAGTGTCTTTGAAGGCCAGTTACATAATTTGAAAACAAGAAACCAAAATGAAACATATTTTATTTAATCTACAAAATGATATGATAACCTAATTTGAGATCATATATCTGTATAGGATAACCAGGGGAATAAATAGACAGTAGAGATGAGCTAAAAATCCCAAAAAGAGAGTAAATGTTGAAAAATAGCACAGTACATTAGTTATAAAGAATAAAGTGATATCATATAAGGCATGGATTAGGAATAAAAATTTGTAAATATAATATATAAAACATGGAAAAAATGTCATGAAAATATAGGAATGTGTCAAAAACACATAGCATGAGAAAATATTATTCAAGTATTACTACCAAGACAATATCACATGGAAGACAGAGTCCTAAAATCGGTTATGTTTACTCCCTAATCCCATACATAACATCATAAGAGACTAAACATTACCCAATTTTAATAGCACTATCTAGGTGCACCCATTATAAAATTTTCATGTATATGTGTTCCACATAAATAATAAAACATGTGGATTTAACATAAGGGTTGCCTATAGAAATAAATGGCTTTCATAATAATGTCATAAGGAAAACCCAAATAGTGTATCATAATGGAATCCATGAAATAAGGGATTAAATAAATATTGGTACTTCATCAATAAAAAATAATAATATATCTTGAATAATTATGAGAAATTGAAATGAAAATAATAAATAGAGTTGTTAGGTAACATTAGAATTATTCTACTTAAATATGGTTTTAGGGGAAATAATAAATATTTTTAAAAGAGGATGAAGGCATAATTGTTTTCATAAAACTAGAAATGAAATAATATAGTTTTTTAAAGTTAAAATGAGTGGTTTTAGAAAAATATTTCTAGATTAAAGTATTTTATGGAGTGTACTTGAAAATAGGTAAGAAATAGAAATGTTCCATTTAATTGATCTTGCTAATCGAGAGGAATTGAGAAGGTAACCTTTTAAAACATGTATTTACCAATAAAAGAAAAATTAATTCATATATATAATTTTTTTTGAAAAATATAAAAAATTAAGAGAATTATATAATAATAATGAAGAAATACATTGGAATATATTGAGAGAAAGCGTAAACCAAAGTAAAAAAATGGAGGTTTAGAAAGAACTCTTACAGTACATCTGATTGTGTACAACACTTGCACTGAATGTTCAGTATAATAAAATTATATCCATTAATTACATAATTTAGAACCTTTTCTAGATATATTTTATTTTTATAATTTCATTTATTGAATTTATGTCCATTTTTTGTTAAAATATCAAATTGCTTTGTTCCATGAGTGTTTGTTTCATGTTTTTATAGTCGGTTCCCATGATTATAGTATTGAGAGTTTCTTTACAAATTGTATAAAATCTCCTAAAGTGGAATGAAATGGTATTAATATACTTACATAATGTTAAACTTTCCCTAATATAATTTTTATAAAACCTGGCTAATTTTTTTTATAATTTTAAATAAATCAATTTGATTTCTAATAACACTTATATTTCAAATTTCTATCTTTCAATTTAATTTTGAATAGATGTTCTAAAAAAATACTATGTTACCATATTATTTTGTGTAAAAGAATATTTTAATATGAATATATGTATTTATATTACAAAATACATTTTTTTCAATATATTATGTAATTAAATATTTAAAGAATAATATATATATTGACTATTATAATTATTTTGATAAATACTAAATTATATTACAAATATGTCCATCATTATTATGACACCACAAGATTATATGGTAAATTTCTTCATAAATAATCTCAATTCGTTAGATATCTTATATGCGCACAACACTAAGTCTCTATGAAACAACATTTTGTTATATTATTAACATAGTAGTTAAAATAAATTTTGATGCTTCTATAATTTGAATTTCGAAAAAAGAACATACATGGTTGCATTCGGTAAGATATTTCAAGTATGATAGAATCAACTTAATTTATGGATAATAGTAATGTACTCTTATTAATAGTAGTGTACCCTTATGAATAGTTACTTGACCCTTATGAATAGTAATAAACCCTTATGAATAGAAATGTCACCCATAAAAATGGTAACGTGGCCCTTATGAATAGTAACTTGACTAGTGGGAATAGTAATGTACCCTTATATATAGTAACATCTCCCATGAATGTATAGATAATATTTAGGCCCCTTATAAATGAGAGTGAATATTTTAAAAATTAATTGTTAAGTGTTGGTATTTCTTTGAGAAATAAATATATAGTTACTATTTTATTATTAATAAATTAAATTAAAAGATAATTAATTTTCATAAAATTTATTCAAAAATTAATATTTTTTATCCTATGATTTTTTGTTAATTTAATGAGACCTTAGTTAATTTTTGGGGTGTTATAAAATCAGTTGTAATTTTAAAGACTATATTTTTCAAGTAAATTATGATTTTAATTTAAAATTGAATTTATCATATTTATAAAATTATTTTGATAAAATGGAGTCCATTTTTGGTTTGTAAATGTTTAAAAATGGTTGTGGTAAATTTTTTGGTGTTTTTATGAAATATTTGAATTTTAGTGAATAGTTAAATGCGATAATTTACAATATATATACATTATAAGTTAAAGAAATTATTCCAGACATCATGGATGATGTAAGAACACTTAGTTATAACTCACATGTACCTATTAATATTTTTTTCATAATAATAATACACTATTTCTTTTCATGAGAAAAATTATTAAACAATGAATAAGATATTGAAAAATCACTCCTCTTATCCACTATAAAACCCACCACTCACCCCCTCTTCTATTCACTCCTCTAATCCTTGAATCTTATCAAATTTATTACAAAAATAATATTCCCAAATCCATCCCCATTTCCATGAGACCTTAGTATTTCCAATAGTCCAAATTCCCTTCCCATAAGGAGGTTCTCAAGGTGGTTATTTCATAAGGTAAATCCTCTTCCTTTTTTATTTAATTTCATTTCAATTTAACTTATTTTTTATTCTATCCTAACCTACTCTATCAAATTGGTCATGATTACTACAGTATAATCTATATACTGAAATTATATCATTTTAATGTAATAACCATTGTCAATCTCTTTACTCCCCCTCTTTTATTTTTTATAAATGAAATCATTATCGAGAAGATACCAATTTACAACATTCATGGACAAAGAAGTTTCTTTTTTCAATTTCTTCTTCAAAGATGGTAATGAAACCATTTTTTTGTTGAAAAAAAATTCTAAAATATATATTATATATTTTTTAATGATTGTAGAACCATCATTTTTATATGATATTAAATTATAGAACAAAACATATTCATTATGATCGAACAAACTGCCATAAAAATCTAAAGAACTATCACTAAAGGTCTTATATATTGATTCTTCTTCATAACATGTAATAAAATTACATATATAACAATTTACACTTATGTATGTTCATTAATAATATATAATTTTTTTTTTGGATAATTATATCCATTTCACGTAACTTCATTACTTATAATCATGTGAACCGATCATAAAATCAAGGAATGACAGAATTCAATCTTATAAATTATCAATAAGTACATAAATGAAAATAATAAAACAGTAATGAATCAAATATATATAAATATGGTTCTTAATTAATTAATTAATGGATTTTATATTATTATCAAGGATTTTGAGGTCAAGTGCAGAATATGTTTGGACATAAGGTAAGGCTTTTCTCAATTCGCATTCATTTCTGTGAGAAATGCCTTGCTCACCACAAATTATTTTGTGTGGTGTATGTATACTAACCATTTATGTATCATATCTTGTATCTATTTATTTTCATGGTATTCAATTTATCATTTTATTATTATTAATTTTTTTTCATATGATTCGATTGATTAGAAAGTGGTAAGGGTTTTTTACCCGAAACTCCACTTTCATTCAGGTTACTTTTATTCTCTACTTACCTCAATGAAATTATTAATTGATTTTATATACTCCTAATTAATTTTGTGTGAATATTCAATATATGTGTATCAAATATAATCCTTCTTTATTTTATGGGTAGTTACATGTTTTAAAAGGATCCTTTAAAAATTCATCCTGATAAACAACCCTGTTTCAAATGAACTTTTTGAATTCTTACCTATTTTAAAATACACTCTATAATTTATTTTTATCCACCATTTATTTTATAAAATCACCCAATTTATTATGAAAAAAAATTAATTCACTTCTGGTTTTATGTAAATATTTTTCCAAAAGAACTCTTCTTCCCAAAGTAAAAGAGTATTTCTCTCAAGAAATTAATCGATGATTATATAAGAGTATTTTAATATATTTCAACACTCTAGTTGATTATAATATTTAATTTAGATTAATATTTTATGATAAAACCTACAATTTTTTATTTTATGGTTTATGATTATTTGGAATGTGGATGTGCTTCCTTGATACTATTCACCATATTACTTAAAAAGTTAGTGATTATGTTTACAGATTGGTGAAAGTTATTAAAATTTCATATGTCAATTTCAATATGAATTTATATGTTGTTTATGTCTATCCTCATTCATATAAAGAATTAATTGAAATTATTAAGTTATGGGGAGATAACACTATAGTCCTTTGATGCATCTGTAGGTTTCAGGAAATAATATAGTTATGGTTTTGGCCAAGGCCTTACCCATTTATTATATTATTGGCATTAAGCCTTGAAAGTATTATATTCTTGGCATGAAGCCTTGATAATATTAGATTTTCGGAATTAATTATAGATTGTAAGTTTTAGATTTCTATCATTATGAATTACCTCATTATGAATCTAGTATTTGATAAGTCCATGTGATTATTCAACTATAAAAATATCTATGGTTATGTTTTATTATGGTATTATTGAATCATATTTTATTCCTACCATATTATGGTCAAGTTTACTTTTAATGGAATGTTTCCATTTAGTTATTCATCATTCCTTATTATTTATGCGTTTTCTATTTTACATACCCTTACTGAGCATCTAAGGTCTCCCCTTTCTTATGTTTTATTTTTCCCCCGGATGTGAAAAAGTATGTTATGAATTAATTGTAGGGATAGTCTAGAAGTTATAAATGTTTGTGATGGGATTTATATATTGTATTTCCTTTCAATTTGTAATGTGGAATATAAATATGTAATTTGGTCTTACAAGACTGCGAAATTAATTTATCCATTGGGATTTGATTCCTTTTAATCATGCCAATGTAAAAACATTATGCATCGGCTTCGGGCTTTTAGGGTAGAGGTGTTATAGTTGGTATCAATGGAAGTTTAACATCAATATTGAAAACTATATTTACAAAACATAGGTAAATAAAAATAAACCTAATATAGACTTTGAGAATAAGAATAGAAGAACATCCTATAAATTTTATAAGGTAGAGATTATGTGTATATTCCAAGAAAATATATCCCTATCTAGATACTACAATTGGATATGGTTCTAGAACAGATGTACCTAGGATTAACAACTCTGACAAGGTGTTTCGGGCTTGACCAGGGGTTACCTGGTACCATAAAATGGGCCCTAATGCACACCTATTTTGACACTCTTAGGGGATGTTCTTATGATAATTCAAATATTAATTACAATCCATTATAAAGGTTTTATATGTAAATTTTATCCTCAAGTAATCCATGTTTATGATTATGAGATTAAATATGCATAAGATTTCAATTTATGTTACATATTTTTCTTGTTTATATTATGCAATATGATTCATAACCTAATCTATTGTATGTCATTATTTAGAAATGCCGCCCAGTGGAAGGAATGCAAACAGCATGAATGTGAGTATTCAATGTAGGGATTTCCCACTATACAAGATAATAATGTTGTTTCTGGAGTTTTGATTAGTCCGGAGCAACATATAACTATACAGGGGAAAACTGAGTCAGGTTATGAACAAGAACCTTACTCGTATGGAGCACCATGAACCACAATGTGCAGGATAAATGTTATATCACTTTGTATAACAACAGCCGCCATCATTTAATGGGACTACAAACCCATTTTTAGCTAAGAAGTGGATAGGTTCATTAAAGAATATATTTCTCTCTTTGGGATGTAACAAAAGGGAAAATGTTGTCTTGGTAGTTTATCATTTATTAGGAGATGTTGATCAATGGTGGAAACTGTTTTAAAACACAAATATAGAAGAATATATTTAAAATATGGAATAGAGGGATTTTAAAGAAATGTTATTAGAAAAATATTTTCCTCATGAACTACGACCAGATATGGAAAGACAATTTATGAATATGAGACAAAACAAGGATGAGAATATTTTCATGTATGAAGCTAACTTTATAAGGTTATCAAGGTATTTCGTGGACTATAAACATAATCCAAGTATAAATATTGATCAATTATTTTATGTTCTAAAACCATTACTTTGAAGGGCACTAGTTACCAAAAGATTCTCATTATATGAAGATATATAATCTTATGCTATCAAGATAGAGAAAAAATTCTATAAGTCTTTTGGTTCGGAAGAAAAATAAGATAAATAGATTACAGTAAGGAAAACATTGGATAACTGGAATAATGGAGAGATGGATTTTTCAACATGTGATACTTGTGAAAGGACACACCTTAGTACATTTTTAAAAGTAAAAAATTTGTTTGTTTCTAGTGTGGATAAAGAGGCCTCCATGCTTCTGATTTCAAGAGAAAGAAAGAATTTTTCAATTTCAAATTCTAAAACTACTAGGACATGGGGAACTATGAAAATTAATTCCCTAAGATCTAACGGAATATACTCCAAAATAAGTAAACTGATCAAGGAAAAGATTATGTTGTTACTATAGATGAAGTGGAATTGTTAAAGTATTTCTGTTTTAAGAATCATGGATTATGTTGTACTGCAGTACTTCTTTAATAAATTGAAGGCGTGAATGTTTTATAAATGCTTAAAGTTGGTTAAGGTATTCATATAATTGGTATATGAAAATAAAATATTCATTAATTGGGGAATCTTATATTATGTTTGGAAATTTAGAGACCTTACTTTTATATTTTTGGTCATTGAATATGTAAATACATGTTTTAAATGAGTCATAAGATTAACTACTTTTGTAATGGATCAAGTTAAAATTTTGTAAAAGTATGTGGTTGAGGGAAAAAAGAAAATAATATATTCCTGATGCTGAGATAATGATTTCAGAATAAAGAGATGATTTATTTGGATAATGTAAATTAGATTGTAAAAACTACAATGGGAATGATTCTAGGGTGTTGGATCATGATATTTTGAAAAGTTTTACCATTTAAAAAATGGTTTATGTTGATCGTTGTATGAGGTTTTTTGAGGCTAATGTATTACTTCACCACATGACGCAACCTCTTCTAAGAGAATATGTATAGATAGTTCAAAGTAAAATCAAAGGTTAATATATTAATTAAAATGTATATTAATACTCTTACAGAGTGGAATAATTCCCGAACTCTAGGAAAAGTGTCATAAAAAATGATGTCCTATTATCTTAATTTTTTATGATATAATGAACTTTTTAATAACTGTAGTTTATGTATTTTTGGTAATCAACTCTCATATGAAAATGTTCTTTATCACTTTCTATCAGAACATGGTAGTCATATTTTTCTGTCATGTTCATATTTTCACTTCACAATAATGTTATCATTTCTGAATGTTTAGTTTTGTGGAAAACTATTCATTTAACTTTCCCCCTTATTAAGACAATATTTTTTAACTCTGTTTCTGATGTGGGGTTTCCATAAGATAATTTTCAAGTATCAACTATTAAAATTTGATGTTCAATTTTAAATTGTGAGGATACAATTCTATTGAGGGGGGAATAATGTAAAACCCCAGTAATTTTTTTATAATTTTAAATAGATTAAGTAATGAAAAATAATAAACTTTTTTAATTAATAATACATTTATTTAAAATTTATAGCTTTCAAATTAATTTTAAATTAATTTTCTAAAAACAAATACTATTTTACAATATTATTTTGTGTAAAATAATATTTTAATATGAATATATGTATTTTTCTTAAAAATCCACTTTTATCAAGAGATTATTTAATTAAATATGTTAAGAATAATATATATTGACTATTATAATTATTTTGATAAATGTTAAATTATGCTATGAATATGTTCACTATTAATATGACACCCTAAAATTTAATGTTATGTTTCTTCATAAATAATTTCAATTAATTAGATAGCTTATATAGACCCAACATCGAGTCTCTAAGAAACAAAACTTTTTATAGCTCTAACCTATCCGTAAAACATAATTTTTCAACTTTTGTGTTTTAAATTTAAAAAAATAGACATACACGATTGTTTTTAGTAAGATATTTAGAGTCTAATATAATCATCTTAATTTATAGATAATAGTAACTTGACCCTTATGAAAAGTAATGTACCCATATGAATAGTAACTTGACTCTTATGAATACTAATGAACCATTATGAATAATAACTTTACCCTTATGAAAAGTAATGTACCCTTATGAATAGTAATCTCTCCCATGTAAGTATAAATAAAATTTAGGCACCTTATTAATGATAGTGTGTATTTTAAAAATTAATAATTAAGTGTTGGAATTTTTGTGGACAATAAAAAATTAATTACAATTAAAAGATTAAAAAATAATTTAAAATATAATTAATTTTCATAAAATGTTTTCCAAAATCATTATTTTTTTCCTAATCTTTCAGGATAATTTAATGAGACCATAGTTAATTTTTAGGGTGTATAAGATCAGTTTTAATTTTGTAGACTATTTTTTGAGTAAATAATGATTTTAATTAAAAATTTATTTTCTCATATTTAGTTAATTATTTTGATAAAATAGAGGCCATTTTTTGTTTTTACACATTGAAAAATGGTTATGGTGAATTTTTGGGAATTTTCTGAAATATTTAAATTTTACTGAATAGTGAAATACAGTAATTTATTGTATATATATATATATATATATATATTATAAGTTAAATAAAACATTCCTAACATCATGGATGATTTAAGCACACTTTGTTTGAAATTAAATGCCCCTATTACTATTTTTGGTCATAAGAATCAAACAATATTTCTTATCTTGAGCAAAATAATAAAATAATGAATAAGATATTGAGAAATCACTTCTATCCTTCACTATTAACCTCACCCATCACTCCCTCTTCTATTCACTCCTCTAAGACTTTAATATTCTCAAATTTCTACCCAAAATACACTTTTCTTGTCTCTACCCATGTTTGGGAGCCCATTTTCCTTCCAAAACACCAAAACCCATTCTCTTTAGGAGGTTCTCATGGAGGTTATTTCAAGAGGTAAATCATCTTCCTTTTTCATTTAATTTCATATCAACTAATCTTATTTTATTATTATATCCTAAACTGTTATTTCTAATTGATCATGATAACACTATTATCTTATATATATACTATAATTATATCATATTAATGTAGTCACCATTAATCTCCTTTCTCTTCCATTTCTATTTTTATAAACGAAATCATCGTCCGGGAGGTTCCAATTTACAACCTTCCTGGACGATGAAGATTCATTCTTCAATTTATTCTTAAAGGATGATCATGAAACCATTTTTATTATTCATTCAGATTATGAAATTAGTATTATATATTATTTAATGTTTTTTTAACAATCAATTATACATGATATTAAATAATATAACAAAACAACTTCATTGTGATTGAAAACCCACCGTAAAAATCTAAACAATTATCACTAAATGAGTTATCTATTGATTCATAATCATACCATGTAACAAAATAAAATATATACCCATTTACACTTATCTATGTGCACTAATAATATATAAGATCAAATATTGAGAATTATATGCGTTCCATATGAACTCCATTACTTATAATCAAGCAAACCGATCATAAAATCAAGGAAAAGAACACTCTAGAACGACGAAATTCAATATTGTAACTGATCAATAAAAAAAATAAATGAACATATTAAAACTGTAATGAATAAAATATATGTATATAAGGTTCTGAATTAATTAATTAATGGATTTAATTTTATTTTCTATAATGTTAAGGTCAAGTGAAGAATATTTTAGGACATAAGTCAAGGGTTTTCTCGACTCACATTCATTTATGTGATATATGCTTTAATCGCCACTAATTATTATATGTGGGTATTTATACATCACATTAATATATCATATCATGAATATATTTATTTTCATTTTATTAAATATATAATTTCATGATTATTAATTTTGGGGCATATGATTCGATTGATTACAAAGTGGTGAGGGTTTTCTACATGAACATCCATTTTCTTTTTGGTTACTCTTATTCACTACTTAACTCAAGGAAATTATTAATTATTCTTATTTAATACTAATTAATTAAGTTTTAATTTTCTATATATGTTTACAAAACATAATACTTATTTATTTTATGGGGAGTTTCATGTTTTAAGAGGATCTTTCAAAAACTCTTCTTGATAAATAATCCAGTTTTAAAAAAACTTCTCGAATTCTTTCCTATTTTCGAATGCACTATATAATATGTTTTTATCCACCATTATTTTTCTAAAGTCACAAATTTTGTTATGAAATTACAATATTGATTCACTTCTGGTTTTACGAAAATATTTTTCCAAAATAACTCTATTTTTTAAAGTATAAGAGTATTTATCTCAAGAAATTACTCGATGATTTTATATGTGTATTTTCATCTATTTCAACACTCTGGTTGATTATAATATTTAATTGGTATTAATATTTTATGATATGATCTACCATATTTTATTGAATGGTTTATGATAAATTTATTTTGTATGTGTTTTCTTGATATCATCCACCACATTACTTAGAATGGTTAGTGATTATGTTTGGAGATTGGGGAAAGTTATTTACATTTCATATGTAACTTTAAATATGAATGTATATATCATATAGGTTTTCCCCAATTCATATGAGGAATTAAAAATACTTTTAAAGTGATGGGTGGGGTCCTCTATAGCCCCTCGATGCATCGTTTGGTTTTATGAAACAAAATATTTATGGTTTTGTTTGAGGCCTTACCCATTTATTAGATTCTTTTCATGAAGCCTTGAAAGTATTAGATTCTTGGAATTAATACTTGACAATATAATATCCTTAGCATGAAACCTCGATAGTAATTTTCATATGTGCAACATTATACATTCCCTTAGTATGAATATAGTATTTGATAAGTCCATGTGATTATTTAACTAGAAAAATATCTATGGTTAGGTTTTATTGTGTATTATTGAATCAGATTTTATTCCTAGAATATTATTCTCAAGTTTATTTTTAATGGAATGTGTACATTTAGTTATTAATATTTCCTTATTATTTATGATTCTATTATTTTAATTACCTTATTGAGTATCTTAGCTCGCAAATTTTTTATGTTTTATTTTTCCCCAGGACGTGAAGAAGTATATTATGAATGAGTTCCATGGATAATATAGAAGATATGAGTGTATGTGATGGAATTTACATATTTAATTTTCTTTCAATTTGTAATGTTGAACATATTTATGTAATATGGTCATCCAAGACTACTAAACTTATCAACCCTTTGGGATTTGATTCCTTGTAATCATTCGAGTGTCATAAAATATTTCAATGGCTCTGGGATTCTCGGGTCGGGACGTTACAATTTTTTAGATATTAGAATGATTAATTTGATAAAGTGTTAATAAAATTTTTTTGCTTTAAATAATAAATTGAGGCTTCAGCCTGAACCTTTAAAAAAATGTTTAGTTTATTTTGGCGGTTTTTACGACCATCAAGAACTAGTATTATTTTATTAAATGTTATATTTATGTATTGGTTCTAGAACATGAAATAAGTTATATTGTACATATTCACATATGATTTAACCATTATAATTCTTTTATTACATTTCTTCAAGGTTGTAAAATAAAATTAAAACACATCACCCATAAAGGAAATTAATCGACATATCACATACTATGATTTAATTTTTAGAATAAAAAGAGGAGAGAAAAGATTTTATGATGGATATTCCATCAACATAATAATATTATAGTATATATTTGATATTGGAGTTATCATTTCACTCTGGATAGGGGACGTGAGGAGGGGATAAGAAAATAAAATAAACTAAAAGAGAAAGAAAGAGGATTTTACAACTTGAATATTGTCTCCTTGAAAAAACCCTTTTGTTACTTGGGTTTATTCTTTTGTTGAGACGAGTAGATATTGGACATGGTGAAGAGACATGGTAAGGTAATTGGTTATAATATTGATAAGATACGCATCTTAAAATGTGTCAGGATAATTTTTTGTGAGGGGTGGTATTTAGAACGGGTGTTTTTTATTATTATATTCATTAGTATATTATTTTTTTCTCAATACTATAAGCACTATTGATTCTAATGACTAAATAAAGTAAATAGTTCAGGTGAGTTAGAACCAATGGGTTCTTACATCATTATTAGATCATCCAACACTCAAACTTTCATGTATTTATCTTATAATGTTAAATACTGTAAATTACCAAATTTCTTCTATTCACCAAAAATCAACTAACTTATAAAGATCCAAAAAATTCACACAAACCATTTTACAATGTTTAGATCTCAAAAATGGACTCAATTTTATTAAAATACTTTCCTAAATGAGAAAAAGTAATTTTTAATAAAAATCCTCATTTATTTGAAAAATATCAATTTTAATATTAAAATAAATTTTCTAACCCTTTCAAAAATTAATTATGGTCTCATAAATTTATCTAATAATTATTATAAAAAAATATTAATTTATGAAATAAATTTATGAAAACAAATTTTCTTTTTAATCATTACATTCATTATAAAATGGAAAAAAATATGTTTCACAAAAATAAAAAATACAACTTAATTTATCATTTTTAAAACATTTATTTACTTGTACCATGATATAAATATATCATATTTTCATTTATAAGATACCTAAATGTAACTTTACACTTTCATAGGTGAGGTTTATATTCTAATAGCTAGATTACTAATCCTAATGGTTAAATTTCTAATAGTCATAAGGGTTTACTACTTCCTATAAGTACCAATTATTCCATTCATCATTAAATTATATTTTCTTACAAGGTTATATATACATTCATCATTTAAATGGATATTTTATTATTCATATAATGTTATATTTCTATAGTTTGTTTCATTAGTATGGTCATTTTGGTGGATCAAACATATCTAAATTTTCCTATTCTTATTGTCTTATTTTCTATTTATGGTCTTTTTGTAATATTTGGAATTTTTATTGGTTTGTCTACTTAATAAAGTATCATTACTCATTTACGAGAATAATGTTTTTATTGGTTTCTCTATGGGATATTTGAGATTTATACTATATGAAATAATTATAAGAAGATTAATTCCATTCAAAATAATTTTATATTGTTACATTCTTCCCTCCTGATAAAATTTCACCCATGAGATTTAATTTTACATTATAAGGTGAAAATAGGTGAGGGTACTTCTCTACTGTAGCTTCCCCTAGTTCCCTTACTGACTCTTTGTATTTATGGTTCCTCTATAGTACTTCCACCAGGTGAGTAGTCTTTTTTCATAGAAAATTATTTTATGGTCCATGATCTTCATCATCTGCTCCTCGTAAGAGATATCATTTTCAAGTTATAACACCTTTTAATATAGTACATGTGATGGATCTATTATATAATTCTTCAATAGGGATAGATGGAATACATAATGTACTTGATACATGGTTACTGCAAGTGCTAAGAGATATCACATAGCTCCAACATGATCAAGAATCTCAAAATAGATGATGAATCTAGGACATATCTTTCCCTTCTTACCAAATCTCATTACTCTCTTCCATGGATATATGTATAGGAATACCATCTCTTCAACTTCAAACTCTAGTTTTTATTGACGATTGACTGCATAGCTATTCTATTTTCTATGGTATGCCCTGATGTTTTTCTCAATTGTTTTCACCTATTCTACCATTTCATCAACCATTTCATGTATTAGTAGTTTACTTTCACCTCCTTCATCAACGAATTTAGGTGTTCAACATTTTTTTCATAAATTGATTCATATAGAGCCATTTTCATTCTTGAGAGAAAACTATTTTTGCAAGAGAAATAAACTAGTGGAAGATATTGATTCCATTCTCCATTCATGTCCTTTGAACATGATCTCAACATGTATTTTATTTTTTGAATAGTCTGCTCATACTGGCCATTAGTTTTGAGGGTGATAAGTCATAAGAAGTTTATCTCAGTGTTCATATCACGTTGGAAACTCTTTGAGAACATGGAGGTAAATATTAGATCTCAATCAAATACAATCAATAATGGTTCTTCATGTATCCTCACCACTTCTCTTATGTATATCCCTGAAATTTGGTTGAGTGAAAGGTCATATCCAATCTAAATAAAGTCATATGTCTTTGTAAGATTATCCACAACAACCCCTATAGCATTATCCCATCTAGATTTATTTGGAAGTCTGGTTAATAATTAAATGCTGATATTTTCAAATTTCCATGTTGGCATGGCTAATGGTTACATCATTCCTTTATACTTTTTTATTTCTTCCTTAACATTATGACATATGGGGGACTTTTATATATATTCAGTTATCTTCTTCTTCATATTATCCCACCAATAGTTCTCTCAATGACTTCAATTAATCTTTGTACTCCCAAGGTGGATGCAAAAGGTCAAGATACCTATGTCATTCAATATATCCCTTATCTCAATATTTTATTGTACACATAATCATCACCCAAATCATTTGAATCCTTACTCGTCAATTTTTAATTATAGCAATTTCAACTTTCCAATAGCTTCCACCTTCATCTGAATTTCTATATCATCGCTCTGAGCATACTTTATCTTATCTAATAGGTATGGTTGAGAAATAATTTGAGAAGTAATTTATGATGATCCTTCATAAAATATTCCCATGTATTTCATTTTTATGTCTATGAATATTGGATCCTTCTTAATTCTCATAACTAATAATGTAGTAGAATCCTTTCTACTTAGAGCATTTTATTTACTAGGATGATAGTGGATTGGGATGTCATAATCCTTGATGATATCTAACAACCATTTATGGAAAATATTAATCTCATTTTTTTAATATATATTTTAGTCTCTTTTGATCAGTATATATCTCATAATTCTCCCCATAGAGATAATACCATCACATTTTCAACAGAAAGATCACATCAGCCAATCCAGATCATGTGTGGGATATTTTTTCTCGTGAAGTTTCATCTTCCTTGAAGAATATTCTATCACTCTATTATTTTTCATCAGTACACAACCTAATAACTTATTTAAATCATCTCTATATACCATAAATAGTTCTGCACTTATTGGTAGTGTAAGTAATGCTGCAGTGATAACCCTCTTTTACAACTCATTAAATAATTCTAGAAATTCACTTGTCTAGACAATATTTACTCCCTTCTAAGTCATCTTGGTTAGTAGGTTTTACAATCATGATAAGTTCCTCAAAAATAATCAGTAATACCTAGCTAGATCAAGTAAACTACTATTCTCAATTATAGATTCTAGTTTGGTCCACTCCTCAATTACCATTATTTTAGAAGCTTCCATAGATATTCTTTTACTAGTGATATCATGCCCCAATAATATATTTCCTCTATACAGAACCCACATTTACTATAATTTTCATATAGTTTCTCCCTTTACAAAGTATTTATCTCATTATTAAAATGCTCATCATGTTCATCCTTATTCTTAGAGTATATCATAATATCATCTATAAAGACCATAAAATATTTGTTGAGGTAATATATAAATAATCTATTCATTATGTTTAGGAAAATTATTGGATAATTATTGTGTATTAAAGTCATTACTATGAACTCATAATGACCATACATTATTTGAATGTTATTGTGGGTAATATCTTCCTTATTTACATTTAATTGCTGATATCCTAACCAAATTTCTAGCTTATAAAAATAATTTTCCCCCCGTTGTTGATAAAACATGTAATCTATCCATGGTAAAAAAAATACTTGTTCTTTAACATTATTTTTTTAATCACATTATAATCAATGTAGAGGTGCAACAATATATCCTTCATTTTGATGAAGAGGACTGGCACACCCCATCATGAGGCACTATGGCATATAAAACCCTTTTCCAAATTTTCTTGTAACTACATATTTTGTTCTTCTAACTCAATAGTGGTCATTATTTAAAGATTCTTTGATATGGTTATAGATTTAAGTTTAAGTTGAATTCATAACTCAACCTATCAGTTAGAAGGAATACAAAAAAATTATTTGGGGAACACATCAATATAGTCCCTCACATTGGGCATGTTTTTTAGAAAGATCCTCTCTTTTGTCTCTGTAATTTGAGCTAGATACTCTTACTGATAAGGCATTAATATCAATAATTGATATGATTATTCTGAAAGAGTTTCATCATCCTACTTACACTTATATAGTATTGGGGGATACCTCGGGATATGAAGAGTGATCTTACTTTCATGAAAGTTGTTGTTATATATATATAAATATTACTAATCCATGTTTTATATAGAATTAAACACCTTTAGGAGGATAATTCCACAAACATTAACCAGGGAGTAATTATAAAAATTTTATGTAATAATTTCCCTATTCTTAGTTCTCATATATAACTCAACCTCTATATTTTTAATTGATGTTTGAAGGGTTCTAATAACCATACAGAATATAAAAAAATTATTAGAACTATAATAAAAAAGTAAATTTGTTATTCTTAAATGAATAATTAGCCTACCTATCACCGCATCCTTGTTGGGATCCACCTCTACATTAGAGATAACATATTCCCTTTCTTATTTCCTTAGATTTTTCTTTCATATATTTTATCTAAAACAAATTGGCTTATGTAATTGACTCACATAATTCACATTTTCCTTTCATTTGAAACATTGTACTATATGCTCAGTGTTGATCTAAACCTCCCCTTCTTCTTTTATGTTTTTGGTTATATTTCTATCTCTTTGGTATTTATTATCTTAATTCCCATATCTTCCACATTTTAAGAATCTATTGGTTCCCTTTAGACAATTCTTGGGATTCTTATTCCCACACTATTGATATATAAGATTTTGGATTTTTTGTCATTAAATTTATCTTTCAATTCTCCCATATAAAACTCTATTTCCGGTTTTTAGCCTTGAGCCACCAAGACCCCTGATAGTCCCCAATTTAAATCTCAAACTTTATGGAACAATGGAAAATGTCCTCATAAATATCAAAGTCTTGAATTTACAAGGATCTTAAGAGACTCTTATTTAACACACTAAAAAATCGATCCACCATGATATAGGTTTTCATGAAAAAATTAAAGGTGTATCATGCAAGCCTTGTAAAGTTGTCTTTGCTTTCCATAATAGATTCGTATTCTTTTTTCATCAGTTTGTGGAACTCTCTCTCCATATTAATATAGAGAGTTAATGGAAATTATTTATCGAAAAATATTTTCATGAATCCTTCCCAATATATGGAATCAATTTTCTCCTTAGACATTGTTTGTTTATCATGGTCCATCACTGATCAGCTTCCCCATCAAAATGATAGAACTATAATATGGCTTTCTCTTCTTCTGAGAATTGAAGTAAATAAAATATCATCTTGATGGAGAAAATCTATTATTTCATGATGATGGGATTAAAATATCCACTAAAGATAATAGTACTTCATGAATAATTTATTTGATTAGAACCTTCAATTTCTTTAGAGAATGAGTGAATTATAACAAATTTCAGTTATTATTCAAAACATGATCTAGTTGATCTAGTAAAATCATGGAGTTTTGAGCTCCCTTTTACATTAGGTTTGGCATCTTTTTATGGAAATCACAACATTTACTATTTAAATGGTTATTATAATGGGTGATCCTTTTTCCATCCATTATCTAAAAAATAAATTAAAATTAGGGGGGCTGAATACTTTGCTAATGAGCATATAAAAAGACATCTAGGAACATGTAAGGAATAACATATAAATGAAAATTATATGCTAACTTAAGATTAACTAAGTTTTAGTATAGGTTATCTATGGTGATAAAATTATACCTAGAGTTATTACTAAATTTTTCTAGTCCTAATCCCCAAAATAACTAGATTCTGATCTGATACCAACTATAGGAACCCAATATTTTTTCACATATTATTACATGATTTTAGGAATTATTATCCATTAAATACTTACCAAGGATATAAAATTTCTTAATATTTTAAGACTAGGTACATAATTATAAAACATGAAACCAAAATAAGATATATTTTATTTAATTTCTAAAATGAGATCCTAATTTCCTTTGAGCTCCGATATCTGTATAGGATAACCTGGAAAATACAGATACAAAATAGATGATCTAAAAAATCTCACTAAGGGAACAAGAATGGAAATGAATTATAATACATGAGTTATAAGGAATAAGTTTATAGTATATAAGGAATGTATCATGCATAAAAATGTGGAATCATAAAATAAAAAATGGAATCATATGATCATGGTAATATATGGAATTTATAGAAAACACCTAACATGAAATAAATAAGATTCGGGGATAATTTCCAATACTATATCACAAGGAAGACATATTCCCATAATGGATTATATTTACACCACAATCTCATAAATATTGTCTCAAGATACTAAAAATTGCCCCATGAATTGGAGAACTATCTAGGTGAACCTATCATAACATGTTCTTATATTTGTAATCCACATAAATAATCAAAAATAATGAATAAATATAAGGGATACTAATATAAAGAAATGGGTTTTAAAATAATGTCCTAAGGAAAAACCAAATGTTGTATCATAGTGGAATCCATAGAAGAAGAGATTAAATAATTATTAGTAATTCATAAGGAAAAATAAGAACTTATATAGAATAATGACATCCAATTGAATTGGAAACATGAAAAAGAGTGGTTAGGTTACAATATTTAGGGCGATTTTGGGAAAAGGATTAAAGAGGCTTTAAATAGGATAGATGAAAATTTGATTCCATAATTCTAGAAATAAAATAATATAGTTTTTCATTATAAAATGATAGATTTTAGAAAATATTTTTGGCTTAAAATAGTCTATAGAATGTACTTAAAAATGGAAAATAAATTTAGAAGTTCCCTTTAATTGAGATTTCTTATTGAGAAGAATTTAGAAGGAAACATTTTAAAACATGAATTTCTCCATAAAAGGAATATTAATTAAGCTAAATACACATATTTGGAACATATATATATAATTTAGGAGAATTATATAATAATAATTTGGAAATAAATATCATTTAATAGAGTGAAATAGTATCCTAAAAGAAAAAATTAGAGGTTCATAGAGATCTCTTACCTTATGTATGAATATGTTATTCACTTGCACATAGTGTCCTAGATAATTAAATTATATCCATTAATTACTTAATTATATACATTTTACACATTTATTTTATATCTTATAATTTTTTAAGTTCTTTTATAGAAATTTTAATGGATTATAATGTTCAGTTTTGTTATTATGTGAGTTTTTATTTAATTATTTTATAGTCAATCCACTAAAGTATAATTATGGGAGTTCATGTCAAATAAAATAAAAAGTATTGAAGTGGGAAAAAGTGGTATTAATATACTTCCATAATTTTAAATTTCCCCATATGTAAGAACCCATTTTTGGCATCGAAAGACTTTGGAATATTCTTGATTTTATTACATAGAAGCTCCCTCAGACGGCGTGCGATTCTGAGCCCCGGTGTGGCTGGAATTAAATTTTCAGTGCATTCACACTGGAAACGCCAAATAAATGGGATAACTCCTAAATGGTGATCCGGATCAGAGATCTGAATGTACGGATGGGTCCGGAATTGGGTGTTTACCCTAGGAACGACATAAAACATGTCGGTGTGGGATGTTTGGACCCCTCGCTCGCTTTCAGAACGTTAAATGGATAAATCAATTAATTAATTTATCTGTTTAATGGTGAAACGCTAGTATCTCTTAAACGGTGGATTGGATTGGAAAACTGAGGGCACCTTTGAGTTCGGAGCATGCCTTTTACCCTAGGAGGGGTATAAGTTTCACGGGCGCAGAATGTTTGTGAAAAATGGACCCAGGGGCGTTTTCCTAATTTGGCGCCCTCGGGCGTTGAGTTTTATAACTTTTGAACGGGGCATCGAATTAAAATTCCGAGACCTCCATTGTGCTCGGAGTGTGGTTTTTAGCCTAGGGGGGCCTTAACCCCAACCCCGCCGAAATTTTGGGTTCGGGGCTGTCGGGCGGGCGTTTGAGTTATTTGTACTTAAACACCCCAACCCCCTTCTTCTTCTTCTTCTTCTTCCTCCTCAAACCCTCCCCTATCCTCCATCTCCGGCGAGGCGACTCCGGTGAAGCGGTCCGGCGAGGCGCAGCCACCCCGGCGGGTTGACGGCGAAGCAACGGGCTTAGTCCCAAGAGGTAGGTGGTGTTCGTTTGAGTTTTAAATCCTGAACCACCCCCCCCCCTTGAAACCCAATTTTAACATCGATTCATTGTTTAATATTTGAAAAAATTCCATGGTCGTGTATTACACATTTTACTCTTTCCATCGCTTCTTTCGGAATTGAAATCGGAGTTCGGAGGAGGCCGCAGAACCTCGTCGAAATTTGCGGGTTTTTAATTTTGTTTCCAACCGGTTTTGGGTTGTTCCGGCAGTTCGGTGTTTTCCCAGGGCGGCGGCGGATCGGGCTTCATGTGGCGCGGCGGTGAGCGCTTCAGACAGCGCGGCAGCGAGCGCCTCAGGCGGCAGGCGGCGGACACCCGCGGCGAGGGTGGACCGAGGTCGCGGCGTGCGACCCCGTGGGGTAAAAAGACCCGCGGCCCGCGGGTCTTCACACGGGACGACCGGCCTCGGCCGGTCCGAGCATGGACCGCAAGTCTGCGGCCGGTCCACGCGGCAATGCCGCGAGCCGGGCCGAGTGGACCGGCCGACTAGGCCGGTCCAGCCCAAGGGCTTGACCCCTCTGGCTTCGGACACCCGTAAATATCGCTACAGGTGTCCGTTTTACACGCCGTCTACGGCAGGGTAACCCTCGTCTCGAGGAGTGTGTTTTGAGATGGTTTCGGGAATTTTTAATTCCCGAAACGTGGGGCCTCGGAGGCGCGACGCGTCTTTAAGTGAATTTCAATTTTTCCGGGAATCTTGTTTTGAGCGGCGCGGACACATCTGATGTCCGTTTTGAGCGTCGTCAGTGGCGTTGGAACCCTGGAACCGAGGCCGAGCTTTCCAGGGTGGTTTGGGGCATTGAGTCCGAAGTTGAGGTGCGGGCCCCACGGCCCGTCTTTCGAGCTGCGTGCAGCGTTGCACGCCTTTCTCATCGGGCGTCCATTCGAGGCGCGCGAGCAGTCGATGTTGGATGTTTTTCCGAGGGGATTGCAATGGTGCAATTCGCCCGCTCTAATTCGGCACGATGGCGCGGGGCCCACGAGGGCCATTTGGGCGTCGACGTTGGTTTTCCATATTTATCACCGGGCGACCGTTTTCGACAAGTGAATAGTCCATCTTGTGTTCTTTTTCGAGAGGATCACAACGGTGCGATCCATTCGTTGAGTTTTGGGACCGGGTTGCGGGTCCCACGTGGCACCGCTGGTGTGCGGTGTGCCGGAATGCATCTTTTCTTCCGGATACCCATTCCACGCAAGTAAGCAGTCAATTTGAAATGCTTTTCCGAGAGAATTGCGATGGTGCAGTTCGCCCGACCTTTTTCGGGGACGTGGTGTGGATCCCACCCAACCCGACAACAGTGAATAGTACGTTTTTCACCGGGTGTCCATTTTGGACGATTGGGTACTCAATCCCATGTGTTTTTCCATGGGGATCGTAGTGGCGTGATCCGTTTGTTCAGTTTCGGGATCTTGGGGGTGGTCCCCACACGAGTTTGGTTACGGTGAATAGTACCTTTTTCACCGGTTGACCGTTTCGGGCGAGTAAGTAGTCTATCTCGCATGTTTTTTCGCAAGGATTACAATGGTGTGATATTTTTGGTTGTGTGGAGCCTCTTGTGTGATCTTATTCAATGTGGAGCATGAAAGGTGCTCCGGTGGTGGTTCGTCCTACCTTGTTTATAGCGGACCCTTGGCGTGTGATCGCGCACTCTTGGGAGAGTGATATAAATGATTCACAAGATTTGGTTGGTCGTGTCTGGGACTTTGAGGTGGAGTTGTTACGTCACGCCTTCGCGTTGACGCTGGGTGTCGTGTGCACGATAGCCTTTGGACTAGAACGTGGTATACTCTGGGAGTATACGGGAACCCTTGGAGGTACATATGGTTGTTTGTACCTGAGGACGTCTGTACGCTTGGTTGGGGTTGATTTGGGGCCACAAGTTCTGTGGGCCCCACATGCGTGTCGGGCTCTGCTTTATGTACTTTGACCTCTCGCGACATAGAGGGTCCCTCTGTGCTCGTTTGTTTGACCAGTAGGGTGGAGTTTTCCCCTAGTTCGGTGCTCATTGGTTTTACCAGCAGGGTTGAGTGGTCTCCCCTGGCGTCGTTCTCGATGGATCGGCCGGTAGCGGTGCTAGTGACACCCAGTGATGGAACAGGCACTGATCCTCTTTTGGTGAGTTGTTCTAGAGTTGGGTGGTTGTGCGATACTCACATCGTATTCGGTTGGCCAGTGTTGTACCCTCCAGTAGAGATGGCCAGAACAGTTCTGAGTTTTACCCTCCAGTGGGGCTGGGCAGTGGGTTACTCATCGACTCCTTCGGGTTTACCCTCCAGTAGGGCTGGGCAGTGGGTTGCTCACTTACTTCTAGGGTTTACCCTCCAGCAGAGACTGGGTAGTGTGTCACCCGACGCACTTAGGGTCTACCCTCTAGTAGAGACTGGGCAGTGGGTCACCCGAAGACCTCTTAGGGTCTACCCTCCAACAGGGCTGGGCAGTGGGCCGCCCGTCATCTAGTTCCAGGTCTACCCTTTAGCAAGGCTGGGCAGTGGGTCGCCTGTCGACTTATTCTAGGTCTACCCTCCAACGGGACTGGGAAGTGGGTCTCCTGATGATGTATTAAGGTCTACCCTCCAGCGAGGCTGGGCAGTGGGTCTCCTGATGATGTATTAAGGTCTACCCTCCAGCGGGGCTGGGCAGTGGGTCGCCTGATGATGTATTAGGGTCTTCCCTCCAGCAGGGCTGGGTAGTGGGTCACCCGATATCTGGTTATGAATTACCCTCCAGCAGGGCTGGGCAGTGGGACACCTGTTGGCATTCCAGGCTCAGTCCTTTCTACTAGGCTAGTCTGTGGATTTCCTCCGTGATTACCGGAGTGGGACCCTTGGTTATACGGGTCAGTGTTGTGACTGCCTTGACTTTGAGAAGACCTCTCGACTACGGGGTAGTGACGAGTTGTGGTTTGATGTTCCCCTAGAACTCTCAAGTATGAGGAGCGCTTTCCCCCACCGATACGCGTCCTTGTGACGCGACTTAAAACCGTGCGGGAGAGTCAGTTCCACCCAAAGCGGATAGTGTTGAGGTGTGGTGGTTTGAGCCCCTTGACTTGCGGTTCGGGGAAGACTTGCGGGGTGCTGGGAATCGATGGTGTTTTCTTCTAGGATTGTGGGATACTCGTTTTCTTAGGTTGAGCTACAGGATGGAGATCCCCTTATGGTCTTGTTCGGGCTTCTTGACAGAGCATATGTATATGTATATACCTTGTTATAGTACCCACTTCTTGGGTTGGTTACTCTCCCTCTAGGAGAGGCGAAGACGCGCGGGGTATGCCACGTGATTTCCGTGTCTAGCTTCTCGTGGTGGGACGATTCTACTCTCCTGCTATAGGTAGTGAAGACTCGAAGAGAAGTTCATCTTCTCACCGTTTCCAGCTCCTTGTGTCTGGACGAGTCTACCTTTTTTCTTTTATTGGGTTGAGCTGGACTCTCTACTAGTATTCTACTGCACTTTCGATTGTACTCCCTTACTTTTTCCTTGTTCTCTCTACTACTCACCCTTTGGTACCTCTTGTGTTGCTCCCTCGAGCCTTCGGGGTATCCTACTGAGTATTTTTATACTCACCCCTACTTGGGCTTTTCCCTCACTTGGTGTTACATTGCAGACAAGAGACAGGTGGAGCCTGACTTCAGTGGAGCATAGGAGCTTGGGAGCTTGGACCGCGTGCGGTGGTCGTGGACGGGTTCCAGTTGGGGGACCCATCAGCTGTTTCTTTTTGTTAACCTATTGCCGGGTTGTGGCACTTTTTGGTTGGGCGCGTGTTTTTTTCCTTTTCTTTTCAGCTTGTACTGTTTAGAGGTCGATGCACATTTGTGGTATTTATATAGCAGTTTCTCTTTTACTCTACTCGTATTTTCTCTTTTACTCTGCACTTTTGCATTGAGTGTGCTGCATGTGTGTGTATAGGTACTTAGGAAAAGGCCTCCTCGAGTTATTCTGCCTTTGGCGCTGGTCGCCAGCCCCGGGCCTATGGAGGCAGGCTTGGGGTAGTTGCCGCTCAAGCCCGGGTAGGGTCGGGTCGTTACAAAGTGGTATCATAGGTGGTTCATTCCTTGGGGTGTTGTGCAGATGTCCCTAAGAGGAATTGGTTGGGAATTAGGGCAATAGTGTTAACGTGTCTCTAGAGAGGCTCTCAGGCCTGGGAGTCCAGTGATGGTGCGGCGGCCGACGTATCCATTCACCAGGACCTTGATAACCCTTTTATCGACTTGGCATGCTGAGACACTTGTTGCAGGGAAAAAAAATTGGTTTGTGCATCACATAGGATTGAGTCTTTGACTGTCCTTCTTGAGTCAGCTCCCCATCGTGGTTATTGGTATATACATATATGCTCATCTGATTGTGGCACTCCTTGATAATATTCAGGATGTCTCCGCAAAGATAGCCAGCCATGATTCCAGTTTTGGTTCATGACGACGACCCTGTGAGCTACGAGGCCACAGTACAGGACCCATCATGCGAGCCCCTTTCTCCGGGTGGGTCGGTAGCAGCACCCCCACCTATTGAGCAGCGGATAGTTTCAGCAGAGTAGGCTGAGCTTGAGCGCAGGTTGAGCGTGCTCCGTGAGTTCCAGCAGTAGAGACCACTGAGGTTCAGCGGTGAGCCAGACCCTCAGGCAGCAGAATCTTGGATTAAGATAGTGGTTTGCCTTTTCAGGCTTGTGTAGACACCGAAAGATCAAGGAGTGGCGTTGGCAGCCACCCCTTTTTGCGGATCAGCTTGGTGTTGGTGGAGTCTGGTGACTCAGTTTCTTGACGAGTCGTCGCTTTCGTGGGGGGACATTCAGTTGTTGTTTCGTGAGGAGTTTTGCCCCTCCTGCTTGCACACCTTTTGAATTCAGAAGCTCCTACATTTTCAGCAAGGAGGTATTACGGTGGCTGAGTACGAGGTTAGTTTTATAGACCGTGCACTCTTTTACCCGGACTTGGTCCATGACGACAACAACCGAGCGCAGAAGTTTGAGCAGGGTCTCTGCCGAGAGATTTGTGCTGTCATAGTACCATAGGGAATTTCCACATATTCCGGGGTTCTAGAGCAGGCAATGGTGACAGAGGGCTTCCTGTCACATTCTAGTGTTGGTGGTGGCAGCAGGCACGTTGGATCCAAGACGTCTGTCACAGCTAGAGGGAATCAGCAAGAAGGGCCTCAACGTAGGTGGATTTCTGACAACCGGACTCAGGGGCGTGGTCGTACACCACAGTGGCGTTGGAGGGCACCAGGGAAGCCCAGAGAGCGCTGGTGTTATGCTTCGGATGGTCGAGATCACTTGGCACGAGAGTTCCTGACCCGTGTTGCGGAGAGCTTCGGGCAGGCAGCGGGTGCACCATCACGACGGAGGCAGCGTCGTGATCAGAGTAGCGCCCAAAGAGGTGGTGCTGGCAGAGGAGCGGGAGGAACTGGTAGTGGAGGACGACCTTACGAGGTCTTCCCATCACCACTAGGTGGTCCACATCAGGCTAAGGGAGCTAATAATTGGGACCATGGACAGCCGCGTGCTTTGGATGTCTACGATCCTGCGGAGCAGGATGTGGTAAGAGGTATGCTCAACAGCTTTTCTACTTTTGCAGTAGAATTGTTAGACTCTGTGTTTGGAATGCTATCCTCCCTTCTCCTTGCGTGAGGTGTTACCAGGGTGGCACGGGGCGTCATTTTAACCTTGTGTGGGTATGATAAAAGGCATGGGACCTTTTCCTTTAGTTGATGGTGTTGACTCCTTCACTTCCGAGCGTGTAAGAGGGTATTGGCTGTGAGACATCGACTGTGAAATCTTACGTGACCAGATATCCTTAGGTGTTCCACCATATGGATATTCTGAAGGAGTAAATCATCGGGCCTTGTTCCAGGTGCGGGCGGTGATTCCAGTCGCGGCGTGTGACGTAGTGGTTCGACCGGGGAGTTGAGCTACCCCCGAGGTCCTTCAAGCCGTTTGAGACCGTGAAAAGGTATGGCGAGGTACCATACCGCCTTGCCCTAACCCCAAAGTCTGGAGTGGGTGCAGGACATCGGAAAGGGCCAACCTCGCGTGACCAGATCAAATCCTTTGGTCTGTGAGTGGTAACGCAGAGCTATGTGAGGGTTCTTCTGGGTATGGGAAAGCCAGGTGTGGGCTTAGTACCCTGTGTTGCTCCCTAGTTTTGATTTTCGGGGACGAAAAGCTTGAAGGAGGGAATGATATAAGAACCCAGTTTTTGCAGCGAAAGACTTTGGAATATTCTTGATGTTATTCCAGAGCAGTCCCCTCAGACGGCGTGCGATTCAGAGCCCTGGTGTGGCCGGCTTTAAATTTTCAGTGCGTTCACACTAAAAACGTCAAATAAATGAGATAACTCCTAAACGGTGATCCAGATCACAGATTAAAATGTACGGATGGGTCTGTAATGGGGTTTTTACCATAGGAACGGCATAAAACATGTCGGCACGGGATGTTTGGACCCCTCGCTCTCTTTCAGAACGTTAAACGGATAAATTAATTAATAAATTAATCCATTTAATGGTTAAACACTAGTATATCTTAAATGGTGGCTTGGATTGGGAAACTGAGGGTACCATTGAGTTCGGAGCATGCCTTTTAACCTAGGAGGGGTATAAGTTTCGCGGGTGCGGGCCGTTTGTGAAAAATGGCCCCATGGGCGTTTTCGTAATTTGGAGCCCTCGGGCGTTGAGTTTTATAACTTTTGAACGGAGCCTCGGATTAAAATTCTGAGACCTCTGTTGCGCTCAGAGCATGGTTTTTAGCCTAGGGGAGCCTTAACCCCGACCCCGCCGAAATTTTGGGTTCGGGGCTGTTGGGCGGGCGTTTAAGTGATTTGTACTTAAACACCCCCACCAACTTCTTCTTATTATTCTTATTATTCTTCCTCAAACCTTCCCATCTCCTCCATCTCCGGTGAGGCAACTCCGGTGAGGCAGTCCGGTGAGGTGCGGCCACCCCAGCGGGTTGACAGCGAAGCGACGGGCTTAGTCCCAAGAGGTAGGTGGTGTTCGTTTGAGTTTTAAATCCCGAACCCACCATTTGAACCCCAATTTTAGCATCAATTCGTTGTTTAATCTTTAAAAAAATTCCATGGTCATGTATTATTCATTTTACTCTTTCCATCACTTCTTTCGGAATTGAAATCGGAGTTCGAATGAGGTCGCATCACCTCATCGAAGTTTGCGGGTTTTTAATTTTGTTTCCGGCCAGTTTTGGGTTGTTCCAGTGGGTTCTGGAGGTCCGGCGTTTTCCCAGGGCAGCGGCGGCTCGGGCTTCAGGAGGCGCGACGGTGGCTCGGGCTTTAGGCGGCGTGACGGTGGCTCGGGCTTCAGGTGGCGCGGCGGTGAGCGCTTCAGATGGCGCGGCGGCTAGCGCCTCAGGCGGCAGGCGGCGGACACCCGCGGTGAGGGTGGACCGGGGTTGCGGCGTGCGACCCCGCGGGGGAACAAGACCCGTGGCCCGCGGGTCTTCACACGGGACAACCGGCCTCGGCCGGTCCGAGCGTGGACCGCGGGTCCGCGGCCGGCCCAGGCCGGTCCTGCCCAAGGGCTTGACCCCTATGGCTTCGGACACCCGTAAATATCGCTACGGGTGTCCGTTTTACACGCCGTCTGCGGCAGGGTAACCCTCGTCTCTAGGATTGTGTTTTGAGATGGTTTAGGGAATTTTTAATTCCCAAAACGAGGGTCCTCGGAGGCGCGACGCGTCTTTAAGTGAATTTTCGTTTTTCCGGGAATCTTGTTTTGAGCGGTGCGGACACATCCGATGTCCGTTTTGAGCGTCGTCAATGGCGTTGGAACCCTGGCACCGAGGCGGAGCTTTCCAATGTGGTTTCGGGCGTTGAGGCTGATGTTGAGGCATGGGCCCCACGACCAATCTTTCGAGTTGCGTGCATTGTTGTACGCCTTTCACATCGGGCGTCCGTTCGGGGCGCGCGAGCAGTCGATGTTGGATGTTTTTTCGATGGGATTGCAATGGTGTCAATCCGCCCACTCTAATTTGGCATGATGGTGCGGGACCCACGAGGGTCGTTTGGGCATCGACGGTGGTTTTCCATCTTTATCACCGGGCGACCGTTTTGGACAAGTGAATAGTCTTTCTTGTGTTCTTTTTCGAGAGGATCACAACGGTGCGTTCCGTTCGTTGAGTTTCGGGACCAGGTTGTGGGTCCCACGTGGCACCGCTCGTGTGCGGTGCGCCGGATTGCATCTTTTCCTCCGGATACCTGTTCCACGCAAGTGAGCAGTCAATTTGACGTGCTCTTCCGAGAGAATTGCGATGGCGCAGTTCGCCCGACCATTTTCGGGGACGTAGTGTGGGTCCCACCCGACCTAGCAACTGTGAATAGTACCTTTTTCACTAGGTGTCCATTTTGGGCGATTCGGAACTCAATCCCGTGTGTTTTTCCGAGGGGATCGTAGTGGCGTGATCCGTTTGTTCAGTTTCTGGATCTTGGGTTGGGCCCCACATGGGTTTGGTTACAGTGAATAGTACCTTTTTCACCGGTTGACCGTTTCGGGTGAGTAAGTATTCTATCTCGCGTGTTTTTCTGTGAGGATTACAACGGTGTGATCTGTTTGGTTGTGCGGAGCCTCTGGCCCGATTTTATTAAATGTGGAGCATGAAAGATGATCTGGTGGTGCTTTGTCCTACCTTGTTTGTAGCGGACCCTTGGTGTGTGATCGCGCAGTCTTAGGAGAGTGATATAAATGATTCACAAGATTTGGATGGTCGTGCCTGGGCCTTTGAGGTGGAGTTGTTACGTCACGCCTTCGCGTTGACGTTGAGTGTTGTGTGCACGATAGCCTTTGGGCTGGAACGTGGTATACTCTGTGAGTATATGGGAACCCTTGGAGGTACATATGGTTGTTTGTACTTGAGGACGTTTGTACGCTTGGTTGGGGTTGAGAGGGGGCCACACGTTGTGTGGGACCCACATGCGTGTCGGGCTCTGCTTTACGTACTTTGACCTCTCGCGACATAGATGGTCCCTCTGTGCTCGTTTTTTTTACCAGCAGGGTGGAGTTTTCCCCTGGCTCGGTGCTGGTTGGTTTGACCAGCAGGGTTGAGTGGTCTCCCCTGGCTTCATTCTCGATGGATCGGCCCGTAGCAGTGCTAGTGACACCCAGTGATGGAACAGGCGCTGAACCTCTTTTGGTGAGTTGTTCTAGAGTTGGGTGGTTGCGTGATACCCACTCTGTATTCGGTTGGCCAGTGTTGTACCCTCCAGTAGAGATGGCCAGAGCAGTTCTGAGTTTTACCCTCCAGCGGGGCTGGTCAATGGTTTACTCATCGACTCCTTCGGTTTTACCCTCCAGCAGGGCTGGTCTGTGGTTTTCTCACTGACTTCTACAGTTTACCCTCCAGCAGAGACTGGGTAGTGGGTCACCTGACGTACTTAGGGTCTACCCTCCAGTAGAGACTGGGTAGGGGGTCACCCGACGACCACTTAGGGTCTACCCTCCAGCAGGGCTGGGAAGTGGATCGCCCAACGTCTAGTTCCATGTCTACCCCCCAGCAAGGCTGGGTAGTGGGTCGCCTGTCGACTTCTTCCAGGTCTACCCTCCAGCGAGGCTGGGCAGTGGGTCTCCTGATGATGTATTAAGGTCTACCCTCCAGTGGGGCTGGGCAGTGGGTCGCCTGATGATGTATTAAGGTCTAACCTCCAGCGGGGCTGGGCAGTGGTTCACCTGATGATGTATTAGGGTCTACCCTCCAGCAGGGCTGGGCAGTGGGTCACCCGATATCTGGTTATGAATTACCCTCCAGCAGGGCTGGGCAGTGGGACACCTATTGGCATTCCCGGTTCAGTCCTTTCTACTAGACTAGTATGTGGCTTTCCTCCGTGATTACCAGAGCGGGACCCTTGGTTATATGGGTCAGTGTTGTGACATCTTTGACTTTGAGAAGACCTCTCGACTGCGGGGCAGTGACGAGTTGTGGTTTGACGTTCCCCCTGAACTCTCAATTACGAGGAGCGCTTTCCCCCACCGAGACGCATCCTTGTGACACGACCTAAAACCGTGTGGGTGAGTCAGTGTCACCCAAAGCGGATAGTGTTGAGGTGTGGTGGTTTGAGCCCCTTGACTTGCGGTTCGGGGAAGACGTGCGGGATGCTGGGCATCGATGGTGTTTTCTTCTGGGATTGTGGGCTACTCGTTTTCTTGGGCTGAGCTACGAGATGGAGATCCCCTTACCGTCTTGTTCAGGCTTCTTGAAAGAGCATATGTATATGTATATACCTTTTTATAGTACCCACTTCTTGGGATTAGTTACTCTCCCTCTAGGAGAGGCGAAGACACGCGGGGTATGCCACGTGCTTTCTGTGTCTAGCTTCTCGTGGTGGGACGAGTCTACTCTCCTGCTATAGGTAGCGAAGACTCGACAAGAAGTTAATCTTCTCACCGTTTCCAGCTCCTTGTGTCTGGATGAGTCTACCATCTTTCTTTTGTTGGGTTGAGCTGGACTCTCTACTAGTATTCTACTACACTTTCGATTGTACTCCCTTACTTTTTCCATGTTCACTCTACTTCTCACCCTTCGGTACCTCCTTTGTTGCTCCCTCAAGCCTTCGGGGTATCCTACTGTGTATTGTTATACTCACCCCTGCTTGGGCTTTGCCCGCACTTGGTGTTCCCTTGCAGATGATGGACAGGTGGAGAGTTACTTCAGTGGAGCGTAGGAGCTTGGGAGCTTGGACCGCGTGCGGTGGTCGTGGCCGGGGTCCAGGTGGGGGACCCGTCAGCTATTTCTTTTTGTTTACCTGTTGCCGGGTTGTGTCACTTTTTGGTTGGGCACGTGTTTTGCCCCTTTTATTTTCAGCTTGTACTCTTTAGAGGTCGATAAACATTTGTGGTATTTATAAAGCAGTTGCTCTTTTACTCTACTCATCTTTTCTCTTTTACTCTGCACTTTTTCATTGAGTGTGCTGCGTGTGTGTGTCCAGGTACTTAGGCAAAGGCCTCCCCGAGTTATTGTGCCTTCGGCACTGGTCGCCAGCCCCTAGCCTATGGAGGCAGGCTTGGAGTAGTTTTGGCTCGATCCCGGGTAGGGTCGGTTCGTGACACCATGTATCATTTTTATTTTAGATATGATAATGATTCATTAGATAAAACATTAATGAATAATGATTAGTTTATTTTAGAGGTTTTTACGACCAAAACAAACTAGTATATTTTTATATAATATTATATTTATATTTTGTTTCCAGAAGATGAAAAAGGTCAAAATATATATAATAAAATCTTATTTAACCATAATAATGGTTTCTTGAACATCCTTGAAGTTGGTAATAGAAAACAAAAAACTCAACATCTACAAAGGTGGTGGATTGACATGTCACGGTTAATGTTTTAATTTATTGAATAAAAGGAGAGGTAAATCGATTTGATGATGGATATTCTATTAAAATAATAAAAATCAAGTATATATAAGATATTGGAGTTAACATTTCACTTTTTAAAAGGAATTTTAGGGTACGATAATAAAAAAAATAAACTAAAAGAGAAAAAATAGGATTTTACCTAATGAATATCGTCTCATTGAGAACCTCCTTAAGGCACTTGGGTTTGGTCTTCTCTTGAGACCAAAAACTCTTAGACATGGAGAGGAAGATTGGGATGGGAATTTAGTATATTTTTAACAATATAAAAATATTATATTGTGTGAGGAGAAGGGGAGGTGAGAATCGGTATTTATAACAAGAGTAGATTGTTGTTTTTTGATCATTATATACATTAGTTTATTATTATTTTCCATTAATATCAATAGTGTTGATTACTATGCATAAATATAGTAAATTGTTTAAGATTGTTTGAACCAATGGGTACTTAAATCATGACAACACATCCATGGATCCAAAATTCATGTATTTTTCTAATAATGATAAATTCTATAAATTACTATATTTCAATATTCCCTAAAGATTCAACTATTTTAGAAAAATCCAACAAAATTACCCCAAACCATTTTTTTAAATTTTATTTTAAAAAAAGACTCAATTTTATAAAATAAATTTTCTCAAAATTAAAATTCTAATTATTAAATAAAATCATCATTTAATCGAAAAATAAAAAATTGAATATTAAAATTGTCTTTATTACCCTTTTTAAAATTAATTATGATCTCATAAAATTATATAATCATTATAATGAAAAAAATATTAATTTTTGAAATCGTTTTATGAAAATAAATTTCTTTTAAATCATTGTATTCATTATAAAATTGAAAAAAAATTATGTTTTTCAAAAATAAAAAAAAATAATTTATCATTTTGAAAACATTTATTTACTTGTACCATGATATAAATATGTCATATTTTTATTTAAAAGATACCAAAATAAAATTTTACACTTTCATAGGTGAGGTTACTATTCTAGAGGCCATATTATGATTCATGGCGGTCAGATTTTTAATGTTCATAAGGGTTTACTACTTCATATAAATTCCTCTTATTCCATTAATCATTTAATTATATTTTATAACAAGTTTATTAATACTTTCATATTTAAAATTCATATTTTATAATTAAAATTATCTTTTATTTCTTCAACATTGTTCATTATTATGTTATTTATGGTGGATCAAGAAGATCCAAATTTTTCTATTATTATTATCTTCTTTTTTATTTATTGTCCCTCTGTAATATTTTTCATTCTTATTGGATTATTTACTCACTAAAGTGTCTTTATCCATTTATGAGAATAATGTTTTTATTGGTTTCTCTATGTGATATATAAGATTTAAACTATATGGCATAATTATAATAATGTAAATAACATTGAAAAAAATTCATCGTTTCATTTTTAGTACTTATCAAATTGTTTTTACCCTTCATTAACCCATTTTAACCATACCATGGTAACAATTATTTACTATATTTACTATTCATAATAAAAAACAGATTTTCAAAAAAAATGGATTTTTCAAGAAATAGATGATCTTATATTAACTCTATAACTAGAAATCATAATTATATGAATTTATATTAATATAAATAGATATATAATGTATAATTTACAATTAAATGTTTCTTTATTAGGGATTATCTAAGATCTCGGCCTTTTCTGGACTCATCTCGAGCACGTTTTCAGGTAATTTTTGATGTTTTTAAGTACCTTTGTTTCGAAGTAGTGGCTTGGGGATCATTTTGGTGAAATTTTAAGAAAAACTAACAGACAGTGGGGTTAGCATGGTTTTCACATGGTTTGAAAAAACCATACGGCTAAACCATGCCAATAGAGAGGTCTGCACGGTTTGACATACTGTGTGAAAAAACCATACCCACTGTGAAAACCTGGATATAAGGGTCTATATGGTTGGTGCATGGTTTTCCCTAATCGTGTTCCTCTCCCCATGAAACTGTGTACACAGATTTTAATATCTGAGAATCCTTTTTAAAACCACCTGAACCCCCTAGACTCCCATATTTTGACCTTTCCTCGAGCTTGAGAAATCCTATTTTTTCCCAGATCCCTCCAAAGGTATTCGAGGGTGATATGAACACCATTTTTTGAGATCTAAAGTCCAGATTAAAGATCATATCTCTTTCTAATAAGTGTATTTTATCTCGTTGCTTCTTCCTTTAATTCCTCTATCGTCCCTAGATCATTTCATGGAAGATATCCACTATTTACATTAATATAAACCTATGAGTTAAGATCTAGATCTCGTATTGTGGATCTAGATCTAGAGTTGTAAGATCTTTATGCCTTTGATCATTTTTTGGTTTGGGGATTTAGATCAGTAGCTCGATGGATGATGTTGTATTACTAAAATTTTGTGAATTTCTATTTAGTTAACATCCTTTAATAAATTGATGTAGGTGGTCCAAATCAAACTCACATAGTCATGATTTTGATATGTGTAATGGATTTTATGATTTTCTAGATTTCATTGACGATTGATTTCCTAAATTGTAGTAATTAGGAATGAAAAATTGACTTGTGATTGCCTTGGTGATTAATTAATAATTGAATCACATAACAAATGAAAGGGGTTTCCCAAATAGATATTTTGGAGATTTGTTATGGGTTGAGATATTGTAATTGAGATATTTAATTGGTTTTGTTAAGATAATTAATTGGGGGGTTAATTATAAATTTTTTTGGATATGTAAGATAATTAATTGTGCGAATTAATTATGTTCCATGTTGTTTACCAAATATAATTAATTGTTAGAATTAATTTTGTGCTAATATTGTGATCAATGATAATTAATTGTGAGAATTAATTATGAAAAGTTGATATTTGATATGGATAATTAATTTTGAAGAAATAATTATGGAAAGAGAATTGTGTCGATTGATTGATTAATTAACTAATTAATGAGTTATGTGATTAGTTAATTTTTTAGTTGACTAATGGCCTTTAAAATGTTTAACTAATCGTTCTACACACTCAGGGTGAAATAATATCTAACTATAACAACAAACAAAAATCACAACAATCCCACCATGAGTACTCGAATTTTCCCCCGTATAGGGGTTTGCAAATCCAATACATGAGCTCATTACCAAGGATCGACTCTTCCTATTCTCCTAACTACCTTTCCCAAAAAATTAAGACAAAAGAAAAGGAAATAAAATAAAACTCCTCTGATACCACTTTGTGATGTCCCAATCCGAGAACCGATGACCGGTTCCCCGAGCTGGTTGGCCACATGCCCTCAATCACTCCTCCTCGTACTCCATAGGGTGATGACTAGAAGTGAGGGACTAGTAATTCAGTCTTGTAGAGACTATAGTCTATTTTATCCAAAAAAACACCAACTGAAGTAAACAATAGTAACCAAGTACAATAGCGTATAAATAACCAGAATAATACCATGTCATATGACAGTCCAACAAGAAAATACAATACTCAACTGGAAGGGAAGACATTCTATGAAAATTCAATTGTCAATTGTCTATAATGAAACTCAATGTAAAGACACAACAACTCCAAGCGAGTCCTAAACCACGTCTAGTTCCCTCACCCATGCTCCAATCCCAAATCGCAACCTATCCCAGGACATTTCCCTTGTACTTTATTGCAACAACAAAGTATACTTGGGTGCTGATCAAGTTTCCCAAATAGGGTGTGAGTACAACTCATTAGGCCACAACCAACGCTATCTAAAACAAGTCCAGTAAAATGATAGAGCATGCAGTTTTATAAAGCAATAAAGAAAATGCACAATGAAATAGTTATCACATTGTAATTTAATCTTTAATTATCACATTAGACCGAGTTCCAATTCATGTTTCCCATTTGAATCATCATTAATTATTATTAATCATTTGGTGTAGGTATTCATTCTTATCACCCCAAATATCATTAAGTGTATGTCTCCATTCCTATCACCCCAAATCTCATTATGCGTAGGTATCTAGGCCTATCACTTTATATATCATTCGGTGTAGGTATTAATTCCAAGTAACCCATAATCTCAAGCTTTGATAACTATTGGGAGGAACTCCATTTCCAAGTCCCAACTTCTAATCAGTCTAGAATGACATGTCTAGATCCACAAAAATATCATATATTCAATAAATCTTTAATTCAGAAGGGTTAGCCACATCATTCCATTACAAATCCAATGATTAGTTAAACATTTCAAAGGACATTAGTTAACTTAACAATTAACTAATGGCCTTTTAAATGTTTAATTATTTATTTGATTAGTAATGGAATGATGTTGCTAATTTTTGTGAACTAAATATTGATTAAATGGGTGAGATTTGGGTGGTGCTGGACATAGAGTTCTAGACCGATTAGAAGTTGCGACTTGGACATGACTCCCCCCCCCAAATAGTTATCAAAGATTGAGATTGTGGGGTTCTAGGCATGAAAACCTACACCAAATGAGATATAGAGTGATAGGTATGGGGACCTACGCTTAATGAGATTTGAGGTGATAGGCATGGAAAACTACACTTAATGAGATTTTCGGTGCTATGCATGATGACCTACACCAAATGATTAATAATAATGAATGGTGATTCAAATGGGAAACATGAATTTGAATTGGGTATAATTTGATGATTAAAGATTAAATGACAATGTGAAAACTATTTAATTAGGAATTGTATTTATTGATTCATAAAACTGCATGCACTATTTTTTGTGTAACTCCCCGACCCCAGTTACACAGAGTCAGTGAGTTATTAAATAACATTGGCATGATCACAAGGTACAAAATCTCGAAAGACCGATCAGTTTAGTATCCTTGGAAGTGCTAGATACATGCATAGGTTTTACATTACATTATAAAATATAAAACAACAACAACATTGTCCTCTATGAACACATTCATATTCCTTATACTATCGTTGTAGGTTAGTCATAATATACTTCTTCACATCCTAGAAAAAATAAATCATAGAAATGGGTGAGCTGAGATGCTCAGTAAGGATAACAATATTGCAAAAACTCTCATAAATAAGCATAAACATTTAATGAAATCTATAGAAATAAAAAAATCCTTTTAAACTTAAACTTCAGCATAATATGGAAAAGGTAAATCAAATAATACCATTTACTTATTCACATGGATATTATACTAGTCGAATAATCACATGTAATATCAATATCCAATTTCATAATGAT
This sequence comes from Viscum album, assembly GCA_963277665.1. NCBI lineage: Eukaryota > Viridiplantae > Streptophyta > Magnoliopsida > Santalales > Viscaceae > Viscum > Viscum album. The sequence goes on along the minus strand of OY728150.1, from coordinate 1,354,143,279 downwards.
GGAATGTATAATGCCAGACTTCATAACAATATAGTCATGGTCTCGTTCCAAGACTAGAAATAATATTTCGTAAAGGCCTTGTTCCAAGACACTAGCTTGTCTGATGAGACATATTGAATCATTGAAGAGTTATAGCAGGCTCCACCCATCACTTACTATGTCTAATGAATTCCTCATATGAAATGGTTTAAACATAACATAAACATTCATATTTAAACTAGCATACAAAATGTCAATACTTTATCCATAAACCATGAATGGTATACAAATAACACATCTACAACCAAAAATATCACAAAACATTCAATAAAATATGGAAGATTGTATCATAATAAATAAACTTCAAGCAAGTGCATGAAATCAAAACTATTCGAGAGAAATATATCTTTCTATTTTGAAATAATTTAAAAGTTATATAATTATAAAAGAAAACATTTATTTTGAAAATATTCTCATAAGATTGTAGATTAATCTTCAAAGGTGTTATAACGGTGGAAAATAGCTTCACCCGCTGTATAAGTTAAAAAACATTCATACCCCAATTTGTCAAAAAGGTCATAAAGTACATTGTTTGGAAAGCGACAGAAATATTCTTTTAAAAAATTATAAAAAGTAAAACAAGGGTATAAATTAATTTAACCCATAATCTAGGAAATTGTAAAAATGATTTGAAATACATTTATAAGAAACATGGATGTGGATGATAAAGAGACCCCAGTAGATACTCACGTATAAACAACCTCAGATAATAAAGAGATTATAAAATTAACCCTTACCTTGTAATTTTTCTTGTTGAGGGTATGTTAACCTCTTGTATAATAGTTAAATAATTTTTATTAAATTATACAAGAACCACATACATAAATATTATATCATATATGATCTTATAATATTGCTTCGTTGATAATATTTTAGTAGTATTATTGTTTCGGGTGTTAACTAATTCAATTTCCTTTATGTTTTGTTACGTAAGCCATGTTTTTTATGGATAGAATGTATTTTATTCATATCCATAATGATATTAAGTTCTTAAATATTATTTTTAATCATAAAATGAAAATTATTCTGGAATGGTTATGATGTGGAATGAATCTCATCACGTTCGTGGAGAAGGTAATCTGTACGTACGAAAAAATGACAATATCATTCTATTGATGGTGAAATATTATGTAATAGGATGGTATATCATATATAAAGAATCATGAAAATGTTATATTTATTATTTACATTAGTTATACTAATTATTATACCCATCCAAATAATTAGATGTTTGAATAACAAACTACACCACGACGTGGAGATGGTAAGCCGTACGCACGCACGTATGGTGAGTTGTCATTCATAGGATAGATAGAATAATGAATATGGTTATACCATATTAATAACAACATAACAGTATTTATAAGGTATTGGAGATATTATTTTGGTATGTAAACAAAAAAGTAATAGGAAGTGGAAGAAGAAAAGAACATTGAAAGCAGTGATGAAATTATTACCTCTTCTTCGGGTGTTTTCATTTGAATTGATAAAAAGGGATCCTTAGGATAGATTATGATAAAACTAATGCCTCTAGGTTGAATTGAGGGTAGTTTGGAGGATATTTGAGAAGGGTTTGGCTGAGACAAAATATATTTGGAGGTGTGATTTTGAGAGAAGGGTAAGTACCCCTTTATAAGAGAGGTGAGGGTCACTTTTGGAAAAGCTTGAAATGTTATTTTATTATACAATAATATTCAGTTTATAATGTCTCCAAAATAATTTATTTATAGGATAATGTTGGTATGGGTCTAAAAAATCTCAACCTATAGGTTTTAGATAGGTGTAGGTCACCATAATAACCTTATCTTTTAGATTTAACTCTTAGTTAAATAGTTTGACACTTACCATGTCTCTTTGTCTTTTAATATTATATGGTTAATAAAATTACTATAAAATACCAAGAGAACCCCAGGTGGTTCATTATTGATATATCTAACCTTATATAAATCCTTTTTCTAAAACATAGATTTTTAAGAATATTATATCAATTAATAATATAGTATTTGTTTTAAAAAGTCAATTATGTCAATTTTGACACAATTTAGTATTTGATTTTTTTGAAATCCATAAAAACTTTATCACATAAAAATAAATTTTATATAATCAACCCTAACATTTCATATTAACCTAGGAAATTGTTTTAATTCATCAAAAGTCTCATTTTACATTTATATAGATATTTATAATATCAATTATTTTAATATTTCATTAATAAGGTAATTATTGCCTCATCATTGTGTCATAAATAAATTTAATTATTTAATGTCTAAATATTATAAATAAAAAACCATTATATAGGAAATATTTATAGATTTATAATGAATATTTTTAGTCTAATTTATCTTATGTATAACCCTATATTAAAAATGGTTTAGTTATTAAACATTGAATTTAACACTTTTAACTCTTCTTTAAATAAAATAATAATAAATGTCCTAATCTATTCCAAGTGGGTCAAAAGGATCATAGTTTATTCCTAAGGTTGATTTTGGTTGAAAAATACTTATCCAATAGAATTAGGACATGTGTTAGGGTAATTATAATATCATTTTTACCTTTAATTATCTTATTTACTTTTAATCATGGTAAATAAAAGTCAAAAGTTACTATTCACCAACAATTATTTTCATATTATTGAACCACATTTTACGTAATGATGTTAACCTTTTATATTTTATTTTTTAAATTAAATTCACATAAGCAGTAAAATTATGTTTTATGTAAATTTGCAAATGCGCCTAGAAGGTGGGTAAAAGACGGTAAGAAGTTTAATAAAATATTATATATCTAATATTATTATAAAATGAATCCAATGAATTAAATTGAAAATATATAGGTATTATGTATCTATTTTTAACTAAAATAAATTTAAATAAAATAACTAATTATTAAATTAAAAAGTCGGTTTTAAACAATAACGCATTGTTTTTCACTATTCATCAAAAATTGAAAGTTTTCAGAAAAATACCAAAAATTCACACTAAACTAATTTTGATATTTTGAATCCAAAAATGAATTCCATTTTGAAAAATAACATCTAAAAAATTTAAAAAATTAGATATTACTATTCATAACGACAAGTTTTATTGGTCGTGGTGTGTTAAAACTCCCTGTTGCATACAACGTAATCTATTGCGTTATTCAAATGGAAATGTACTGTAGAAGCTTGGGGTGTTAAATTTAAACTGGAATAATTTTAGAAACCATTGGTGGTGTCCTACTGAGTTGTTCACACACCCTATTTGTTCCTCCTGATCGGCACCAGAGTAGACTTTTTTGTTGGAGGACAGGACAAGGGCAAGGCCTTGAGATTGTTTATTGTTTGGGTTTGAAGCATGGGTGAGGGAAATGGAAATGGTTCGAGACCTTCTTGGATTTATTTTTTCTTTAATTTGAGTTTCATTATATACACAAGAAACTTTCATTTTCATATCATGTTTTCCTTTCCATTTGAGTATTTTATTTTCTTGTTTGACTATCATATGACGTGGTATTATTCTTGTTATTTATATCCTTCCTCACTTAGTTACTATTGATTACTTATATTGGTGTTTTATTATGATAAAAGAGGGTATAGTATCCCTAAGACTGACTTACTAGACCCTCACTACTAGTTGAAACCCTATGGTATACAGAAAGGTGTGCTTGAGGGAATGTGGCCAACCGGCTCAGGGCACTATTAAGTGGATCTCAGGTCGGTATGTCACAAACTGGTATCATAGAAGTTTTATTTTATTTCTTCTTATTTTTTCATACTATTTTGGTAATGGTATACATGAAACTATGAAGATTCTATCCTAGGTAATGAGATCGTTCATGGTAGTTGCAAACCTATATACCGGGAAAAATCTGAGTAATTGGGTTGGGATTGTTTTGATTGATGTTTGTTGTTACAGTTGGATATTATTTCATCTTGGGTAATTCACTTGTGGTGTGAGGTGATATTTTTTTCACAGTTATTGAATTTTTATTTATGTCCTAAAGAGGAATGATACTTGAGTCTTCATATATCATTTTATGAACTTAGTTTTGTTGTAACATGCATCATTCTAGAAACTCACAGGAAAATAGGTTATGCGTAAGTTGTTGAACTTGAACTATTTTTCCTTGTTGTGAGAATGAAATAATGATGAAAAATGAGAATAAATTGATGTCTAATGAGAAAATTGAATGATAAAATGATTATTATTAATTAATTAATTGTTTTATTAATTAATTTTACATAATATGATTAATTAATGGTTGGATTAATTAATGAGAATGTATATACCCTTGTAAACCAAGACCTAGGAGTGGGATGGTTAAGGGTAGTGACAAGGCTTCAGTGTTTACCATGTGGTGAGAAAATGGGGGAAATGACATGTTGAAACTTTTTGTGTTAGTTTATCTTCTTATGTAAATTTGATAAGGTTGGGTTATGAGACCTAAGACGTGCATTTGTCTTTGTAGAGATATGCCTCCACGACACTTATTGAGGGAGAAACCATGAGGTATGTCCGGGAATGACCTTCCAAATAGGGAACTTGAGGCACTATTGGTGCAAGCTGAGGAGGAAAGTGAGCAGTTCCAATGTAACATTGCTTGTTTCATGCAATTCCTAGAGAGAGGCCTAGGGTGGGTTCTAAAAATCATGTTTGAGTTGAAAAGGGAGTTACAGCTGCAACACCCTCCTAATTTTACTGGAGAGGGTGTAACTAAGAGAGATAAATTTTGTATCGAATCCATAGAGAAGATAATTGACCATTTAGAGACTCCAGTTTAGAAGAGGGTTAATTTGGTTCCTTATATGCTACGGGGTTCAATGAAACACTAGTGGGATATTCAGGTAAAATCTGGACAGACTAATGATATGTTATGGAAGGACTTTATAGGGCAGTTTTTGGATCACTTCTATCCAAACATGTTGATACAAGATAAGTCTTTAGATTTTAGGAATTCGACTCAAGGAATCATGTCCATAATGGAATATGCGGAATGCTTTACAGATTTGAAGTGTTTTTCTATAACTTTGGTAATAGATGAGGCTTCTTTGAAAAGAGGATTTCATGACCGACTTAAATGTGAAATTAAGTACCAGTTGAATATCTTTAATATTAATAAATTCTCAAAAGTGGTTAATTAGTCTCTCATTTCAATGGGGAACCTAGTGGAGGATTCCAGTACAAGACAGGTAGTTATCCCTAGATGATCAGTGAGTGTGCCTTTCAAGATCAAAAAGAATCATTACGAGAACCTTAGTCAGGATAGTGGAAAGCAAGGTGGATAGCCAGGAAGAACAGTTGCACTGGATATTACTCATGTGCTTTGCCACCAGTGTGGTAGGAAGGGATACTATCATAAACATTTTCATTGACCATTAGTGGAGTTCCAGTTTTTTGGAAATATGGGGCACCTACAGAAGTTCTGTAGAAAGCAGTGACAAGCTAGTGTTGAGGGAGCAGCTGTAACACCCCGAGATTTTATGAAAAATATTCTTTTTAATTTTATTGATGTCTTGTGTTGTACGCTACACCAAAAGGAGCTTTCACTACACGCATCCCTGACTTGGCTTGTATTACACGCAATAATGGCCTTCCTCGATAGCTTGTGTTGTATGCAATACCGAGTTTCACTAAACAACGATATGCTATTAAAATATTATTAAAACTAGTCGTTATGAATAGTAATAACCACTTTTTGAAATTTTATAAATTTTATTTTTCAAAATGGACTTCATTTTTGGATTCGGAATATCGAAATTAGACTAGGGTGAAATTTTGGTATTTTTCTAAAAACATTCAATTTTTGATGAATAGTGAAAACACTAGGTAACTATTTAAAAACCGACTTTTTATTTAAATAATTCTTTATTTTGATTAAATTTATTTTAGGTCAAAATATATGAATAATACTTATATAAGTTTAATTAAATTCATTGGAATCATTTTATAATAATTTTAGATTTATAAAAATTGTATTGAACTTTTCACTATCTTTTACCAACCTCTTAGGAGCTTTTACAATTGTTCATAAAACTTAATTTTACCTCTTCTATGAGTTAATTTTGAATATCTGAGAGATACGGTTAATATCAATTAGTAAAATGTGGTTCAATTAGATAAAAATAATTTTTGGTGAATAGTAACTTTTTACTTTTATTTACCACAGTTAAAAGTAAATAGGGTAATTAAGGGTAAAAAGGATATTATTATTACCCTAAAAAATGTCCTAATTCTATTGTGTAAGTGTAATTAGACCAAAAATAACCTTATTAATAAAATATGACCATTTAGGTCCACTTGGATTAGATTATGACATTTATTATTAATTTATTTAAAGAAGGGTTAAAATAGTTAAAATCAAAGTTTAATAACTAAATCATTTTTAATATAGGGTTATACATAAGATAAATTAAACTATAAATATTCATTAGAAATATAAATATATTTCCTACATAATGGTATTATATTAATAATTTTTAGACATTAAATAAGTTAATTTATTTATGAAACAATGATGATGCAGTAATTATCTTATTAATGAAATATTGACATAATTGATGTTATAAATACCCAAATAAATGTAATTTGAGACTTTTTATGAATTACACTAATTTTATAGGTTATTATTAAATTTGAGTATTTATTTAATTAACTTTTTTCTAACTAATCATGTTGTTATGATTTTCACAAAAATCAATTACCAAATAGTGTCTAAATTTACATAAAATAGTTTTCAAAACAAATATTATATTATTAATTGTTATTATATTCCTAATAATCTAAGGTTCAGCCAAGATACTTATATCATGATAGGTGTATCCTTAATGGACCACTTGGGGGTCTATTGTATGTATATGGTAATTTTATTAACTATATAATATAGAAATACAAAGTGACATGGTAAATGTCAATCTAATTAACTAAGAGTTAAAACTAAAAGATAAGGTTAATATAATGACCCAAACCTATATAAAATCTATTGGTTGAGAGGATTTAGACCCATCTCCACATTAGATTTGAAATAAATCAATTGGGAGATATTAAAAACCGAATATGACTTTATAATAAAATACTATTTTAAGTTTTCCAAAGGTTCCCCTCTCATCCCTTATAAAAAGGGAACCCCTTCCCTCTTCACTTCACACCCTTTTGAGCCTTGAATCTCGGCCAACCCCTTCCCATTTCTCTTCTCCGCTTCCCTAGAAACATTCTGGAGGTTCTGGTCTTCTCAAAAGACTAACTCTACTTCCTTAAGATAAGGCTTAAAGGAGGTGCGTCGAAGAAGAGGAAATCTCTTCTTTCGATTCTCTCAAGTTTCTTTCTTATTTCTCTTCTTCTTATTTAGTTGTTTAATTAAAAAGTAATAACCTCAGTATCACTCATATACTAATATTTTATTATTAATGTTAAACAACCCTATTTCACCTTCTATTCATCCTACGGAAAATGAAATCACCACGCATGTGTACGTACGGAATACCATCTCCACGCCGTGGTGTAATCAGTTTTTCCACCACAACCTTACATGGATGGGTATAATGGTGTAAATAAATAACTATATATGGTTATTTTAAAGTTATATTGATTCTATAAAATTATACATACACTTAAATACAATTCCACGATCATGGGAATGATATCATCGCTTGTGCGTACGTACGGACTACGGTCTCCACGAACGTGATGAGATTCATTTTCCATGATTAACCATTCGAGAATGATTATAAAGTATATATAATGAATAATAATGAAATATATGACATAATTAAGTTACTGGATTTTTGTATACATATATATATATATATATATATATATATATATATATCATCTACTTACATCCATTCAAGTCAATAAGGAAAAGAAAACAGCGTTCATGCGTACGTACGGCCTACCGTCTCCATGAACAATATATTTCATTTCATTTATCTATATTATATATATATATATAATGAATATTTATGATATATATGTCATGATTTACATTCTGGAAGTAATTAAATCATGATATAAGTAGTAATAATATCAAGAACAATAAGCCCAAACACGTACGACAAATAAAACATTTTTCCCAAAACGTTGCTTTAACATGGAACTTACAAAAGAATGGGTAATATAAAGTCATAAGTGAACCATATATAATATCATAAAAATGAATATGATTCTGTAATAAGTCAATGAAATTATTTAAATCATTATACAGGAGTTCCGGAAATGCACGAAGCATCTCGGACATAAGGTAAGGGATAACTAGTCCAATCTTGTTCTTATCCGAGATTGTTATTCGTAAGTATTTACTGGGGTTATATTTATATTCCATGTCCCTATTTTATAAAAATGGTTTCATGTATTTTTAAAGTCCTTTTTACCCATTTTTGACTCTTACTACATGGTATGTATGGAATCTTTCTTTTACGAGGTACTTTTTGACTTTTCCGGCAAAAGTATGAGAAGAATGTTTTTTAACTTATACGGAATGAAAGGATTTTTTTACGGTTTTATAAAGCCTTATTTTAATGAAGCTTCCTCCAAAAGATTTCATGACTATTTTTAACAAAAAAAATCTTTTAAAATTGCATGATGTTTTGTGAAAATAAATTGATTTTGAAGAACAAAGGATATTTTCCTCAAGAATTCATTTCAAGTGTTTTATCAAAACCATTTTTCATCTACGATGACAATATTTCATATGTGTATGTTTAAAATATCATGTCTCTATGATTTACATGGTTTCACTATTCTTATTATGAAATTATATCCATTTCTTTTATATGGATTATGTCATGATGGGATAATTTTTATGAAACCCATTTTATTTATTGGGTTATTATGAATGATGTATGTTTATTTTGTGGAACAAGTAAGAATGATTTCATTATGAGATGGGTGGGACCTATATCTCCCTCCAATGCATTGGGTAAAGATTTATATCTCATGAAATAGACATGTATGGATGGTAAGTTAATCCGGTTCAGTGTTATAGGACTAAAACGAGGAGTGAACTCGATTCAAAAAGGGACATTGTCCACTAAGATGGTCTTGGCAGCAATGCCTTGGCTAATATGGAAATCATATCATGTGCTTAATGGTTGCCACAATTACATGTTTTATTCCCATGCTATTTTATCATGATTGATTTTCCCTTATGATATATGCCTTAGGTACTTCCAAGATTCAGGTCTTTGCTCAATATTTTGATGTTTAGATTTTATGTTCAAGTTTTTGCATTCAAATGTTTATGGATTGTTTTATGTTCTCTATTTTTACCCTTACTGGGCATTTGAGCTCACCCCTATTATGTTTTCTTTTTCCCAGGATATAAAGAAAGGTTTTAGGTAAGAAAAAAAAGGGTAATATATTTATGGGAGATGTAGAAGATCTTTCACCACGATTAGAAGATTATATTCCAAGTTTCCAAAGACACTAAACTATTACGGTCCTTGTGTGTATGTTTTTGTTATGTAATAAGTATTTCTCAAAAGTAATGTATTGTTCATGTATGTCAAGCTTTGGTTCTCTACAGTTGGTATCAGAGGAAACGTTTAGTCAACCTTTGGAAAATAGGATGCGAGAACTTTAGTGAGATCCCTAGAGATATTTCTAAGGTATGTCTAGGGATGTCCCTAAGGTTAAGTATATGAATAGGTTATATTCCTAGAATTACGGGAATGATATTAGAATTAAAACTAAGATGTTAGATATCGAAGGTACTTCCCCTTTATTATGTTGTTTTCCCTAGCATGATTTTTGCCTCTCACGCTATTCTTTTTGGGTTTTAGACGATGGCTGGAACCCGAAGGAACCATGTTGATCAATGTAATGGACAATGCAATGATTGAACTCTTGAACAAACCAATGTTATGAGAGATGGAGTGAAAAATCTTATTTCTATACTTACATAAGCTATGGATCATTCTGGACTTCCGAATGAGCAGAGAAGGGAACAATATTCTATTGAGTCCTTCATGAGGCAATGTCCACCTTCATTCAGCGGGTCTTCTGATCCCCTAGTGGCTGAACAATGGATCAGCACCACTGAAAATATATTTTCAGTTCTACAATGTTCTGAGCATGATAAAGTCATCTTAGCAGTATATTGTTTGGAAGGTGATGCTGATCAATGGTGGAATCTTATCAAGAATACGAGGCAAAGAGATGAAATTGAGTTCATGGAATGGGACGAGTTCAAGAACTTATTTTCCAATAAGTACTTCACTCGTATTCTCTGAAAAAAGATGGAGAAGGAGTTTGTTGAACTGAAGTAAAAGGATGAAGAATCTGTTGGTATATACGAAGCAAATTTTACAATACTTTCAAGGTATGCATCTAGCTTTATCATCCAACCTGAAAGTAAAGTTGATCTATTTTTCAGTGGATTAAAACCAAGTCTTCGAAGGGCATTATCTATAAGATACATCATTAGCTATGAAGAAAATTGTGCGTTGTGCTATCAAGGTAGAACTGGAATTTGTTGTAACATATCCATCTCATGGTTTTGACAAGAAACGAAAGATGGAGTTCAAGGAGAAATCTCAGAACAATGGTGAAAAGAAGATGAATGATTTCTTATGCTCAAAGTGTGGAAAGAAGAATGGCGGAGATTTCCTAAAAGGTACTAGAAAATGCTTTAAGTGTGGAAAATAAGGTCATCGAGCAGTTGATTGTTGAAGTAATGGGAATAAGGTGCTAATGATGTGAATAGAGAAAAGACTACAGAGAACTCTCCACCAACACTTCAATGCTTCAAGTACAAGGAATGGGGCATTATGCTAATAAATGCCTTAATCCACGGGTTAATGATGATCAATGTCAGAAACCTCTTAAAGAAAAGGATAAAGGTAAGTCTCATTCGATAACTATTTGTGATGTTGAGTATTAAAATGATGTTGTGTAATGATTAAGTGTTTATGTAAGGAGATTTCAAAATAGTATCATGGAATCTCATTTATGGTATTGTGGAATATTGGAATATATATGTATTGGTTTCCAATTATTATATGGTACTGGTAACCATGAAAAAGTGATTGAAATATTTTTGGAAAGCATATGAAATGCGCATATTGAAGGGATAAGGAGAAAATAATATGATAGTAATCATGAGCCCATGACTAAAATAAGGACAAAGTGATATCACGGTTTGAGTATATAGAAATTTTGGGATTTTGGTATGTGGAACGAGTTAAATTTTGACAACATTAATGTTTTCACTAAGGTTAAATGGGTATTAATTTTTCAAGAGAATAAATGATTAAGGTATTCACATGATTGAAATGTGATCAACAAGATATATCGGGGATAAATGATGGTATTCACATGCTCGGTAGATGACATTTCTAGTAATTGTTTTCTTTATACTATAATCTTGGATAGAAGTATTTTGGAAAATCCTACAGATTTGAAATGGATTATGTTGAACATAAGTTAGTTTAAGTCTAGAACTGTTTTCGATATTATTGATGGAATGTCATAATGATGTAATTTTAGAAAAAGGACAACCTGCAGGATGGGCGACAACCCATCGCGTTGGACAGGGCTGTGAGAATCGAACCCACAACAGAAGTGTGACAGGCCTTTATCGCCTACCATTGGCCTACAGGAAGTCCCTGTTTAGTATAAACTAGTTTTATTTTATTAAGCAGTATGATAAATGAGGTATAAGTCCATTTTTGGAATCATATACGATTAACCACACCGTAGATGGACTTATGTATATTTTATAACTTTTTCTAACCTTTTGTTTGAAATAGATGGAATGACTCATCATTCTATCACATGATCTACTAACACTTCATGAATGACAAATTCAACTTCATTTCTTTAAGAGATGAAATGGAAATTGTTCATGGCAAGAAAAATGGTGAGATTGAACCAAAATCAAGTAATTATTTCTTTTTATTCAAAAATTCTTCAACATTAGGGAAATGATCCTGAAAACCAAAAATGTTGTCCTAGTGCCCTTATATCCGATGAATCATATGCTACCTTAGATCATCACAAATTTATGGATTTGTGATTGGTGTATTTTTCATATCCATGTCCTCTACCACTCTCCATCAGAACTTGATGGTTAGATTTCTCTTCCATATCCATATTTTCACCTATGTTGTCTTATGTGGAAACCCAATGCTGAGATACTTTGGGTGACCGTTATGATTCTAAGTTCGCTTTTTAAAATGAAGTTTTAGTATTCCTTTTTACGATTTGAGTTTCTATGAAAAAAACTTTCAAGTAGTAAACCATTTATAACCCCGATGAATTTCGAAGGCGAAATTCATTTTAAGGGGGGTAGAATGTAACACCCCAAGATTTTATGAAAAATATTCTTTTTAATTTTATTGATGTCTTGTTTTGTATGATACATCAAAAGGAGCTTTCACTACACACATCCCTAACTTGGCTTGCATTACACGCAATCATGTCCTTCCTTGATAGCTTACGTTGTACGCAATACCGAGTTTCACTAAAAAACGACATGCTATTAAAATATTATTAAAACTAGCCATTATGATTAGTAATTACCACTTTTTGAAATTTTATAAATTTTATTTTTCAAAATGGACTTTACTTTTGGATTCAGAATATCGAAATTAGCCTAGGGTGAAATTTTGGTATTTTTCTGAAAACTTTCAATTTTTGATGAATAGTGAAAACACTGGGTTACTATTTAAAAACTGAATTTTTATTTAAATAATTATTTATTTTGTTTAAATTTATTTTAGGTCAGAATAGATACATAATACTTATATAAGATCAATTAAATTCATTGGAATAATTTTATAATAATTTTAGATTTATAAAAATTGTATTGAACTTTTCACCGTCTTTTACTCACCTCATAAGAGCTTTTGCAATTGTTCATAAAACGTAATTTTTCCGCTTCTGTGAGTTTAATTTCAAAAATATGAGAGACACGGTTAATATCATGGAGTAAAATTTGGTTCAATTAGATAAAAATAATTTTTGTGAATAGTAACTTTTTACTTTTATTTCCCACGGTTAAAAGTAAATAGGGTAATTAAGGGTAAAAATGATATTATTATTACCCTAAAAAATGTACTAATTCTATTGGATAAGTGTAATTAGACCAAAAACAACCTTAGGAATAAAGTATGACCATTTAGGTCCACTTGGATTAGATTTGGACATTTATTATTAATTTATTTAAAGAAGGGTTAAAATAGTTAAAATCAAAGTTTAATAACTATATAATATTTAATATAGGGTTATACATAATATAAATTCGACTATAAATATTCAATAGTAATATAAAAAGATTTCCTACATAATGGTATTTTATTTATAATTTTTAGACATTAACTATGTTAATTTATTTATGACACAATGATGATACAGTAATTGTCTTATTAATGAAATATTGATAGAATTGATGTTATAAATACCCAAATAAATGTAATTTGAGACTGTTTGTGAATTACACTCATTTTCTAGGTTAATATTACATGTTAGTATCGATTTAATTAATTTTTTTAGAACTAATAATTCTGCTATGATTTTCAAAAAAATCAATTACCAAATAGTGTCTAAATTGACATAAAATAGTTTTTAAAACAAATATTATATTATTAATTGTTATTATATTCCTAAAAATATACGGTTCGGCGAGGATAATTATATCATGATATTTGTATCATTAATGGACCACTTGGGAGTGTATTGTATGTATATGGTAAGTTTATTAACTATATAATATAGAAATACAAAGTGACATGGTAAATGTCAATCTAATTAACTAAGAGTTAAAACTAAAAGATAAGGTTAATATAATGACCCAAACCTAACTAAAATCTATTGGTTGAGAGGATTTAGACCCATCCCCGCCTCAGATTTTAAATATATCAATTGGGAGATATTAAAAACCAAATATGACTTTATAATAAAATAATATTTTATGTTTTTTCAAAGGTGCCCCTCTCATCCCTTATAAAAAGGGCACCCCTTACCTCTTCTCTTCACACCCTTTTGAGCCTTGAAGCTCGGCCACCCCCTGACCATTTCTCTTATCCACTTCCCTAGAGACATTCTGGAGGTTCTGGTCTTCTCAAAAGACCAAATATACTTCCTTAAGAGAAGGCTTAAAAGAGGTGCGTCAAAGAAGAGGTAATCTCTTCTTTCGATTCTCTCAAGTTTCTTTCTTCTTCAACTTCTTCTTATTTAGTTTTTTAATTGTAAAGTAATAACATAAGTATCACTCATATACTGATATGTTATTATTAATATGAAACAACCCTATTTCACCTTCTATTCATCCTATGGAAAACGAAATCACCACGCATGCGTACGTACGGAATACCGTCTCCACGCCGTGGTGTAATCTATTTTTCCACCACCACCCTACATGGATGGGTATAATGGTGTAAATAAATAAATATATTTGGTTATTGTAAATTGATATTGATTCTATAATATTATACATAAACTTAAATACAATTCCATGATCATGGGAATGAAATCATCGCTCGTGCGTACGTATGGACTACGGTCTCCACGAACGTGATGAGATTCATTTTCCATAATTAACCATTCAAGAATGATAATAAAGTATATTTAAGGAATAATAATGAAATATATGACATAATGATGTTACTGTATTTTTTTATACATATATATATATATATCATCTACTTACTTCCATTCAAGTCAATAAGGAAAAGAAAACAGTGTTCATGCGTACGTACAACCTACCGTCTCCATGAACGGTGTATTTCATTTCATTTATCTATATTATATATATATATATATAATGAATATATATGATATATATATCATGATTTACATTCTGTAAGTAATTAAAACATGATATAAGTAGTAATAATATCAAGAACAACAAGTCCAAACACGTACGATAAATAAAACATTTTACCCAAAACGCTGCTTTAACATGGAACTTACAAAAGAACGGGTAATATAAAGTCATAAGTGAACCATATATGATATCATAACAATGAATATGATTCTGTAATAATTCAATGACATTATTTATATCATTATATAGGAGGTTCGAAAACTTATGAAGCATCTCGGACCTCAGGTAAGGGATAACTATTCCAATCTCGTTCTTATCCGAGATTTTTATTCGTAAGTATTTACTGGGGTTATATTTATCTTCCTTGTCCCTATTTTATAAAAATAGTTTCATTTATTTTTAAAGTCCTTTTTACCCATTTTTTACTTTTACTACATGGTATGTATGGAATCTTTCTTTTATGAGGTACTTTTTGACTTTTCCGGCAAAAGTACGAGAATAATATTTTTTTTAACTTATACGGCATGAAAGGCTTTTTTTACGGTTTTATAAATCCTTATTTTCATGAAGCTTCCTCCAAAAGATTTCATGACTATTTTAAACAAAAAAACTATTTTTAAATTGCATGACGTTTTGTGAAAAGAAATTGATTTTGAAGAAGAAAGGATGTTTTCCTCATGAATTCATTTCAAGTGTTTTATCAAAACCATTTTTCATCTAAGATAAAATTATTTCATATGTGTATGTTTCAAATATCATGTCTCTATGATTTACATGGTTTCACTTTTCTTATTAGGAAATGATATCCATTTCTTTTATATGGATTATGTGATGATGGGATGATGTTTATGAAACCCATTTTATTTATTGGGTTATTATGAATGATGTATGTTTATTTTGTGGCACAAGTAAGAATGATTTCATTATGAGATGTGTGAGACCTATATATCCCTCCAATTCATTGGGTAAAGATTTATATCTCATGATATAGACATGGATGGAACGGTAAGTTAATCTGGTTTAGTGTTACAGGACTGAAACGAGGAGTGAACTCGATTCAGAAAGGGACTTTGTCCACTAAGATGGTCTTGGCAGCAATGCCTTGGCTACTATGGAAATCATATCATGTGGTTAATGGTTTCCACAATCACATGTTTTATTCCCATGCTATTTTATCATTATTGATGTTCCCTTATGATATATTCCTTACGTACTTCCAAGATTCATGTCTTTGCTCAAGATTTTGATGTTTAGATTTTATGTTCAAGTTTTTGCATTCAAATGTTTATGGATTGTTTTATGTTCTCTGTGTTTACCCTTACTAGGCATTTGAGCTCAACCCTTTTATGTTTTCTTTTCCCCAGGATATAAAGAAAGGTTTTAGGTAAGAAAAAAAGGGTAATATCTTTATGCGAGATGTTGAAGATCTTTCACCACGATTAGAAGATTATATTCCAAGTTTCCAAAGACACTAAACTATTACGGTCCTTGTGTGTTTGTTTTTGTTATGTACTAAGTATTCCTAAAAAATAATGTAACGTCCATGTACGTCAATATTTGGGTCTCTATAACAGCTACTTAGAATTAGAGTGTGGGAAGGGGGTCTTCTATGCTATATAGGTCTGGAAGCTAGATTTCTACTAGAACATGTGGTATAGGTAGTGGATGTGGTTCTTCAGTGTTTGAGTGCCCATATCAATAGATTAGTGCTACTCAAGGGAGTTAGATGACACCACAGGGAAGAGGTGCAGGACAGTTACATGTAGTGAATCCTATACTTGTGGAGATTGGCATTGGTCCATCAACAGTGAGATGTATTATTCTAGTTTTTTCTACTTTAGCTACTACCTTGTTTGATAATGGTTCCTCTCATTCATTTATATCTATGAATCTTGTTAACGGATTGAGCCCAGAGGTGGAGTTCATAAGAAGGGTGATGAATATTGTTACACTATTGGGAACACGGTCTGGAGATATCTTTTTATACAAGGGATGTTCAATAGATATCAAAGAGTATAATTTTCTTTTGGATATCTATGTCCTTGATAAAATGGTCTTTGAATTGGTTATGGGTATGGATGGCCTAGTTGCATTCCAAGCCCACATAGATTGTTACTGCTGGAGAGTTAACTTTGTATCTCCTAAGGGTTTCCAGTATGTCCTTCGTGGAAAATGGGATATCCATGTAGGCTGATCTGGGCCAATTACTCTGTAACTGGGAGAGTTCACTGCCCATGTTTCTAGTCTTTTACTGGATGATTTTAGTGGTAGGAAAGACTTCCTTAAATAAGTGGTACAACTATTTTAGGATGTCTTTCTTAAAGTCTTTTAGGGTTTCCACCTGATAGAGATATGGAATTCACTATTGAGATCATGTCGAGGGATGAGCCAGCATCTATTCCACCTTACAGAATGGAACTGACTGAGCTTTAAGATTTCAAAAACATTGTTAGAGGAATTGGAGGATAAAGGGTTTATCCATCCAAGTACATCATTTTGGGGATCTCATGTTTTGTTTGCAAAGAAGTCCAATAAGATTTTATGCTTGTGTGTCGATTACCGAAAGTTGAGTAAAATGATAGTGAAGAACTGATATCCTCCTCTATGTATCGAGGATATTTTTGAATAGCTGAAGGGGGATTCTATGTTCTCAATGATCAATATGAGATTAGGGTTTCATAAAGTGAGTGTTTGGACCTCTAATATACCAAGAATTTCTTTCAGAAGCATTTATGGCCTTGATGAGTTTGTTGTAATGTCGTTTGGGTTGAGAAAAACACCAACAATGTTTATGGGCTTGATGAATAGAATATTTCATCTTTACATAGATCATTTTGTGGTGGTGGTTGTGGATGGAATCTTGGTGTACTCTAAGACTCATGATGATCATGGTCAACATCTTGAAATCATCATGGGCACCCTGAGAGAGAATTAGTTATACACTAAGCTATCTAAATATCGGTTTTGGATAGACTGTGTACACTTTTTGAGGCACGTCATCTTGGAAAAAGGTATGGTAGTGGACCTAGAAAAAGTCTAGGTAGTGGTTTCATGGGAGAATCCTAATATTGTTTTTGATATTTGAGGCTTTTTGGTATTAGCTGGATATTACAGGAGGTTCATCCATGACTTTTCCCGATTGGAATCACTACTTTCTGGTTTGACAAAGAAAGGGATAATGTTTGATTGGATAGAAGAATGTGATAATGCTTTCCATGAGTTGAAGAAGTGATTGACATTCGCATTGATTTTGATCTTACCTGAGTTAGGTGAGGACTACAAGATGTATTGTGAAAATTCTGGAATCTGACTCGGATCTGTGATGATTCAAGGGGATCAAGTCATTGCTTATGGGTCTCTGTAGCTAAGACCACTTGAATGGAATTATCATATGCATGACCTCAAGTTAGCATTTGTGTTTTATGCTTTTAAGTGTTGGAGACACTATCTTTTGGGTGAAAAGTTTACAGTTTGTACGGATCACAAAAGCTTCAAGTATATCTTTTCACAATGCAACTTGAATCTTCAGTAGTGAAGGTGGATAGAGTATATGCAGTCCATTAATTTTGAACTGGAATACACACTCGGGAAGGGGAATAATATGGTTTATTCCATGAGCAGTAAAACTCATACTCAATTTCTACATGAGTCGAGTGTAGAGTGAAAGATGATGGCATTTATTGAAGAAATTCATGTACTGGTTCAGGAGAGTCAGTAGAGGATGACTATGGTTTCTGTAGCACTGGAGTTTACACTCTTGAGATGGATCAGGGATAGCAAGTATGAAGATCCAGATCTTTTATCCTTAGGGTAAATCCATGAAGGTGGGGAGACACCTTTAGACTGGATAATATATGAGGATGAGATTTTCTATGTGAGAAATCAGGTTTTTGTTCCTAAGAGTATGCGAAAGAAACTCTTGCAATAATTTCATGCCTCAAAATGGGTGGTACATCCTAGGGTGAAAAAAATGTACCGTGACCTAAGATGACAGTTATGGGGGCCAGACTTGAAAAATGATATAGAAGGATTCGTAACGACATGTTTCACCTATCAGTAGGTGAAGGAAAAAGATCAATGACCTGGAGGCCTATTACAGCCGTTTTTTATTCTGTAATGGAAGTGGTACGACATGAATATGGATTTTTTGGTGAGTATTCCAAAGACACTTGGGAAGAATGATTCTATTTGGGTCGTTGTGGATCAAATAACAAAGGTATAACATTTCAGGCCTATCAGGGAAACCTTTATAGTGGAATAGTTTGTAGAATAGTATGTGTGATAGATATTTCATTTACATGGGGTTCCACATACTATAGTTTTATATCGTGATTCGCACTTTACTTCACACTTCTGGTAGGGCTTACAGAAGGCACTTCGTACATAGGTTTTTTTAAGTACGTCCTTCCACCAATAGAAAGATGGTTAGTCATAGCATACCATACAGGTGTTAGAGGATATGTTGTGAGAAAGTGTGCTTGACTTTGGTGGTTCTTGGGAGAAGCACTTGTATTTAGTGGAGTTTTCCAATAACAACATTTATCAAGAAACTATATAGATGGAACCATATGAGTCACTTTATGGTAGACCTTGTAGATCACCGCTATGTTGTCTAGAGGTGGTGAGTAAGATCTGTTCGAACCGAGTCTCGTTTAGGAGACATCGGATCTAGGGAAGTTGATTCGAAAACGTATGGCTACAACTCAGAGTAGGAAGAAGTCGTTTGTTGGTAGACAGAGATGACCCCTATAGTTTATAGAGGGAGATCATGTATTCATTTTTGTGACACTTAGAGTGGGTCACCAAAGGATACAGAGGTAGGGGAAGTTGTCTCCTAGGTTTGTTGGACCTTTTGAGGTGTAGGAGAGAATCAAGACATTGGCATACCGATTATCCCTTCAACAGAAACCCAACACTAGTCATTATGTTTTTCATGTGTCGTAACTACGTTATTATCACCCCCAACCCTTCTCATGTCATTGATATGGAAGAGGTTGACCTCGATATAAATGCGTCCTTTAAGAAGCATCTCATACATGTGTTGGGTCGTAGTTAGAAAGTTTTGTGGGGAAATCACGTGTCGTCATTTCATGTGCTCTGGAAATATGGAATTGTTCAAGAGGAAACTTGAAAACATGAAGTAGACATGAGGGATCAATGACCCAATTTTTTTGGTTCGGAATCTTAGAGAAGTTTCGAAGTGAAGCTCGAGGATGATCTGTTATAAAGTGGGGAGATTTTAAGATCCTAGCCTTTTCTAGAGTCATACTAGGAGAGTTTTCAGGTACTTTTTGAAATTTTTAAGTACCTTTGTTTTTGGAGTAGTGGCATGGGGTTCATTTGGGTGAAATTGTAAGAATAACTAACAAATATTGGGGTGTGAATAGTTTGCACGTGATTTTAAAAAATTGTGCGGCTAAACCATGTCGACAGAGAGGTTCGCATAGTTTTTGCATGGTTTGACAAACCGTGCGACCAAATCATGCCTATCGTGCAAACCTGGATAGTGGGGTATGTACGCTTTGTGCATAGTTTTCCCTAACCATATACCTCTACCTAGGAAGCCATGTTTTCATATTTTAATATCTGAAAATCCTTTTAAAAACTACCTAAACCCCCAAGACTCCCATATTTCAACCTTGGATCAGGCTTGGAAATTTCTAGGTGTTCTCAGATCCTTCCAAAGAGATTCTAAGGTGATATGAACACCATTCTTTGAGATTGAAAGTCCATATTGAAGATATGATCTTCTCTTGGTAAGTGTATTTCATCCTGTTTCTTCTCTCATTCATTCCTCTATCTTCCCTTGATGTTTTTATGGAATATCTCCATCGTTTCCATATATCTAAACCTATGAGTTTTGATCTTGATCTAGGATTGTGTATATAGATCTATATTTGCATGATCTTGATGCCTTTGATCTTTTTTTAGTTTAGGGATTTTGATCTGAAGCTTGATCGAAGACGTTGTGCTGCTCGCATTTTGGGGATTTCCGTTGGCCTAATATCCTTCAATAAACCAAGGTAGGTGGTCTAAATCGAACTCCCATAGTCTTTATTTTGATATGTGTATGTGAGTTTATGATTTTATAGATTTCCTTTATGATTGATTCCCAAAATTGTAGTAATTATGAATGAGAAATTGACATGGGATTTCCTTGGTGGTTAATTGATAATTAAATCATGGAAAAAATGAAAGGGGTTTCCCAAATAGATATTTTTTATATTTTTCATGGGTTGATATATTGTAATTGAGATACTGAATTGGTTGTATTAAGATAATTAATTGAGGGAAATGATTTTGTAATGATGTTTGGCTATGTATGATAATTAATTGTGAGTTATGTTCCATGATGTTGACCAAAGATAATTAATTATGAGAATTAAATATGTTCCAAGATATAAATCAAAGATAATTAGTTTTGAGAATTAATTATGATATGTTGAGATTTGATATGGACAATTAATTTTAAATAATTGATTAAGAAAAGGGAATTTTGTTGATTGATTAATGTGTGATGTGCTTAGTTAATTTTTGAGTTAACTAATATCCTTTGAAATGTTTAACTAATTGTTTGATTAGTAATGGAATGATGTGGCTAATTCTTGTGAATTAAATATTGATTAAATGGCTGAGATTTTTTGTGGTGCTAAACACGTCCTTCTAGACCAATTAGATGTTGAGACATAGAAATGGTGTTCCTCCCTAATAATTATCCAATATTGATATTATGGGGTGCTAGTCAAAATGAAATACACCGAATGAGATGTAGTGTTATAGTCATGGTGACCAACACTTAATGATATTTGGGGTGATATGCATGGCAACCTACACTTAATCAGATTTGGGGTGCTAGGAATGATGACCTACCCAAAATAATAAATAACAATGAATGAAGATTGAAATTGGAAAAATGAATTGGAATTGGGTCTAATTTGATTATTAAAGACTAAATGATAATGTGATACCTTTTTAATTATGCTTTTGTTTATTGCTTCATAAAATTGCAAGCACTATCTTTTGACTGGAATCGTTTTAGACACTGCTACTAGTGGCCTACTGAGTTGTACTCACACCCTATTCAGGCCTCCTGATTGGCACATGAGCAGACTTTTTTGTTGCAGTACAAGACAGGTTAACGACCCTAGGATAGGTTTATGTTTGGGATTAGTGCATGGGTGAGGGAACCAAACGTGGTTCGGGACCTGCTTATAGTTGTCGTGTCTTTACTTTGAGTTTCATTGTAGACACATTACACTTGCATTATCATAGCATGTTTTCCCATCCAGTTGAGTATTTTATTTTCTTGTTTGAATATCAAATGACATAGTATTATTATGTTTATTTATACTCTTCCACACTTGGTTATTTTTGTTTACTTCCATTAGTGTTTTATTCTAATAAAAGAGGGTATATTCTCCCCAAGACTGGCTTACTAGACCCTCGCTGCTAGTCGGCACCCTCTAGCATACGAGGAGGCGTGCTTGAGGGCATGTGGACAAGTATCGTGGGTCACCATTCAGTGGATCTCAGTTTGGGATGTCATAGGTTATTTTAATTAGTTAAAATGAATAAACTTTATGCACTTCAAAAAACATTTTTATAAAACCATGTTTTTAATTATAAAAATTAAATTATTTCAAAATCATGAAATTGATTATTAAAATTAAAATAACTAGATTATTATAAATAAATGGTTAATATTTATATTTAATACTAAATATAAACTAAAATGGGACTCTTAAATTACCTTATATAATGGAAATAAAAGACAGTACTTGAAGAATCATTAATTTTCACTATGATGGGAGGGATGGTAGAGAAATGGGTGACTCTCACAAGCATGGAGCTTGTGAACTGGTTGTATCTGAAGATGAATCAAATATTAATAGAGAATAATAATATTCATCTCATTTTTATGATCTTGTTAACAATGATCAATTCCATCTTTGTGCACCTTGGGAGCTTCTATTATGAGATTTTTTATTGCCCTTGGAGTCTTTTGAACCAAAGAGAGACTTTATGGGGGTAGTAATATCTATGACCAACTTGTCTTTTCTGACTTCAGTACTCCTTCTCTAGGTAGAATCACTAGGAAATTCTAATTTGTACATGTGTCTTCCAATAAAAAGTTAGTTAAAGAATGGATTCTTTTATGAAAATTCCACATCATTTCATGATTCTTGACTCCAAAGGGTGATAAAATGTGAAGATTTGTTGAACTTTTAAATAAAATTTCTATGGTTTGGGGATTTATATATTAGCATATGACTGCCATGGGGAGAGGTTAATTCCATATTTTATTTGTTTCTGATGATTTGATGATGCATGCATGGAGTTTTGGCTCAATTCTTTTGAAGCATAAAATCTTAAGGATACATGAATGGGATTGAAATTTTTATCCCCTCAATGTGAGTGACACTCAATGATAGATATTTACTCCCTTATGAAAGCTCAAGTGGTTATATTTTCATCTATATATTCTATATGATATTTATTCTTCAGTTGTAAACTCAATTAGAGTTGATAGAGAAATGGATTATCCAATGTTTAGACACTTTGATGGAGTCTTGGTGGAATTTGATATGGATAAAACATTGGTGGAGGATGTGGTCCTCACCAAAAGGGATGAAAATATTAATATGGATAACCTATATAAATGGAAACCAAGATTTTTTAGGGACTTCCTCTTATCTGGTCATATGAATTTTGAATGAAATGTGTCTAAGGTGTGAAACCTGTGAAATCTCAAGGGTCATTATGAGTCCTTGTGTACAAGATCCAATGATAAAGGGAGATGGAAATAATATCCTTCTATAAATTTTATTGACCATGTTGGTCCCTATCTTATGAAGGATCCCCATAATTAGATAATGATGGATGGTGCTCCTAAAACCTTTAGTGCAAATATAATAGGCCCCCAAGGGTGGATCCTACTCAGAACAATGAAGTGGATTTCCGTGTTGGTTTTGTTAGGTTTGGGGAAGATTCAAACGTCCTCAATATTCAACAATTTTCCACCCCTGATGGTGGTGGAAATGGATATATCCTACTATATATAGTGGAATGTATCTTATCCTCACACACGTAGAATGGGTGCATCAAAAGATGATTAGGAGGATCTTATGACCCCTACCATGATAAAATTGATATAATTGGTGATAATCCTTTATCAAAGGGGTCTAACATGAAGCTAGATATAGAGATAGTTGTTAAATATTCCTTAAACCTATAAGATTCTTAGCATCTACATATTCAAAATGGGAAATCTCTTATTCCTACTACCCTGGGTGTTTCTAATGTCCCATAGGATTATGGCCAGTTGAATGCCAAACATTATGGTGATTTGGATGAGCCTAATCTTATGATGTTTACTAGTAGATAGAAAAATATTATGGTGCTTCAACAGTCTACCTCTATGATGGTCCCTGCTAATGGGGATCGTAATGTGCAGGTGGATCCTCATGTAGAGTGTCATGGGATTAATAGATTTGTTGATGAAAGTGATTCGAAGCAGTCCCATCAGATCTTACATGATATCAAGGACCCTCTAAACATAGATGATATTTCATCTAAGGAAGTTATGGTCTCATCCAATATGGAAACACATTTATTTTTTGATACAACTGATGATAAATAAGAAAATATCTAGAATCATATAACCACAAAAGTTGACTCACTAATTAAGAAAAAGAATCATCATCAAGAGATGTAGGAGGCCTTTTCTCAAGTTTCCATTGGAAAATTTCCAGGAGAAAGTTTTCTCATGATTCATATATGGGAATTGATAACTATACTAATAAATTCACCACTCTTAGTGGAAGACTATAGGATGATGATAATATTATACACCTATCTAAGTCCCACTTTGACCCCCCTAAGAATATTTATGAATATTTGGAAAGCTATATTGGAAAATGGAAAAATAAAGGGAAGGTTAAGTCAACTATATTGGACTTACCAAATAAGGGAGGGCCTCAAACTAGGGTCAAAACATCCCATAATAAATGAATTTATTTTTTTGAATTGTCAGGGGCTTGTGAACTCTCTCATAGTCATATCCTAGAGACATTTCATTGTGACCAATAAACCACTGGTGATTTGTATTGTTCGACCCAAAAACAAGTTTGGAAATGGGAATTATTTATAGTTGTATTCTCCTGGATACTCATTTGTTTGAAAACAAATCAAATGAAAATGGGTTTGAACATATCTGGTTTCTCAAGAATGATATTATTTGTCTTTACTCTTTATTTAGGAACCAATAAGTTGTCTTAGTTGATGTTGGAATTAAAATATAGTGATCTTCTTCTCCTTTTTCTATACCTTTAATCTCTTTATAAAAATAAGGGACCTCTGGAAATAATTCCAAAGGATTTATAATAATTTTTATAATAGTTGGGTGATTATGGGTGATTTCAACATTATTCTCAGACTTGAGGAAAAAACTATTACTCACTTCAACATATCAGAACTTATAACTTCTCCTCTTTCATTGATTGATGAAATTTGAGTAAAGTTCCAATTGCTGTAGGAGAATTCACATGGAGAAGGGACGCACTCAATGGGAGACAAGATATAAATCTAAATAGATATATTTTTTATATTGATGAAATAAATGATTCTCTCACTATTTTTGGCCTCACTCTTCCTAAATTTCTTTTTGATCATAAACATACTCTAGTTGATATTTCCACTAGCAAGGTAGGGTCATCTCCCTTCCCTTTTAAGTTCAATAATACATGTCTTGTTGTTCTTGGATGGAAAGAGGTGATTTAAAATGCTTGGAGAATTGATTTTATGGGTATCCCACTTACAATTATGTTTAATAAGATTAATAGTGTTAAAAAATGATTAAGGATTGGAGTAAGGAATATTTCTCTTATATGGAAGATGACATTAATATTGATGAAAAATACTTATTCAATGAAAAAATGCAATTCAAAATAGTTATGATCCTTCTAGTGATGAGATACCGGACCTTTCCCATCATTATAATATTCTTATACATAAGGAAAGAGAGTACATGAATCAATATAATATCAAATGGCTACAAGAGGGGGATAGAGGCTCAAACATTTTTCAATACCTATAAAGGGAGAATAAGATCTGAGGAGGTGTTACTGCTCTTGAAATTAAAAGATATCTTTTTAGATTAGAGGTTAATATTTATAATTTTGTTCTCAAATAATTTCAAAACCAATACTCATAGAAAGGAGACAACTACACACACAAATTCTTGATAATATTGAATGTAATGTTGATACTCAGCCAAAAATGATACTTGTTGAAGCCCATTTGAGAAGGAAATCAAGGATAACCTTTTTTCCTTGAATATTGTTGGTGTTGAATTTCTGGATGGGTTTAAAATTAAATTCTTTAGGTTATACTGGGATATTGTACATCATAACTTCATCAACACCATGTGATAATTATTCTATCATGCATCTATCCCTTATGGTGTTAATTCATGTTTCATTTATTTTATTCCAAAAAAGGTAAATGCTTTCGATGCCAAGGATTTTATGTATGTTTCTATTGGGAAAAAAATTATAAAAATCATTAGAAATATTATTTATTTAAGTTTCGGACACATTTCCAGGGATCTGAATTATTCCAATCAATTTGGGTTTGTCCTTGGTGGGGGAATTCAGAATTGTCTTATCATTACTTTTGAATGTGTCAAAATCATGAAGAAGAAGCTGGAGAATGGGATATTTTAACCCAAGTTAGACATTTCTAAATCTTTTGACACAATTAAATATATATTTATCTTTTCAATTCTCAAAAATTATGGCTTTGATTATTCATTCATCAATTTAGTCAACACAATCCTTAATACTTTCAGTCCTTCTGTTCTTATTAATGGGTCACCATGAGTTTATTTCCAATTCTCAACAGGGGTCAGAAAAGGGGACCCTCTTTATGAACTTTTTTTCATGAATAAATATTATATAATTATGTGTCTAAATGACCTTGTTCAGGATTGTTTTCACCAGAAAATTAAGGATGGAAAGGATTTCTTCATACCTTACCAGCTTTTTATGCTAATTCAATTTGTATTTTTTTTCAAGTTTATAGGGGACAATCTCATGCATTCAAAAAATAATCTCTCATTATGAAAAAATCTCTAGAAAATTAATAATCTAGAATAAATATTTTTCAGTGTTTAGAAATAGAATTATTGTCTCTATGAAGGACAAAATTTACAAGAAACTTGGAGTGAAGAAAGAGGCCCTCTTTTTCGATTATCTCAGGGTGCCCCTATTCTAGGGAAAGGTTAAAATATACTACCTTGAAAATATATTCTCTAGAATTATTGGCCAAATAGCTACTTGGAAATGGAAAAACATGTCTCAATAAGGGAGAATTTTCCTTATAAACGGATCTATCACTTAAATTTGTTTCTATGATTTCTTTATTTGTAGGTGGCCTATAACTCTCATTATATAACTTTAAATCTTGGTCAAAAACTTTGTTTGGACTAGATTCATTAATGAAAGGAAATACCTCAACATGGATTGTAAGGATTGAATTAAAACCATTTATATGGGGGGTATGGGGATTAATGATATGAAAATATTAAATGATTCACTGCAAATTAAATTCACTTGGAAAATGTTGACATCTAATAAAAACTCATTGGAAATTCTCTCACAAATATTTCATTCAAAACTACATAAGGGGTACACCATATATGTCTCCCCTTCTCTTTATCTTTTTATTAAGCATGCTTACCATGATTTTATACACTCTTCAAAATGGTTGGTCTGTAAGAACTCTAATATTATCCTTTAGAGCACACCTTGGTCGTACATGCCCATCAGTGAAAGAATATAAGTTCCTCCACTTTTAAATAATCTCTCCATTGTTTGTGCTCATATGAACACTAATTTTTAGGGTTTCTTTCCCAATCATATAAGAAGGGAATTTCATATTTACAACTTAATTGACATGGATAATTTGATATGGACTCCCTGCTCCACTATAAATTTCACTTCTAGAGAGTATTATAGGTACATATGTGATGAAAGTATCCTAATTCCAATGTTTCTACAGATGTTCAAAAAACCCTTTATATCTCCCTCAAATTTCTTGATACTTTGAAGAACCTAGAAACACAAACTCCCAATATATAGTCTACTACAAAAAAACTGGACTCCACCTTGCCCATAGTTTTTTATGTGCCTACAGCATGATGATTCAGTTATGTATTTATTATTTTTTTATAGTTTCTCATGAAGTATATAGTAGCATATCCAGGATATATTTTGTGCCATCATTAATATGGAAATCATTGATGGTTTCATGGTTTCTATCCTATCCTTTAGACAAAGTGATCTAATACATTTCTTTCTAATCATAGTTTTGGCTTCAACCATTTCTTATATTTGGAAGGAAGGAAATGCTCTTTACTTTGAGAACCATAGGCCCTCTATACACTTTTAGATGAATGTTTCATACCCTGAGATTTTGTAATCTTACAAAATTCAAAAAGGCATCATGAATAATGAAATATCTAGCCTTATTATTTTGGGAACTCTTGGTTTTGCTGGAAGGGTCAAAAAAACATTGATGCTGAAATATATTAGATCAATCCAACCAATTTAATTTTGGTTAAAGGTGAATGTCGATAGGGAGGAATCTGGTTCACTAGGACCTTTAGGTTGTGGTGGTGCCTTTCGAACCCAACGATGCTTCGTTAAAGGATTTTTTATCACTAAATTTGTTTGGGCTCTTACATTGAAGTTGAACTGTATCCTATGATTAAAGTTATCAAGTATGTTGTCCAGTTTGGAAAAAGGCATCTCTAGGTGGAATCTGACTCTACTAGAGTGCTTCATATTTTGAAGATGAGATATAGGAATGTCTCATGAATAATTCTCCCATCATGAATTTAATTCCTTATGATGGTTAAACATTATCATTTGTATGTCACTAATTCTTATAGGGAAGCTAATCTGATGGTTGATGCTTTGTCCAAGAGAGCATTTGCAGAGGCTTCCTAGATATGGTCCTTCGCTATTCTCGATTTTTGTTCAAACCATGTTAATATGGATACATGTTTTCTTTTCCATTATCATCGTTTTAAAACCTCTTGTATATGTACATTTCCTTTTTTTCTAATAATTTTCTAGGAACGGGCTACCACCCCTCTCCTGAAGCTATTTGATTAATTTTCACTATTCACTAAAAATCAATCATTCTAGAAAAATCTAGAAATTTGACCCTAAGTTAATTTGAATATGTTAATTTAAAAAAATTATATTAATTTTATAAAATAACATTTCTAAATGTTCTAAAAATTAGTAATATATTCTCTCATAAAATACAATTAAATTCAATTTTGAAGATAACCTATTTTTTGAAGAATAAAATGACTTCATTAAAAACTGAGTTATTATTTTATAAGAATTCAGAAATACATTTATAATGTGTAAGAGATTTATAGATTTCAACAATTATTTTATCATATTCATACCCTCAAATTTGACGTCAATGTTATAATATCCATAAATAAATAATAATATTTCATTGTTCACTAAGATTAGTGTTGGGAATCATATATGCTATCAAACAAATCTTTATTTATAATAATATCAATGTATTACATCCCCCCTCCCTAATAAATTGATTCCATGTAATTTAATCTTGATCTCATTAATCAAAGTTTCTACATATAAAAATAACTTGGTTGAAATCCCATATCATACAAAGGGTTAATAAAAATTCACTTGATAAATAAGATAGGAAAGTAATAAGTTCATATAGAATGACACATAACTAGGTTTCCATGTAGGAAAACATTAGTGGGATATGAAAATATAGACATGGAAGAAAACTATAATTCCTAAAAAAATTATAGAGTGATATAAATCTTTGATCAAAATAAATTGAATGATCGTGATAAATTTAATGACCACAAAAACCTGAACCAAAGAGGAGTGAAAATGACCATTGATTCATCAAATATTATGTTAATATGACAAAATTTTATTTTCAAGATCCTTTTCCTGGAGTTTAGGAATTATTAACCACATATAGAAATAACATAATAAAAATATACTTTCTTTATAAGTATAATTTCATTATGTAATCAACTTCCACTATAATTTTATTTTTTCTCCAAATGATGAGTATTCAAGATGAATTTTGTATCCCTAAAACACTGAAATAAACTTCTAGAGGAAAAAATAATTCCAAAAAAGTATAAAACCCTATTAATCTTATATTTGGACACTAAAAAAACCTCAAATGTTTAGAACATGTTAAGATAATTCCCAAATTGATAAAATAATCATATGGAGAAGTACAAAATTAATCACTAATGCCTCAAAAATATCACCCATGGTTCAATAAGGATCATTAAATAAATAACTAACCATAAAATTCATCAAAATACTCCTAAATATAGTACAAAAACAATGATTTGAATTTCTTGATCACATATTCATCTAAGATAAATTTATCATTAATCTACATGTTAGGTCTACTAGGTTGAATACCCTGAGAGGGGGGAGAATCAGGGTATGGTAGATTAAAACTTTCTCCATTTTGGATCTTGTTCCGTTGTTAGAAAAAAACTCAATTCTTTCTTCCTCTTGTGGTAATATAAAGACTGATATGAAATCATTCATAGGACACAAAAAAATTTACTTAGTTCATCCTCACTTGGATAGGTCCAAGGAGCATACAACAGCAATGTGCCGATGTACCAAATTCACTAATTCTCATAGCTAATAATGATTATAATGTTCGGGATAGATCTTCTATACATAGGATCACTTCCTTTGAAAGGTTTAGGGTCTACTCACTTTATTCTCAAGGGTCACTCCCTATGCCTCTTTCTCTGACTCACTGCCGGTGGAATTGGTCATTGTCTTCCTCTTCCTTTTCTCACTACTCTTGGAAAGGAATCCCCTCATATTATATGGACTTCTAGGTCAAACACAGCTTATGGACATGTAGGTCCCTTCATTTGAAAGAATTTATGCATCTTAAATTGTAGGTAGATTCTCTTTTGAAGTTCCCTTTTCCCCCACAAATAAATTTCACTTTATTGGGTACTGATAGGTACTGGAAAATACTTTCACAAACAGAATTAAAGCTTTCACAAACATCCTTGTGAAAATCACAAACCACCTTACTCTTCTCTCGTACTATGTATCAGGTCTAGTACGCGGAACACCTCCTTCGCGTACTACTGTTGCTACTACGAACCACCCTTCATCCACAGATTGCCTCTACTATTGTGATCGCATAAAGATTCCACAAACCTTTTCTATGAAACCCTTCCTGTCTGTGAACTGTTCATTGTTCATAAATTGTCTTCACTTTGGTGTACCGGATCTCCCCTTATGTGTACCACTTTTGGATTATCCCTCTCTCGTACCGGATATTTCTCCTTTGTATACTGAGAAAACATATTCTACATACTGTACTTCCTTCTCCACGTACAGGACTTCCTTTGTGGTTTAATAATCCTCATAAAAACCTTTTGTATGAACCACTTTCGGACTTTACCAAATTCCCGAAGCAGAAAGTGTTTTCTAATGTTTTTTAATATCTACAGTAATCAGTGGGATTAGAAAATCTTAAATAGGTAAAGATACCCACTTAATCCACTAAATAAATATGTAGTGAATCTTTAGTCCAACCTCATCTCTTACTGATCCTTCTACCACCACAAAATTCAAGCCACCCATGAACCATTTTTTCCACATCATTCATGTACTGTTTGTGCTAAAAAGTGGTCAATTTCCTCTGCTGACATCAATCCATCCACATACCACAACGTTGCTTTGTCACAAACCATTTTTTGGTTTCACAAACCTCACCCATGTATCGTTTCTACCACTCCACATTCAATTTACAGAACATGGTAAGCGGCCCCTGAATTATTGTATGTGGTTCTCACCCTTTGCCTATTTTCTTCAACATTATTTATACCTTTCAATGATATGAATAAATCCTTCCTTTTCTAACACCAAACTCCCAATTTTGAGGCCCCAAAATTTAGAAAACACTAGGAAACATTTCCACCATATAAACATGTCTTCGGAAAACACCAAAAATTCTCATTAGTGGTTATCTGGATTTGTCAAAAAACACAATCACACTCAAAACATCCCAAGGGAACACCATGAGGGTTTTTTTCCAACAATCTCTCCCTTGGGGTTTGTTGACAACTCTTCTCAAAAAAATTATTTTCATTTTGATATCTCATTAAAGCACCTGTCAGATTCAACCATTATTCGCTTCATGTGATTAATATTACGATAAAGGACTTACTCAACACATACTCTAAGCCCATATGATCCATGCTCGGCGTGAGAAAAAAGAGTATAACCAAAATTTCATCAATGAACCACTTAATTTCTAATCACTAATTTCTAATACCTTATTGATACCAATGAACTGATTTCATCATGAATATCAGACATCATGATATCTAATCATTGATTGATCACTTCTAGAATCATTATATTTAATGCTCCCCCTATATTAAAGCTCTTACAAATAACTTCGGCTCAACTTCAACTCCTCCTATCTCACTTCTCTACTTAACAACTTCTCCCTGTGTCTTTTCTCCCCTAGAATAGTTACACTTTCTCACCCTTTGTCAAGGAACTCGAAGGGAACTTCATGGTTTTCTGAAATAGGGTAAATAACACATATCATTACATTAGGGAATGACACATAATACCTCAGGGAGAGGGGGACCCACATCCACACTTTTTCAAGTGTAGGAAGTCGGTTGGACTCTTAGAGCTAGTTGATGCCTTTCAAATGATTCTTTGGGTAAGGCCTTAGTCAAAATGTCTGAAACCTGTTGTTATGTAGGCGCATACTCGAACTTCACAAGCCCTTGATCCACCTTCTCCTTGATAAAATGTTATTTGATTTCAACGTGCTTTGTCCTTGAGTAATTGACTGAATTTTTTATTAGATTTATTGCACTTGAATTATAAAAATGAATTCTGATATGATATTTCACTTAAATTCCAATATCTTTAAGTTGTTGCTTCATCCAAAATAGCTGTGTGTAATCTTGTGTAGTTGTGATGTATTTATCTTATGCAGTAATTAATGAAATGAAGACTTTTTCCTTGATTAACCAAGAAATACACAACCTTCTAAGATAAAATACACCTCCTGATGTTGATTTCCTATTATCTGCTAAACCAGCCCAGTCTGTATCTTTATATCCCAATAACTCTGGATGAGATTTTTTATTATAAATTAATCCCAAATACGTTGTTCCCTTGATGTACTAAAGAATTATTTTTACTACAATCATGTGTCTCTCCTTGGGATTTCTTTGATACTTCACTACATGGCATGTGGAAAATACAATATCAGGCCTTGTCGCTGTCAAGTACAATAGACATCTAATGATTTACATGTATTATTTTATATTAAATGGTTTTCCTTCATTATCTTGTGACAATTTCAACCGGGTAGCAACTAGAGTCTTCATCACTTTAGAATTATCCATTCCAAACCTTCTCAAAACCTCCTTGGAATATTTATATTGATAAATAATGTTTCATTCCTTCCTTGTGTCAACTGTAATCCAAGGAAAAATGTCCGCTCCCCAATCATCGACATTTCTAACTCACTTTTCATGAATTCAAGAAATTTTCTGCATTGTGCTTCATCTGATCCACCAAATATTATGTCATCGACATAAACCAGACCCATCATCCTTTGACTATTTCCATTGTTATAAAACATATTATAATTAACTCCACCACATTGAAAACAGAGAATCCTTAGAAACTGATCAAGCCTTGAATACCATGCTCTTGGAGTTTTCTTAAAACCGTATAAATCCTTCTTCAGTCGACAAAATCTATTCTCATCTTCATGAATGAGAAAACCATATGGTTGCTTAATGTAGACTTATTCTTCTAGATATCCATTCTGAAATACTGACTTGACATCCATCTGGAAAACTTTAAACTTTTGTTGCATGGATAAATCCAAGAATAATCTAATTGTCTCCATCCTTGCAATAGGTGAGAATGTTTCATCAACATTTATACCCTCAATCTGAGAGTACCCTTTGCACACAAGTCGTGCTTTGTTTTAAATCATAACACCTTCTTCATTCATTTTATTGCAAAAGACCCATTTTTTCCCTATGACATTATTTTCTTCTGGTCTCAAAACAAATTCCCACATTTGATTCTTCTCGATTTGGTCAATCTCTTCATTCATTTCATGAACCCAACTCTTATCTCAAGATGCTTCTTCAAAGAATTTGGGCTCTACTTGTGATAAATATGATGCTTGTTTTAGATACTTTATCCTAATTGTCTTCACTGGAGCTGTCTAATCAAAAATTATGTTCTACCTATCAATTTTAGATTTTATTACTGGTCTCTGGGAATACATTGATTTATTCTAATCTTTGGAGTCTTCTTTTGAATCAATCTCTGGAGCTAGAGCATCTTCTGATCTGCTCATCTCTTCATCACTATCTTCCTTAGTCTGATCATGTATTTTCTGAAGATTTTGTTCATTTTCTACTATAGTCACATCATGAATTTCAACTATCTTTTCCAGCCACTTATTTAAGCATTTTTATGATTTTATTTTATTTGAGTAGCCAAGAAATATCATTTTATCCCCAAGAGATTTAGACTTCCTATGTTTCTTTTTATTGAGAATGAAACATTTACTTTTGAAAATTCAAAAGTAATTTAATGATGGATTCTTTATATAACATAACTCGTATGGAGTCTTATCCTCTTTTGGAAAAATTAAAGCTCGATTTAAAGTTTATACTGATGTCATCACTGCTTCATTCCAAAAAAATTTAGGAAGGTCTTTCCCAATGAACATTGTTCTGGCCATGTTGTTAACAACCCGATTTATTCTCTCAACTACTCAATTCTATTGTGGAGTTATTATTGCTGAAACTTGATGAATTATCCCATGTTTTTTTAGATAATCCTCCACTTGGATATCTATGAACTCTGTTCCATTATCTATTCGAATCGTTCATATTTTCTGATGAATCGTCTTTTCACATTCCCATCGATATCATGTAATGAAACTGAACACTTTAGATTTGTGGGTGATTATTGAAACCCATGCTATTTTACTATATTCATTAATGAATAGAACATAATATCTCACCCCATCAATAGACCTTTGGGTAATTATCCCACACACATCAATATGAACGAGCTTAGAAATCTTTTTGACTTTTACTCCTTTTTCTTATATGTATTTCGAATGATCTTCCTCTATTGGCAGGCATCACACGTATGAGTACGATCACGTGATAATCTAGGGATATTTTGAGCTGCATTATATTTTACCATATCTTCCAATGAACCTTGGATAATGTGCCCAAGATGCTTATTCAATAACTTGTTTTCTTCCTCCTTGGATAGAAAGCATATATCTTCTTATCCACTTATGAGGTAGAGATTCCCCTTCGTACACTTTCCTTGCAACACAATAGCACCATCCTTTTCCTTGATGATACATGATTTCTAGAAAAAACTTATGGCTTGTCTTGAGTTATAAAATTGACAAACACTAAGCAAGTTGTGACTAATCCCTGGAACAACCATGACATTTTCTCATCTCATGTATTTTCCTCCAAACTTGGATTTTCCTGAACCAAAAATTTTCAAGCCCTCACATTATTGAATCTTATAATACCTTATTTTTCATACCTGAATATGGTTACTATATTATTATTTCCCATTATATGGGAATTGTATCCATTATCAATTATCTGTATCCCTATGCGATTTGATTCCTTGAACGCAATTTCTGTTACCATGGAATACTCATCCCTTTTCTTTTTGATCCAATCCTTTGAATTCATAATCGACATGGAATGATAATATTGATATTTCTCAGTATACAATGGGTCAGCTTAAACATGCAGATATTCAAATCGATTTTGAATTTTCATCTCACTTAATGATACTTTTGGTTGCTTCATAGGAAAAAATTCAGTTTTCCTCGGCACATTCCTCTGCATTGTTGATGTATAATATCTTGCCATATGTCCAAGACCTTTACCCCTAAAACAATAGACATAAAATTATGACCATTAATTTTGAACTTTTTACGACCACCAATGTTGGTCTTGTTCCCATTGTTACCTCTTTTCTATGAAACATACATATTGGGAGTGTTCCATCATACCACAAAAAATAGCATCTTATGTGAGGTATATTTCTATGTGGTAATGATGCACCATTAGTTGTGCCTTGGGTTATATGAATCTTATGATTCTTCTTTTTACCAAAATCATTCTTTAATCTTAGAGTGGGTGATTTTGGTATGACTTGAACCATAACTAATTCCTATTTTAGATCAAGACACTTTTGTTCTGATGGACCATTCCTCTCAAATATCATCTTATTTGTTGCATGTATGATCTTTTTTAATAATGTTGAACTGAGAGTTAGCAGTTTCTTCAGATCTTCAATTGTTCATCACAAACTGACGATCTCTTCTTCTAGATGCTCAATACGTTTGATTTGATCTTTTCCAATTTTTGTAAAACTATAAATTTCAATTTTCTATTCTTCAATTTTGAGTTTTTACTCAACCACTTTTTAGGAGCTTGTTGGCATTGAAGACCTTAGATTTTCAATTTATTCATTTAGATCAGAATTATATTCTTCCTGCTATTGCATTAAGAGTTTGGCATCATGAACAACATTGTTAGCTTTCTTCATATTGGCTCTCAAAATATCTACCTCTTAAAGGGAATATTCTAATTCATCATAAAGATCAACTCTTCCTTCAATTTCACCTTCTTTATTGTCACTTTCTTCTCTTGTTAAAGAATTTCTAGCAACTTCCACCAAATCATCTATTTTATGATTCGTGTAGTCCTACAACTCTTCTACCTAATATTCTTATGATATTTCATCCTCTCTTTAAAGAAGATTCTTCTTTTTGAAGAAATTTCTCCAAGTACTTCTCCTCCCTTTCTAATTTTATGAATACTTATTTTGGGGGATTTCATCATTTTCTTTATTTTCATCATCAAACTTCTTAGGACACCTTGATGAAAAATTCCCAATCTTTCGGCATCAAAAGCATGCAAATAAATTTTTACCTTTGAACTTTCCTTTTCATATTTTTAGATTAGAGGATAGAAATGACATGACATCATATATATTGTCTTCCTCTAAACTATCTTCAATGGAGTGATTCTGCATGGCCTTGAACGCTACCTTAACGTCCCATTTTCCACTACATCGTTGTAATAGTTTCTCATTTAATATGATACAAGGGAACTTTGTAGATTATATAGTGTTGACTCTTTTGGGTCCTTGTCTTCCAACACTGAAACTTTCGGATTGAACCGTGGGGGAAGTTTCCTCAAGATTCTTTCAAAATATTTATATCTTCAATGAATTCTCCAAGACCCCTCATGTCTTCCACAATAATATTTATCCTGTCAAAAAATGCATCAACAGTATCATTGGGATTCATTATAATATCCTTATACTTGTTACATATAACCTACATCTTTTCTTCTCATACTTTTTTGTTTCCCTCATAAATTTTTAACAATTTTTCCCACATTGCATGTGATTTTTTACAGGACATCACCTTCGTGTAAATTTCATTTGATAGGAACCCCCCCCCAAAGCATTGATACCTTTACCATCAGCACCCAATTCCCTTCTTTTAGCTTCTAATAAATCACCGCTATTAATTTTAGTTGATATTTTATGCAGAGATGTTGTGAATACATCCATCCCAACTGATTGGAAGTAGTGCTGCATTCGATTCTTCCATAGTTGAAAATTATTTCCATCGAGGGTCATAATTATTTTATGATGGACCACCTCCATTTCTTCTTCTAAGAGAACCATTGACTTTAATCCTTACCCTCTGATACAAATTGTTAGGTCCACTAGGTCGAATACCCTAAGAGGGGGGTTAAATAGGGTATGGAAGATTAAAACTTTCTCCCTTTTGGATCTTGTTTCATTATTATAAAAAACTCATTTCTCTCTTACACCCATGGCAATATACATACTAATTTTAAATCATGTATAGGACACAACAATTTTTACTTTATTCACTTTCACTGGACTATGTCCAAGGAGCATACAAAGTCAATGTTCTGATGTACCAAATTCACAAAGGCTCATAGCCAATAATGAGTACAAGGTTTGGGCAAGATCTTTTATTCCCATGCTTATTGTATTTACAAGGTTTAGGGTATGATCACTACATTACCAAGCGTCACTCCGTATACATATTTTTCTGACTCACTATTGGTGGAAAGGGTCACTGTCTTCCTCTTCCTTCGCTCTCTACTCTTGGAAGGAAATCCACTCATTATTTATGGACTTATAGGTAAAACATAGTTTATGGACATGTAGGTTCCTTCATTTTCATAAATTCATACATCCTCAAATGCTGGTACATGCTCTTTTGATGTTCTATTTTCACCCACAGAATAATTCCACCTTCTTGGGTACTAATAGGTACTGGAAAATACTTTCACAAACTGAATTTAAGCTTTCACAAGCTTCCTTGTGCAAATCCTGAAGCACCTTCCTCTTCCCACGTACTGTGTACCAGGTTTGGTATGTGGAACACCTCCTTTGTGTACTGTTGCTTCTCCTATGAACCACCCTTTGTCCACGGAGTTCCTCCACCTTCGCAATCACATACCGCTATCATGTACTGATTCCATGAACCTTCTCTGTGAAACCCCACCTATCCACGAATTGTTCTTTATTCACAGATTGTCTTTGCTTTGGCATACCGGAACTCCCCCTTCGTGTATCTCTTCCAGAATTATCCCTCTTGGGTACTTTAGATTCCTCCTCCACGTACTGAGACAACTCCTTCTGCACACTAGAATTCCTTCTCCATGTACTAGACTTCCCTTGCGAATTAAGAATCCCCGCAAACACCTTCAGTGCGAACCACTTTCGGACATTACCAAATTCCCAAAGCAGAAAGTGTTTTCTAATGATGTTCAATATCCACAGTAATTGGTGGGATTAGAAAATATTATATAAGAAAATATACCCACTTAATTTTCTAAATCAAGATTTACTCAATCTTTAATAAAACATCACCGCTTACTGATCCTTCTGCCACCATAAACCGCAATCCACCCGCGAACCTTTTTTCCACACCGTTCGCATACTGCCTTTTCTCTCACATGGTTGATTTCCTCCAACGACATCAATCCATCCACATACTATATTTCCGATCCACTGCGAAACATTTTTGGTTTTGCAAACCTCACCCACGTACTGTTTCTACTGCTCCACATACCATTCCCAGAAAATTTTATTCGACCCATGAATTATGGTATGCGGTTCCCACCATTTGCTGATTTTATTCAATGTTCTTCATACTGTTCAATCCTATGATAAATAATTCCTTTTCCAACACCAAACTACCGATTTTGAGGACCCAAAATTTAGAAAACACTGGGAAACTATTCCACATTAAAAACTTGTCTTCGAAAAACCCCAATCACTCTCATTAGCGGTTATCTGGCTTTCTCAACAAACACAATCACACTCAAATCATCCTGAGGGAAGACCTTGAGGGATTTTTTCCAACATTAAAAATAAAATCCATCACTCTACAAGTTTTATAAAAAAATATATATTCCCTAATCATATATGAAAATCATTTCAGTAATAACCTAAATCACCGTAATTTAATAGTAAAATCATCTCTACTTCCAAAAATTAACGCAATAATCAAATGTTTTATT
This sequence comes from Viscum album, assembly GCA_963277665.1. NCBI lineage: Eukaryota > Viridiplantae > Streptophyta > Magnoliopsida > Santalales > Viscaceae > Viscum > Viscum album. The sequence goes on along the minus strand of OY728150.1, from coordinate 1,354,103,753 downwards.
ATTCTTATAACCAAAAAAATATTGGTAAAAATAATTCTGATCTATAATTACTATATCCCAGTATGTAAATACTTTCACCTAAATGATTGGTATAACATAGGTCCTTCCATGGTCAATGATTTGACCTTTGGAAGAGGGAATTAATTTTGATAATTCCTAGATTCCCCACTTTTAAGACAACAAATTGTAAATAGATCTCTATGATGAAATTTATTTCTCTTAATTTAACTCTTCATTTTTCCGCAAAAACATGTTTTCCTATGCCCTTATTTTCCACACATAATACATTTTATTGTTCATTTGATACATTCTCTTGGGTGTATATTCCAAAATTTGTGATATTGTAGAAATCAATAATTCTTTCCTCCATGGTCACCTACACTTAATATCTTAGCGAACTATGTCCTTCACTTCATTGGTGAGACTGATTTTTTGTTAAGGTATAGGTTTTTAGTCAGATATCATGATAAATTATTAGAAATAATCACAATATATTTCACTTTTATCATCATCCCATTTGGTTTCTCTGAATCACTCTTTTATATATCACATTCATCATTAACATCATTCCACCTTGTTCCATCCATTAACTAAAAAAACATAGTTTGATAAATAATAATCATAACCATGAAACTCTTTTATAGGATTTATAAATCATTACACCTTAATTTCTATCTATGGAACCATATATTTAACCTAGGTCATCCATGATCATCTCCTATTTAAATACATCATGATAGTTCATAGTGAAAATGTGATTTAACCCAAGAATATCCCCCAAGAGTGTCAAACCAAATGCATAGTAATGACACACTCTCCATGAATCATAATTATGATTAAGATGTACTCAAACAACAATTTTTTGGGTTATTTCTCAAAGATTCATCCACACTAAAACCATGTCTACTTGTAGTACCCAGACTAGGATGTATTTCCACGAAAACCATATAATATCATCCTTACCAAAACATTTGTATTTTATACTATACATAAACTTATCCCATTAATATTTACTAAATTTCACTAATCCTAATCCACAAAAAATAGAACTTACTCTAATACCGTTTATAGAAACCCAATCCTTTTACACAAATTATTACATGATTTTAAATATAAAAACCCAATAATTAAAACCCAATGATTGTGAGGCCTAATGTGTTTGGAAGAATATGTATATAGAATATAAAAAAACTAGAACATAACATATTTATTTTTATTCTCTATAGTTCGATCCCACAATTTCATAAGATAACCAAGGGAATAAAAAAATAAAGGCTGATCTATAAAACTCAGAAGGGATCAAACTTTATGATGATATAAAACATGATATCATAAAAGAGAAGGGTTGTGAGTAATCACATGAGAGAATAATATATAGAATATGGTATTATAATACCATTTAAATATAGAAACTGTGGTACAGTTATATAATATGAAATAAGCATAAGTCCAGACTAACATCCAAGAGTGAATCACATGATGGACAAAGTCCCATAATGGATTTGAATTACTTTTTAATCTAATTATAACATCTCATGAGACCATAAACAATGCCTTATGAATATGAGAAATATCTAGGAACACCTATCATAACATTTTCATTCTTATGTGCTACATAAAAAGTAATTCAATCATATGGTATAAACATCTGAATTACCTATGGAATGAAATGAGATACATAATCTTTCCTCAGGTCATATTCAAAGGTGACTTAATAATGAAGGAATTTGAAAAATAAACTTATAGAAATTACTACCACATTAATGGATGGTATAATGAGCTAGGTATATATATAATAGTGATATATATAGAATTTATAAGTAATATGTATCATAAAATGAGGTATTTATTGATGAAAATATCTTTAAAAGATCACATGGAATATATATTCAGTAAAATAACCTTTTAAAATTTAAATTAATAATTTAAAATATAAAAATTTCCAAAATATTATTTAAAATATATTATTTGAAAAGAAACCTAGAAAATTTTATAATATTCTTGAAATCATTGATTATTCCTAAGGGTGGGAAATTCAATTCATGCAGTATAAGTTAAAAGAAAACATTCCTTTGACACTCTTTGAAAAAAAAATCAAAATGTAACTTGTTCAGAAAACGATGGCAAGATTCCTTTTGATTAATTTTAAAAAAAGTAAAAAAAAATGTAAAAATATACCTCAATGAAGGAAAATTATTTATAATTTCACACTAATTAACATTGAACGCAAATAATCTAAAAATGAAAAGAGATTGTAACATAAAACCTCTACTGCTTTGGTAACTTTAGAATCAAACCCCCTTAGATGAACTATAATAAATTTTAACTTAAATAAAAATAATTATAAAGTATTAGTACTATAATATATAATGTGGGATTCATATATACCTTATAAAATAAATTAAGTGCATAACATTAAAATATACCTCAATAAAGAGAAATTGAGATAAAATCCCTTACACCTAGTTTGAATCATCACTTATATACTTTATCATCCTTAATAATAAACTTATCTTAATTATTTTAATTTTTAATAACCGTTTTATATATTGTTATTCATATTATTTTATTTATTATGATAGGTCGTACATATGCTTGAGTAACGTTTCCCTTTTTCTATGATCATTATGGAAAGAAGGTAAGCATTATTTTATGTCTCTAGGATGATCATAATATCACAAATAAAATATTATTTCTTTAAATATAATTATATATATATATATCATCCATGTGATGTTGTGATGAATAACATATTGCATACCTTTATGGAGGTGGAAGTCCACACATACACACGAACAACATTACCATTTTTTAGTGAATGGAAATGTAAGAACGTAAATGATATATTAAATTTTCTGAATCATAAATATATTAAGAATATAATATATACATATATATATATATATTTGTTAGATTATTAGAACCATCTATAAGATGAGGATATAGAAAATGAGTCTCATCAGTTCACGAGGAGGTAGTCTATTATATACATGAATGTTGGTTTTATTTCCCATCTGATAGAAGAGGATATGGATATAGGTTATTACATTAACATAATAAGATCATAGTATATAGAATATTATTATTTTTATTTCATCATGGTTTAATATTATTTGAATTAGGTAGAAGAATAAATAAAATAAAAATGATTGACTAAGAACTATACCACTTCTTCAGAAAACCTCTTATGGTTTAAACCAAAATTATTCCTATGTTGTTTTTCTTATAAAAAAAATTCCTATATTAAATGGGGTGGGATGCTAATAAGGTATTTGTTATGGGTTTTTCTGAACCAAATGGTTCTTGAAGTGTGTATAAAAGAGGACATTATGTGTTCTTTTATAAGAGAGGGGAGGGGAACTCTTGGAATTTCTTAAAGTATTAAATTAATATAAATTAATTTTCATGTTCAATGGGATCCAAAGTGAAGATATTTGAATTTAATATAACAATGAGTCTAAATATGCTCATAAAATAAAATATTGGGAATTTTTAGGTGATTATTTGACACTTATCATTTTATTTCAACTCACGTTACCCCTTTTTTACAATTATAGCGGTATTTGATGTTTTACTTTTTAGGGGTCAATACATTTAATCTTAAAAAATAAGGTTCACAAATGGACCATAAATTATAATTCTTAAAAATTAATAAATTACTTGTTCGAATATAGTTTTTTTGTTTTTTTAATTATTTAATAAAACATAATATCTTTTGAAGTATCATTAATGTTATTTTTTACACTATCTAATCTATATGACCTTAAAAAACTCAAGACAATTATAGAATTAGAATATATACCTTTTATATTTCCCTAACATGTTATATTTCTCTAAAAAATTTGGAACACAATAATTCATTCAAATTATATCACTTCTACAAAATTGATATCATTTATTTTATTTTCAATTTAATTAAATAATTAATGTGTATGTGTTCTGTGAACATTTATAGAAATTATATTATTACTAAAAATTAGAAATAAATTACCATGATAAAAAAATCTATTACCTTTACAATTAATATTTATATCCCAAATAGTTTATTTTTATCCCTTTCATAAAATATAATAGTTATTTAAAATAAATAAAGTGACATTTTTTTATTTTGTTTACATAAAGTGTTATAATGGTCATAATCCAATCCATATAGAAAAAAGGCTCTATATTGAAATTTTAAGTGATTAGGGATGAAATATATTCATCCAATAAAAACAAGGCAACCATTGGAGAAAAATTTCAGTTCTTATCAAATTATTTTTTCCTTTTGTTAACCAATTTTTCCTTACTATGGTAACACATATTTACTATAGTTAATATAATAATGAAAAAAAATAAAAGCGACCTATTTATAAAATATCTATTCCATGATTAAAAATATATAATCCATTTTACATGATTAAAAACATGGAATTCATATAATTTAATTTATGATTAAATCGGAAAATGTGGTGAAAAATGGTTTTTAATTAAAATGAATTTTTCAATGAAAAATGAAATTCTATTCACTCTATGACTAGAAATAAAATTTATAAGAATATAATTTAATATAAATTTAAATATAATATATAATTTCTATTTAAATATTTTGTTATTATGGGTTATATTAATTAATTATAATAGATTAACTTTATACACTTAAAAATATTTTTCAGGAAAAAAATGTTTTTAAGAATAAAAATAATATTATAAAAAAATCCTGAAAATTTATTATTAAAATGAAATTATTTATATTATTATAAAGTAATTGAATAATATTTTAATTTAATTCCAAATCAAAAAGGTAATGAGACTTCTAAATTACATGATTTAATTGAAATAAATTACTGTATTGGAAAATCAGCAATATTCATTATTCACTAAAAAATCAATCATTTAAAAAAATACACACTAATTTAATATTTATATGATGATTTGAAAAGATATTTAAATTTTATAAAATATAATTTCTAAGAGTTTAAGAAATTAATTATAATATTCTCTCACAAAAATCAATAAAAATAATTTTTGATGAAAAGATATTTTTTTAAGAATTAAATGTCTTCACTAAAAAATGGGTGCTTATTTCTTAAGAATTTATCAATAAATATATATTGACTATTATCATTATATATATTACATAAAATAGTTAATCCTATTTATACCCACCAGTTTAGGGTCTATGTTACAATAGTCATATTTAAATAAAAATATTTTACAGTTCATTTGAGCAGAGTGTTGTGTGTCGTATATGCTATAGAATACAGTATTCTTTTTAAAAATATCAAGGTGTCACACACATTATCCTAGCATATGACTCAATATATAACCAACCATCAATATAGAAGTGGGCCTCCAACAGATTACTCATCACATATTCTAACTGTATCAGGTTATCAATCATTCACAATAAGGATCTAATATCCCAGAGCATTCATACATATTAATTGTATTTTTTGAACATTTTTTAAAGAAAATAAATACATATCATTGTGGAATTAAATTCTTTAACAATAAAAAATGGGTTCCCTTATCCCCTAAAAAACCCTTTATAACAAAAAACCATATTAAATTCACCTTTAATTAACTAGTTTATTAGGAATATGATTTCCATATGAAACAACCCAAAGATATTAGCTAATAATATCTAAACATAATCATAATAAGAACATATCAAATTTAATCAATTCCAATATGGACAGTGATTATACTTGTAACACCCCAAGATTTCAAAAACTTACACTATACGCAACATCGAGTTCAAGCACACCACGACTTACCAAACTAGTCGTTCATAAGCGGTTATGAATAGTATTAACAGAATTGTGAACATTATATAACCCTTATAATTTTAGAATCCATATTATGAGTTTCTTATACATAATGTAAGGACAAATTCATTTTTTCAGATAAAAGAAGTATTTTTCTAAAAATTAAATTTTACTGACTTTTAATGGCGAACCCTTTTTAAATCAAATATTTGAAACTTTTATATATTAAATTTGACAAAATAAACTTCTTCTTTGGGATTGAGACATAAGAATTTAGTTTCAATAAATTTTTGGTGTTTTTCTGATAACTTTCATATTTGGGTGAATAGTAAAATATAATATATTTTAACTAAAAACAACTTTTTTAATCAAAATAATTTATAGTGTTCAACTATACATATGAAAGGTTTGGATTTATAAATATATTATATTTTTACAATTTAATTCAACTTTGGTCATTGGAAGTAATTTCACTTTGAAGTTGGACATAAACAAATGTAAACCTTTTAGTAGTTAATATTTCATAAAAATACGCTTTTTGGTTTTGACAACAGGAATTAATTTTAAACTAGTAAATGAAATTTCTATGTTTTTAATTTGGTAAAATAGACTTCATTTTTGAATTCATAATATCAAAATTATCTTAGGGTGACTTATTGGTATGTTTCTGAAAACTTATAATTTTTGACGAATAGTGAAAAACATTGAGTTATAGTTTAAAACCGAATTTATATTTAAATAATTATTTATTTTATTTAAATTTATTTTAGGTCAAAATAGATACATAATACCCATATAAGTTCAATTTAATTCCTTGGATTCAGTTTATAATAATTTTATATATATATATAAATTTTATTGAACTTTTCACTGTCTTTTACCCACATCCTTGGAGAATTTGAAAATTCACATAAAACTTAATTTTACCGCTTCTATAAATGTAATTTCCAAAATACAAGAGACTTGGTTGATATCAATAAGGAAGACGTGGTTCAATAAGATGAAAATAATTTTTGGTGAATAGTAACTTTTTTACTTTTATTTACCACGGTTAAAAGTGTATAGGGTAATTAAGGGTAAAAATGATATTATTATTACCCTAACACATGTCCTAATTCTATTGGATAAGTATAATTTGACCAAAAAAACCCTTAGTAATAAAATATGAACCTCTTTGGTCTACTTGGATTATATTAGGACATTTATTATTATTTAATTCGAAGAAGAGTTAAAAGAGTTAAAATCAAAGTTTAATAACAAAAACATTAATAATATAGGGTTACAAATAATATAAATTCAGATATAAATATTCATTAGAAAGATAAAAATACTTCCTATATAATGGTATTTTATTTATATTTTTGAGACATTAAATAAGTTGATTTATTAATGACACAATGATGATGCAGTAATTACCAACTTAATGAAATATTAAACTAATTGATACTATAAATATCGAAATAAATTTAATTTGATACTTTTTATGAATTACACTAATTTTATAAGTTAATATGACATATTAGGGTTGGTTAGATAAATTATTTTTAATGTAATAATGTTGTTATTAATTTAGTAAAAACAAAATACCAAAGAGTGTCAAAATTGACATAAAAGAGTTTTTAAAACAAATATTATATTATTAATTGATATTCTATTCCTAAAAATATAAGGTTCAGCCAAAAGACTTATATAATGCTATCTATATCATTAATTAACCACTTGGGGTTCTCTTGGAAGTATATAGGATGTTTATTATACATATAATATAAAAATATAAAGAGACATGGTAAATGTCAAACTATTTAACTAAGAGTTAAATCTAAAAGATAAGGTTAATATAGTAACCCAAACGAGTCTAAAACATATTGATTGAGTGGTTTTATACTTATCCAAACCTTTTACTATAAAAAATATATTTTAGAGCCATCATAAACCGAAATTGATTTTATTATAAAATAATATTTCTAGTTTTTTCCTAAGGTGCCCCTAACCCCTCTTATAAAAGGGCACCCCACCTTCTCTCAAATTCACACCTTCAAAGGGTTTTCACTTGGCCAAAATCTTCCCAAATACCCTCTCAACTTTCATACCTTCATACTAGAGGCCCTATTTTATTCATAAAGTAATCCTAAGGGTCCCTTTTGATTAAATAAAAAGGAAGAACCCAAAGAAGAGGTAAATATCTCATCACCTCTTTCAGGTTCCTTTCTTCTTCCACTTCTTATTTATTTGTTGTTTCCATTATAAAATAATTAATCCAGTATATTCTATATATTTTGATGTTATTATGAATATGGTACAACCATATTCATTATTCTATCCATCCTTTGAATGACATATCACCATACGTGCGTACGTACAGCTTACCGTCTCCACGTCGTGGTGTAATTGTTATTCAATACATTATTATTTGGATGGGTATAATAATGATGTTAAATTGATGTAAATAATAAATATAACATGATAATTTTTCTGAGTATATGATATACCATCCAATTATATATTATTTTAATATCAAAAGAATGATATTGTCACTCGTGCGTACGTACGGATTACCATCTCCACGAACGCGATGAGATTCATTCCCCATCATATCCATTCAAGACTAAATTTCATTTTATGATTACAAATAATGTTTAGAGACATGATATCATTCTGGATAAGAATAATATACATCCCATCCATAACAAATATGGCTCACATAACAAAGAATATAAAGGAAAACGAATCTGTTAACACCGAAAACGACGATAATACTAATATACTATTAACAAAGAAATGTTAAAAGATCATATATGATATCATATTAATGTATATTATTATTTTATATTTTAATAAAAATTATTTTACCATTATAAAGGAGGTAAAAATACCCTCGACCAAGGAAAAAGTACAAAGTAAGGGGTTTCTTATCTCACTTTTAATTCCGTGAGATTTCCATTTTTCACCACTTATTTATTGCATGTGGTGTGTATACTGCCCATGATTGTATTCATTGTGTAATATACCTTAATTTAGGGATATTTACATCATTATTGTATGATCCTTCTTTCAGGGTTTTATGTTTCTTAAGTTACAAAATCGATAAGGGAATTTAAAATTTCAATTTCCACTCATTCGGCTTTACACATACTTTGATTGATTATTATACTCCAAGATTATGTGGGGAATCACTATTCATTTTCTTATGTCATAATTTCCACTCCCCTTTATATGGATATAATTTTTATACACTTAATCAATCCATTGATAAAATCTCAATTCATCGATATGAACTTGATAAGAGTAATTTTAACTCAATCTCCATTTGTTGAGTTAAACATCCAATTCATTGGTGTTGTTTTTACATGAATATTTGTGAATGTCCTATGATTGATTTACATTGAATATCCAATATTATTGAGTTTATTTTTATTTTTCACACATAATTATGTCATTCATTTATCCTTAACCTAAGGATACAGTCTTTATAATGGATTTCATCTCAATTTACATTCCATTGAGACTTCTTTGATGTTATACACCAAATCACTTTTATATGGTGTATATAATGTACTTTGACCTAGTATATCCTGAATCCCTTTATTCTCATGATGTTATAAAGTTTTTATTACCTTAATTATTTGTATTAAAGTGTCTCTATTTTGGTTAGGAACTCTAACTAAAATATCATTTTAAATGTTTTAAATATTTATTATTCTAAATATTTCTCATTAATGTCCATGTTTGAAAAATGGTTTTAATGATTTATTTATATGGACATTAAAGTTTTTAAATTAAAACTATTTTTAATGGGACACTTTGATTCAAAAATCTATTTTTAAATGGATTCTTGTCAAATAGTGTGACTTTTAAATGTTTTCAAGAAAAATGGGGATATTTCTCTCAAATAGCTTTGATGATTATTTTTATCTACGTTGATATCCTTTATAATTATCGATTGAGGTTAATCTTTTACAATAAAATCTTTCATATTTTATTGAATGAGTTATGTTTGACTGTGGATGTTCTATTTTTATACCATTCATGGTTTGTGGATAAAGTATTAACATTTTGTATGCTAGTTTTAATACGAATGTTTAGATTATGTTTCACCCATTTTATATGAGGAATTCATTTGACTTAGTGATGGGCGGAGCCCGCTATAGCTCCTCGATGCATCGGTAAGTCTCATGAGATGAACTAATGTCTTGGAACAAGGCCTTGACAAAATCGTTTTTGTAGTATTGGCACAAGGCCTTGACTATGTGGTTATGAAAGTCTGGAATTATGCAATCCATCATTATGAAAGTGGCTAATGACATTTCATGTGATTATTCGACTAGTAGAATATCCATGGGAATAATTAAATGGAATTACGTGATTTTAACTTTGACATATTATGCTTAAGTTCATGTTTAAAAGGATTTTGTTGTAGTCTTATACACTACCTTAAATGTTTATGCTTATTTATGAAAGTTTCCGCTATAATGTTATCATTACTAAGAATCTGAGCTCACCCATTTCTATGTTTTATTTTTTCCCAGGATGCAAAGAAGTATATTATGACTGACCTGTAGGGATAGTCTATGGTATCTCTATGTTTTATATAGAAACAATGTTGTTGTAGTTTTCCATTTTATTATGTAATGAAAACCTTATTAATGTATCTTGTACTTCCAAGGCTACTAAGATAATCATTCTTTCGACACTTGATCTTTTATGATCATGACAATGATACGTAATAGTGCATTGAATCTGGGCTTCTGGGGTTGGGGCGTTATAGTTAGTATCAGAGCAATTTTAGTACAAACCTTGGAAAGTAGATTTAGATAAATTATGATTAGAGAACATATCCCTAAGATAGAATTTGAAGAATAGTATAGAATAACTTCCAAAAATTTTAGTATTGTAGAGATTTTGTGAGTTTTCCAAGCAATACATCCCTGTCTGGATACGAGCAGGTAGAGGCGGCTCGGGAACAGGTGTACCTAAGGGTAAAACCAGAAAACACCGCTTTGAGCTAGACTCGAATGGGAACTGGTGTATGAAAACAGGCCTTGCTGCACTCTTGATTACAACACTCCTGGGGGATATGCTTAGGATAATTTACATTTTCATTACAAACCGATTTGAAGGGTTTTAATATAAGATGAGAATAAATGACATTGGTTAATCCTAAGGTGTTTAAAATTAAAAATATGGTGTAATGATATTCTCTAAATGATTTTATAACTACTTTTATTCACACAATGCTTTCTAGTTTTATTCAATGGTTGGATTATGAGGAAATCATAGTAACTTTGAGCATGATGTACAAGGTGGGAACGGTGGTGGAAATGAGAAACAAAATGGAATTTTATAGACATAAAAGATATAGTGTACATGCCAAATCATTTTTCCAAAAATATGATCAATATCATATTTATTAGCACACTCCCGGAATAAAAAAAGAAGAGAAAGGTGATGAATGACAGGATCTCCAGCAGTGGAGTCCATGGAGAAAACAATCCTCAATTCCCATCATGTAGGAAATGTGGAAGGATACACCCATGAAATTGTCTCAATAGAACAAAGAGATGATTTATGTGTGGGAAAGAAGGACATAAAGTAAAACATTTCCGAGGAAAATTGAATAGTAATATGGAAGAAAATAAATATGGTCCAAAGAATCCATTTACAGTCATTTTCTGTAAATGTAGGGGACATGTCCATTACCCGAGTGAATTCCCTATTCTATAGGATATCTTATTGGTCAAAGAAGAATCTATGTGTAAATAAATGGTTAGAGAAATGTCTAAAAGTATTAGTGGTCCTTGTTGATGGGATTACATTGTAATAATTTTCTCTTGTATTTTTAACCCTACAGTTTTTCATGGGAAAATGATATTTGGGGAAGAATTTTCTTTTCTCTTGTGGATAGAGTTATAAATAACCATTTAGTTTTACATGATCTTTAGGTTTGAGGAAATTACAATTTATTATATTTTGGGATGAAAATGCAAGGTATGAGAAAACATTTGTGGTTAAATTATGTTATGATTATTTTGATGAATTTATCTAATTTTTCTAATGTTATAAAATATAGTTTTTGAAAAAGGACAACACATAGACTATGTGACAACCCATCACGTCGGACAAAGATGTGGGAATTGAACCCACAACCAGAGTGATATTGTGATTTATTGCCTACCACTGGACTATGTGAAGTCCTTGGTTAGTGTGACTAATTATTTTTAGTTAAATGTTTTATCTCCTAGTCCTTTAAGGCCTTCAGGCCACCCAGGACTTCAGGTCAGAAAGGCCTTCGGACCACCTCAAGGCCTTCGGGCCACCTTAACTACAGATGCAAAATAGACAACCTACAAGGAAAAAGCTTCAAAAGGAGGAGTAAGGATCTTTCACCATAGTAGAAGCTAAACGGATTGCAAGAATGAGAGGGTATGAAGCCTTCCATCGGGACAAGCCTGTGCATGCACAAAAAATCCTAGCTGAATAGAAATGCGAAGGTGGAGAACTGATTTCACAATGAAGATGCTGGGGAGGAGTAGTTCCAAGTAGTTAGTTTGGGTTGTATGCAATGTTTGAAGCCCACGGGAAATGAATTTCTCTAAGGCCTATGGGCCATGTAATAAGTACACCTATAGGCCATGTAAGGGTTCCACCTCACCCCTTGAAAGGTGTATTATAAAAAATCAATAAAAATGAAGGTCGTTGGGCTATTGGAGGGTAATAGTATATCATGTTATTGTCTAATTTCTTTATTCTAATTTTTCTTAGAGTATTTTTCATGTGATTATTTATTTTCTATTTATTAGAAAATTCTATAATAATATCATTATTATATGATATGAGATAATTTCATTAGATAAAATATGATAGCATGTGATTGTTAGTTTTATCTCCCCTATATAATTTCTATCATTTAAATTATCATCTAAAATATTAATAATTATCCTTAATAACAGATTTCAAGAATTTTAAGATAAAAAAATTATCCAATTCATACAATATTATTTATAATTCTATTCTATAAATAATATTATTATAATAAAAAAATATTTTATTATATTTCATAACATTCTTGAATATATTAATTTTATTACCATTTTATACAAAAAATAATAATAATCAATCGACATATGATAAATAATTCTCTATTGAAATTTCTATTTTAAGAGAATACTAATAATCTAAATTCTGTAGTTCTATAATATATACTAAACTCTTATTTAAATTTATGAAATATCATGGGAATATATTATAAATATTCTATAAGAAGAAATTTTCCAGAGTGTAAATTTTTAGCTAAAGGGAATGTGATTATCCTTATGGTCACTCTTTAATAATATTTATATATTGAATTAATATTCACTGATTCTAGTATTCAAATTATTTTTATTTACATCATTTGAAAATAAATTTATTAAAATCAATATTAATAACCCAGTTCAGATGTATGAATTTTTTTTATTTTTCATATTCCTTTAAAAATTTTCAAAATATTTAAAAAACCATTCTTCATATGGATCCCAAATTATAATTTGTTTGGGTCAGTCTAATTAATTTAAATAAGAAACTACAGTTTGAAACAATGCCATTTTAAAAAATATATATATATATGAATAAAGTATCCTTTATAAAAAGAAGAAGACTCGCATATTTAGTACTAAAAACGTGATATAGAAGGTGTGAATGCAATCAAGAACTCAAAGCATAGATTTATAATAATTTTATGATAGCATAAAAATATATAACAATAAAGAAGAATCATATTAGTGAAAAATAAAATAAGAATAAATGATTTGATGGAGATATTCTATGGTTTTCTAAATAATAGAGCACTATAAGATGTATTCAAGAAAACCCCATTATAATCTCCATTTAATTCACATTAAATCATAGAATCTATTTTAATAATTCCCATGACTCATTTAAAGACTCTTAAATTTAAGGAATTTGAATATTCATTCACCCCACACATATTTTATTCAAAACCCATGATTTCTTACAAATATTTCCCTTTTCTGTTAAAAAGTACATTACAGGTCGACTTGATGGGGAAAGGAGAATTTTGGACAAAATTTGTTACTCATACACAATATGTATACTCTGCATAAGGGTAATATTGTTTTATTACTCTAAATCTAGTTACACTGATATTCTCATTAGTATTTTCTATTAAGCCTTATTTTACGTTAAGAATCTCACAAAAACCATTATACAGTGATGAATCCACCCTTATGAGAGGAATAAGAAAAGGTAATTTCATTTACAAAGGTAATAAAAAAGGTTAGATACCCTTATATAGAAATTAACTTTAGCATTTATATTTAAATATCACATAGAGGCCGGGAAACTATTATGTAGCCTTTAGAAAATTCATCTCATCTTTATAAAAAAGGAGGTATTTACCAGAAGGAAAAAATAATTTTTATCAAAAAAATAAAATAAAACATATAAATTAATAAGGAAAAGGGGTAATAGAACCCACTAGAAAGCTCTAAGACTTAATAAAACAAAAATAAATGGTTATATAAATATTATACCTTATATTATAGCTTTAAATATTACCTTCATCACTTGTTTCATTAACTCATGTTTTCCACCAACACTTCAATAATTTTGCACCAATTACGTTTCATCATATATCATATTCTTGATCCTCTTTTTTTATGAATAATTACAACCTATCATGATAATATTAATTTATATTTCCCTAAATTCTTCAAAATAAATAAAATTGTATTTTTTCTTTTTCAATTATTTTTTAGTATTGATCAAATTAATTTAAATAGTTTCAAGAACATTCTCTTTTATTTTAACTCCCTATTCAATCTCAACTTTTAAAGTATTATATTCAGTAGGAAAATTATTTAGGAATTAAATTTATTTTACTGGTTTTGATTATTTATTATCATGATAAAAAACAATATCTATCGATGATATATTGAATTTAATTAATTTTTTCACTCCTTATAATATTTTGATATCATTGAATGATGCTCCTTGAGTTATAGCTCTTATATAAAATCTATCTCAGTTTCCTCTAAACAATCAAACATATTTCTATCTTTACTAGTGAATTATTCCTTATTTATTTTATTAATTATTATTTATTTATCAATGTAATTGTAAATTTCAACTTCCATTTAATTGAAACTATAATTAATATCATTAAATATTGATAATAATTTTTAATTTTTGAATTTAAGGAAATTTTTACCCTTCCCTTTTAAAGAAAATATTGTTTTTCGTGATTTGTTTTCAATCTGAATTGAGGAAATCATTGACCTTTCATCATCATCATTTTTGAATTTATCTTATTTATACATTAGATAATTTTTTTTCAGAGTTTCCAATGGAACCACACATGAAACACTTCAATGAAAGTCTCTATGGAAGAAAACATCACCAAGAATCTCATATCCACCTTCGAGTTCATAGAGGACTCACTACAACATGATTTCAATTTGGTGACTCAGTTTTTCTAGTATCAGCCATTACCCAACTCATTTCACATGTTTTTCTTATTCTTGGGTTTTTCATGAATAGGAAGATATAGTTCTACAAGATTAAAAACATATTTTAATTTGATTCTCAATCATGTATGATTTAGTTTCAACATGATATAATGTCCTTCATGCCTTAATTGTTATTGGTTTCTCATTGTTATAATGGTACTACAATTTTTAATTGATACGGGACCCCCTAAAATGAATATCTATGAATTATTTACCAGTTTACCTCTTCCGTTTATGAACTCGAAGGTTCTTATGAATCTTGAAAATATGGTGGGAAAATTTTTATTTACTGATAATAAGACATGTTCCCTCTTTTATCTCAGTTACCTTTAAATCCTTTTTTAAATTTATTTTTCAAAACTATTGGTAGATTATATTTTTATTTATATTGAAAGAGAGTGTAATTGTTGGAAATTAATGTGTTTCATGTATGGGATTCATTTGTTCCCTTTATGAAACCTTTTGGGTCATTTCCAAACTACTTAAATGTGTTTTACTCTATAAGGTGATATTGTTCATGATTTTCACTCTCTAGAAAATTCATATCAGGATAATCCTATTAAACTCGAGTATCCTTATAATCTTAATTCACCTATTGGTTTTTCTTTATTGAAAAATTATCCCAATTATATTATGGAAGAAGTAATTTTAGTAATCTCAGAAGACTACATATATGCACATATATGTGTCAGGTTTAACCAATAGTCATCCCATATAACTCTTTAGGATATCAATAATATAGTGGTGGTCTAAGGGGATATTCATGATCTATGTACTCCTTAAAAATCCACTAAGTATTTGGATTATGGGTTCTTACTAGTACGGAAGGTGTCTTGTGCACAGTGTCTGGATCTTGTAATCTTGGAAATTATTACTTTGTATTGATGAGATCTTTTAGGATTCCTGGATGTTTTATATGTTTTGATTCCTTTATCATAGGATGTTATAATAGATTCTATGAAATGTTATTCATGCATCATTCTCTAGTTCTGAAACCTTATACCACTATAATGTTAGTGAATCAGTTTTAAGCTTTACAATAGGAAAAAAAGAAATAATGTTTACTTTATAGTCCATATTTAATGGTGATGAGGATGCACTACTAAAGAGTATTACAATTCAAGATCATATAAAGGGGATAAATATTTGTGTGATATAGTGGTACATAAAATTAATCCACAAAAGAAAATTAGAATATGAATTTATTACTTTAAAATATAAAAACATGTGATGAAAAAGTCAATGGGGATCGCTATCAGCTTGAAGGATCCCCTAAATAAACTCATATAGTGTAAAGGGAAGGATCTTGGATAAAAGGTGTTAAGAGTATCATTAAAATGAAAGAAGATAAAGAATTTCCTCCTCAACTACTACTTGTATAAAATTAATGGTATTTACAAAAGACATGAAAAGGCTTTGAATGAGTTCTGTAAACTCGAAATGAACTATCATATTCAAATTTCACTAAATAATGAAGTCACATTGCTGGAGATAAAGGAGTCTAAAGGCTTATATAAAAAATATCAAATGGTTATTCTCACAATTTGACAATATTATTTTGAATTTATATAAGATATTTTTTCTCCTCATGCTTACCTTACCATATTGAATTTAATATTTAGATCCATAAAAGACCAATTTTGAATAAAACTAATCCTCAATGTAAAATAATTTAAATGTAAATATTAATATAACCATGGATCAACCATCATAGTCAGATTTTGAGAGTGATATATTTTCTTGAAATTTTTGAATGATGGTTATATATTTACTATTGTTGAAATAATGTTTCTCACCATTTAGAACCAAATTAAGGTACTCAAGCAATGATCATATTTTTTTACACTCTATATACAAATGTTTCATGATAGAGTAGGAGTTTAAAAATTTATATTGTATTTATTTTGATCTTTATATATGTGTTACTATTGTGGTTGGTAAGTGCTTTTGTTTGGTTTCTATTGTTGTTTTTGAAGATTATGTGTAGGGTTACGACACAACTATAAAGGGATATTTTCTCAATATCCTAAAAAAATAAATTTTAATATGAACAACTAGTTTCATCTTTATAACTTTATTATTCTTATCTTTCATCAAAAGTTTTAATGAAATTTCTCTATATTCATTAAAAAATACCCCTTACACACTAAATATGAAATCCGGATTTTTGTATATCATAGAAAGAAGTCATACCTAAAAAATTATACAAGATCTATGATATGATTCATTAAAAATATCTATAAAAATGTGTTTTATCTTCTTGAAATCCTCTATATACTCTCAATTTTCACAAAAACCTTTCACAATTCTCAAAACATTATTAATTTAATAGAAGAATTCATATATTATTTCATCTTCCATAATCTTTAGGTCATCAATTTTCTACCTTCAGACTTATATATTTCTTCATTAATATTTACATTTCATTTATAAATATTTTTTAATTAATCCAGGCTTCCCAATTCCATCTAAATACATTTTATCTTTAGAAACACTATCTCTAAATTATTTGAAATAATAAAATTCCAATGAAATCCATCATTCTCTAGGTTATTTTTATCAATTAGTTATATTGAAATACCTTTATTATAATGATAAAATTCATTAGTATCAACCTAAAAAATGTCTAAAATGATATATAAAAAATAAAAAACATCCAATCATTCAAAATATATTAATTCTTATCATCAAAAGGAGAAATCCCCTTATTTCTTCATAGATTTTGGTTTTTCATTCAAATTACAAAATTAAAAACCTAACTCATCATAAATCAAGGAATTAAAACACAAAAAATAGTTTTTAATATTTAAAGGGAATTGATCTCCAATTCCACTTGAGAGAAACCTAAAAGGCCATCAATAATTCATTGATGGGTGTGAATTAGTGAATTCACAACATTTTAATGTTTCTTTTTTCAAACAACCTTAATAACTTGTAAAATTGAAACCATTGATCATAATCACACACACTAATATACATTAACAATAGGAATATAATATTTTTCAAAAGTTTCACTAATAAAAATGAGTATCTAGTCCTTAGCATGATCTAGATTCACTTGGGATCATATATCCACTACTTTCATCTTGTTGATTACAAATGAGTAGGGTTTATCCTTTAACTGATGACAATATAAATTATCCCAACTATATAAATTATTCCTAGAATTATAAAAAAATATAAAATAAATTCATTAAAAATATGATTAACTTTAATAGGAACATATATTCATTAAGTTGTTCATTGGTTGGGTCTTCTTCATGAACTACTTATACTAGTATAGTAGAAAGTATCTTCTTCTTATTCTTAATTTCTCACTATTAAAAAATATCTATAGATATTTTATATTCATTTTATCAACCCTATAATGTTTATATATACTATTAAATATTATATATTAATATTAAGTGATTTTTAAATATTTAGCATTTGAATTTCACATTCAAGATTCAGAAGAATAACTATTATTCACTATTATAACTAATTTTATCAATTTACCCCACTTCTTATTTTTTCATTGGATATATATGAATGTATTATATCATAATTAAAAATTTTACAATATGTTTCACATCCTAGAAAACTTGTTTTTTCAACAACAAAAACAATAACCAACTTGTTCTTCCTTCATGGAGTGATAACCTTCATCATAATGAGAATGATTTTTTTTCGACAGCTAGAACCACAATCTCCCTCTAGGATATTTGAAAAATAATAGATTTGATTAATCATATTTTTATTTAATTTCATTAAAATAATTATTCTATAATTTTCCATATATATCATGAATTTAAAAAGTCACATTTTTTTCTATGTTTATGAACTTATGTTTTTCCGTATGACTTTTATTCATCACAATGAGTCCCTTTTCTCATTGATAAATTTTAAATCAGTATATGATATTATATAATATATAAAAGGTCTTGGGAAATACCTATAGTTCTAAGCCTTGGTCATATTTAAAACTATAAATGATATTCCATAAGACATAGAATGTCTTATGAAGTTCATAAGGAAGTGCTAAAAAATTTGACTTGGATACTTTTCTATATTTGGATAATTCATAAAATCTCATGGAAGTATTACTAGATACTCAAAGTATTATTAATTCATAAAAGAGTAATATGATATTACACCTATTTGAGAATATTATTCTAGATAAAAATTATAAAATATAGAAAAAGTTTTATTATATAGAGACAAAGTCTTTTGAAAATTGAAAAACTATTACATAGAGGTCAGAAGTTTTATGAAATGCATCTATAGTCTTAAAAATCCTTCATAAGTATTTCAAAATCATTATCTATTTTTCATTTTTAGCCTTAAAAATGAGATAATATAAAATTTATTAGAGACTTTTAAATTATAGAAAAATTCATATGTCATTACAAAGGACCTACACGACACAGTATAAGTTTACTCGGAGATTTCCCAAAATTCAACTCCAACTCCAAAAATGAAGAAATATTCAAATGGACATGGATTCTCTTAATTGTTTTTCTAAAATTATTGAAACATATTTCACACACCTTAAAACATATAAATATACTTAACCTCATATAATAATCTATATTTTATTATATTTTCAATGTTATTTATCTATTGGAAAAAAATTCAACAAAATAAAGATATTAATTATAAATCTTCTTCAAAAAAATCCCCAGATGGAAACTAGTAGACTAAGTATAAATTATTTGATATTAAATTTCCAAAACATTTACATGGGTTTCTAAAATATCCCAAAGGTCTTAAAATATTCCAAAACATCTCTTGGGGTTAACAATCCCTTCTTTTGGATTTTTTTGTAACCAAGAAACATAAATCACATACTAACTCAATATACTTATAAATGATTCATTATTAAATTAATATAATCTTGTGTGAGTGAAATAAATATAATAAATAGGGATATTAGGGAATAATATCATGATTTCCATAAATCATTGACTTTGGTTCTTTAAACATCAGAAACTTTTTATACCAATTAAAAATGAACTCTGCAAAGTTAGTGATACCACTTCAAATAAACTATTTTTCAATATAAATTCAACTCATCAAAACTACCTGTGGAAACCATATATATATAATTTCTATATATATATATGCACCAAAAATATTATAAAAATTCATAACACAAAAATAAACATACTACCCCATACTGATGTCACTAATTTCACCATTTAATAACTATGTCTAAATAATTTCTCCAAAAAAATTAGTTATCTCTCTTTAATTGGGTAAAACTGATAACAAAGGATTCTCTATATAAGTATATCTTACCATTTATAAATAAAATTTTAAAATACATAAAGTAATAGTCAAATAGAGAATGAATAGATATAAAATTATTTATATCATCTTTATCCCCCTTTGAAAATGATACCTAGTGAAAATTTACTACATAGGGAGAATTTTCCATACCATAAAAATTAAAAGGATACGTTTAAACTCCCATTATTAAAAAATATATATGAATTACATACTTTTTTGTGGTTTAGTGAAAAAATATATCATTTTCTTATTTTTTGGAACAAATTCCAACCTCAATACATTTTTATTCACAATATTTTTAATGATATGGTATTTGATATCAATGTGAATTAATTATGAATTCTAAATATTATTTCTTGAATATTAATAGTATTTTGATTATCAAGACCCAAAATTAGTTTCAACTTTACTTCCACCAAGATACCTTCCAACTATGTTCTCATCCAAATGAATAGTGTTGTATCCTGAATTTCATTCAAGTATTTTTATTTAGCAATACTTAGGATCATTAAAAATGATTTCCTTGTGTGATAACATAAATTAATTCACCCATAAAGGAAATCTCAACCAAATATAGATATTATATTATCAATATTTCCAATAGAATTCACATTTAAAAATCCATACAGATGATGATTTCATCTATTTCCATATTTTAGAATATAGTGAGTTGTTCCTACAATATACCTAAGAATTTACCTACTAGAAATAAAATTAGATTATTTGGGTGAACATTAATTTCTATCATATAATATAATAGTATAAAAAGTTTGTGACCTTGAATATGTCAAATAATATAAACATCATGTAATATTACTAAATTCTCTTTGGTCAAAATCCTTACCTTTCTAGTCAAAAAATTGTTTGGTTCCCAATGAGATATGTTCATAATCCAGTATTGAATCCTACATACTAATTTTTTTTAAATGTTCATAATTATAATTATTTTAAAAATAATTATGATATCTTCCACTTGAGAAATTTTTAACCACAAAAAATATTTCAATTTTCCAAGCTTGAACATATTAAATAACCCCTTAATTTCTATTGAAAAAACATCACTAAATCCCTTTTTTCTAAAAAAATGATAACATCTATACACACAATAACAATTAGTGATACATTATTATCATATTTATTTTAGATATTTTTTCCATTATTCCTATCTCATTTAACCCATATAGATCCTTATATAACCCACACACATAAATTTTTTACTTTACATATTATTAAACCCTTGAGTTTCTCAATATTTAATTCCTCTTAGAAATAAAAATTGAGTAAGGTGGACTTGAAATCCATTTGAGAATTACTTTTTACCCTTTTAAAAAATAATATGAAATATCATAATAAACTCTAGTCTTAAAACAAGTGTAAAGCCACGTCAATAACAATTCCTTAAAATTTTGAGAACCCATTGCTCACAAGCCTTTCCATACTTCTTATAACACTTACCTTTTCATTCTGTATGCTTCCAAACATCCCTATAGTTTTGTTAAATTCATTGTTTTTAGTTATGGGTAAAAACTCAAACGTTCCATTATTCTCTATTGGTAAAATTATTCAATCATAGAGTCAAACCAGACTTGATTATATAATGTCAAATTCTTATTAATTAGTTTAATGATATTTTCATTTTTTATATGCATTTTTTATATTAAAATGAATTGATATTGGAAATTTTATTATTAATTCAAGAAAGTACATTTAATGGAATTGTTAATATTTGTAAGGATTTAATGTTTTATGTGGAAATCAGTGAACAATCCAAAATAATTAATGATATCCACCAAAATATGGTTTCCCATGATAATGGATTATTGTAAAACACTTACTATGTATGAAATTAGAGAATAAAAGGAAGAAGAAACTTCAACGGATAGAAAATGTTGATTCATATCACGAATAAATTATAGGACATGAAAATTTTACAAGACATGAAGGGAAAAAATGACATAAAATATTTCATATAGACCTAGATTTGAATGTTTATTTGGTATTTTTAATAGATACCACAATCCAAATAACTGCAATGACTATTTAATGTTGTGGTGGACACATTCCTCATCACATGATGAATTAAATATAAACTAAAAAACATATCATCCCTAGGAAATTATATAAATAGATAGATGCACGGGTGTTTCCATGAGAGGACGTTGGAAACCAAATCATGGGGTGAGAAGCTATACTAGGTAGGGTCATAAATAGTTTCCATCTCATCCCTTTTATTATGATTTTTTATTATTTCATAATTCCTCTATAATCCCATTTCACTAGGATTATGGGGTGCTTCCCACGTTATTCTTGGGTAATATATCCAAAAGTGGAAGGCTCCACTAAATTTTATTTATTTATTTACATTCTTAAATTATGGTTGTTGCAATTTTGAATAAAAAATCAATATCATTCTTTTCCTATAATAAAGTTCATAAATATTTGAATCTAAAATAACTTTTTTATTCTTTAACTAATTTTCCTCATTTAGGAATGTCCATTTTATAATTTAGGGTAACTAGGTTTAAAATTTATATCAAGAAAAAATTGATTTAATGATGTAGTCAATTACCTAACCATGGGAAAATGAGAATTTCCATGTAAAAGAGGGGATTTCATGACTAATGAATTTACCTTATACAAACTCTAAAACCAATATTGAACAATCATTTAATTTTAAAATCTAATTTCACCCAAACCCTAAAACTAAAAAACCTGGGTGCGCCTTCAAACCTCATTTCAAACCAAACCAACTCAATTTTATTTTTTCTATCTTTATTTATTTAAATTATTTCCAAAACCCAAACTGTATCTAATTATTCCAAATTTTTTAATATTAATTCATTAAAATAATTCTCTTTGAAAAAATAAAATTAAAAATTGATTTATTTGTGACTCTCACCTCATTATTACTGCATTCTATTTTTCAATTAATTAGTATCATAGTTTTAATGTATTGAACTGAAATTTTTAACAATGGAAATTCCCTATTAAAAATATTTTATATAGTATAAATCACATATAATCACATAAATAACACAATGTATACTTTATAAATGAATAATGAATGAAATTATAAGCATTTCTAGAAGTTAAGGAACATATACTAAGGAAATAGAATCTTGACTTTAGGAATAGTAATATGATCCTTATGAATAGTAAATTGGAAAAATGAATAGCCACATCACCAATGAAAGTATAAATAAAATTTAGGCATATTAAAAATGAAAGTATGATATGATTTTATCATAATATAAGTAAATAAATGTTTTAAAAAATATTAATTCAGTGCATGTATTTTTATAAGCCATAAATATCTCATTACAATTTTATGATTAATTTAATAATGTAAAAGAAAATTTATTTTCATAAAATGTGTTCATAAATTCATATTTTGTTTTATTATTATTTTAAGATAATTTTATGAGACCTTATTTAATATTCTATATCATTATAAAATTAGTTATAATTTTAAAATCTATATTTTTTAGGTAGATATTGATTTTAATTAAAAATTAAATTTCTCATAGTTATAAATTTATTTCCATAACATGGGGTTCATTTTTTAATTCTATACATCAAAAAAAATTAGGATGAATTTTTGATATTTTTATAAAATACATGAATTTTTTGTGAATAATGAACTACGATAATTTATAGTATAAGCAAATAAATGAATTTTTTAGTGATTCTTGAGTGACGGATGATGTAGCTGAAAATTGGTTTGAAATCACATGAATTTATTACAATATTTAGTAACAATAATCCTCACTATTTCTATTATTGAGAAAAAAAAGTAAACTAATGAATAAAATAATGAGAAAACACCCCTCTCATCCACTATAAAAACCACCCCTTGCCACCTCTTCTGCTCACACCTCTAAAGAATTGATCCTAGTACAAATTCTACACAACTAACTTACCAAAAATCTCCACCACTTCCTAGAGAGAGTTTTCTCATTAAAAGACAAAAATAGTTTCCCTAAGGAGGCTCTCAAGGAGGAAAAATTCAAGAGGTAAATTCTTATTTTCTTTTCTTTTCTTTTCTTTTCTTTTCAAGTTCTTTCTTTGCATATTTTCTACTCACATAACCTCATCCAAATGGCCTGATAACTATAGTAAATTTCATATACTATAATTTTATTATGTTTATGTAATAATCCATCACCAATTATTTCTCTAATCCTTTTTAAAATAAATGAAAATATCATCCATGATGTGTTAATTTATTACATTCAAGGATAACCAGTTTCAAATTTCAATTAATATCTTCAAAGATGGTCTTGAAACAATTTTTTATAGTTAAAATATATTATAATATATATATATTATTATATCTTATTTAATTTTTTAGAACCATTATATTTACATGATGTTAAATAACAGAATGAAATGGGTTCATTGTGGTGGAAACCCCGCTAAAATTAATCCAAAGGATTATCATTAACATGTTATCTAATGATTCATCCCCGTATATGGGAAAAATACCTAATAAAAATTAAACATATTAATTTTTATTAATAACATATAATTTAAATTCTGGATAAATATACACATTCTACGTGAACTTCCATACTCATGTACAAGAGAACTGATCACGAAAACCAAGAAAATGAACACTTTCGGATGATCAAATTAAAATCTATAACTCATCAAAAAGCCCATAAATGATATTAATAAAACTATAATGAATTAAATTCATGTATAAAAGGTTATTTATTATTAAATTAATAAATCTATTTTATTATTCAATAAATTAAGATCAAGTGAAGAACAGTTTCAGACATAAGGTAAGGGATCCTTTCTGAACCTCCATATTTCCTTTGGGTTACGTTTTCTCTCTATTTACCCAATATAAATCTTATTTATTTTTATTTACTTATTATAAATTTTGTTTATATATTCCAAAATAATTTATCTAGATCAAATCATCCTTCTTTTATGGGGTATTACATGTTTCAATGAGGTTCCCTTCTCAAATATTTCCAAATAGAAAACCCGATTCAAGCGAATATCCCGATTTCTTAACTGATTTGAAGTGAACTCCATAATCTATTTTAAGAAACCATTATTTTTAAAAAATTAACTCATTTTATCATGAAAATATATCTTGATTCATTTCTTTTTTTATACAAACAAATATACATTTTATATTTTAATGAATCTTTAATATTTTCTTTAAACCGCACTAAAATGTTTTATTTCAAAAGTTTCTTTGATGCTATTTTTACTTGTATTCACTTAAATTAGACATCACATATCATGATATATGCCTAAAAACCCTTATTATTAATTTCTATTTATGGTTTAAATCCTTTATTTCATGTACACTATAATGATATTCCCTTATGTTATGTTTTCTGACATGATTATGATGCCCAATTCTTTCCATGGGTAACCCTTGTGTTTATGTATGATTGATTATTTATGATTATTTATGTGGAAATAATATTCAAGAACATGGTATGATGGGTTTTTTCATATAACAATCCAATTCATTAGTTAATGTTTAGTCTCATGAGATATTATGTGCAACGGTCTTGGTGGTAAACCTTGACTCATGATCCTTGTGAAACGGTCTTGATGGTTAGCCTTGACTCATGCTCATCCATTTAAAATGAGCCTTAACTCATGATAAAATCATGTTTTATTTTTCTTCCACATTAATACAGTTCCATGATTATATATTTCCATGTTATACATGTTATTCTTCCTCATTTTTATTCATGTTTCATTCCTTTTATGTTATAATATTATGTTTTCTACCTCATATGCTAAGTTTTATTCCTGTCCTTATTTTCTTACTAGTCTTTTTGGATCATTCCTTTTTTTCATGTATTTATTAGTTTATTTTATCCAGATATAGGAGCTCAATGGAATTTAGGATCTCATTATGAAGATTAAATAAAAGATGATTTTATTTTGGGATCAATATGTTTAATTGTGTACCTAATCTCTATGAAACAAGACTTTACGACCCTTGGATTTAAATTTTATGTTTAATTATTATTAAAATCATGTAATGATATGTGTAAAATTCTAGGGTTACTATATTTGTTATTAGAGGAAGGTTTAATTATTTTTGGATACTAGGATTAAAGAACTTTAGTAAGCACCCTATGTATAAGACTAAGTATGAGAAAACATCCCTAAATTTTGGTTATTATAGTGTAATTGGTTTATTAAGAAAATATATCCCTATCTGGATACTACAAGTGGATGTGATTCTAGCACAAATTTTCCTATGAGTAACAACTCCGACAAGGTGTTGCGGTCCTAACACGGGGTTTTCTAATACACAACAATGGGCCTTACTATACACCTCATTTGACACTCCCAGGGGATATTCTTTGGTACATTCATAAGAACATTACAAACCATTATTAGGTGAAAAAATAACCATATTAATATATGATAGAAAATAGATCATCGATAACATAGATTTAAACCTAGGTAATCAAATGTTAGGATATACTTTTCCTTTATAATTTTATCCTTTTATGTTCAAAGTCTTCTTCTTTTATGCTTTTTAGTTGTGTATTTATCTCCCTAATTTTAGTTTATTTTTCATAGTTAATGGATAGAAAATGAAGAACGTGTGACCACAATCAATGTGATAAGAAATGTGATGATTTCTTAATGACATGAAAAATATTATGGGAAAGAGTACTCAAAACTTTATAACAGTACTTTCTCTGCTAAATCAAGTTATTAATACTAACTTAAATCATATGGAACTCCATACTTATCAAAATAAATAACAAGTTTTCATTGATTCCTTAATGTGAAAAATGACTCCCATGTTTAGTGGACCTTTTGATCCCCTACTCATGGAATAATGGATTAACTCCACTGAGAAGGTATTCTCTATCCTATAATGGTCATAAAAAGGGAAGGTTTTGCTAATGGTCTATCATTTTGATGGGGGATTTGATCGGTGGTGGAAAATGATCAGAAACATGATGTACAAGGAGGAAATTGATTCCGTCAAATGGGAGGATTTCAAGAAAACATTTCCCTATAAATATTTTTCTTTAACATTCCATCTTAAGATGGAAAGGGAATTCCTCAGACTAAATTGGAAGGAAGGTGATTTTATTAGGTAGTATGAAGAAAACATTACAAGTCTTGCAATATATGCCTCCATATTTTTCATGAACCATGAAATAAACATAGATCTATTCTTTAGTGCACTAAATATGATTCTATGAATTTTTTTGAGATTTGAGACTTCAACAGTTATGAGGAAATTATCTATTGTGACCTTAAGGTTCAAATGGATATCAGAGAATCTTAGTGGCTTCATGGGCCCAGTGAAAAAAATTGGAAATGGAGTTTAATATGGGTGATAAATCCCATGATGGAAAGAAGTCCCTACGTCCCACATGTCAAAATTTTCATAAGAAGAATCCTGGAAATTACTTAAATAGAACCAAGAGATTCCTCAAATGTGTAAAATAAGGGAATATGGCGAATATTTTTCGAAGGTATATAAATAATTCCACTAATGAAGAAGAAGAAGGAAAAGTTCAGATCAACACTCATTCTATATTGAAATGTTTCAATTGTAAGGAACATGAGAATTATGAAAACCATTTCCCTAAGTCAAGGTTTGTTTGAGGAAATTAACAACAACAACCTCCAAGGTAGTAAGGAAGGGAATATTCAATCACTACTTGCTAAGGTGGATCCAAGAAATGATAAGGTGATAGGTAAGTTGGTTATTCATTCAAGAATAGTGAACATAATATTTGATTATGGCTCTCCACATTCTTTATTATCTTTCATGTTTAGTATAACTATTCAAAATCCACCAAAAAATTTGGAAGTTGAGTTCTCTATGAAAACATCAAATAGATAATTTACTGCATCAAAATTTTATAACACCTCCCCATTTAATGTTTGTGGACTGAACCTCCCATAAAAATTTTTTATACTCCATTTGGTAGATTTTGATGCAATTTGGGGCATGGATTTCACAACTATATACAAATCCAACATCGACTGTCAGGAAAAGGATATCACTATTCACATCCTAAATCATCCTTTTATTCTATAAAAGGTTGAGGTAAAAGTTGAATCTTTTTCAGAGTCATTATCTTAACTGTGGATAATGTTTCCTTATGAGTAAGTATATATAGCTCAAATTCTTGAGACAAATGATAAAATCATACTTGAAGACAAGACCATTGAGAGGGACTACACTGATGTGTTCCCCAATGAATTTCATGTTCTTCCTCTTGATCTAGAGGTTCATTTCATAATTGAACTTATTCGTGGATCTCTACCTATATCAAAGACACCTTATATAATGGACATTGTTGATCTAGAATAATAGAGGAAGTAGTTAAAGGAAAATCTAGACAATGGTTTTATATTCTTGAGTGCTTCACCAGGTGGTGTTCCAGTCTTCATCATCAAGAAGAAGGATGGGTCAATGTGTCTCTACATTGATTACCATGAGCTCAAAAAAATCACGATAAAAAAAATGTATCCCCTTCCATGGATAGATGACTTGTTCGATCAACTAAATGAGGCCAATTATTTCTCTAAAGTGGACCTTCGGTCGAGATATTACCAATTAAGAGAGAGGAATGAATATATTCCCAAGACTGCCTTTAAAATGAGGTATGGACACTATGTGTTCATAGTGACTCCATTTGGACTCATTAATGCTCCAGAAATTTTCATTGATTTAATTAATAGATTCTATAGAGATTGCCTCGACAAATTTGCGGTAGTATTTATTATTGATATTATAATATACTCCAAGAGAAAGGAAGAGCATGAGGAGCATTCTAATACTATGTTAAAGACTATATTGAGGGAAATAAATTATTCAAATTATAGTAAATGTGAGTTCTAGATGGAGGAAGTATCATTCATAGGGAATATTATCTCAAGAAAAGGAATATATGTAGAACCTTCCAAGGAAAAGGAAATTGAAGAGTGTCCCTGGATAACATCTATAATAGAGATACATAGTTTCTTTGGTCCAGCATGGTATTACTAATTAATTATGAAGAACTTCTCGTGACTACAAAACCCACTAACCAAGCTGACTTAGATGGGAGTGAAGATTTTCTAGACCAGTGAATGTGAAGACAGCTTCAAACAGTTGAAGAAGAAGCATATCACTTCTCCAGTACTCTCACTTCCAAAAATTAGAGAACTCTTTCTGGTGTATAGTGATTATTCAAATAAGGGATTGGGTTGTGTACTCATGAAAAATGATAAAGTGATAGCCTACGCTTCAAGACAGTTGAAAATTCATGACAAAAACATTCTCACACATGATTTGGAGTTGGAATCAATGATCTTTCCATTGAACATCTGGTTGTATTATCTCTATGGGGAGAAGTGTGAGATATATATTGTTCATAAGATTTTAAAATATATATTCACATAGAAATAGATTAATATGTTCTAGTAAATATATTTAAATCTTATCAACTATTATGACTACTCAATCCACTTCCATCTAGGTAAGGAAAATAAGGTACGGGGTGTTCTAAGTAAAAAAGATCATGTATTTTATCAATGATGAGAATTGAGAAAGATCCAATTTTTTTAGATTTGAAAATGATGGAAATGGGAATCAATAAAGAAAGAGAATCATCAATCCTTTCTCAAATTATTCCACAACCAACCCTTGTAAAGAAAATAAGTTATTCTCAAAGGACTAATGTGGAAATCCAGAAGAAGAGGAAAGCTATGAGAAAAGGGAAATTCTCAGAGTCTAAAATTTATGTGGAAGGGGTTAAATGATTTGGGTCACAACTATGTATACCATACAATCCATAGATAAATAAGGAGACTATGAATAACACAAAAAGATCAACCTTCTATTTTTACTCATGGACTGTAAAGATATATTGAGATCTCTAAGAGAACTATTGGTGGGACAATATGATGAATGACATCGCTGATTATACATCAAACTTCTTAGTATATTACTAAGGGAAGTTAATAAGGAAAATAGTCTAAAGGGATGATACAAACACTACCCATACCAACATGGAAGTGGGAGAACATTACCATGGACTTTTTCAATGGCCTTCTAAATACATCCAAAGAAAAAAATATTATATGGTGGTTAGGGATCATCTTACAATGATAGCTCAAATTATCTCAATTGGAGAGAATTTATAACTATATCAACTTGCATGGATATATATTATATAATTGTTAAGGATTCATGGAGTACCACTATCAATTGTATCTGATCGAGATCTAAGATTGAGCTCAAAGTTTTTAAAAAATCTTCAATATGCTCTAAGAAATGATCTGAACTTCAGTAAGACCTATCATCCTCAAACTCATGACCAATCTAAGATAACTATAAAAACAATAGAGGACATTTTGATATCATGTTCTATGAACTTAAAAGGAGGATGGGATCAAAATATACCACTGGTCGAATTCTCCTATAACAATAGTTTCCACTCAATCAAGAAAATTGCTCCATATGAATCCCTTTATGGGAAAATATGTAGAACACCAGTATTCTGGGATGATTTTAGTGAATGTGATCTGTAAAAACCTGAAATGGTTTAAGAAAGGGTGGAAAAGGAAAAAATCATTTAGCAACACATAAAGGAATCTAAAATTTGACAAAAATAGTTATGAAAACAATCATCGATGAGACCTTGAGTTTAAATATGGAGACATAGTATCCCTCCACATATCTCCATGGAATATGTAATGTACCGGTTCTGGAAGCTGCCCAGAGGTGCCCTGTACCTAGTTGGTCACATGGTCTCAAGCACATTTCCCCAAATGCCTGAGGTTGCCAACCAGAAATTAGGGCCTTAGGTGTGATTGTGGGGAAACTATTCCCTCATTGGTAGAGTAACGCAGTGGACATAAATAGATAAAAATAGCAGAAGCAATAATAATACCATATAACAAAAAACATTGGAAGACTGAGGAAATAAACAACAGGAGGACATATATAAATGATACATGATACTTATGTCTAGGAAAACATCCAAACAAGTCACAATGCAGGAATACAGTACTAAACCAAAGTACAAAGAAGAAAAATAACTTCAGAAGCATCACAAGCTTCATCTTGGTCCCATGCTCTCCAGATCCACAGCAATAAAGTACCTGAAGTAGAAAGGCACTTTCCCATATCTATACCTACAGCAATATAATATTTTTGGGCCCATAATCAAAACCCAAACAGGGTGTGATACAAATCCTAGTAGGAAACCACCCAAATATCTGTGACTAATAGTCAGTGAATATATATATAGTAGGAAATAAGAAAAATGAAGCAGTAAACAAGGAAATACTCAAAATTAAAAAATACTACAGTTTCCATTACATCATTTTCATTTAACAATTTAATCAACCAAAAACCAATTATGCAGACCTTTGGGAAAGTTCTCACAGCTTATCCCCTCTGGTTCATCCAAAAATCTCAAGTAACCCTCTGGTTAGTTCTCATAGTGTAACCCCACTGGTTCAATTTACAAGAAGTATATAACAAAGACTCACTAAGAAATCACTCACTATAAATTCCCATTATAGTCTTGTGTAATCAAAGACTCTCTGAGGAAGCACTCACCTAAAATTCCCCATATAGCTTTTTAATGGTAAAATACAGACACTATGAGGAATCACTCAACAGCAATTCCTCTTATAGTCTCGTAACGTATATATAGACACTCTGAGGGAGCACTCAACATAAATCCTTCATATGGTCTCACAGAATGATAAATATTACATACACTCTGGGAAAGCCCTCAATGTCAATTTTTCCCTATGGTCTCACTACACCAGGTTCCCATAGCCCCTTTTAAAGAAATTGTACACAAACTATAATTAGCAGCCAAAGTAAACCTCAAAGTACTACTTGGCTAAATAGCTACAAGGCATGTCACAACATATCAAATAAATAATCACTACATACTAACAACACTAGGAATGGAAAACAAATAGCCTAATTGGAAAAGCTAGACCAAATGGTCAAAAAAAGCAAGGGAAAACACATCCATAGCATAGAAAATAACCCTATTCATAATAAAACAACTTCTATTCAAACATAAAATAAATAGCATGAATTAACAGGGTTAAAAATCCCTAAACACGCAATACCCCGAATGAGGGTATTGGTCATATTTACACATATAAATCAAATAATAACTACAAGAAAGCACAAACCACCTACCTCAGCATAGTACGATTGATATACATGAACCTCAGGCTTTGAATCTCCCTAGAATGTCATAGATCTACAAAAATGTTAAAAACTTTCAACCGAGGATATCTCACGAAAGATATGAAATCAGGAAACGAGGCTCTAGAAGAAGGAATAGATTATTGTGGTGATTCCAATGCAATCGATGGTGGTCGATTCAAAGAATGGATGGAAAGTAGGGTTCTCGTTGAAGAATCATTGGATATGGATGCTTCTAGATGAGATAGGTCGAGAAGAAGGGGGTTCTGTCAATTATACGTGACCCCGGTCTGTTTAATGAAATAAAAATAAAGTACCTGGTGTGTTCTTTAAAAGTACACAAAATATACTTTCATTAACTATCCTCTACATTAGGTGGCCTCCAGGTCACCCCACACTACCATGTGCTCAGCTATTACACAGCTAGCACATGGATACTCGCGGAAACCGGTTACATGGCGTGTACTTATAAGTACACAGTGTGTACTCCTTAAATTTCCAGAAACTTCTCTTTTTCTCAAAAACAACCAGAAAAGAAAGACATACATGAAAAGTAGGTCAGGGTTCTTACAAACTTTCCCCCTTAAATAAATTCTTCACTGAATTTCCCCAATAAGGCGGCGTAGAAGAAGAATCCTTGAACAGCTCCAGCCACTGTGATCGTACATCGGCCTCCCTCTCCCAAGTCTTGTTATGTACACACCTATGCTTCCATAGCACTCATACCGAATGAATAGAACATCCATGGAGAACCTTTTCACTATGGTCAATAATCTGGATTGGATGCTCCTCAAATGATGCATCCACCTTTAACTCAACCTCCTTAGGATGAAGGATCTAAGACGGGTCTGAAAAGTAACTTTGTAATTAAAAAACATGGAAACATCATGCATAGCTCGGTACCTCTGAGGTAACTACAAACGATAGGCAACCAGACCGACTCTCTCCAAAACCTCATATGGTCCAACATATCTCAGTGAAATCATACCCTATCTCCAAATCCTCCCATGTCCCAACCTCGGTGTGACACGCAAGAAAACCTGATCTCCGACCTCGAACTCCAGAGGTTGTCTCTGTCAATCAGCATAAGACTTCTTATGTGACTGTGCAGTATGCATCCTCCTCTGAATCAACTTTATCTTCTCCATGGTCTCTTAAATAATATGAGGTCCTAACATAGTTTCCTCTCCTACCTCCATCCAACTTATGGGTGATCGACATAGCCTACCATACAAAGCCTCATAAGGTGTCATCTTAATAGTTTCATGAAAGCTATTATTATAGGAAAACTCCACAAGAGGTATGTGCTTCTCTCAAGAACCTCCAAAATCTAGGATGCATGCTTGAAGAATGTCCTACATCACATGAATCATATTCTCGGACTTTCCATTTGTCTGGGGGTGGTAAGTTGTACTCAGAAGTACCTGTTAACACAAATCCTTTTGTAGTCCCTTCAAGACATGAGATGTAAAACGTTCGTCCCTATCTGAAATAATGGAGTGTGGAACCCCATGTAAACGTACAACATTATAAATGTACATCCCTCTCAACTCATCAATACTGAAGGTATCCATGATTGATAAGAAGTGAGAAACCTTCATGAGTCTATCAATGAAAACCCAAACTGTGTTATTCCCTCGAGGCAACCACGGTAACCCTATCCTGAAGTCCATCGTGACATCATTCCACTACCACTCGGGAATGGGTAACTACTGCAAAATCCCATCTGGCCACTGATGCTTCGCCTTCACCAGGTGAAAGGTGGAACACCTCATGAAAAATCTAGAAAAATCTCCCTTTATACCTAGCCACCAATACTGATGATGTAGATCTCGATACATCTTGGTGACACCAGGATGAACTGCCCAAAGTTAGTAATGAAATTACTGCATTATCTCCTCGTGTATGTCTGCCAACACCCACACATTCCCATGAAAACACAAGATCTCATCCTCGCCTATGGTCTATCCAAGAATAGGTTCCTCCCCTGACACACTCTCCCATAGGACTAGGCCTTCAGAATCTAATAGCTGCCTCATTCGAACTCGATCAAAAAGAGTAGAGGTGACATCTACAAAAGAAAGAAACATCTGCCCCTATCTATCATGCACCTCCAAATGAATCTCAAAGAACAGATCCATAAGATTCCACTCACTACTGGCCTCCTGAATATCTTGTATGTGAGTTCATCTACTCAACACATCAGCCAATGCGCTACCTTTTCCAAGCATGTAGGTATGCTCAAAGTCAAAGGACTGAAGGTACTCAACCCACCTTCACTATCTCAAATTAAGATTGCACTGAGTGAAGATGTTCTTAAGAATTTTATGATCAGGAAAACCACAAAATTCTCTCCCAAAAGATAATGTATCCCACAGTGTAAGGTATGAACAACTACAACCAACTCAAGATCGTTCGTCGGGTAATTACTCTGATGTGGCCTCAAATGTTGAGACTCGTATGCAATGACTCCTTCCCCTTGAATAAGAATTGCTCCCAGCCTGATACATGATTCATCACAGTACACAGTATTCCTCTTTCCTGACTCTAGATAAACTAGAATCAATGTTGAAATAAACCTCCCTTTCAGCACCTGAAAGTCTAACTCGCAAGAATCATTCCACAAAAACTTCACACCTTTCTTAGTAAGGCATTTTAGTGGAACTGCTAAGCATGAAAAGTCATGTATGAAACATCTTTAGTATCCAACCATCCCTAGAAAACTTTGTATATAAAATAAATTCTTCTGCTTCTCCCAGGAAACTACAACTCTCACTTTCTCTGGGTCTAAAAACACTCCTGTCTCTGAGATAACATCACCCAAGAAGTCAATTTGGTCCATCAAAAAGTGGAATTCTGAGATCTTAGAATATAACTAATGCTCTCTTATTTTACTCAAAATGATCTCAATATTTGTTTCATGGTAGTGTTGAGTGTGAGAGTACACCAAGATATCTTCCAAAAAGACTGCCACGAAAGAATCCAAGTATATATGGAACAATCGGTTCATCAAGTCCATTAAAACTATTGGCGCATCTGTGAGACTTAACGGCATAAAAACATACTCATATTGACCATACCTGCTCCAAAAGGCTGTATGAGGTATAACAAATGGTCTAACGTGCAACTAATGATAACCGAATCTCAAGTCAATCTTCGAGAACACCTGGGCTCCTTGAAGATAATCAAAGAGATAATCAATCCTTAGTAAAGGATACCAATTTTTGACTATCCACTGGTTCAACTTCTGATAATCCACAGAAAGTATGAGGGTACCATCCACCTTATTCAAAACTAGGACAGGCGAACCCTAAGGAGAAGTACTCGGTCAATTGAAACCCTTTTCCTACAACTCCTCCAACTGCTTCTTGAGCTTCTGTAACTCTGGTGTAGCCATCCTATAAGGAATAATGGACACTGGTGTCTCTCCTGGAACAAGATCAAAATAAAATCCTACCTCTAACTCTAGAGTCTAACCTAAAAAGTCTTCCGGAAAGACATCTCTGAAATGATCCACCACTGGAGGAAAGTCCAACTGTGAAGTCCTCTGGTCATCCAGATATAGACTAGAAACCTGAGCTATAACTCCTCCCAACCCATGATGCCTGGGTCTTGATCTGCTCACCTAGACATCCTAATTTCCCTTATGAAGAAATGATCTTCCCTCTGGTGATGTGAAACACACCCTACGGTGATAGTATTCGACAACAGCCTAGAAGTAAACTAACTAGTCCATTCCGAGAATGACATCATATCTTGTCATATCTAAGACATATAGGTCCCACAAGAAGTGAAACCCACAAACATCCAGAGGGAACTTCTTGCAGTGTCATACACTAGCTGTTCTTGTCCTTAACAGAGTGTCCAGAGTCAAGGCATCAGCAGAAGAAAAGATATAGAGCCCAAGGCTCTCCATAACAACCATAGATATAAAACTATGAGAAGGACATGTATCGAAGAGTGTAGAACCTAAAATTGAGGCATCTAGAATAGTACCTTGAACTATAGAAGGGTTGGGATCCTACTTCTACTGGGTCTCCTCCACTACAAAATCTTTTCTTGTATTGTGGCCCTATGACCCTGCCTGACCACCCTGAGCTGATCCACCTTGTTGTCACTGAAAGCCTGCTGACTGGCTACCACGGCCATGACCTCCACCTCATCCTGAATGGCTGGAAGAACTCTAGTTCCCAGACTGATGAGAAAATGGTGGTGTTGCTCATGAATGTAGAGTCATATAGGAACTTCAATCACTGGCTGTTGGTGAGAAGAACTGACAGAAGCACTGAAGATGGATCATCTTGCTGCAATATCAGCACTCGACTGGGTATCTTGGGCAATGTGGACTCGTATGCCCGACCTTCCCACACTGGTATCATACCACCTGTCCACCTGAAGATGTACCTATCCTACTCGGATCTCAACATGTAGACTCTCGGCGGTGCTTCCTACTATCATCCAAAGAAGCACTAACTTCGGTTGTCGAACCACACTAGACCATAGCTCTAGAATCCCTCAAGATGTGCTCCGTGATCAACACCTGGCTAATGATGGAAGATATAGTAATAAACCTGAAGACATTCACATGAGCTCGAACTTCTTTCCTGAGACCATCCTCAAACTTCCTTTCTAGGAATAACACACCTCCCCCTAGAAAGGGTGTAAAGAGATGCAGCTCTATAAATCAAGAAGAATACTCTATAAGTGAAAGAGTGTCCTACTCCAAACTCATGAACTCTCAGGCTCGATCAGCCCTCACAGTCTCCGGGTAGAATTAATCTTAGAAGGTACACTGAAACTCATCCCAAGTCATAACCTGCTAGCATCCTGCCTATGAGATCACATCCCACCATATCTTGGAAGAATCTTGAAGCATATACATAGCTAGCTTGACCCTCATCTCTGGAGGCATATCCAGATGATCAAAGATCATAAGCATGGATTCTAGGCAAGAATCTGCATCATGAGGTCCTCCATCCCCTAAAAAAGTGGGAGTATGATACTTCTAAAAGACCCATGTCAATTCTGCTATTGAAGGGGTAGGATGCGGTACTCCATGGAAGGTCTATCTGAACCTCATAAAGGCATCTCGGAACTATGTGTCATCACCTGTGTTCAGAATGATGGTTGGCGCCAATACTGGCACTACAAGAGAATCCGCTGGTAGTCCCTGATCAGCCATGTCTAGTGCCTGATCACTGCCTTGTATCTGGTGTACAACTGGAGGATGTCTTGGTGTCATGACTCTGCATAGTCACGTGCACACCTTAGGATCAAGATTTATCAATGACTGAAACTTAGAAGTGCATGAAAGAAACAGGATAAAGAAAGAATTCAAAATTTTCAAAACATGGATACACAACATGTATAACCCTTAAAAGGAATGTTCCTTTGAGCCTTCACATGGGAGTGTACTTCTACAAAACCTGGTTGTGTAACACCCCATACACATGGCGTCTTCTCCCAAGACATGGAATGTACTTATTTCATTTCCCATTCCCAAGTTCTTCTACATGACTAACCCATACTGTTCTCCTAGGACAGGACTACATGGCATGTTTGTGCTAGACATGGTGTGTACCACTTAGGTTTCAACTGCTAGTGTTGTTAGTCACATGGGAGGACACATGGCTGACTCTATATGGTGTGTTTATGCTAGACACGGCGTGTAGTATGAGGATTCCACTGCACCGTATTGTTCATTACACGGCCGGATACAAGGGCTATACTACACATTGTGTTCAATCTTGACACGATGTATATAACCTATGTTTTATCTATCTATGTTGTTTGTCACACGGGTGGACACATGGTTTACACAACACGGCATGTACATCTCGTACACGGTGTGTCCCACCAAAGATTTTCCAACACTGTGTCTCTTCCCACACAGCCAGTGACACTGTTAGAGACTAAATGGAGTGTACATATATTACACATAATGTACTTAATAAAAATAGTTCCATCATGAATAGAAGGACACATGGCATGTATTTATCATTACATGCGATGTATTTTGGGTTTTTTGGATAGTAAGCCTCATAAAATACTTAGAAACCCAAAAAATATTTAAAAAAACATTAAAGTGCAAAATTATGATCCATGAGGACCCATACTCCCCGCGAATCAAAGTTTGGAATCTTAAACATGTCATATACAAGCATAAAAAAGAAATGATCCACCAAATTCTGGTTCATGAGTTCCCATAAAACCTCAGGAACCAAATTTTGACATTCATTCAAAAGAAACCTTAAACATTAGCAATACCCTATCAAAAATCAGGTATTCTATCAAGGCATCTATCACAATAGCATGCATATCTAGCACAACATCTATCCCAACAACATGCAATTTGTAATGTGCACTAAATGGAATGGCAAGAATGCATGACATGTGATCTCTAGAAAGTGCTTATATGATGCATGAGATGTAATACCCTCATCCCACCAGTTGAAACAGAAATAAAACCATAATAATATCAATGATAACAGAAAAAATCATGTGAATCACCCAATGGTGAAATAAAATCAGCTATAAAAATTATAAAACCAGAAAAATTGTAATAATCGAGGTAGATTAGATTTTCCCTGTACAAGGGTAAGCTACTCCCAAGCACAACATATTAAAAAGTACCTATTCCTTACTATCCCTGGATATAGGCTCCAAAAATTAAATTGGGAAGAAAATAATTCTTTTGATACCACTTTGTAATGTCTTGGTTTTGGAAGCCTCCTAGAGGTGTCCCGTACCGGGTTGGTCACATGGCCTCAAGTGCATTTCCCCAGATGTCAGAGGCTACCGACTAGCAGTAAATGTCTTGGGTGTGATAGTGGGGAAAATATTCTCTCATTGGTAGAGTAATGTAGTGGAAATAAATAGATAACAATAGCAGAAGAATTAATAATACTATACAATAATAAACAGTGGAAGATTGAAGAAATAAACAACTAGAGAACATATATAAAAGATTCATGATACATATGTCTAGGAAAATATCCAAACAAGTCACAATGTTGGAATATAGTACTAAACTAAAGTACAAAAAAGGAAAATAACTCCAGTAGCATTGCAAGCCTTAGCTTAGTCCCATGCTCTCCAGCTCCATAGAAATCATGTACATGAAGTAGAAGGGTGTTTTCCATTATCTATACCTACAACAATATAATCTTTTTGGGCCCAAAAGTAAGACCCAAATAGGGTGTGAGACAAATCCCAGTAGGCAACCACCCAAAGATCTATTCCTAACAGTCAGTGGATATATATATGGTAGGCAATAAGCAAAATGAAGTAGTAAATAAGGAATTGCTCAAAAGTAAAAAATCCTACAGTTTCCATTACATCATTTTCATTTAACAATTTAATCAACCAAACAAAAAACAAAAAACCCTTTGGGAAAGTTATCATAGCCTATCCCCTCTAGTTTAGCCAAAAATCTCAAGTAACCCTCTAGACAGTTCTCATAGCCTAACCCCTCTGGTCAATTTACAAAAAAGATATAGCGACGAATCTTTGAGGAAGCACTTACCATCAGTTCCCCTTATAGTCATGTGTAATCAAAGACACTCTAATGAATCATTCACCATCAATTCCCCATATAGCCTTTTAATGGTAAACTATATACACTCAGAGGAAGCAATCAACGTCAATTCCTCCTATGGTCTCGAGACGTATATATAGACATTCTGAGGGATCACTCAACGTCAATCCCCCTTATGGTATCACAGTGTGATAAATATTACAGACACTCTGGGAAAGACGTCAATGTAAATTTCCCATATGTTCTTACTACACCAGGTTCTCGAAGCCCCATGTAAAGCAATTGAACACAAATTATAATTAGCAGCCAAATTAAACCGCAAAGTACTACTTGAAAAATAGCTACAAGGCATGGCACAACATATCAGATAAATAATCACTCTATTCTAACAACACTAGGAATGGAAAAAAAATAGCCTAACTTGAAATGCAAGACCAAACGGTCAAAAAAACAAGCATGGGAAAACACATCCATAGCATGGAGATTAACCCTATTCACAATCAAATAACTTATATTCAAACATAAAAGGCATATCATGCATTAAAAAAGTTAAAAATACCTAAACACGCAATACCCCGAATGAGAGTATTGGGAACATTTGCACATATCACTCAAAGACTAACTACGGAAAATAACAAACCACCTACCTCGGCGTATTACGATTGATATACGTGAACCTATAGCCTTTAATCACCATAGAATTCCATAGATCTACAAAAAATCTAAAAATGTTCAACCAAGGATATCTCACAAAAGAGAAGAAATTAGGAAACGAGGATCTAAAAGAAGAAATATCTTATCATGGTGATTCCAACGAAATTGACGAAGGTCGATTCGGATAATGGATGGCGTGTCAGGGGATCATAGAATAATCACCAGCTACGGATGCTCCAAGAAGGGACAGGTTGAGAAGAAGGGTTTTCTATCGATTAGACACGACCTCA
This sequence comes from Viscum album, assembly GCA_963277665.1. NCBI lineage: Eukaryota > Viridiplantae > Streptophyta > Magnoliopsida > Santalales > Viscaceae > Viscum > Viscum album. Next base: position 1,354,062,564 of record OY728150.1, on the reverse strand, counting down.
GACCATTTAATGAAATAAAAATAAGGTACACAGCATGTTCTTTAAAAGTACATGGTGTGTACTTTCCTTAACCGGCCTCCTCTTTAGGCGGCCTCTAGGTCACCCCACATGGCCATGTGCTCGGTCGTTACACGAATGTCACACAGCTACCCGCAGTAACCGAGTACACAACATGTACTTATAAGTACACAGTGTGTTCTCCGTAAATTTCCAGAAACAACTCTTTTTCTCAAGAACAACTCGAAAATAAAGACATACCTAAAAATAAGGTATGGGTTCTTATAGAATAGAATCATGGTATTTGGTATGAAATTAAAGATATGTCCCAGGTACATCAGCCCCTTAGAGATTCTTAATCGTGTCTGGGATTTGGCCTATCCACTAGCACTTCCACCAACCATGTCTCAAGTATATGACGTATTCTACATGTCCCTCTTGAGGATGTATATACCTAATCCTTTACATATACGAAATTCAAAGTTGATACAATTGGAAAATGATCTTTCATACTTGGAGCATCAAGTGAAGATCTTGGACTATAGAGATATAGTTATACGCAACAAGACTACTCACCTGGTCAAAGTACTATGGTGGAATCATAAGTTTCAATAAGAAACATGTGAACCTGAGTAAGTGATTAAGGATAAGTACCCATGCCAGTTTTCAACAAAGAATGTAAAACAAAATTTCAAGGGAAAATTTTATTAAGGGGGGAAGAATGTAATGTCCTAAAATTTTTATCAACAGAAATTCCATTCTTATAATTATGTTATATAGTATAAATCACATAAAATCATATAAATAGAACAATATAAACTATATAAATGAATAATTAAGGAAATAATAAGTACTTATAGAATTTAAGGAACCTATACTGATGAAATAGTATCTTGACCTATGGAATAGTAATATGAACCTTATGGATAGTAAACCATACAAATGAATAGTCACCTCACCTATGAAAGTATAAATAAAATTTAAGGATCTTATAAAATAAAGTATGATATAATTATATCATAGTATAAGTAATTAAATGTTTTAAAAATTATTAATTAAGTACTGTTATTTTTATAAGTCATAAATATTTAATTAAAATTTTAAATTTATTTTTTAATTTAAAATAACATGTATTTTATATAAAATGTATTCATAAATTCATATTTTGTTTTATTTTGATTTTAATATAATTTTATGAGACCTTATTTGTTTTTTCAAAGTGTTATAAATTTAGTTATAATTTTAAAATCGGTATTTTTTGAGTAAATGATGATTTTAATTAAAAATTAAATTGTATCATATTTATAAAATTATTTTCATAAAATGGGGTTCATTTTTTAATTATAAATGTTAAAAAATGGTTATGGTGAATTTTGGGGATTTTTCTGAAATACTTGAATTTTTTGTGAATAGTGAAATATGGTAATTTACAATATAAGTAAATAATTGAATTTCTGAGTCATGTTTGATACATTAACGAAGTAAGTGACCATTGGTTATAAAAATTCACAAATTACTCTATTTAGACGCAATAATCTTCACTATTTCTTTTCTTGAACAAAATATTAAATTAATGAATAAAATAATGAGAAAACACCCCCCTCCTCCACTATAAATACCACTGCCACTTCTTCTCACACCTCTCAAGATTTTATCCTGATCTAAATTCTTCTAAAATATCTTCCCAAACCTCTTACCTATATCTAGGATATCTTGGTCTCATAAAAATAAAAAAATACCTTTTCCCTAAGGAGGCTCTCAGGAATTAAAAATTCAAGACGTAAATTCCACATTTATTTTCTTTTATTTTCTTTTCAAGTTATTTATTTTCTTATTCTCTACTCGTATCCCCTCATAAAAATGGAAAAATAATTCTATTACCTTACATATAATTTAATTTTATTATTTTTTTGGAATAATTCATCATAAATTCTTTCTCTTAATCTTTTGATTAAAAAATTAAAGCATCGTATGTGATGTGTTAATTTTTTACATTCATTGACAACGGGTTTTCAATTTCTATTACCATCTTCACGGTTGGTCATGAAACCATTTATATGGTAGAAATAGATTATAATATATATATTATATCTTATTTAACTTTTTAGAACTATTATATTTCTGTGATATTAAATAATATAACAAAACGAGTTCATTGTGATCAATAAATAACTAAAATTAATCCAAATGATTATCATCAACATATTATCTAATGATTCATACTAATATATGAAAAATAATAATATATAAGACCATTTACACTTCTATTTGTTCATTGATAACATGTAATTTCAATTATGGATAATTATACCCATTCTACATGAACTTCCATACTCATATACAAGTGAACAGATCATGAAAACCAAGAAAATGAACACTCCCAAATGATGCAATTAAACTCTATAACTCTTCGAAAAGCACATAAATAATTTTAATAAAACTATAATTAATCAAGATCATGTAGAAAAGGTTTTTTTAGTAAAATAATTATATTATTTTGATTATTTAGTATATTAAGATCAAGTGCAGAACCGTTTTGTAATTATGGTAAGGGATCCTTTCTGAACCTCTATATTTCCTTTGAGTTATGTTGTCACTCTATTTACACAATATAAATCCTCTTTATTTTTATGAAATTATTCTAAATTCTGGGTATATGTTCTGAACTCATGTATCCATATCAAATAATATTTCTTTTATTGGGTAATATATATTTTAATAAGGTTCCCTTCTCAAATCTTCTTGAAAAGAAAACTCAATTCAAGAGAACTTCTTGATTTCTTACATATTTTCAACTGAAATGAATAATATATTTTATGAAACTGTTATTTTTTATAAAATAAATCATTTTTGTAACACCCCAGGTAAATAAAAAATATGAAATTTTTATATTTATCCATATTTGTGAAAAAAATATTAATATTACTTTAAAGGGAACGCTATGCTCGATGGCGTACCCAATACACAACAACAAGTTCCTTTGAAATCTTACGTTGCACTCTAATAATAAAATAATATTATTTTAAATGGTAGTTAACGCCTAACCATTGTCATGGCGAGAATGAACAGAACTAACTAAAAAAATGATTATATATGTTTGTCAAATATTTTTACTCTTTACAATAAATGTTATAGGATTAAAAATGCGAATGAATCCAATTTTAAGAGTAAACATTCTAATTTTCTTTAAAAGGTCGATTAACCGCCTTTTGATGGAGAACCTCTTTTAAATACACTTTTTGAAAATTTTATGAGTTATATTTGAAAAAATAAAATTCTTCTTTAGAATCGGGACATCAAAATTTACTTTGTGTAAATTTTTGGTATTTTTCCAATGAAGTTCAATTTTTAATGAATAGTGTAAAATGTTGTATTTTAATTCAAAACCTCTTTTCAATCTAATTTATTTATATTATTAGATTATCTTTTTAATTGGTTTTAAAGTTAAATTAGAATATATTTTTACCATTAAATTCAATAGTGTTCGTTGGAATTAATTTCACTTTAAAATCATACTTAAACTAGTGTCAATCTTTTGATACTTATTGTTTCATAAAAACACGCTATTTCTTCTGACAACGGGAATTAATTATTAAATTAATTAATATGACTTATATGTTTTGAATTTTGTAAAATATAATTCATTTTTGAATTCGGAATATCAAATATAGCTTAGGGTGAATTTTTGGGATTTTTCTGAAAACCCTCAATTTTTGATGAATAGTGAAACCACTAAGTGGTACTTATAAAAACTGATTTTTCCGTTTAAATGAAATTTTTCTATCTTTGTGTTTTCAATTTCAAAAATCCGACATACATGGTTGTCATTAAAAAGTAAAATGTGGTTCAATGGGATAAAAATAATTTTTTGGTGAATAGTAACTTATTAAGTTTTTAATCGCGGTTAGAGGAAATTAGTGTAGTTTAAGGTAAGAATGATGTTTTAATAAAATGAAATGACCTAGAAACATGTACTAACCTCATTGGATGTGTCATGGACGACCAAGAAAATCCATGGGTCAACTTGGGGACCCCATGGATCCACTTTGGTTGGAAAATGACATAAATACCTTTTTATTTAATGTTAAAGTAAAAATGACACACCAATGAGATGTTTTACTAAAACAATTTTTACATGGGGTTTAAAAGTCAGAGTTTTCACTATAAATATAAATTAGAAATCTAAAAATAGTTCCTACATCGTAGTAGTTTTTTTATAATTTTTATACAATATATAAATTAAATTATTTATGACATCATGATGATGTAGCGATGACCTCATTATTTAACGATTTAAATAAAATGGAAAGAAAATGTAATATCTAAGACCTACACATGTCCAAAACCAATTTTATGAGTGGATTTCGAACCCTTATCACCTTATCATCTAAATTAATCAATTTGGGACCTTTAAAATCCGAAACTCTTTTGAAAATAAAGTAACATTTTGTAACTTTACAAGAGTGCCCCTCCTCTCCTCTTATAATAGGCCCCCACCTCTACCTCCTTACCCACAATCCCAAAGCCTTTGGCTCGTCCAACCCCTGCTCATTTTGTCTCTCCACTTCCCTCTCTTACTCCTTGAAGCCTCACTTTGGGAATAAGTCTCCCCAAGGATGCCTTTGAGCTCAAACCAAAGAGAGTTGCCTGATTTTAAGGTAATGTCTTCACTTGTGTCCTTTTGTTTTATTTTGCTTCTCCAACCCCCTAAACTCTTTTTATTCATTTATTTTGTAACAAATCTAGTATATTCAATATAGTATGATGTTTTTATAATAAGGATTTGATCTACACTAACACACACCTACATCTAATGGTTAAAGAACATACTGTTTCCGTGGATGGCGAATTTCTGCCTCCCGAAACGATGATTGTTCAACATTCTTCTAACACCATCAAAGGAGTCCATTAAGATGACACTATATTTATATATGATATCTAATATTTTTATGTTTTAATTAAGCTTCTGTATTTTTCATTTATGGCGTACCTTTATGGTTTCCATTATGGGTAAACGAGATATCTTCATTTAAGGAAGTGCGGACTACCGCCCCCTCAAAGTGATTTGATTCGTTAATACCATATGTGGTACGTATAAAGGATATATTTAATGATATTATATATGATACCATACTGTAATTAAAATACTATTATGTATCATTATGTTTTAATTCCATTAAATATGAAATAGAAATGGAAGTAGCGTTCATGCGTACGTACGGCTTACCGTCTCCATGAACGGTACATTTCATTTATTATCTCAAAATGTTATGTAATATTATAAGTACATATATATAATGGATATATATGTAATATATTACATCTAAATTATGGATATCATTCTGGAATTATAACATATATATATATATATCTCATTCTGTTTTAATTCCATTAATATGACAAAAAATGAAAGTAGCGTTCATGCGTACGTACGGCCTACCGTCTCCATGAACGGTGCTTTTCGTTTTTATCTCCAAATAATATGGAATAGTATAAAATGAATATTTACTGGATATATATGATATTTTAATCATTAATACAATTCTGGAAATTATTTACTTATAACTACATGGGAAATCTTTTTTCAAACAAGTTCATTTTTGACTCATGTACCAAACATCGTCAAAAACGTCTGATATGAACTAACATTATTAAACAATTATTATAACATTATAATATATGAACTGAATAATAATCTCTAAAGTAGTTACTTAGGCAATTATTAATTGAACAAAGTTATTATTTAGGAATATAAAGAAACGAACAAGACAAGTTGGACTTGAGGTAAGGGATCCTACTCCTCACTTTCTTTTTCAGTACACTCTTTTATGTCATTCCTTTTAAAGCTCATCTTTATTGTTATTGGGATTTTCTTTTATATTAATCCTACTGTAATTTTTATGTTCATGTGATGAGAGACCCTATTCTCTCTCATCAATCCATTTTGAAAGTTTTGAGTGGCGACGTTAGGCTGCCGAGTTTTCGTAAGGGATTTTTCATCCCACTTTTATTCCTGTGTGATTTATGCTACATTTGCCACAATTTCCTTTGAGTGGTGTATGTACTGACCATTATTCTACTCTTTGTGTAATATACTTTCGTTTATGAGTATTTACATCAATGATGTATTGTCCTTCTTTCATGGGGTGTATGTTTTGAAAGATACCCAAGTCGGTAAGGGAACCTTTCACCTTCCTCTTTTTAAAAGACTTCTTTTGTTGGGTCTTTTAATTTACATATTGTTATGTTGGGATATGATCTCATATATCATTATTGATGTAAATTTTATGTCCAAGTGATGAGATACACTTTTTATCTCTCATCAACTCATTTTGATGTGAAGCTGTTAGGCTGTCAAGGGAACTTCTTAACCCAATTTCGATTTCTTTGGGTTCAACATGTAGTTATTGAATATGTCATCCTTTGAATATGTGTGAATGACCTTTGATTATTTTACACTTAATATCCACTTATATTTGGTGTATTTGTTTGTCACACATAATTATGTAATTGATTTATCCTTAAACCAAGGATACCATCTTTGTATGGGACTTCGTATCAATCTCCTTTCATTGAGGCATATTTTGTTTTATACACAACCTTCTTTTATACGGTGTATAAACCCCTTTGACCTTTAAGTTTATCCAAAAGGAATCTTTTTTATATGAAGCGTTTTACTAAACAACAAAAGGGAATGTTTTTGTTGTACGTATGCGGCGATAACAACTTCTCCTCCGCCGTGACCATTATTTGAGTTTCGGCTTCCTCTACAAGCCATACCTTTTTTTTAAAAGAAAAATAAATACCATGTTTTACTTTTCTTTTATTTTGGTATTAAAAATGGTTTTCATAGTGTTTTTATTATATCAATGTGTTTTATTGACAACTTTTGATTGAAATGTGGAAATTTTATGTTTCCTTTATGTATGTTTTATGTGATACGATTATGTTATGGTTCTTGGGAATTATTATGAAGACAGGTGGTTCCGTGATAACCTAAGGGCGGGTGAGCCCGATATAGCTCTCCAATGCATTGGGTAACGCGAAGGAGTGAAACGTTAAGGTTTCTCCAAATAGATTTAGGGAATATACCACGATGGGTATTCCAAACGTAACCAAGAGGGTTACTCTCTACGTAAGAATGTTATGAATGCCTCAAGTTACTTTTATGTCTTATGATTTTTATGATTTATTCATGATTTGATGAGGTATGTTAAAGTGACTATGTTTTATGGGTAAAGTATGATTTCATTCTTATGTATATAAGAACTCAGGTTTCCTTTCCATATTTTTATAACCGTTACTGAGCTTTTTATGCTCATCCCAAGTTTTTGAAATATTTTTCACAGGTTTAGGGAAAGTTACATGATGTGATGATAGTGTCAAGGATGTGTCAAGAAAGAATCCATGTTTTATTTTAAATATGTTTCCATTGATGGGAAGAATGAATATTGTCTTTTATGTAACCACTTTGTTTAAATGTGGAATGTAATGCAAGTTTCATGATCTAATTATATAAAACTCTAAACTTGAAAATATCCTCAATGTGTAATCTTGTAATAACTCAAGATTAAGTAAGGTTTAAGGCTGGGGCCTTATAGTTGGTATCAAAGGTCGGTTTAGATAACTTTAGAGGTTAGGGTATTCTTTAAGCATAAGTGGCATTACCATAATGGTTAGGATTTCAGAAAGAGTCCTAGTTTTAGATAAAGTGAATGAGTAAGTGTATCTTAGTGTTTACCTTCCTCATTAGTTCATGATGGTTTTGTTGATATAATCACACTGACATTTCTATTTTTAGTGAATGGATGGATCTAGCAGGCACCAAAGAGAAAACAGGTTTGAAGGAAACTGTGGTGGTTCTATGATTAAGATACTAGATAAAATGGGGGATTCAATGAGGAAACTCGTGGTTGTTCTAAACCAACTATCAAGGAGTCATTATCAACCACTTGAACCTTGGTATGATCTTTAATTCATCATGTACAAGATGACAAATCGATGTGGAAGTTCAGGTAATAATTATAAAGGTAACCATTAGAGTTTATATGATCCTTACTTTTGAGGTAATTATGAGTTACTATATGTTATGATGGAAGTGAAAGGCATGAGATAAAATTGAGGTTAAATTATTTTATGGTTATTTCGGATGATTTTATCTCTTTTTGGGGAATTATTTGAGAATTATATAGTTTTAGAAAAAAGACAACACGCAGACCGTGTGACTACCCGTCGCGTCGGACAAAGCTGCGGGAATCGAACCCACAACCAAAGTGCGACTGGTATTTATCGCCTACCACTGGACTACGTGAAGTCCCTTGTTAGTTTGACTGATTATTTTTAGTTATATGATTTAATGAAATAAGAGTAAGTTGATTTTGGGTTATTTATGAAAATGATTAACCTATCATGAAGGATATGTGATTAGGTTAATTACTTTTCAATACGAGACTTTAGGAGAAACTGATGTTGTTTGGAGATAAATGTTACGATTTAACTTGGAAGACTATGTGACTAAATCCTTCAAATATTTGGGTTTCAATATTAGATTGGTTTACTTTGAAGAATTTTATGGACAAATTGTTTATCGGATGGTCCTCGTTGAACTTTGGGTTTTGTTGCACAAATTTTGGAGATTAACATAGATTTTATTTTTAAAGGGTTATCCTTTTCTGGATTATCTGACCTTGTACTAACCTTTTTGGTTTTGGTTTTGGTTTTGGTTAAGGTCTAAAGATATGGGAAGTATATATTTCTCTTTGGTGGATTAGGTGATTCTCAGGAAGTTGATTATAGTACTCTTAATGCGAACAAGTCTTCCTAAAAACTCATCTTTTGGAGAAAATATGAGTTTGATTAAGAAATCTAGTAAAAGTTGAAAGTCTACGTGACAAGTAAGTATGTTTAATTATGATTTAGTTAAGCTCAAAAAAATAAATTCCTCAATGAAGAGTAACATAAAACAAAAATGTTGTCTGTTAACTTTTCCAACTGGGGAATCGAATACTGTTTAACGCATCACAAGTTTGTGATTTTCTTGTGGTTAACTTTCTCCTAGATATGTTTACTATCACTCTACATCAGAACATGACCCTTTTTTTCTCCTCCATATCCATATTTTCATACTTGGAATCCTAGTATGGGTTAACTCGGGTAAACTCTATACTTATCATTCTTTATTTTAAATTGATTGTTTTACCGACTCTTGTTTCGATGTGGGACTTTCAAGGATGTTTCCGAGCCCAATTTTAAAATTGCGAGGACGCAATTCCCAAAAGGGGGGAAGGATGTAACACCCCAGGTAAATAAAGAATATGACATTTTTATATTTATCCATATTTGTGAAAAAAAATATTAATATTACTTTAAAGGGAATGATATGCTCGATGGCGTACCCAATACACAACAACGAGTTCCTTTGAAATCTTACGTAGCACTCTAATAATCAAATAATATTATTTTAAATGGTAGTTAACGCCTAGCCGTTGTAATGGCGAGAATGAATAGAACTGACTAAAAAAATGATTATATATGTTTTTCAAATATTTTTACTCTTTACAATAAATGTTATAGGATTAAAAATGTGAATGAATCCAATTTTAAGCGTAATTATTCTAATATTCTTTAAAAGGTTGATTAACCGCCTTTTGATGGAGAACCTCTTTTAAATCCACTTTTTGAAAATTTTATGTGTTATATTTGACAAAATAAAATTCTTCTTTAGAATCGGGACATCAAAATTTACTTTGTGTAAATTTTTGGTATTTTTCCGATGAAGTTCAATTTTTAATGAATAGTGTAAAATGTTGTATTTTAATTCAAAACCTCTTTTTAATCTAATTTATTTATATGATTAGATTATCTTTTTAATTGGTTTTAAAGTGAAATTAGAATATATTTTTACCATTAAATCCAATAGTGGTCGTTGGAATTAATTTCACTTTGAAATCAGTCTTAAACAAGTGTCAATCTTTTGATACTTATTGTTTCATAAAAACATGCTATTTGCTCTGACAGCGGGAATTAATTATTAAATTAATTAATGTGACTTATATGTTTTTAATTTTGTAAAATAGAAATCATTTTTTAATTTGGAATATCAAATATAGCTTAGGGTGAATTTTTGGGATTTTTCTGAAAAACCTCAATTTTTGATGAATAGTGAAACCACTAAGTGGTACTTATAAAAACTGATTTTCCGTTTAAATGAAATTTTGCCATATTTGTGTTTTCAGTTTCAAAAATCTGACATATATGGTTGTCATTAAGAAGTAAAATGTGGTTCAATGGGATAAAAATAATTTTTTGGTGAATAGTAACTTATTAAGTTTTTAATCGCGATTAGAGGTAATTAGTGTAGTTTAAGGTAAGAATAATGTTTTAATAAAATGAAATGACCTAGACACATGTCATAACCTTATTGGATGTTTCATGGATGACCAAGACAATCCATGGGTCAACTTGGGGACCCCATGGAGCCACTTTGGTTGGAAAATGACATAAATACCTTTTTATTTAATGTTAAAGTAAAAATGACACACCAATGAAATGTTTTACTAAAACAATTTTTACATGGGGTTATAAAAGTCAGATTTTTCACTATAAATAGTATTTAGAAATATAAAAAGATTTACTACATCATATTATTTTTTTATAATTTTTAGACATTAAATAAATTAAATTATTTACGACATCATGATGATGTAGCGATGACCTCATTATTTAACTATTTAAATAAAATGGAAACATAATGTAATATCTAAGACCTACACATGTCCAAAACCTATTGGATGAGTGGATTTCGAACCCTTATCACCTTATCCTAGAAATTCTTCAATGTGGGGCCTTTAAAATCCGAAACTCTTTTGAAAATAAAGTAACATTTTGTAACTTTACAAGAGTGCCCCTTCTCTCCTCTTATAAAAGGTCCCCACCTCTACCTCCTTACATACACTCCCAAAGCCTTTGGCTCGACCAACCCCTGACCATTTTGTCTATACACTTCCCTATATTACTCCTTGAAGCCTATATTTGGGCAGAAGTCTCCCCAAGGAATCCTTTGAGCTCAAACTAAAGGGAGTTACCCGATTTTAAGGTAATGTCTTCACTTGTGTCCTTTTGTATTATTTTGCTTCTCCAACCCCCTAAACTCTTTTTATTCATTTATTTTGTAACAAATCCAGTATATTGAATATACTAGAATGTTGTTATAAGAAGGATTCGAGCTACACTTACACACACCTACATCTAATGGTTAAAGAACATACTGTTTTCGTGGATGGTGAATTTCTGCCTACCGAAACGATGATTGTTCAACATTCTTCTAACACCTTCAAAGGTGTCCATTAAGATGAAACTATATTTATATATGATATCTAATATGTTTATGTTTTACTTAAGCTTCTGTATTTCTCATTCATGGTGTACCTTTATGGTTTCCATTATGGGTAAACGCGATATCTTCATTTAAGGAAGTGCGGACTACCGCCCCCTCAAAGTGATTTGATTCGTTAATACCATATGTGGTACGTATAAAGGATATATTTAATGATATTATACATGATACCATACTGGAATTAAAATACTATTATGTATCATTATGTTTTAATTCCATTAAATATGAAATAGAAATGGAAGTAGCGTTCATGCGTACGTACGGCTTACCGTCTCCATGAACGGTACATTTCATTTCTTATCTCAAAATGTTATGTAATATTATAAGTACATATATATAATGGATATATATGTAATATATTACATCTAAATTATGGATATCATTCTGGAATTATAACATATATATATCTCTCTCATTTTTTTTAATTCCATTAATATGACAAAAAAATGAAAGTAACATTCATGCGTACGTACGGCCTACCGTCTCCATGAACGGTGCTTTTCGTTTTTGTCTCCAAATGATATGGAATAGTATAAAATGAATATTTACTGGATATATATGATATTTTAATCATTAATAATATTCTGGAAATTATTTACTTATAACTACATGGGAAATCATTTTTCAAACAAGTTCATTTTTGACTCATGTACCAAACATCGGCAAAAACGTCTGACATGAACTAACATTATTAAACTATTATTATAACATTATAATATATGAACTGAATAATAATATATAAAGGAGTTTCTTAGGCAATTATTAATTGACCAAAGTTTATTATTCATGAATATAAAGAAACGAACAAGACAAGTTGGACTTGAGGTAAGGGATCCTACTCCTCTCTTTCTTTTTAAGTACACTCTTTTATGTCATTCCTTTTAAAGCTCATATTTCTTGTTATTGGGATGTTCTTTTATATTAATCTTACTGTAATTTTTATGTTCATGTGATGAGATACCCTATTCTCTCTCATCAATCCATTTTGGAAGTTTTGAGTGGCGCTGTTAGGCTGCCGAGTTTTCGTAAGGGATTTTTCATCCCACTTTTATTCCCGTGAGATTTATGTTACATTTGACACAATTTCCTTTGAGTGGTGTATGTACTGAACATTATTCTACTCTTTGTGTAATATAATTTAGTTTATGAGTATTTAAATCAATGATTTATTGTCCTTCTTTCATGGGGTGTATGTATTGAAAGATACCCAAGTCTGTAGGGGAAACTTTCACCTTCCTCTTTTTAAAAGACTTCTTTTGTTGGGTCTTTTAGTTTACATATTGTTATGTTGGGATATGTTCTCATATATCCTTATTGATGTAAATTTTATGTCCAAGTGATGAGATTCACTTTTTATCTCTCATCAACTCATTTTTATGTGGCGCCATTAGGCTGTCATGGGAACTTCTTAACCCAATTTCGATTTCTTTGGGTTCAACATGTAGTTATTGAATATGTCATCCATTGAATATCTATGAATGACCTTTGATTATTTTACACTTAATATACACTTATATTTGGTGTATTCGTTTGTCACAAAAAATTATGTAATTGATTTATCCTTAAACCAAGGATACCATCTTTGTATGGGACTTCGTATCAATCTCTTTTCATTAAGGCATATTTTGTTTTATACACAACCTTTTTTATACGGTGTATAAACCCCTTTGACCTTTACATTTATCCAAAAGGAATCTTTTTTATACGAATCGTTTTACTAAACGACAAAAGGGAATGTTTTTGTCATACGTATGCGGCGACAACAACTTCTCCGCCACCGTGACCATTATTTGAGTTTAGGATTCCTCTACAATCCATACCTTTTTTTAAAAGAAAAATAAATACCATGTTTTAATTTTCTTTTATTTTGGTATTGAAAATGGTTTTCATATTGTTTTTATTATATCAATGTGTTTTATTGATATCTTGTGATTGAAATGTGGAAATTTTATGTTTCCTTTATGTATGTTTTATGTGATACGATTATGTTATGGTTCTTCGGCATTATTATGAAGACGGGTGGTTTCGTGATAAACTAAGGGCGGGTGAGCCCGATATAGCTCTCCAATGCATTGGGTAACGCGAAGGAGTGAAACATTAAGGTTTCTCCGAAGAGATTTAGGGAATATACCGTGATGGGTCTTCCAAACGTAACCAAGAGGGTTACTCCCTACGTAGGAATGTTATGAATGCCTCAAGTAACTTTTATGTCTTATGATTTCTATGATTTATTCATGATTTGATGAAGTATGTTAAAGTGCCTATGTTTTATGTGTAAAGTATGATTCCATTCTTATGTATATATGAACTCATGTTTGCTTTCCATATTTTTATAACCCTTACTGAGCTTTTTATGCTCATCCCAAGTTTTTGAAATGTTTTTCACAGGTCAAGGGAAAGGTACATGATTTGATGATAGTGTCAAGGATGTTTCAAGAAATAATCCATGTTTTATTTTAAATATGTTTCCATTGATGGGAAGAATGAATACTATCTTTTATGTAACCACTTTGTTTAAATGTGGAATGTAATGCAAGTTTCATGATCTAGTTCTCTAAAACTCTAAACCTGAAAAGATCCACAATGTGTAATCCGGTAATAACTCAAGATTAAGTAAGGTTTAAGGCTTGGGCCTTATAATTTTATCATGAAAAAATATCTTTTCCCAATCATGGTTTTTAACAAAAAAAAATTCCTTTACTTTTTTAAAGAATATTCAATATTTTCTTTAAACTATACTAAAATGTTTTATTTCTAAAGTTTCTTAAACACAATTGTTACATGTATTCACTTTATTTTGAAGCAAATTATAATGATATATACCTATTTTACCTTATTAATGTCCATGTAGGATTTAAATCCTTTTTTTCATGGACATCATTATGATATTCCCTAATGTTAGGCATTCATACATGATCATGATACCCAATTATTTTCTTGGGTAACCCTTTTGTTTATGTATGATTTCTTATGTTTGATTATTTATGAAGAAAACATATTCATTAACATGTTATCATTTATTATCCATAATATAACTCCAATTCATTGGGTAATATTTAGTCTCATGAGACGTCATGTGAAATGTTATTGGTGGTTAGCCTTGACTTGTGGTCCATGTGCAACGGTCTTGGTGGTTAGCCTTGACTCATGATACTCCAAGTGAAATGATCATTGAATCATTATAAAATTATGTTTTATGTTTATTCCACATTCCTATGATTCCATTAATATATTTTCCCATGTTATAAATTTTATTCTTCCTTATGTTTATTAAAGTTCCATGGCTTTTATGTCATCATGTTATTCTTTCTAACCCATGTGCTATGTTTTATTCCTATGCTTATTTCCTTACTATGATTTTTAGATCATCCCTTGTATTCATGTATTCCCTATGTTATCTTATGAACTTATAGGGGATAAATTTAATCTATCATCTAATTATGAAGATTAAATAAAAGATGTTCTTATTTTGGGATTATGATGTTTAATTCTGCACATAATCTCCAAGACACTAGACTTTATGATCCTTGTCTTGTAATTTGATGTTTAATTATGCTCAAAATAATGTAATGGTACGTGTAAAATGATAGGGTCACTATATTGAATCTTTTTATATATTTTTTATTTGGATTAAACCTATAAGGAAATAAAGTGCCCTTCTCAGACATATAGAAATTGGAATCCTATTTTAGGACTGTTGTATTTCAGTTTTAAGTTTTCTAACATTATATGTTAATTTAAAATTATTTTATTATATTTTATATATTTTATATTTTATATTTTGGGCTAAAATTTTCAGATTAAAATAATTAATGCACAACTATAACACTCAGGAAAAAGGAAAATAAATCATCGTGTTCAATAATGATTTTGAACCAAGCCCAAGTAACAAATTCAAAACAACCATAGTGGTCACAGAGATCAATCATGTTTGTTAGATGGGTTCTAAAAAGGGATTCATGGAAACTTATTCTCACTAATTATGGGTTTCATTAAACATATGATTGAAACCGATAATCTTGATAGACCCAAAAATGTCTCAAGTTACACGGTAATGCTTCGACTGTTCTAATTTTAATTGTGGGATCAATATCTTGAGTGAATTCAAAGTTTTCTTTCTCATTATGTCACCACATATGGTGATTTGGAAATGAAAATTCTTACTAATTTCTTCCCACCATCTATGTTAATGGACATATGTGTAAACATTCTTTACTTTTTTCACTTTTAAGATGAACCACTTTACACTTCTTGGTAATATTACAAACATATGACTCAAAAATTATCTCATCTCAATATAGAGATTTAGAAGATAATACAAATGTTTTATATTAGTTTTTTCAAAGAAAAATATGTTTATTTTTTATACTATAGTTGGAGGATCACTTATGAAGAAATCCACTGAGGAGGTCTACATTCTATTTGATGAAATGGAAATAAATATCATCTTGTGGAAATGTGAAGGGGAAAAAGGACGAGGTACCCAAATGGTTGAAAAAAATAGTGGGATGATGGTAAAAATAGAGTAACTGAAAAAAAATATAGAAACCATGAAGGGAAAACAATGAAAAACCAATGGTATGTGTATAGAAGAAAAAAAAATATATATATATATATATTACAATCGTGGTAATCAAATTAAAGGTTGGTGTCCACTAAAACAATATGTATGAGGATATAAAAAAGGTTTATAGGGATACCAACTATAATAAACCCAAGGTTCCACACTAATGATCCATGTACATACATTGGAAAATATACAATCCATAATTATGACAAAAAACGAGTAAGTAATCAAATATATAAACTAAGACTCAGTGATCCAAAATTTATCATTATGAAATTTGGAACATTATGTAGGAAAAATAACTAAATTACTCAAATAGAGGCCATTAAGAGCACATCCTAGATTCTTAGATGTGTTCCCACATAAATATTTGAAATTCATTTCTTTAAGATGTGAAAATTTTTCATATGATCATCAAGAACAAAGAAAATTTTAAGAATAAGATCATGATGGGATTGAAAATAGTGAGAAAAATGTAGTGACATAGTATGTAAAAGACGAACCACCATAGTGAAAGTCGAGGATTCCTTTTCCGAAGTGACTAGTGCAAGTAAATATTGATGCATAGAAAGGTAAATTTCTTCAAAACTTTAATAATGC
Organism: Viscum album; assembly: GCA_963277665.1. Taxonomy (NCBI): domain Eukaryota; kingdom Viridiplantae; phylum Streptophyta; class Magnoliopsida; order Santalales; family Viscaceae; genus Viscum; species Viscum album. The sequence continues at coordinate 1,354,046,005 of OY728150.1, read as the reverse complement.
TCCTATTAATATTAAAATTATAGAGGTTATATCAAATATTATAACCTATGAAAAATTCCAGAAAGTGCTAGTTACCAATAATAAATTGCTATATAAAATTGGTACTATTCTACTCACATGAGAGTACTCAGTAATGGTATAAAAGGACATACATAATAAGAAATAAGAACCATGTAGTTTCTCAATTCATAAATTTATTAGTGATAATAAATTAGTTAAATATTAATGTGACTTAGGTGTGAGTTTAAACATAATATAATACACCAATTTCAATAGTTTGTAGCTAGAAATACTGAAGGCAATAATAATTTCAATTCAATTGGAATATTCAACAATCAAGTGTCCCTGAGGGGTCATCAAACATATTCTGACCAATTCAAAAAACCTTACTTCCCATTCAGATTTTTTAATGATGGATATAGAAGAGGATTGGACTCCACTCATTCTATGGAGACAATTTTTTTCCACTATAAAATCCTTGATAGATTTGAAACATGGATAACATTGTATAATAGTTTTCTATGAATAAATTTTTATATCCACAAAGAAATGATAAATTTTGATGTCAGAGAATATTATGAGTTTGGAGATGAAAAAATTGACAAATGTTAACGATATTTCTGAGATATATGAAGTGCATGAGGTATATAAGGTTGTGAAAGAACATACTCAAAATAAAAGTACTAAAAATAAGAATTATAATTTTAGAGGTAATACCACTAACACTAGAAGACTGACCAACATCATTAAGTTTTAGAAGGTAAAATAGGTCGGGATGTTACATCACCTTCCATTTAGTTTTTATAGATTAAGGAAGAAATGGTGGATTCATCCAATGGAAATCACACATGTTTTTTCATCAGGAAGAGTAAATATATTTTGACAGGGAGGAAAATGTATGAACACCATGGATGGGTAACAACTAATAACATTTATATACCCCAACAATATAAAAGTTTCTCAATCATATTAAACCTAAGTTGAATTATAATAAGGTAAGGTCAATCCAAGTATGTTAAACAAACTCACTTTCATTAGGGAACTCAAAAGTTTGGTATTTTTTATGTTCTTCTTTTTAAGGCATGCATGCACTCACCCCATAATATTTCAAACATCGTCGATTATAGACTTTGTTTTCACCTAATTATTTTTATCTCACAAGACCATAAATCCATTGGAAAGATGTCTAAGGACAATATTCATGATCAATACATGTTTTAAACCCCATTCACATCATGAATTTATGGAAATACACATCATCAAACCCATTCAGATCTTGAATTAGGTATAGGGAGAACCTATTCATCCAACATTAAAGCATCATTCAAATGGTGATTGAGAATTTCAATTCATAATTTTTTATTATATTTCCCATATTCAATTGTTTTGGAGCTTTAAAGTGTTAATAGCATTCCTTCACTTGATTCTTTATTTACTCAACCAATATATGAGGCATAAACTAGAAAAACACTTAGCATTCCATGAATTTAATTTTTTTTGTCGACTAACTTGAATGAAAAAAATGATTCAAAGAATTAGTAGGGATAATCATGTGGATTAGGATTTGCAAAATCAATATTTATTTGAATATGTTAATATTTCTAATATATAATTTGTTTGATAATTTTCCATGAGTTGAATTTCAGATATTTTTATTAATTGATTTAATTAGTCTTAAGCATTTCCATGAGTAGTTATCCCAACCCTTCATTATCATTCTCGAAAGCCATAAAATCCAAATATTTCCCATTTATTTATTATGTATATTTATTGATAGAATTAGTAATGTTATCTTCTAGAGGATTCATTTAATCTTATTAAATATATGACTGAACAAAATCACCTTTAATATGATAGATGTATCTTTTTCTAAACCTTTATCCTTGGACCCACCATCCATTAATCTGTCTTAAGCCTATAGAATCCATGAATAGACAGGTTAGGAAATGATCTGAATTAAAATCCTATTTAACACATTCCTACCTTTTGGTGATATATTTCATGATATTTAAAATAATAGAGTGGGAGATATAATATATAGTGGATGAGGAAGTTCAACATTGAGAATACATTATTTGGTATTCTATAGAAATTTGGGGAGATTACATGACATAATTAACTATAATTTATCATAATTCACCAATCTTTCTAAAAAATGGGTTATGTCTTAGGAGGACCAAAAATCCCCATTGTCAGAGTGATGATCTTTTGATCATATTTGGTTAGGGGGTGGATGGGATATTTTTCTTAAAATAATTTTTATAAAAAAATAAAATAATGATTTTAAAAATAAATAAAGGGTGATTCATTCATTATGATTACTTTTTCATTATCCCACTTTGATATTTTTTGGGAAGGAGAGATATACCTACTGTAAAGCAATGTTTTTATTAAACTTATCTTTTTATGTTATATATTATGCTTTAAAGTCAAACCACCTTTTTGAGCTTCAGATTTTACCTCATGTACCCACATAGCCTAAATAAAAAAAAGAAGTTTGAACCCTACTGAAATACCTCAAGATTAATTGTGTTTTTTTCTTTATAAATTGAAGATACAATATACCTTACAAGACTATGCTAAGTAACATGTTATTGAGGTATTTGATAAATTATATTTATAATTTTACCATGATTATGAGAATAAAAATTAATGTGAGATAAATTATAAATTTCATACACTTTACTAATTATTTTAACAATAAAAATGGATAATAAAGATGGTTGGTTATTTGAAAGTAAAAAATTAAAATACTTGTTTATTTTTTTTTAAATGAGGCCTTGATATTTTTTTTCAAGATAAATGAACATTTTAAATTCCTATTTAATCAATTAATTTTTTGACATTAAATTTTAATCATGTTAGTGTGATAATTCTTTATTGTATGTTGATATTACATCCTTAAGGATAAGTATGAATTCAAGTGTTAGAGATTTGATACATTCATTTATTATACACATTTTATATATTAAAGTTAATTGATTCTAGTAAATTTATTTTTAATAAATTCCATCACATATAAAAGAATTGTTAATATTTAGTATGATGTTTTTTTGGGAAATGAGAACAATAATCCAAAAGTTGCCATAATTTCCACAAAAATATGGTTTCTCATTATAATGGATGGTCCTAGAACACTCTCAGGGCACAAAACTAAATAATATGAGTGAAGTGGATCTTTAAAAGCTGGAAAATGATAATTCACATTGTGAATCAATTATAGTATTTGAAAAGTTTACATGAGGTGAAGGAAAAAATATGATGTGAATGTTTCTAGGAAAAAAGAGATTTGAATGTTGATAAGGGATTTTTTATGGAGACCCTATATTAAATAACCTGAGTAGCCATTTAATATCAGGGAGGACCTATGTTTTATTATAGACCATATTAGTGATGACCTAATTTAAACACGTGCCCCATGGAAGTCTATAAATAAGAATTTTCACAGATTCTGCCAGGAGAGGATTACAGAGACCATATATTGGGGTGAGAATATGTGTTGTGCAAGGTTCTCACTAGTTTTCATCTCTTCCTTTTTATTATGATTTATTTCTCATTTCATTCTTCCTCTGTAGTCCCTCATCACTAGAATTAGAGGTCAATTCCCACATGGTTCTAGGGTAAAGTAGTCTGAAGTAGATGGTTATATAGAATTTTATTTCTTTATTTTCATTCATGTATTAGGTTTTATGCAATTTTGAGTAAACATTCAATCTATTTCTTTTTATTTTATCATAACCATTTATAAATTAATCTAAAAGAACTTTTTTATTTCATAACTGATTACCCAAATTGAGGTATGACTATTATTTAATTTAAGAATATCATGTTTAATATTGGTATTGAAAAAAACTCATTTAATGACACCTGAAATTACCTAACAATGTGGAAGGGGGAATTTCCACGTCAAATAGAGGTTTTCATGAGCATTTAATCTACATCATCCCAACTCTGACACCAATAATGAACAATAATTGAATTTTTAATTCCAATTCCACCTAAACCCTAAAACTAAAAAACCCCATAATGCCTTAAAACATGATTTCAAACCAAAACAAATATTCTTTAACTTATCTCTCTCACTTTTTTAAATCTATTTCCAAAACCAAAACTTTTTTTGACTTTTCCCCCATTCTTAAAATCATTTCAATAAAAAAATATTTAAAAACTAAAACTACTGACTATGTTGTCTCATGGGTTTAACCTAGATCTTGTCACATACTATATTTTAATTTATTAGTAGGACAGTTTGAGTCTTTTTATAAATTTTTTTTTGTCGGCCCTATAGATAAATAATGATATCCTTCATGGACATTTCATTCAACTTTAAAAAATAGTGAGTTTTGTGTTACTATCGTAAATGTTAATTTTTTATGAACGTGTTATCTATGTTATTCAATAATATTTGACGCCTCCACCTTATATTTTTCCCTTCAAAGAGGTAAAAATGCGTTTTATTCATTAATATAAATGGTTTATTTGTCATCCTCATTGTACACTTCTTCTAAACACAAATTATTTTCAAAAACTTCTTTCTACTTCTCAAAAAAAGTTATTTTATCAAAATTACTTCTAAAAAATTATTATTTTATGGGTATTATCATTCATTGAGTGTTCTAAGACCTTTAAATCAGCAGTATAGAAAATATTTAATATATTCTTTTTATACAAATAATACCCAAATCTATGTGGGTTATAAACAAAGAATACAGTTTTGAATCATTTTTTATCAAACTTACCAGGATTTTCTCTATATATTATGACTACACAAGGGATACCAAACACTATAATATATTTAAAACATATATAATTAATATAATACAAAACATATGAGGATGTATCTAAATTTTTTCTATATAAAAAATTATTTTAAATGTGAATTATTGTACCAATTTCTTGTCTCAAAAAATATCAAGAAGTATTATGATTTATCATTCTCATCCAATCCATCACCACTAAAATTTTGTTCTTCCATTAATAGAAACAATTTTTTGTGGTTTATATGATGAAAGGATTTAATGGTAAATTCCATGATACTAAATTTATTTATCAAATCATCTGCTGGAAAATTATGAACTATTTACTTTTTAGATAATTTTCTTGGAGAAATCACATTTATTTTAAGACCTCCTTCTGAAATGTTTTAAAATTTTCAAACACATTGAATTTATCTCAAAAAACACAAGTGATAAGAGTAATTTAATCTATAAGTAAAATAAAATATTTATTTCTACATGTTAATTACTTCCTAGTAAGATAAATATATTAGAATGAATCAGCTTTGATGTATATGATGTTTGAATTTTGGCTTTCTTGTGTTGAGAATTTAAAATATTCCCATTTTGACATATAGATTACATCTAGTTTATCTCTCCTTTTTCATAGAAACATCCTAAAAATTATCTCATGAAGTAATATTTCTCATTTCATTTTGTCCTAAATGACCAATCCTTCAATGTTATAATTTATTTCATTATTCCAATCTAATTTAACATGAATTTTCAACATCATAGACATGAAACAAGCTTCCCCTTCATAGCTATAAACTTATCAAAATAAATCCATATTATAAAATCATAAATATGCTAACATATTATTAAAATATAAACATTATTTACTTAATCACATAGAGTATATAGAAAAAAAACTTTTTGTTATACCCAATAAACATATACATTTATTTACTTAAACATCTCTTTTTCGATAAATGTTAAATAGCCTCATTTGATTTAGAGTAACCCATCATTTAAAAACGATATAAACCCATCCATTCACGTTTAAAAATCCTTTAGTAGATTCAAATATTTTATCATATGTGAAATCATCCACTATAAAAAATCAATGTACAATCCCTTTTAGATTCCTTAAGTGGGACCTAAATAAAAAAATCACCTTACCAAATTTTTTCCTTCATATTCTAAAATTTTTTTATATTTTAATTAATACTCAATAGGGATAATATAATGGTGAGAAAATATTCAAAAAAATACATGTTTCTTCACATCTTCAAAAACTTTATTCCAATATTTGAAATTTATTTTCAACCATTAGTCCTTATTTTTCAGGTTGCTTCAAACTTTTCCTTCTTTTAATTGATTTAAAATCCCCAAAACATTCTCTCCAAAAATATATAAGATCATTTCAATATTTTTATTTAATACAATTTTTTTCATTTCAAATGGTGAAGTCCTTCATAATACAAAAAGTTTATATAAAAGGCATACTTCACTATGTAAACAACATGTTGTCTAGATGTGGACACTTATACTTCTTCCATCATTGGACTATCAATCTTGGATAATTTTTAAAAACCATAATTTTTTAGACTCCCAACATATTATTATATTATCCAAGGTTATTTATAGTCCTTTCTAAATAACCATTTACTGAATTTTTTTATATCTCATCAATATTCCTTTAATTTTAATATTTATGATGAACATTTTGTTTTACCAAGAAATTAATATTATTAAATTAAACAATTATCATAATTTTTCCACCAAAAAATCAGGGATATTTTTTACCTTTTATGTGTTATATTTTATTATCAACATGATCTTATTTGTTCAATGAATCTTCATAACCTTTTTCATTGATATTTCTCAAAATTATTAAACAAAATTCTATAAATTAAATTTTTAAATATACAATTAATTTTAATCATTAATAAAATTCAATTAAAAATTTTCAAGATCCTTATCATTAATTTTAACTCTCTATTCAATCTCAAATTTTTAATTTTTATATTTATAAAAAAACTTCTTTATGTCTTGAATAATATTCATTATCCGTTATTCTATAGTATCATTAGAGGAAAGTTTAGTACTATATGATAAATTATCATTCTTATAACTTTTTAAACCCATATCTAATTTGATATCTTTGAAAGTGACTATTTTATTTCTCAATTAACCATAATCTAGAACCCTTTTTCACCCTAAATCTCAGCATTACTACAATCTTTACTAGTGAATTCCCCCTCATTAAATTTTTTAATTATTAGTTTTTCATCAAATTAACTAGAAGTCTCATCTTCCTCTGTATCGTGACTATAATAATTATCTTCAAATGTGATAACTAATTTCTATTTTTCATTTTAGTTGAAATAATGCCCTTTAATTTTTAATAAAACATTAATTATTCAAAAATATTTATATCTTATTTAAGGATCACCTTGGACTATCATCTTTATCATCACTAACTTATTATTATTTCAACACTATAAAATTTCAAAAAAAATGCTCAATATATTCACACATGAAATAATTTAATGGAAACCTTGGTAGATTAAGGTATAATCAAGCTTCTGATCTCACCATTAGAGTTTATGGAAGCCTAAAAACTAGTTTATTATTCATTGGGTTCTAGATTTTTGTAGATTCACAACTTTTTTGACTATTTAAATAAGTTTTTTTAGTTTTTTAGTTTCATAATAATGAGAATTTATAGTTCTATTGGATTCTTATAATCTTAGGTTTAATTTCATAGTTGAGGAATATATAATAAAAACCTATTATAATACCCTCATGCCTTCAAATATTTTCATTTATCACTATTTTATAGCCCTACAGTTTCAACATGAAGTGATCCCCCTCAACCATGACTATCATTGTTTTCATACCTTGAATACCTCTTCCCTTTCCAAACATTACAGTTCTTAAAGTACTTAGAAATATGGTGGATTGATTTTCATATACTAATAATACCACTCATTCATTTTTCAATGTCATTTTTCCTTGATTCTATATTTATTTAGAACTTTTAAATATTCTCATGGGATATATCATAATTGAGGTAAATAAAAGAGTATTATTGTAAGAAATAGTTGTTCAATGAGTCTTGGATTTATTTTTATCCTTCAAGAAATTGATTGGTGAATACTTAACTGATTTATTTACATGATACCTTATAGGTAACTATTGGTATTGTTGATTATCTTATAAAAAAGAAGAATTTGGATATTCCATTTATAGTGGTGTCTTCTTGTAATCTCGACTCATCAAATGTTCTTCCAATTTCATCAAATTCTATAAAGGATTTTATGTAAGAAATAATTTCAGTAATCTTAGAAGTTGACATCAATGCACGTATTCATTCCAAGATTAACCCAAGGTCATATGGTCCTAATAATTAAAATATATCTAATACCATATAGTAGTATGGTGTCGGTATTGATATTTGTGATCCTTTAATAGCCTCTGAGGCATTAGAGCATGGGTTTTTACCTACTGGTAAAGTGTCTTGTGAACATCACTTGGATCTAGTAGTCCCTAAAAATTATATTTGACTAATGAGATATATTGATGGAACTATGGTTGGTATATAGGTTATGAGTACCTAATTTTTAAAGAATTTATAATATATTCTAGTGAATGGATTTATATAAATCCTTCTCTAATCAAGAAAACCTTGAAAAGTACAGTGATATAGAATCATATTTAGTAATTATGGGTGAAAATAGAAGATACGGACACTTATTTACACTCTCTGTCTAAGGATACATAAAATTCATTTTCCAAAGGAAATTAACGTTAAATAACAATTTAACGTACGAGTGAAATTTTAGAGAATATGGGCTATGAAATACCACCAAATAAAAAAATTGTAAGTAAAAATGATTAATTAAGATTCCTAGAACCCTTGAAAACAAGTCCAATAGGGATGGATATTAGCTTTAAGGAGCCCTGAAATTAACTCCAATAGAGAAAAAAAAGAAAGATCTTGGATCTAAGGTATTGGATGGTTTATTTAAATTCTATATTATTAGGTATTTATTACCCACATAAATCTAGTATAAAATAAAATTTATATATGATTTATTTGGAAAGGATTTGGTGGGAAAGTATAATGAGGCAAAGAATCTTGATATTGATTTTTCACTAGTAGAGGATGTCATGTTGAGGGTGTTGAAGGATCTATAGTCCCAATAAGAGGATGAAATCAAATTATTATAATCAAATATTTACATTCTTGTTATGGAGTTAAATAGGAGAACTTTTCCTCTTGATGCATACCTTGTGGTCTCATTCTTTATCATTAGATCCATTGAAGACCAATTTATAATCCATTTTTTCCTTGAGTTCAATGATGTAACATGAAAATATCATCTATACCATATCTCAACCATTGGAAATGGATTTTCTAGGAGTGATTTTTTCTAAAGATTTTTAAATTAATTGTGGAGATTAACTATTGTTGTAATGTTATTTATCATCATTTAAATCATGATTGAAGTAATCATACATTAATTAATTCTTTGAAAACATTTCATTAAAATTATTAAGGTCGAATTTGGATATTATTTGGATACCATTGTATTGATTTTGACAATTAAATTTATTCTACTATTTAGTTAGCGGAGACACCCAAACCTTGCACTCACTGGACCAGTACTAAAAACACATATTTTAAAAATTAAACATAATACTAAGTGAGATGATACAAGATAAAGTTTCATAAATTTCATATTGGAATTATATTTCACATTGATCTCACACTGCTCATAGAACCATTTTCTTTTTTTTTTCTATGAGGACTATCTATAAATGAAATTTATTTTACAACACATGTGAACATTTATCCATTTTAGAACTCACCTAGACTCCCTTTTTAACTTATTATAAGTTATGATTTTCTTTATAACCTATGTAAAGGAAAAAATAAGAAATTGGTGGGATAAAAAACTCAAAAAGGGAAAACATATCAACATATCATCAAGGGTAATATTATAAGAATATAAGAAAACATGGGTAGTGGATAAATTTATTATTAAATATAAGATGGAATAATACATGTTTCTCACAAGTCATGATAGAAGTACATTTAATATCAAAAGAAAAAACACATTAAATGAGACTTTTTAAGATATATATTATTCAAATATTCATATTATTATACTAATTATATCATGTTCAGCTGAGGTCACTTCAGTTGGTATAAAAGAGTGTTTAATAATTTTGGAGATCATATTAGAGACTAGTTAAGTTATTTTTTGTATATTATTATAGTTAGCTATGGTGATAGTGTAATAAAAACTTAGTAAGATCCCTAGGGATGAATCTATGTATAGAATGATATCTTGAAATTTTGGTAATGTCTTGAGTATATGGTTTTCCTATAAATAAATTCATGTCATGAAACTATAATTGGGCAAGGTTTTATCATAGATTCACTTAAGGTAAATTCCCACAAAAAGAGGTTGTTGAGTATAAATCGACATTCATTATAGTTCATGGTGACTACTACATTATTTCACATCTGGTATGACACTTATAGGGGGTATAATTTGGTTAATAAAATGTTTTTTACAAAATAATATGAAGGATTTATTGTCGAGTTACAATGAATTAATAGGTTGAGGAACATTAGATAACCCAAAATAAAGTTACCTAAATCAAACTAATATTTATATAGTTTGAAATAAAGAAACTATGAGAAATCATGTAAATGTAAAATATCAAGATGATTTAATGTTTAATTACTTTTATGATTATGATAATTCTCTTATATTGTGATTTTTTTTCAATCATGTCAACCCTTTTGATTTTAGTAATGGATATAACTAAAAGAAAACATATATATGAAGGAAAATGTGAAGATTATCTTAATAAACAACCCATTGAAATTATAATAGTAATGAGAAACCTTGTGATTATTCAAAACCAGTTATAAAAAAATATGATTCAAAATGAATACATGTCTGCAGTCTTAAACACACAAAATAAAAGAAGATTTAGTTTCATGGAAGATCAGATGATTAATATGATGAACAAAAAAAATCAATTTATTATATGTCAAAAATATGGGATGAAACTCCAATGGAATTTCCATAATGGTATTGGGATATAATTTAATCACTGAATATGGGTTCATTGATAATAAAATTATAATAGTCAATTGAATTGTTCAATTAACATGAGGAAAGAAGATATAACTCATCAAATGGAATGAAAAAAAATTCATTATCTTCTATGCATCGAACCCAAGAATTAGCTAATTCAATTCCTCAATCTAAATATTGTTAAGGATGGTTGGAATCTATATCCCCTTAGAGACATGGAGTATGGAGGAACATTTGAAATGAAAATAGATAAAGATAATAATGGTAATTTGGTTTCATTTACCCTCCATCCAAAATTAGTTTGTGTATTCAGGTTCTATTAATACAATTTTATCTATGATGTTTTTTAATAAAATCATGTCACCACAGATAGTTATTTTTTTAAGGAAACATTTTGAGGTATTATTGTTTTTTTTAAGGTGATAAAATTTATTTAAATAATAATATCATCCTATAAATAATTTATTTTGTTATCGATATAGAATGTAAATGTTCACCTTGACCCAACATTAATTTATAAAATAAGGAAAACCAAATTATATATAAACTATAACCTTGTATTAGCAGAACTCCAAATATGAATTATAATTAAAGAAAACTTAGTCTATCTCATAGGCCTTAACAACAAGTTATGAGATTCATTTCCTTGAAATGGTTTAGGGGAAATAATATTTTCTAGTCCTCCCTATAATATTGATGATCATATCTCATTATAGATAACTTAATAAGGCCTAAAAATATTTTTTACACTATTAGATATCCATGTAGGTGAATGATAATTAATTTTTGAGGACATAATTTTTCTAAGGGGTATAATTTAATGACCATGAATTTTAAAATATATGTTTTCCACTAATTATTTAAAATACGTTTTGTAACTCCCTGACCCCAGTTACCTAAAGTCAGTGCATTATTACATAACATTGGCATGATCACAAGAAAGATAAAGTCTCGAAAGACCGATTAGTTTAGTAGCCTTTGAATAACTAGATACATTCATAAAGTTTACATTACATAATAAAATGAAAAATACAATAATATAGTCTCCACAGTCCACACTCTTATCCCCTCATACTATCCCTATAGGTCATTCATAAAATACTTCTTTACATCCTGAAAAAATAAAACACAGAAAGGGGTGAGCTCAAATTCCCAGTAAGGATAACAATATAGCGGAAACTTTTATAAATAAGCACAAACATTTAAGGGAATTTATAAAAAAATAAAAGCCTTTTAAAACATGAACTTCAGCATAATATGGAAGAAATAAAATGAAATAATTCCATATACTTATTCACATGGATATTCGACTAGCCGAATAATCACATGCAATATCAATAACCACTTTCCTAATGATGGAATGCATAATGTCAGACTATCATAACCACATAGTCAAGGCCTCGTGCCAAGACAACAAATAAGATTTTTTCAAGGCCTTGTGCCAAGACACTAGTTTGTCTCATGATACCTACCGATGCATCGAGGAGCTATAGCGGGCTCCACTCGTCACTTATTAAGCCCAATGAATTCCCCTATGAAAACGTTTTAACATAACATAAACATTCGTATTAAAACTAGCACACGAAATGTAAATACTTCATCCACAAACCATGAATGGTATAAAAATAAAACATCCACATTCAAACATATCACAAAACCTTCAATACAATATAAGAAGTTTTGTATCATAATAAATCAACTTCAAATAAGCTTAAAATCCATCAAAGTATGTTGACATAGATGAAAACAAAACTATTTGAGAGAAATATCTCTTTTTTTGAATTAATTTAAAATAAAAATAATAAGAAAATAAAACATTTAATTTCAAAATTTTCTTATAATATTGTATGTTAATCTTCAAAGATTTTATAACGGTGGAAAATAGCCGCACCCACCGCATAAGTTAAAAAAGACATTCTTACCTTAATTCTGTCGAAAATGTTAAAAAGGACCTTGTTTGGAAAATGACAGAAATATTATTTTATAAACCTCTTATAAAAAGTCAAACAAGGGTATAAATGACTTTACCCCATATTCTAGTAAATAGTAAAAATGTTTTTAAATACATTTTTAAGAAACATGGATGTGGATGATAATGAAGTCTCAGTAGATTATTACGTATAAACAACCTTGGATAATGAAGAGATTGAAAAATAAACCATTACCTTGTACTTTTACTTGGTTTGGGGTAGGTTAACCTCCTATAGAATGGTGAAATAATTGTTATTAAATTATACAATAATCTTATACATTAATATGATATCATATATGATCTTTTAACATTTTTTTTGTTAATATTATCATACTATTATCGTCATTTCGGGTGTTAACTTACTCGTATATGTTTTGTTACATAAGTCGTGTTTGTTATGGATAGGTTGTATCTTATTCATATCCCGAATGATATCAAGTCCTTAAAAATTATTTTTAATCATCAAATGATAATTATACTTGAATATATACGATGGAGAATGAATCTCATCACGTTCGTGGAGACGGTAGTCCGTACGTATGCACGAGCGACAATATCATTATTTTGATATTAAAATAATATATAATTGGATAGTATATAATATATACAGAACCATTATCATGTTATATTTATTATTTACATGAATTACACATCATTATTATACCCATACAAATAATAATTTATTGAATAACAATTACACCACGACGTGGAGACGGTAAGTCGTACGTACGCACGTATGGTGACATGTCATTCAAAGGATGGATAGAATACTGAATATGGTTATACCATATTTATAATAACATAACAGTATATATAAGATACTGTAGTTATTATTTTATAATGGTAATAACAAACAAAGAAGAAGTTGAAGAAGAAAGGAACTTGAAAGTGGGTGGTGAAAACATTACCTCTTCTTCGGGTTCTTCCTTTTGATTTGATCAAAAGGGATCCTTAGGTTGGCTATCTGATCCAAATAAGGCCTCTAGGTTTAAGTGAGGGAAGTTTAAAGAGTATTTGCGAAGGGTTTGGATGAGCCAAAAGGGTATTAATGTGTGAATTAGTGAGAAGGGGGAGTTCCCTTTTATAAGAGGGGTGAGGGGCGCCTTTGGAAAAACTAGAAATATTATTTTATAATAAATTCATATTCGGTTTATAATGGATATAAAGTGTATTATTTAAATTTTAAGGTGGGTATGGGTGTAAAACCACTCACCCAATAGAATTTAGACAGGTTTGGGTCATTATATTAACCTTATCTTTTAGTTTTAACTCTTAGTTAATTAGTTTGACACTTACCATGTCAATTTGTATTTTTATATTAAATAGTTAATAAACATACTATATATATCCAAGAGACCCCCCAGTGGTCCATTAATGATACACCTATCATGATATAAGTCTCTTGGAAGAACCTTAGATTTTTTGGAATTGAATATAAATTAATAATATAATATATTTTTTTTAAAGTCGTTTATGTCAATTTTGACACTATTGGGTATTTTGTTTTTGATAAATTCATAACAGCATTATTACTTCGAAAAGAAATTATATAATCAATAATAATATGTCATATTAACCTATAAAATTAGTGTAATTCATAAAAAGTCTCAAATTACATTTATTTTGATATTTATAATATCAATTATTTTAATATTTCATTAATTAGGTAATTACTTCATCACCATTGTGTCATAAATAAATTAAATTATTTATTGTATAAAAATTATAAATACAATACCATTATCTAGTAAATATTTTAATCTTTATAATGAATATTATAAATTGAATTTATCATATGTATAACCCTATATTAAAAATGCTTTAGTAAATAAACTTCGATTTTAACTCTTTTAACTCTTCTTTGAATTAAATAATAATAAATGTCCTAATCTAATCCATGTGGACCTAAATGATAATATTTTATTCCTAAGGTTGTTTTTGGTCGAGATACACTTGTCCAATAGAAATAGTACAAGTGATAGGGTAATATTAATATCATTTTTACCCTTAATTTCCCTATTTACTTTTAACCGTGGTAAATAAAAGTAAAAAGTTACTATTTACCAAAAATTATTTTCATCTCATTGAACCACATTTTACTCCTTGATATTAACCCTGTCTCTCGGATTTTAAAAATTCCACTCACAGAAGCGGTAAAATTAAGTTTTATGTGAATTTCCAAATTCTCCTAGGAGGTGGGTAAAAGATGGTGAAAAGTTCAATAAATTTTTTATATATCTAAAATTATTCTAAACTAACTCTAATGAATTACATTGAAATTATATAGGTATTATGTATCTATTTTGACCTTAATTAAATTTAAATAAAATAAATAATTATTTAATTAAAAATTTGGTTTTAAATTATAACTCAGTGTTTTTTCACTATTCATCAAAAATTGAAAGTTTTCAGAAAAATACCAACATTTCACCCTAGGCTAATTTTGATATTCAAAATCCAAAAATGAAGTCCATTTTGAAAGATAAAATTTATAAAATTTCAAAAAGTGGGTATTACTATTCATAACAGCTAGTTTGATTGGTTGTGGTGTGTGTGTTAGAACTCAAAGTTGTGTACAACACACGCTACTGTATTAATCAAAGGGAAACGTACCGTGGAAGCTTGGGGTGTTTCATTCTCCCCTACATCAAATAATTTCTTCCTCAAAATTTATAGAATACTACCGCATGAAAAGACTCAGGTGGTTCTTCATCATAAGTTCCTTGGGTTCCCACGTTGCCTCTTCCATCTTATGGTTTTTTCACAAGACTTTTACCAGACGAGTCATCTAGTTTCTCAGTACTTGTTCTCTCATATCAAGAATCTTGACGGGCTCTTCGCAATAAGAAAGATCGGGTTCCAATACTAATTCCTCATAGGTGAGTACATGGGTTAGGCCAGGCATGTATTTCCTCAACAGTGATACGTGGAACACATCATGAACTTTGGAGAGACTTGGCAGCATTTCCAAACGGTAAACTACATCCCCAATTTGTTCTACAATTTCAAAAGGACCGATGTAATTGGGACTCAATTTACCTTTCTTTCTAAAACGTATAACTCCCCTCCATTGAGATACCTTCAAGAAAACATGATCTCCTACCTGAAATTCCAAATCCTTTCTTCGGTTGTCAGCATAGCTCTTCTGCCTACTTTAAGCTGCTTTGATGTGGTTTTGGATTACCTTCACCTTTTCCACCGTTTCCTCCACCAGTTTTGGGCCTACAAGTTTTTTTTCACAAACTTCATCCCAACAGGTTGGTGTGCGACATCTCATTCCATATAATGCTTCATATGGTGACATCTGAATACTCGAATGGAAGCTATTGTTATAGGAAAATTCTACTAGAGGTAAATATTGATCCCACATACCCTAAAAGTCAAGTGATCAATATCTCAACATGTCTTCTAAGGTTTGTATAGTCCATTCTGATTGTCCATCTGTTTGAGGGTGGTAGGCAGTGCTCAAACGAAGTTCAGTATCCAAGGCCTTCTGAAGACTCTTCCAGAATCTTTAAGTAAAATGGGGATCACGATCAAAAAAAATCTATAGGGGTACTCCATGAAGTATCATAACTTCATTAATATATAGTCTTGCTAGACGTTCGAGTGGTAAATCTTCTCTTATAGCAATAAAATGTGCTGACTTGGTAAGACGATCAAAAATGACCCATATTACATCGTTCCTTCTAGGAGTCTTTGGTAGCCCCATGAAGAATTCCATCGTAATATTATCCCATTTCAACTCTAGTATGGGAAGAGGTTGCAATACTCCACCAGTCTATTTCCTTCCATCTTTCACTTGTTGACAAACCATACATCTTGACACAAAATCAGCAATATCCCTCTTCATGTTGTCCCACAAAAAATGTTCGTTCAAATAACTATACATTTTGGTGCTCCCAAGGTGTATAGAGAAATTGGAACTATGAGCATCATCCAACAATTCCCTTTTTAGATCAGGTATATTGGGAACAAAAAGACTCTTCCCAAATTTTAAAATTCCTTCTTCATACACAAAGTCTCTCAATCTCCCATCATTCACAGCTTTAATCTTCTTTTGAAACTCTTTATCATCAGTTTGAGAACTCTTTATCCTTTCTAGTAAATATGGTTTAGCAACAATTTGAAAAAGCATTGATGTTTTACCTTCCATGGTGATTCTCATATCCAACTTTACTATATCCATGAAAATAGGATCCCTTTAAATTCTCATCCTGTTCAAAACTCCATGATCATTTTTGCTCAAAGAATTTTCCACCTTATTTGCCTTCCCCGGGTGGTAGTGTCTCGTGCAATCATAATCTTTGAGTAGTTCAAGCCATCACCTTTGCCTCATGTTGAGTTCTTTTTGTGAGAAAAATTCTGGACAAAACGTTGATAATAACCTGCTAAACCAATAAAACTGTGTACCTCAGTTATACTCATCAGTGCAGGACATTCTTGGATTTCCTTGGTCTTAGAAGGATCAACAGAGATTCCATCTTTAGAGACAATATGGCCAAGAAAAGAAATCTCCTGAAACCAGAATTCACACTTGCTAAACTTCCCATATAATTCATGTATTCTCAGAGTCTTCAGGATAATGCACAAGTGATTTTCATGATCTTCATAGCTTTTTGAGTATACCAACATATCATCAATAAATACCACCACAAAATCATTGAGATATTCCTTGAAAACTCTATTCATTATATCCATGAATACATAGGGTGCATTAGTCATCCCAAAAGGCATTACCGTAAACTCGTAATGCCCGTACCTTGTTCAAAATGATGTCTTCGGAATGTCTTCCTTCTTCACACACAATTGATGGTATCTAGATCAAAGGTCAATATTTGAAAAGTATTGAGCTCCATTTAGTTGGTCAAATAAATCATCAATGCGAGGTAGGGGATACTTGTTCTTTATTGTTATAGCATTGATCTCCTGGTGGTCGATACATAACCTCATAGATCCATCTTTCTTTTTAACAAAAAGAACAGTGGCTCCCCATGGAGAAACACTAGGGTGAATAAATCCCTTATTACTAAATTCCTCTAGTTGTTTCTTTTGTTCAACTAATTCCACAGTGGCCATTCTATAAGGGGTCTTCGATATAGCCCTTGATCCTGGAATTAAATCAATGGAAAACTCAACTTCTCATTCTGTAGGATGTCCAAGTAAATCTTCTGGAAACACATCTACATATTCTTTCACAATAGGTACATCTTCTATTTGAATATTCCTTTCCTCACCCACAGTTATTTAATTCTCTTCCTCCCCAATAATTGAATTTAGTTGAGCTAATAGGGGTGGATCTAGATAAGAATTAGCTGGTGAGGATTCTGCTCTAAAGATAAGGTGTTCCTTATCATCATCATCAAAAATCGTAACCTCCTTCTTCTTAAAATAAATATTCGCATCATGGTCCGAAACACAATCCATACTGAGGATTATATCAAACTCAATCATAGGTATAACGATGAGATCAGCAGATAAAGAACATTTATGTGCTCTAATGGGGACTAATTCACAAAACTTTGTTGCAATGATACTTCCCTTAGGAGTTTTAACTGATAACTCCCCTATTAAATCAAATTGGAAATATCTAATTTTCTTAGCAAACTGGGAAGATATGAAACAATGTGATGATCCAGAATCAAATAATGCATTTTCTAGACTTGAGGAAATCATTAAATTACCTGCCACCACATCTTTCAGAGCTTCTCCTTAGTAGTAGTGATAGCATAAGCTTCGCCTTGATCCCTTGTCCTTTTATGAGGTAAGTTCCCCTGACGCTTAGGAAATTGATTTGCATAATGTCCCATATCCCTTCAATTGTAGCATTAGACATCGGCAGCTTCCTTCTTCCCCTTGCAATCACGAGCTTGGTGGCCTCTTTCACCACACTTGCAATAGACTCCTATTCCTTTTAAGAAAGTACCGGGGTGTTTCTTCCCACATTTATTATAGGTTGGATATTCAACTTTTCCCTTCTTCCCCTTATTTACATTACTAGATTGATCAGCATATCTCTTCTTCTCTTGCTTTACTTTAAAGTCATAAGACTTAGAGAATTTATTTTCTGTCTTGATAGCACATGAGACAATGTCTTCTTACGACGAGAAGGATTGTGAGACAAATGCTTGACGGAGAAATGGTTATAACCCATAAAAGAAACGATCAATATTAATTCATGGGTTACGTATATAATCTCCATCATACCCTGCTAACCTCGTAAAGTTAGCCTCATACTTTGCGACATTTTCATCCTCCTTTTGTCTCAGACTCAGAAATTGCCTTTCCATATCTACTCAATGGTCACGAGGAAAGTATTTTTCTAAAAACAGATCTTTGAACTCCCTCCATTCCATATTTGATACTTCATCATCTTCCTTCATGTTTTGAATCAATGACCACCAATGATCAGCATCTCTAGTGAGGCGATAAACTGCCATGACAACTTTTTCTCTTTCACTACTCCCCAAAGCCTGAAATATTTTCTCTAGGGAACTTATCCATTTCTCAGCTACTAATGGATTTGTACTCTCATTGAATATTGGTGGTTTCTGCCTCATGAAGCGTTCTAACCTTGATCCTCCACGTTGTGGATCAGGGTGCTCCATACGGGTAAGGTTATTATTCATAAACTGAGTGAGTTGTCCCAGTATGGTGATAAGCTGATCAGCACCAGTTACATCACCAGCTCCACTATAATTATCTTGAGCAGGAGGTAAACCCCTATACGGAGTGTGTGCATTGATACGATTTCCATTTCTTCTACTAGGCACCATTTCTAAACAATGGCATAAACTAGATCAGTTTATGAATCAAAATACATAATTCCATACTTGTAAAACACTTAACATAATCTGAAAAGTTTATGGATATAATCCATAATCATAAAAAAAAAATTGAGGAAGTTTATACTCATAAACCCTTCATAATGGTTCTTCAATAAAATGAGAATTATCCTAATCATATCCCCCGAGAGTGTCGTAACCAAGAGTGCAGCAAGGCCCGTTGTCGTTCACTAGTTCCCATTCGAGTCTAGCTCAAAGCGGTGTTTTTGGGTTTTACCCCTAGGTACATATGTACCAGAGCCTCCTCTACCTGCTCATATCCAGACAAGGATGTATTTCTCGGAATACTCACAAAATCTCTACAATACCAAAATTCTAGGAAGTTCTTCTATACTGATCCTCAAAGTCTATCTTAGGCCTATGTGCTCTAATCGGAGTTTATCTAAATCTAGCTTCCAAGGTTTGTACTAAACTTCCTCTGATATCAACTGTAACGCCCTGACCCCAGTTACCCAAAGTCAGTGCATTATTATATAACATTGTCATGATCACAAGAAAGATCAATTCTAGAAAGACCGATTAGTTTAGTAGCCTTGGAATAACTAGATACATTCATAAAGTTTACATTACATCATAAAATGAAAACTACAACAATATAGTCTCCATATTCCACACTCTTATCCCCTCATACTATCCCTATAGGTCATTCATAAAATACTTCTTCACATCTTGGGAAAAATAAAACATAGAAAGGGGTGAGCTCAAATGCCTAGTAAGGATAACAATATAGCAGAAACTTTCATAAATAAGAAAAAACATTTAAGACAATGTATAACTAAAACAAAATCCATTTAAAACTAGAACTTTAGCATAATATGGAAGAAATAAAATGAAATAATACCATATACTTATTCACATGGATATTCTACTAGTCGAATAATCACATGCAATATCAATAACCACTTTCATAATGATGGAATGCATAATTCCAGACTATCATAACCACATAGTCAAGGCCTCATGCCAGGACTACAAATAATATTTTGTCAAGGCCTTGTTCCAAGACACTAGTTTGTCTCATGAGACCTATCGATGCATCGAGGAGCTATAGCGGGCTCCACTTGTCACTTATTAAGTCCAATGCATTCCCATATGAAATGTTTTAAACATAACATAAACATTCGTATTAAAACTAGCATACAAAATGTAAATACTTCATCCATAAACCATGAATGGTATAAAAATAACACATCCATAGTCAAACATATCACAAAACCATCAATACAATATATAAGTTTTGTTTCATAATAAATCAACTTCAAATAAGCTTAAAATCCATCAATGGATGTTGACATAGATGAAATCAAAACTATTTGAGAGAAATATCTCTTTTTATGAATTCATTTAAAAGTCACATAATTATAAAATAAAACATTTACTTTGAAAATTTTCTTATAATATTGTAAGGTAATCTTCTAAGATTTTATAATGGTGGAAAATAGCCGCACCTGCCGCAAAAGTTAAAAAAGATATTCTTACCTTAATTCTGTCGAAAAGGTTAAGAAGGACCTTATTTGGAAAACAACAGAAAGATTCCTTTATAAGCCTCTTATAAAAAGTCAAACAAGTGTATAAATTACTTTACCCCATATTCTAGTAAATAGTAAAAATGTTTTGAAATACATTTTTAAGAAACATGTATGTGGATGATAAGGAAGTCCTAGTAGATTATTACGTATAAACAACTTCGGATAGTGAAGAGATTGAGAAATAAACCCTTACCTTGTACTTTTCCTTGGTTGGAGATAGGTTAACCTCCTGTATAATGGTAAAATAATTGTTATTATATTATAAAAGAATATTATACAATAATATGATATCATATATGATCTTTTAACATTTCATTGTTAATAATATCTTAGTATTATCGTCGTTCCGGGTGTTAACTTTCTCGTATATGTTTTGTTACATAAGTCGTGTTTGTTATGGATAGGTTGTATCTTATTCATATCCAGAATGATATAAAGTCCTTAAACATTATTTTTAATCATCAAATTATAATTATACTTGAATGGATCTGATGGATAATGAATCTCATCGCGTTCGTGGAGACGGTAGTCCGTACGTACGCACGAGCGACAATATCATTATTTTGATATTAAAATAATATATAATTGGATGGTATATAATATATACAGAACCATTATCATGTTATATTTATTATTTACATGAATTACACATAATTATTATACCCATCCAAATTATAATTTATTGAATAACAATTACACTACGACGTGGAGACGGTAAGTCGTACGTACGCACGTATGGTGACATTTCATTCAAAGTATGGATAGAATACTGAATATGGTTGCACCATATTTGTAATAACATCAGATTATATATAAGTTACTGTAGTTATTATTTTAGAATGGGAATAACAAAGAGAGAAGAAGTTGAAGAAGAAAGGAACTTGAAAGAGGGTGGTGAAAACATTACCTCTTCTTCGGGTTCTTCCTTTTGATTTGATCAAAAGGGCTCCTTAGGTTGGCTTTCTGATCAAACTAAGGCCTCTAGGTTGAAGTCAGGGAAGTTAAGAGAGTATTTGGGCAGGGTTTGGCCGATAAAAAATGGTTGAATGTGTGAATTAGTGAGAACGGGGAGTTTCCTTTTATAAGAGGGGTGAGGGGAACCTTTTGAAAAGCTTGAAATATTATTTTATAATAAATTCATATTAGATTTATAATGGCTCCAAAGTGGATTATTTAAATGTTAAAGTGGGGATGTGTATAAAACCACTCAACCAATAGAATTTATACTGGTTTGGGTCATTATATTAACCTCATCTTTTAGTTTTAACTCTTAGTTAATTAGTTTGACACTTACCATGTCACTTTGAATTTTTATATTATATAGTTAATAAACTTACTATATACATCCAAGAGACCCCCAAGTGGTCCATTAATGGTACAACTATCATGATATAAGTCTCTTTTCCTAACCTTATATTTTTAGGAATTTAATATAAATTAATAATATAATATTTGTTTTAAAAACTCTTTTATGTCAATTTTGACACTATTGGGTATTTTGTTTTTGATAAATTCATAGCAGAATTATTACTTCAAAAAAATTATATAATCAATCATAATATGTTATATTAACCTATAAAAGTAGTGTAATTCATAAAAAGTCTCAAATTACATTTAGTTAGACATTTATAATATCAATTATTTTAATATTTCATTAATTAGCTAATTACATCATCACCATTGTGTCATAAAGAAATTAAATTACTTAATTTCTAAAAATTATAAATAAAATACCATTATGTATTTAATATTTTTATATTTCTAATGAATTTTTACAATCCAATTTATCTTAATTATAACCCTATATTAAAAAAATTTAGGTAAATATACTTTTATTTTAACTCTTTTAACTCTTCTTTGAATTAAATAATAATAAATGTTCTAATCTAATACAAGTGGACGTAAATGATAATATTTTATTCCTAAGTTTGTTTTTGGTTGAGAGACACTTGTCCAATAGAATTAGGAAAAGTTTTAGGGTAATATTAATATCATTTTTAGCCTTAATTACCCTATTTACTTTTAACCGTGGTAAATAAAATTAAAAAGTTACAATTCACCAAAAATTATTTTCATCTCATTGAACCACATTTTACTCCTTGATATTAACCGTGTCTATCATATTTTCAAAATTCTACTCATAGAAGTGGTAAAATTAAGTTTTATGTGAATTTCAAAATTCTCCTAGGAGGTGGGTAAAAGACGGTGAAAAGTTCAATAAAATTTTTATATATCTAAAATTATTCTGAACTAACTCCAATGAATTACATTGAACTTATATAGGTAATATGTATCTATTTTAACCTTAATTAAATTTAAATAAAATAAATAAATATTTAAATAAAAATTTTGTTTAAAACTATAAATCATTGTTTTTTCACAATTCAACAAAAATTGAAAGTTTTCAGAAAAATACTAAAATTTTACCCTAGGATAATTTCGATATTCCAAATCCAAAAATCAAGTCCATTTTGGAATATAAAATTTATAAAATTTTAAAAAGTGGTTATTACTATTCATAACGGCTAGTTTGATTGGTTGTGGTGTGTGTGTTAGAACTCGAAGTTGCGTACAACACACACTACTGTATTAATCAAAGAGAAGCGTACCGTGGAAGCTTGGGGTGTTACTTGTTTGATAAACTTCTCCACATGAAACACTGATCTTAAATAAAATCACAATATATTAATATAGAATATAAATATTTATTATGAATTTTTGAACTTATCCATTGAATTAATGAAAATGAATAGGGGTAAATTATTTATGAAATATTTATAGAAACAAAGTAAAAAACAACTTTTATTATGAATAAAATTCGACTAGTATAGGTAAATAATTTATAAGACTGACTTATGATTTAAAATATAAAATTCCTAAAATTGGATTTTCATGTTAATATAAATATTATTTCTATATGTATAATATTATATATATATATATATATTTTAGTCCCAAATTTTTTAATAATTGATATGCAATCAGACTATTAATAGTAAATATTTTAAAGTGTAATTTTCCTCTGTATACAGTTTTCATTACATTTTTATTTTTATTTAAAATTGAAATTATCAAATTATAGAATTTTAATTTTGTAAAATTGACTTCATTTTAGGATTAAAAATTATAACATTATCTTAAAATTATTTTTTTGCTATTTTTATGAAATAATTGATTTCAAGTGAACAATAAAAAAATATTTTTTCCCCAAAATGATGAATTTTATAAGATATGTTAAAATAATAAAATGATATAAAATATATTAATGGATAAAATATATTTTTTTATTAAATAATTATGTTATATAAAATATTATTTTGAACTTGTAAATTCTTTTTTTAATGATTTGGCCCTTGAGTGAAAATTTATTCAAATTTAATAATGGTTTTTGTTTATTCCATTTAATTAAATGTTTTCAATATGACATTAAGTTTTGTATTGACTTGTAAGAATAATAAATTTCAATATATTTTTAATAAATAAATTTATCTCCTTAAAATCAGTAATGATTATAATTTTATACTATATATAAATTTAATTCTAAAAATCCTAATTTTTATAAACTTTGTTTTTACCTAATTAAGTGTATTTATTTTAAAATCAACTTCTCATCTATTTAGAATTTTGATGTGATAAAACTATTTTAAAATTTATAATCATAAGTTTCAAATTATCCAATATGGTCAATTTTAGTTTTAGTTATCAAAATTAAATACTAATGTAAAAAAAAACAGGTACCCTAGTAAAAAGTAAAACTGGTAAAATGAGTTATACTATGGTGAAATAGACAAAACATGTTAAAAACATGATTTAAAATAATTTTCTGAATATATTTTAAAATTTATTTTGAATCATGCTCAAAATTTTATATATTTGATCTATCTAATCTTATATAGTTTCATTGAAATATTGAAAGTGATTGGTGTTTCCAAATTTTTCCTTTTCTCCTATTATAAAAGGATAAAACTTTCACCCTTTCAAAGATAAACTTTGAATTATATTTTATATTTTAAACTCTTCCATTTTAATCTCTCTAGAAATATTTTCTATAAATATAATCTCATGTCCAATCAAAGTTATCCTAAGACCTTCTTTTTCAAGGAAAATTTCCAAGAAAAACCTTTCTCTAGCATAAGTATTATTTCCTTCTTATGTTTTTCTTCTTAATATTACACTTCCAAATATCATATCACCATAATAATATAATTAATTCAGTATCATTTGTATAAAGATGTATTTTTTATTAATGGTATATTCCTTATTTATCCATTTCCACCCACATAAAAGAACAAAAGAACATTGTTAGCGTGATGCACCAACTACCACCTCCATGAAGTGACATTGTTTTCTATTTATAAATTCCATTCATGGTAGGTAATAATTATGTAAAATAAGAATAAATATGCTATATCACATATAATTATAATTAAAAAATATCAATTTAATATCCACCTTCACCCTCTCTCTCGCATTGAGAAATAGGAACACTAATCGTCTATATGTTTGGTTTAATGCATCCATGATGAAGAATTTTTAATTTTTCATATAGATTTTCATAAATTATCTAAACTTCTTAAAATTTGGTTGATAATCATAAAAAATAAAAAAAATTCATTATTCCTCTTTTATAATGATATTATTTCAAAAAAACTCCTCCTTAACTATACTCACTAATTGAGTTAAAGCATCTTCAAGTTTGGTTCGGTTTAACCACCTATATGTACAATGATTTTAAAATATATTATGGATGACAATAGAAACATGAAAAAAAATATTATTATAATATAATATGAAAATAATGATTTTTATATAGTTTTTAAAATTTTATATTTTTTATTTAACTTATAAATAAAATATTAATTTCCATTTTCTAAAATCACTTAAATAAGACAACATTGATTAAATTTTCACATAGTGTAATAAAAACCCATATGGAAATATATTAGTGATTAAAAAATAAATATATTAAATATATTAAATTATCATAAATTATATATAAATGATTATTTTGGGGTCAAATTATGGTTAATGACATCAGTAATATACAGTGTGTGAAAATGATTAAAGTTGTTAACACTTTATGGTAAAAATAAACTATAAATAACCAATATATACTTAAAAATAATAATTATAAATGAGGAATATAAAAGTTAAAAAAAATTAATTATGTTATTAAATATATAAATAAGTTATAAATTTGTTTATTATAATAATATATAGTGTCATCGAATAAGTAAGGAAACAATGTAAGGGTTGGTTGTCTCAAGTTCACTTTTGTTGGGTCATGATTTCATGTTTTGCACTGATTTCTATTGAATGTGATATATATTCCACCATATTTATATCATTTCAGATAAATATTAATCCTTAAATTTTATTTTAATTTCTATTTTAGGGCATCCCTCTTTTTTCTGTTTGGTTCTTATGATAACATTACTATAATGGTTTCTTTGTATGAAATCTCAATCTCATATGACTTGTTTAAGCTATACACCTTGTTTCCCTTAAAATAGTATAAATACTACACCCATTTCCATTATATATCATAATATTTCATGATATTCGTTATTTTTTTATTCTTATTCAAATAATGAGGTTTTTATTAAAATGTTATAAATGTTGTGAGGGGTTTCCATTACTCAGGTATTTTCCATAGGTTATAATCACTCTTCCTAAACTAAAATCTTTAAAGATTAATCTATTATATTCTATGATGATTTTATGATTTATTTACACCTTATTTTTTTTAAAATTAATATCTACACCAAATCCTTCTTCCTTTATGATTCTATTGTTTTGTTATAATGAATTTTTGTTCAGGATAATTCCCATTTTTTGATGGGTTTTTCTTCCATGTCAATTTCTTTACATTTTGAAAATTTTCTCTTTACCTAGTGGAATCTATTTTTTTATCTCCAAATATAATTTTATTCCACTTTATTCATTTTAAAACAATTTTTTCTCTTTTTTTCAATGATGTGGGTTTTTAACAATGTTAATAGAAAATATTAAAAATATTTTTACATCTTTTAAAAGTAAAAAAGGATTTATCATTATCTCTAAATTTAATTTGGGTTACCTTTATGTATTTTTTCCAAGGTTCAATTAATAAATATTCTCTTATAATTTTATATTTTTCAACATATTTTCACTCATTTTTTGAAATAATCATATCCTTTTTATGTTTTCATTATTAATTATTCTTTTTAAACATAAATGTTTTAAAAGTATTTTCACTTTACCTTTTTAAATCAATTAGTTCATTCATAAACCTCGGTTATAAAAAATTATTTAAAGTGTGAATGTTTAAAAATTATTTTCACATATCATTTTTTAATATTTTTTGTCTTTTCAATTAAATTTTATTTATAACTCTTTAAAAGAAGGTTTTCAAAAGTCTTTTATTTCCCTTTATCCTTTAATTATGACATTCATGAGGGATATATTAACTCAAAATATTTTATTTGAGTTATAAAAATTCATATTTTAACTTTTTTTAAAGAATTTTTCTTTTAAAGTATGTTCCTTTTTAATTTATAGGGAATTGAGTTTTTAAACCAATTCCATTTCCATGAAAACTTTTTCTTATTTCTTAAAAACAAATGATACTTTTAAAAGAGGCTCAAAGCTTTGGATTTTAAAATGATGAATAAAAAAATTCCAAAATTATTATTTTTTAACTTGGTTTTCTTTATCTTAAAAGTATTGTCTAAATACAGTAGATTTTTCTTTCATATTTAAACCTACAATACTCATTTATTATGTGATTATTTTTTGTGGTCATGTTTTTTGTATCAAGTGATTTAATTCCTGATTTTGTTTGAATTTTTTATGAAACAAAAATTATTTACTTTTCTTCCTTCTGAAAATTGAATGATTTCTATTTTGATGTTCTATGAAAACCATTTTGTTTCCATAGGTTATTTATATGTTGTTCTGGAAATCTTAATAAACCAAATTTATTTCGATGGGTAATTTTTGGAATTAAATATTGTTTTCAAGTTTGACACAAATGTGTAGATTATGAGATAAGTGATGCCGATATCTAACTCCAATTCATTGGGTAAAGGATTATATTTCATAATATAGAAATTTCATAAGAATAAGTCAGTAATTATCTAGGTTCACAAAGGGTGAATGTGACAATGTTAAATTCTACACACAATTTTAAATGTGAAGTGGTTAGTGGGTCTTTAGGTTCATAAGATGCGATTGTGATAGAAATAATCTCCACTCACAATTTTATGTGTAAACAAGTTGGTGGGTATCCATCTTCAAAATCATAAGAAATAAAAAATTTATTATTCCAAACTTTCAATTTATTTATAATTCTATTCCATGTTATCAATGTTATCCCTTATTTTTAAAGAAATCCACACTTTAATGTCATGATCACATATTTCTAGTCATTTATATTTATTTTGATCCATGTGATAAATTTTACACATCATTAACATTATTTTTATAATATTTATTTATTTATCATCCTCTATAATGATCACATACTATCTTATTATATCTAATTAAAATATATAAATCTTCCTAATCTTCCCCTTCTTGTTTATTATCTGACACTTTATAATATGTCCTTCCCTTATTAAGCATGCGAGCTCACCCATTTCACATATTTTCATCCAAAATTTTTTTTAGATGATTAAATCATGTGAGAAATATAATAAAGGGTTTAACATTTCATGATTATATATAAATGTTTTCGACTATAGAAAATTTGGATGGTTATACAACTAATATCCCAGACATTAAACCTTAAGGTCCTTAGGTTATAGGATTTTTTTTATATAAATTATTTAAATAATGATATTATTATACTAATTATGTCATGTTTATATAAGGTCTATTACAAAAAAAACTCTTCATGAACATTGTAATTAAAACACATAAAAAAACTTGATCGCCTTCAAATGGAAATGGTTACTAATACAACTTGAAAAATGTGCCCCTGATCCAAGAGAATTCACTAAGTGGTATATAAATTATTGAATTTAAATTATTTTTAACTTACATTATGGTGAAACATTTTTCACTGACTATATAAACTAATATAGAATAAATAAAATGATATAAATTTTTTTTCAACAACAATATAGTCTTTAACCAGATCAGACATCCATCGAACTATCTATAAATTATTTTTTATTCTACTATTAATTCTAAGTGCACAGTAACAACTATCTTCTTCTTCCTCTTCCATTATCAATATTTTATAATCAATTTAAATATTTTCAACACGTATTATCAATCCTATAATATTTTCACAACATATAAAATATTATTTTTCAAGCATAAATGATTTTTACATTATCAAAATTTGAATTTCAAATACGATATTCAAATAAATAACCCTCTTAAACTTATTTAACTTATTTTCTTAGATTCTCCCACTTCATATCCTTTGGTTTTAATTATTGGGTCTATATAGATGGACTCTGACATAATTTATGTTACAATTAGAATCTTCATGTAATGGCCAAACCCTTTTCCCCATAAATACTAAAACTAACTTATTCTTCCTTTATGATGCAACAACATTCTTCACAAGATAAAAAAAATATTTAGAAATAATAAATCACAAAAAAAACCATTATAATATTTAAACATTAATATATCAGTTTCAACATCATCTAATTTAATTTACTTAGAATATTTATTCTATAATTTCTCAAATATTCCTTCCTTTTGAAAAAAAATTCTATATGTGTTTGAACTTATTGTTTTCATCATAATACTTACAAATAAAAATGAGTTCTTTTTCCTTTTTGAAATTATCATCCGGCTTCTAATATTTCTTATGACTTAAAAATTCTTGTGAAATCCCTATATTTCCATTGCTTTTTCACATTTTCGAACAGTAATTGATATTTCATATGATTTATTAATTCATGTGAATTACATTATAATGTCATAATAAATTACACATATCCAATTTTCATATTATTGATAAGTCTTATGAAATCTCAATGATATCTTCCATAATATTGTAGGTTTTATGAATTATTTTAATAGACTTAATATCTCATACATTTTCCAAATTATAATTATAGATAAATCTTATATTACTCATAATAATTTATGTATTTCTTATAAAACTTATTATGAATTTAGACAAAGTCTAATGGAGAGATCAATAGTTTTATGAAAATAATCTTAAGTCATATCAGACCATCAAATGTCATATGAAATTTCATTCCAAAAATTTAGTGAATTATGAAATTTACATGTCCTATTAATTCCAAAAAATATATATCACCTCAATGGTCTTGAAAAAATATTATAAGTAATTTGGGACTTTACAAAAAATTATCCGCAACACCAAAATTCTAGAACTCTACAAATAGAATCAAAACACCTTAAATCATTCCATGAGAATATCAAAACCTGTTACAAAAATATTAAAAATATTTAAATAAAAATCACCAAAAATAATTTATTTTAATTTATATGTGTTTAAATATGATTTATATATTTTCAATAAAATACAACAAATTAAAAATATTCACTCCATCTCATCTCTAATTATTATTATATATAAAAACAATACGAGACTATGGGTAACTTCTTCAAGACAAAATTGTAGTTACTTATACATAGGTCTCCAAAAATCCACATGGTCTCAAAATCTCTTAAAAATATCTTGTGATCTATAATGTTCATTTACATTGATCATGTTCTCATATCCCAAGGTTAATTTTATGCTCCCATATGGTCTTCAATTATTATCACTTATTATTACCCTTATTGAGAATATGAGTTCACCCATTTGTTATTATTTCCTCTAGAAATGGGGATGACCTTGTTTGTTTAAGGTTCAAACAATCCAATCGGTTTCTAATGGGTTTATTCGTAGAACCGGAAACATCCAATGATTCTATATCCATTTGGACCTACTTTCAAAAGGTAGGTGCTCATTAGTTGTGGACCGATGAGGCTTAAGAATTTGAATTGGTCGAGAGGATGGGAGGTCAGACTCATCACACCTTTTTGAGGGGAATTATTGTCTACTCCGGGACTCTATTTATAGATTTAAGTTATGTTCGTGAATCCTTATTACACTACCAATTATGAAAATGATCTTTCTTTAAGATCTGACAATCAATGATTAATATGTACGAGATTTAGAGAATATTTTATATGTATTTGAGGTTCTTCATCGATAGAGAATCATCTGTATTTTTTAGAGATTCTTATTCAATGGTATCCTTCAACACATTATATAAAGATCTCTTTGTCGTTATGATAACCATACTGGTTTTAAATCCACTCAATGGGGAACTTGATATTTATTGTCATTCATAAGGACATGGAGTATTTCAGAATTGGGATCGTACCCGCATATGGGATACCTACGTATCCTTGTTATAAAATGAATCATAACCCACATAGTTCGGGAATTAAGATATATTTTAACGTCATATGGGATGGATGAGAATTAATGGGTGATGGGCTTGAACCTCAAAAAGGATTTCGACGTACTCTACTTTTAAGGTATAGATCAAAGTCCACATAGTTTGGTTTGGTATTGCGGGGATTACGTATGATAAACAGCCCAAAGAGATGTTTCATGGTTACTTTTACACTCTAAGCTCACGTGAGTCATGCTCGGTGTGAGAAACAAGAGGTTCCAGTAAACCTGACAATTTGTGCCACGAAATATGCGGTCACAAGGAATGATGTGGAGATTATGTATGTATGATTGCCCAAATAGATAAAGATCGGGACTTAATTTAGAGAAGAATCCCGTGAACATGGTCTATAAAGGTATATGTTCTTTATGGAGATTTGGATAATCTATCTTGGGGCTTACTCCTGAGGAGGATGCCCAAATTAGGTGGGGACTTGTGATTGGGTTGTATTCCTAATAAGGAAGCCCAAATCAAAATAAGTTAAGACTGGGTAAGAAAAATTATGACTGGGTCTTATTCCTGAAAAGGATACCCAAAATTAAGGAATTATGATTGGGACTTACTCCTGAGAAGGAGGCCCATAATTAAGGGAACTTGAAGACTGGGGCTTACTCCTGAAGAGGATTCCCATATTTGGAAACTTGGGGCTTACTCCTGAGGAGGATTCCCATGAATAGGGGACTTGGGGCTTACTCTTAAAGAGGATTCCCATGAATAGTTTTCTCATTTTAAAGTATGAGGTTGAATGAATGAGATCTCTAACCGTAGTGACATAAAGATATGTAAATCACTAGGTTTTGAGAGATGTTCCAAAGAATTCCTTTCAGATAAGGAAGACAATCAAGGAATCATGCCATAAATGGATTTGAAGAGGATTCTGAAGGATAAATCTTGAAGAGGAGAGGTGGATTTGAATAAAAGAGGTGAATGGATAGTAGGGGCACCCAAAAGAAGGTAGGCGTACAGGTCCAGTTTGGGCGTGCCGGTCCTGGCCGCGCAGGTATACCTGCGCCATAAGGGTATACTTTCACGACGGTCAACCCATAGGGTAAAACTTGGGCGAAACTTGGCTCAAGCCCTTAGTGTTATCCCTAAAGACTTTTAAATGAGTGGTGCGCAAGTTATGTTGAAGGGATAAGGCGGAGTGCAAGTATATTCAATTCTCTGAAGGGTTAGACACTTAGGCATGCGGTTTTTGATGAATTTCAACACTTAGGCCTTGTTACCTCTCTTTAGACCTTCCATTATATGTAAGAAATTACCTTAGAAGTGTTTTGAAGGATTTGATAAGAGACTAGGGCGCCGGGAGAACAATTCTGAGTTTCTGGATTTTTCTTCCACGAAATGGGGGGCCCGCAAGGCATATTTATAGGCCTTTGAAGACCTTGGGCGAAAATAACTTAGGGCGTGCAATTCACCTGCACGAACAATATGAGGTGCGCAAGTATACTTGAGCGGCCATGATAAAACTTGCGAGACCCAAGTGTAAACAAATCCATGTCCATGCCTTTGTCAATTTTTTATGTTTCTTCAAATGATGAATCACTTTGTGTTAAGGTATTTCCCTTTTTCAGTCGTTAGATTCTGCGATGGAAAGAAGCGTCAACAAAAGTCCCCCCTCAGAGTTGGATCCGAAAGGAATGAGGATGTGACTTTGAGGTAAAGAAGAAGACCAAGGAAGGGCAGCGTGCAAGTTTTGAGCACCCAGATATCGGCGCGTAGGTGAGAGGCGCTCAAATGGCATCACACAGGTGCGAGTCGCACAGGCTTCGGCGCGCAGGGGCATGGCCTAGCCTATAAATATGCGCCTCATTCTTTCGCAAAGAACCCGGATTTTAAACTTTTGAGCTCTCACCGCACAAGTTACCTTCGTCGCGCAAGTTACTTGTTTTCCACTGGTTCTTTATATCATGCTTCTTTAGAGGTATTTAAACTTGTGCGGTGATACTTTCATGTCCAAAACATGCGTGACAAAACTATACTTGCGCGCCAAAAATGGACTTGCGCTCTTTAATGCCTTAGCCATTTTTTTTTATTTTTCTTCACAAATTTTATGAAAAATCAACTCACTTAAGAGTTAATTATTCGACCTTTGTGCGGATTCAACGGCTTCTAGAAGAATTAGAATAGCTGATGAACTGGCTAGCGAGTGGTTTGATGACATGATGAACGTTGTTGGCCATGATTATAATGATATCTGTGACAACACTCTTCCATATTTGGACAGTTACTTGAAGAATTATCATCTTAACTTTCCACAGAGCATCTACTTGCCTCTGCATGGCCATGGTCATCTGCAAAAAGTCCACATTATAGATTCAAAGAACTATATTCCTGAGACTCATCCGCACTATTACTCCTCTATTTTGGTTATGCTGTGCATTAAGAGCAGCAACAATGATGCGAACTTTCAAATTTTTCCTCCATGCCATTTCCTTGTAGATATGAAAATTGCAAACCATGGGATGATATGTTCTCCACTGCCGGTTGATAGAGGGAAGACTATCATGACATTAAAAACAATATCTGAAAAGAGTACTCTCTCCAAATGGTTCTTTACTTTCAATGATCCATTCTCAAATACATGTATCCATCTTCCAAGTCTCTTGGACAGAAACAGAGTCACTATTTGATCAGTAGAAAATTTTCTCATACTGCACTCAATAACATTATTTTATGGAGATGATATTTCCAATCAAGACTATCAAAGAATTGGATGAATGTCACTCCTGCTAAGGTCTTACCCAAACATAGGGAATGAAAATATAAACCATAGACTTGAATATTTTCAGATCATGAAAAAGAGTATGAGAAAAATATGTTAAGGATGGTTATTTTTGCGGATCCCTACATATTGTTATTAAGACAAATATGGACAAAATAGGTTTTCCTCCCAAGAAAGAAATTACCACTATTTGAAAAACCCGTTAGGGGGTTGAATTATGCAGTGCCACCTAAGGGAATTGGCTGCATAGTCAAATAATAGCATCTTTTGGCTGAAAAGTCTGTTATGTAGACTGTTTATGAAAGTTCGTCTAAGGGAACGTGCTGCATAGTCAGACAAAATAATTCCTGGGTATCATACATTTTGTGACCAGAAGTCGAGAAAAGGGTTATGAAGATCTAGAAGTATTTAAGGTTAGGAGTATGATACATTAAAATGGGAATTTTCCAATGCATGTAGAAGATATACAAGAAAATTCTAACCATAATCATGTTGTGGCTGGGTCCTGAATTGAGGTGCTGGACTTCACTACGTATCCCATAAAGATGGGAATCAAGCCATATGTATTTCTTGAAATACATTTTAACGTCATGGGGGATGAGAGTGTAGGAGATCTTAGTTTAGGGTCATAAAACTCAGACCATAATAATGAATACACATCGTGTATTTTATAAACCTGATGTGAATGAAGGCCAGGGTTTTCATACCACATTCATTTTTTCACAGGGGGACTTTTCAGCCAAGGGAATGATAGTGGAATTTGGGGTTAGGCCCAAAGACTTGGGGCTGGATTCGAGGGATGATCGAATGTTCCTATGTATCCCATAAGGATGGGAATAAAGCCGCACGTAGTTCTTGAAATACTCCTTGTACAGACTTGGTTCGTACAAGTGAAGGGCGAAAGGGGACTTTAGTGCAATGATGGTTTGACCCAAGATAAAAGGTTTGGGCATTGCCATGTATGCACGTAGTCTTTAGAATATAACATAATCAGAGATCAATGTAAATAATTATTCCCTCTTAGGTGAGAGTATAAAATAATGTTGTAGTTTATTGTCATACAGGACAAAAAGTACAAATATTATAATGTCATATAGTAAGGAAGATGGTGAACCAATGTAAAAAAATGGTTATGGGGGAGACTTCACGAATCATCATCGTATGGGATGGAGGTGAACCGATGTGAAGAGATTGGTTTTGGGCTTGAACCTCAGGAGGTTGCCTATGTACCCAGCCTAGAAGGCAAGGATCAGAGTCTGCATAGTTCAATTAAAGAATTAATTGGTGATCAATTTGTTCTTGAGGACAACGACCTAAAAATGGTATCGGGACTTACACATGGTTAGCGACCCAGAGAGGGTGTTATGGTTGAAGTTTAATCTAAGCTCACATGAGTAATACTCGTTGTGAGAAACAAGAGGTAGCAATAACCTTAACGATGCACAATTTAATGTCATGTAGAACATATGAAGGGACTATGTAGTTTAAAGTCTTGTAGTGAATACTATTGGTGATTCACGGTTTATTGTCATGTAGCAAGGACAAAATACAGTTTAACATCATGTAGGATGTATTAAGGGACTTTGTTCAATTTTACGTCATGTAGGACGAATGAGCAGTATAGTTTAATGTCATGTAGGAAAAATATAGGGACATAGTTTAGTGTCATGTTGGACGTAAGGGTGTTATACAGTTTAGCGTTCTTTAGCTAAGACGATGAGGACAATACATTTTGATGTCATGTTGGACGAAAGGGGGACTGTGCAGTTTAATGTCATGCAGTAAGGATAAAAGATGACACATTTTAACGTCATGTTGGATGTATTAGGGACTTTTTCACAGTTTAATGTCATGTTGGATGATGGCACAGTTTAACGTCATGTTGGACGATGGTGCGAACAGTTTAATTTCATATGCATGGACCAGAGATTATGCAGTTTAACGTTGTGTTGGACGTAAGTAGGGACTGTGCAGTTTAATGTCATGCATTAAGGACTTAAGAATGGTTGTATAGTTTAACGTCATATAGAAAGGATGACATAGTTTAATGTCATTTTGGACGTAAGTGCAAATAGTTTAAGGTCATATGCATGGACCATGATATGTATTTTTATTATACAAAATATTTCTGCAGAAATCTTGCATTGGTTGGAGTAGTGATGAGTTCTCCATCCATTGAGAATGAAGAATAAGCTCCATTGGAGTAGACCTTATGTATTGAATAAGGTCCTTCCCATTTTGGCTCATGCTTGGGAGGTTTCTTTCCTGGTATCATTGGAGTTCTGATAACCAATACCAATTCTACCTGAATGAATGAATGAAGACAAACTTTTTTGTTGAAAGCTCATGTTATTCTGTTCTGATAGACTTCCAAGTGGTGCAAGGTGCACAATCTTTTCTCGTCTAATCATTCCAATTAATCCAATCGCTTTTCATATTTTTCATCCATAGATGACTGATCACAAATGGATACCCTGAGTGAGGTTAATTGAATCTCAATGGGCAAGACTACTTATGTTCCATATACCAATGAATATGGAGTTGACCACGTTGTAGTGCAGGTGGTGTTCTGATAAGCCCATAAAGCATGAAAGAGTTTATCAGGACATGATTTCTTATCTTTATCCACCATCTTTTGTAGTGTATTTGAAAGAGTCTTGTTGAAGGATTCTATTTGGCCATTAGTCGTTGCATGATACTGAGAGGAATGGTTTAATTTGATGTTGTATTCTTGATACAACTTCCTTACCTCGGATGAACAGAAGTTGGTGCCATTGTCTGTCAATATGGTATGAGGGACACCAAATCTGGTAATGATGTTAGACTTGATGAAGCTAACAATGATTTTAGAACTAACTTCTTTGAGAGGTATTCCCTCTTCCCATTTGGAAAAGAAGTCAGTAGCAGTAAGAATGTACTTAAACTACTTGGATGTAGCTGAAGGATAAGGTCCTACTACATCCATTCCTGATGTGACAAATGTCCACGAGTATTTATCAGTATGAAAAAACTCTGGGGGTTGATGAATGAAGTTGGCATGTACTTGTAAATAATGGAACTTCTTCTTGAAATCAATACAATCTTGTATCATTGAAGGCCAAAAATATCCAATCCTTTGAATTTGATCAGATAGTTTATGTTCAGACTGGTGGGCACCATAGACTCCTGCATGCACTTCTTTCATGGAAGCCATTGTCTCTTTACCGTCAATGCAACTAAAGAGAATTCCATCAAAACCTCTTTTGTAGATAATTTTCTCTAGGTGATCTGGGCTATCATAAAGAGTAAAATTGACGACACATCACTGGATTTTTTCTTTCTCAGCTCTATCAAGTGGAAGTGTTCCATTTTGAAGGTATTCCCTAATAGGTGTCATCCATCCTGTAGTATGACCATATGGTTCAGGAATGGGACTAATTTTATTGATTTCCTCTATTATGTTTTGAACATAAGGTGAAATTGTATGACGGTGGGAAATACTGATGATTGTCTCGTCCCGATTTGGATCTGCCAGAGCTGTGGATATATTAGCCCGTGCATCAGCTTGGGAATTTTGTGATCTCGGGACATAACAAAATGTCAGTTTTAAAGGAAATTCTGCCATTAACTCTCTGTCATAATCATACAAAGGGATTATTTCTTCTTTTCTAATTTCATAATCCCCATTTACTTGTCTAATTACCAGGTCTAAATCACCTTTCACCTTTAAGTGATTCACTTGTGCTTGAAGCGCCGACTCTAATCCTGTGATGAGAGATTGATATTCTACTTCATTATTTGTACCGCCTCCAAACAATGAGAAGGAATAAGGGAGCACTTCCTTTTCTGGGGAAAGAAGTACAACTCCTAATCAAACTTTGTTGGATTTAGGATCTTCCATTTTCTTCCTTGTTGGACTTCTGGAAGCACCATAAAAGTACATTTCCCATGTTTGAAGATTATATTGAATAGAAAAGACTTCCTCATCAGGAAGTTCAGTATATAAAGATGTATCTTCTGCTAAAGTGTGTTCCGTAAGGAAATCAGCTAGATATTCACCCTTTATTTCCTTTTGAGACACATACTGGATGTCAAATTGCTACAAAATAACTTCCCGCCTTTCCAGAAGTATTTTAATAATTGGACGACTAAGGATGAATTTGAGCGGGTTATTGCGAGATGCCAATTGGACCTCATGATGTTGCAGGTAGTGTCTCAACTTTTGAACTGCAAAGATTAACGCCAGGTAGCACTTTTCATTACTTGAATATCGGGTTTCTGCTTCAAGAATAGTCTGACTGAGATAGTAAAGGCTGTTTTCATTCCCAGCATCATTCTTCTGGGCAAGGAAGGCACCCAATGATCGCTCTAAGGCTGTCACATAGAGGATAAGTGGTCTTACTTCAACAAGTGGCATTAATACCGGTGCACTCAAGAGATATTTCTTGAGAATATCAAATGCCTCTTGAAATTCTTCAGTACATTGGTATGTGACTCCCTTCTTCATCAATTTGGTGAAGGGTAAACTTTTTCCTGCCAAATTGGCGATGAAACGCCGAATATAGGCCAAGTGTCCTTGAATTCCTCTCAATTCCTTAAAATTTAGAGGAGGTGAAATACCAAGGATTGAATTTATCTTCTCAGGATCAACTTCAATACCATGATGGCACACAACAAAGCCAAGAAATTTTCCTGAGGTTACCCCAAAAGCACATTTTAAGGGGTTCATATTCAAATTATGTTGCTGAAGTTTGTGGAATATGACTTCCAAATCAGCCAAGTGATTAGAATTTTGTTTGGATTTAACCACCAAATCATCAACATAACATTAAAAAAATGTCCCTAAAAGGGTTTGAAGATATGATGCATGGCACGCTGATATGTTACGCCTGCATTCTTCAGGCCAAAGAGAATTACCTGATAGCAAAACACACCCTGAGGGGCTCTGAAGGCTGTAGATTATTCATCTTCTAGAGCCGTTAGGATTTTATTATACCTAGAATATCCATCCATGAAATAAAGTGCTTCATAGCCAGCCGTTGCATCAATCAAGAGTTCTATAATCGGAACTGGAAAACC
This sequence comes from Viscum album, assembly GCA_963277665.1. Lineage (NCBI taxonomy): Eukaryota > Viridiplantae > Streptophyta > Magnoliopsida > Santalales > Viscaceae > Viscum > Viscum album. Next base: position 1,354,006,615 of record OY728150.1, on the reverse strand, counting down.
ATCCTTAGGACAATGCCGATTAAGATCTCTGAAATCAATGAAAACTCTAATTTTTCCATTCTTCTTTTTCACTGGGACAATATTCGCCAACCATTTGGGATATTGAACTTCTCTAACGAAGTTACCTTTGATAATATTATCCACTTCAGCTTTAATTTTGGAATCATAAGTTGGGTGTGTTCTTCTTGCTGCTTGCTTAAATCCTCGATGTTCTTCTGACAAACCCAAATGATGAGTGGAAACATCGGGGTCAAGCCCTGGCATTTATATATAGTTCAAAGAAAATATATCTCGATTTTTCTTTAAAAATTAAATATAAATTTCTTTCTTTTAAGAGTCATGGACACACTAATTAAAGTGGGGCGTGGATCTTCTTTTGTACCCAGATTTATTTCTTTGAGTTCATCCACATTTTTAGAGATACCCTCTTCAAATGCTGGAGGAGCATCCATGAGATCTTCCTCTTCTTATTCAATATGTGTTACTCCTTCTGTTTCTACTTGCATAGTAGATGATGAAGCAGAATTTCCATGATCGGGAGAGAAGATAAAATTTGAACATCTTGAAGAAGAGGCTTCCATTTTTGACCCTATTAATGATGAAGGGTCTTCCTTGGGTAATAAAGAGGAGATGATGGATTGAGAATCGACATCATCATTTACCTCTGATATTTCTATAACTTCTTTTGGCCTGGTTGGTGAAGTATAGACTTGCTGGATTTCAGCGGATGAAATAAAGACATCTCCATTTGAGCTTTCATCATTGATTGGTGAATCACCAATTTCTCACATGTTGTCTGGCTTGATTGTCGTAATTGACATTATGGAAGTTTCCATAAGAGTATTCGAATTCACATCTATCCTATCAATTTGACTGATAGGCAACACATAATCTGTACTCACATGTGTGAATGGGTATACTGGAATCTTTTCCAAACCATATGGAGCATTAACCTTGGTAACCTCCCTTATTTTGGATTTCTCCTTACCCTTCATGTGATAGAATTCCGCCTCAATTTTTTGAGATTCACATGTTTTTAAGGGGGATTTCTCCTCATAAAATGTTTCAATTTGACCATCAAAACAATACTTGAGACATTGATGGTATGATGAAGGGATAGCCACATGTTGATGTAGCCAAGGTCTTCCAAGAAAAACATTGAAGGCTGTATTGTGATCAAAAACCATGAAATCTAAATTGGATACAAGTTCTGCAAACTGAGTTCTGAGTGTAATCTCGCCCAGTGGTTCTTGTGCATTTTTATCATATCCTTAAAACATAAAAGTAGAAGGAGATAAATCAGATTTTTTGAGCCCCAATCAACGAAGTGTATGAATGGGGATGAGGTTGACTCTTGAACCATTATCAATGAATTATCTTCGGATGTCCACACTATTGACCTTGCCAGATAAATACAAAGGTCTGATATGTCCATTCATGACATCATCTTCATCTTTATCTGTAAGAGATATCACTACATGGCATTCTGCAGGATTATTCTCTACCTGATAAACTTCAGCCGTAGCAATTTCAGTTTCGAACTCTTGAGGACTTGACAAAGCCTCAATGAGTGCCTCCTGAAGATCCTTGGATAGATTCAAGGCATCCAGAATTGATAACTTGGCCAGTAATTGAGCCAAATGTTTCAAAACATCATATTTTTTATCCAAAAGTCTGTGTTTTCCAATAGAAATATGTGGTTTTGCAGGTTCCTTAGATTTTGATTATTTAGAAGTATATGCTTCTTGTGTCGGGGTAAGAGTTGAAAATACTCCTGGATTTGGAAGATTAGACCAAATAGGTCTATTTACTTGCTGAGAGGAAGAAGGTAGAACCTCTAACCGATCCTCCAGAATAATTGTACCATAACTGAATCTGCCTTGCATTGAAGAATTTTCTTATTCTTGTTGAGCATGTTGAAGGGCTCTACCATGAGTTTCTACTTCATGCACAGTTCTAGTAGGGGTAGAATTGGAATAGTGCTTTCTGGGATATCCATGTCTTCCTCTATATCCCAGACCTCTGAAAATCCCTCCATTTCCTCTGTTTGATACAGGGAACTCAGGCTCATCAAGATTGAAGCTTTGACTGTCATAAGGATCTGTTAAATGAATCATGTTAACAGAACCAAAGATCAACTCTTCATTTGATGAAGATTCTTCCTGATTAGCCCGTTTAGGCTATTCCGTTTGGCGGGGCGGTGCTTGTGGCTTTGAAGTAGATGGCACAAAATCTGCCAGATTCAAGGACAACTTGGGCTTTGACACGGTCTCATCTTCTTCTTATTGTTCCTATTTCTTTGAATTATATCATTTCTTTAAGGATTTCCCCTCTGATAAAGAGGGTTTTTTTGTGGCATTCATATCAGAATACACAATTGGTTTCTTCAATTGTGTTCGCAAAATGGAATTAGTTCGGTTGATCAATTTTCTGACCATCCAATCATCATATTTCTGCGCATTTTTTTTACTTATTTCCACTCTCCTTCTTCCTCTGTATTTGTAGTAGTAACACATGATACCTGAGCTGAATAACCTTTCAGTTTGACTTTTCCCGAGTCCACCATCTTTTGCAGTAGGTCTTTGAAGACAAAACACTCCTGAATGGGATGCCCAAACATCTCATGAAATGGGAAATAGTTGGGACAGTCTTCATCTTCTTTCTTATTTGGCCTTTTGGGCCTTGTCAATTGAACCAAATTATTTTCCAGAACCAAAATGAAGTAACTAGGAACTTGTTCATTTCATAAAGAGTAAATTTTTCTCTTTAAATCCTCAAATTGTTTCCATCTTTGATCTCTTTGATCATCTTGACGAAACGGCCTCTGTTGTAGATGCTCAGGAGGCAGATCCCTTCGAGAAGATGAAGGCCTTGAAGTAGAAGCAGGTACAGGTGCTTGTTTAACTAGAACTGTAGCAGTCTCTGCTTTACCCATTATCCTTCCTGGAGTTAATGGAATTACAGGAGATTTATCCTTAGTCTTTATAATAGAGTCTTAAATCTGTTCAGTGATTTCATTAAGGTCTCAAAACCCTCTTGTGTATTTCACAGGGATCAACGGCGTGTGTAATTCATCACGCAGTTTTGCCACACAAATTGGCAACAACACTTCTTGAGGGAGTGCTAAACTCAAGGAATATGTTAATCCCTTCCACCGAGCAATGAAATTTTAAACCCTTTCATTCTTTCTTTGCTTACAATTTGTAAGATCAAAAACTATTGTCTTTGGAAAATTTGAGCTGAATTGAAGAAGTAATTTTTGACAAAGATCCTCCCACCCGGTAATTGACTGGGATTGCAAGCTTGTATACCAGACAAAAGAAGGACCTTGTAATGACTGTACAAAACTCCTGAACATAACTACTTCTTGTTTTTGAGGGGTTCCCATCATTGGATTTCAATGAGAAACAAAATGTGTTAAGTGTTGTTATGGGTATCCCGAACCATTAAAGATTGGGAATATGGTACTTGAAAAATTTTATGGGGGAGGAATTGCGTCTACCCATTCAGGGTAGGATCTCTTCTCCGGTTGAACTGGTGTACGATTTCCTTCCATAGCTTCCAACAGAGATGTTAATGAATCAGTGGTAGTCATTAACTTTTGAGAAACATCTAGTTGAGCTTGGACCTGTGCAGGTGCAATAAATGGAGCTTGGATAGGTGTGGCGATCAGGACTGCCACTGATGGTAGTATTGCCAGTTGTTGCGTATAACCCATAGGATTAGACATGTGAGGGTGTACTGGTAAAGGAGGATATTATTGATCCATCTCAGTAGCTGCAAAAAATTACCTTGACTGACTGACTCTAGCATGCTTAAGAGGAAAGCTACTTTGAAGTAGTTCTGCATTCAACCTCCTTAATTCCTTCATTTCCACCTCTTGTTTTCCAAATCTTTGCTCTAGTGAGAGTGATTGGCATTATCCAGAGGAATGGTATGTAACCTGATTCTTCCCTTTCCCCTTGATGGACGCCTTTCGAAGAGGGGGAAGTTGGTTATTTTAAGGAATACCCATATTCTAGGTAAGCCTTTGATTTCTTGTACGCACACCTTCTTCATTTGTGTCTGTGTGTACAACTTCCTGAGCAGGAACTTCCTCATCTGATCCCTCTGAGTGAGCCTCATTTTCTATAGGATTAGAAACAATGGCATTGATGACATTTATTGATGTGTAACGCATTGTATCTATTCTATCATCATTTATGTGATATTGTCTTTTTCCATGTCCTTGATGAGACACTGCCTTTTGCTGATTTGATCCCTCAGGAACTTCTTGATGAACCATAATTTGGAGGGAATCTCTTGATAATTTGGATCTGCATTACTCTTGGGGCTTCTTCCCTAATCGAGAGAAGACTGACTTTCTCTGAGGAAGAGATTGAGGATTTGAAAAATTCCTTAGTCCTGTGTACTGGGGCTGTTCCTGTTGTTCCTTCTCAACTCCTCGAATCCTACTTGTTGATTATGAGGGTTGGGTTAAAAGAGTCCCCAGTTTGGTAAGTTGGGGTGGTTCTTGAGTTGCTACATCTGAGAATTTCTTAAAATCTCTCCTGATCATGCGGACTTTAGTCTGGAAATTGGCTGGATGCATCAAACTTCATCCACTCAAATCACCTAGTTCAAATGACCATTGGATGATTTCTGACACTTCTGTCACTTGATGAATTGCACTCTCTAAACGAGAAGCCTATTCTATTTTCTCATTTTCCTGATGCAAAAGTAATTCGACAACTTGTTCTCTATATTCCGGATTTTGATAAGAACTAGTTGAGGCCTATTCTTGAGCAATCCTTTGATTACAAACAAAACCAATTGGTTTTGGCCGTTCGTGGGAAATAACATGGAATGAGACTAATTTTGGCGGGATTTGTTGACTGGAGAGTACAGTGAAGTGTAGTTCTCCATGAACACTCTATCCCCTGATATGAATACCAGATGGGGCATTGGTAATTAACTGGTGCAACCTTCTTAGTGTGCCAAGTCATGAATACTAAAGGGCTCTCTGCTTCTTTTCAGCCTTCAAATATTGAGAAACTGAGAGAGAGGCCAAATCAATTTCATGTTGTAACCCTTCTATTATCTTGACATGATTTTCATATTCATCATAAGATAATATTTTATTTTTCAATTGACAAAGAATTTTCCACATGTTGAGACGAATATCGTGAATACAATATTCCGTCAATATCTCTAGAATGTCATACTAAGAGTCAGTCAAAGGCCAAAACATGATTGTTACTTCACCTTTGGTCAGTTGTTTTCTCATATTCAGTACTTCCTCTTTATCGTTCAATGCAGATTCTTCTACCTGATTAGACCAAAGATGGTGCTTCTTTGTTGCTTCATCAGATTTAACAATATTGGTAGAGAATTCATTTATCAAACTAGAAGATGCATGACTCAGGGGTGGTTCATAGAATGACCTACACCTCGGGCTATCTTCTGGTTGAGAAATTATTTCACCTGCTAGCGGTAAAGAATCAAACATGACTAGCTTCACATTTGCAAGTGCCTCAAGATAAGAGGGCTTTCTCGTCACTACATTTTTCATTGGAGCATTTTCTAGGCAATGTGAATTATTACTGTGGAGAGGACTTTCACAGCTAGATTCATCATCATGGGGAGTACCATCATGGTGGGTTACAGCAAAATATGAAACCTTTTTCTCCTTAGTCTTCTGGCCATGCAGAGGGTTATCGTGGCTCTCATCTAAAGATGATACTTCGAGATCAACCGAACTGTCATGAAGCAAGCCTTCATGAGGAAGTGTCTGATGCAGACCTTCGGAATTAATGTTCCCACTATTGGGAACTGAGAGAATAGAATCTTGAGTTGCAACAGATAATTGTCTGAGTGTATCAAGAACTCCAGCATCGAGTAAGGCCTTATGACAGATTGTCCCTTGATTTCTTGACTATGTTGGATGCGTCTTTTTCTTATACTCCTTCTTACTCACTTTGGGAACCACTTATTGATGAAATTGGTTATTATGGGCAGGTGTATGTGCATGATCAGGAGAAATAGTCAGGTTAGGCTGATTATCTCCATTCAAATCAGGTGTATGTGCCTGACTTGCTTGTCCATATGATATGGGGGAGTATTCCCCACAACCCTCTTGGACAGGAACAGAGGTATGTATCTGTTCCGGAGTGAACTGTTGATGTGTCACTCCACTGGTAGGGATAGATTTTCATTTCATTCCCTATGATGCTGCTAAAGCTGTTATAATATCCTGGCAGGCATCCAGAATATGAGTAGGGATTTGCTTCTTCTCCTTTACCATTTTTAGAATGTGCTTGGTGATTTCAGCTGCCAGAATGGGAATATACGTCTATTCTGTGCTTGGAGTAGGTGTGTGTTCCTGCTCCTGTCCTCCTTTTCCTATCAGTGAGTTCTGACAATACTTATGTGTGGGGAGGAGAGTTGAGTCTGTCTCCTGTTTGTCATTGGGGATTTCCAATTGAAATCTCCAGGTACTACAAAATGAGACTGTTGGTAGGCTTGATCAATACTAGCAGGTGTATGTTCCTGCGGATTGCACTCCGCCAAACTTGGTTGATGAACTTCCTTCAATACTGGCAGATGAGACTGCTGGTAGGATTGATGAGTGTAAGCAGGTGTATGTGCCTGTTTACCAGTTCTCAACACATTGGGTTGGCAGGCTTCATCATATGCAGTCAGACGAGCCTACTGACTAGCTGATGATTTATAAACAGATGTATGTTCCTATCTATAATACTCCACCAGAATTTCCTGGAGGGATTGGCGTGTTGCTGTCAGACGAGTCTGATGGGCAGTAACATCAGGACGAATGGGTTTATGTGCCCGCTCGTTGCTTTCCACCAAGTTAGGTTGGTGGGATTCTCCGGAGATGGCAGAGATAAGAACCTACTCACTGTTGACTAGTCGTCACCTCTGGTGGTTCGTCTTGCCTGCTCGGGTTCGAGGAACCTGAGCCGAACACCTGGAGACGACACCCTCATCATTTTGAAGGCACACTTCCACACGAGTCTAGCGACGATTGTTGGTGGGATCCCTCAGTAAGGACTCATGTTTCCATGAATTAAGTCCTTGAGTTACCTTCTCATTCACCTCCTCATAATATGGGAGGGAATGGTGATTGTGTTCTAGGGATAACAACCCGAAACGGTTGGAGACGGTGGTTAGCACCTCCAGCTTCTTGATCACTGGTCATCGCTTTCTGGACGACCAGGGTGAATTATTGACTTAGAGGGCTTGTCGAGCGGCCTCCAGAGTCGGAATGGTACCGTGTCGACAGTATTCCTTAACTGGTGCATTTGATACCCAGCGTTGAAGATGTTGAGTAGGTGATTTCATCCTCAGAGCGGATGATGATCCAGTAGGAGTAGCAGCAGAGGTATTCACAACAGAGGCATTCACAGGTGTGAACTTTAGGGAAGCCATTTCTGTAATGCAGAAGATCTTGGAAAAGAGAGTGCCTGTTTGATAAAACATACATAATCAAGAGAAGCTCGGCCACTACATCTTTTGTATGAGCACATATGTTATTGATTGTTTTGTTGTCCCTCTCATTGAGTTTATATAGGGGCATAACAAATAAGTAAAACATCATTTTAACTTGGTTGAGGATTCACGTCGGGTTCACCATTTTTTGTTTCCTCTGTAAATGGGGATGACCTTGTTTGTTTAAAGTTCAAACATTCCAATCGGTTTATAATAGGTTTATTCATAGAACTGGAAACATCCAATGATTTTATATCCATTTGGACCTACTTTCCAAATATAGGTGCTCATTAGTTGTGGACGGATGAGGCTTAAGAATCTGCATTGGTCGAGTGGATTGGAGGTCGGACTCATCACACCTTTTGAGGAGAATTATTGTCTACTCTGGGACTCTCTTTATAGATTTAAGTTATGTTCGTGAATCCTTATTACACTACCAAGTATTAAAATGATCTTTCCTTACAATCTGACAATCAATGATTAATATGTATGAGATTTAGAGAATCTTTTATATGTATTTGAGGTTCTTAATCGATAGAGAATCATCTTTATTTGTTAGATATTCTTAGTCAATGGTATCCTTAAACACATTATATAAAGATTTCTTGGTCATTATGATAACCATACTGGTTTTAAAGTCACTCAGCGGGGCACTTGAAGTTTATTGTTGTTTAGAAGGACATGGAGTATTTCAGAATTGGGATTGTACCCGCATATGGGCTACCTATGTATCCTTATTAGAAAAGGAAACATAACCCACATAGTTCGGGAATTAAGATATAGTTTAACGTCATATGGGACGGATGAGAATTAATGGGTGATGGGATTGAACCTCAGAAAGGTTTCCTACATACTCTACATTTAAGGTAGAGATCAAATTCCACATAGTTCGGTTTGGTATTGCAGGGCTTACGTATGATTAACATCCCAAAGAGATGTGTCTTGGTTACTTTTACACTCTAAGCTCACGTGAGTCATGATCGGTGTGAGAAACAAGAGGTACCAGTAAACCTGACAATTTGTGCCACGAAATATGCGGTCATAAGGAATGATGTGGGCCTTATATATGTATGATTTCCCAAATATATAAAGATTAGGACTTACTTTAGAGAATAATCCCGTGATCAAGGTCCATAAAGGTATATGTGCTTTATGGAGATTTGGATACTCTAACTTGGGGCTTACTCCTAAGGAGGATGCCCAAATTAGGAGGGGACTTGTGATTGGGTTTTATTCATATGAAAGAAGCCCAAATAAAAAGAAGTTAAGACTGGTTAAGAGAAATTATGACTGGGGCTTAATCCTGAAAAGGAGACCCAAAATTAAGGAATTATGATTGGGAATTACTCCTGAGAAGGAGGCCCACAATTAAGGGAACTTGAAGACTGGGGCTTACTCCTGAAGAGGATGCCCATATTTGGAATCTTGGGGATTACTTCTGAGGAGGATGCCCATGAATAGGGTACTTGGGGCTTACTCCTAAAGAGGATTCCCATGAATAGTTTTTTCATCTTAAAGGATGAGGTTGAATGAATGAAATCTCTAACCGTAGTGACATAAAGATATATAAATCACTAGGTTTTGAGTGATGTTCCACAGAATTCCTTTCAGATAAGAAATACAACAAAGGAATCATGCCATAAATGGCTTTAAAGAGGATTATGAAGGCTAAATATTTAAGAGGGGAGGTGGATTTGAAGAAAAGAGGTGAATGGACTAGAGGGGCACCCAAAAGAAGGTAGGCGCGCAGGTCCTGTTTGGGCATGCAGGTCCTGGTCGCGTACGTATACCTGCACGAAAAGGGTATACTTGTGCAAGGGTCAACCCGTAGGGTAAAACTTGGGTGAAGATTGGCTCAATCTCTTAGTGTTATCCCTAATGACTTTTAAATGAGTGGTGCGCAAGTTCTGTTGAAGGGATAAGGAGGTGCGCAAATGTCTTCAATTCCCTAAAGGGTTAGACACTTAGGCGCGCAGGTGTTGATGAATTTCAACCCTTAGGCCTTGTTCCCTCTCTTTAGGCCTTCCATTATAGGTAATAAATTACCTTATAAGTGTTTGGAAGGCTTTGCAAAGATACTAGGGTGCCGGGAGCTCAAATCTGAGTTTCTGGATTTTTTGTCCTCGAAATGGGGGGCCCACAAGGGGTATTTATAGGCCTTTGAAGACCTTGGGCGAAAATAACTTTGGGCGCGCAAGTCACCTACGCGACCAATATGATGCGCGCTAGTATACTTTCATGGACATGATAAAACTTGCACGACCCAAGTGTAAACAAATCCTTGTTCATGCCTTTTTCAATTTTTGATGTTTCTTCAAAGGTTGAATCACTTTGTGTTAATGTATTTCCCTTTTCCAGTCGTTAGATTCTGTGATGGAAAGGAGCTTCAACAGTAATATTTCCATTTCCTAGGTTATGAATAATATTATAACATATGATATTTATAAAATGGTTTCTAATACGATGTTACTATGAATAAATTTCCCCAGTTTAGTTAAATAATTGTTTTATGTATCTAATCTCTAAAAAAACTAAACCTGTAGTATTTGGGGTGTGATTTGTTTGAGATAAATTAAATATTCGTGTAAAATAATATAATATATATATATATGATGATGTTTATATGTCTCAATTTGTATCAACAAGATGTTTAGTTATTTTTTTGTATTATTTTTTGAATATTGAGAGGATGGATCCTAATAAAACTTTTGATGAACCAAAAGTGATATAGTATGAATAAAAAATTTGATAAGTTGAAATGAATGTGTTATAGTTTTTTAAATGTTAAGATTTATTTTCCTACTCATATACCTGATTACACATATTATTATTTATTGGTACTCATAATGACCTTTTTAGTTTTATTAAATGGATGGAACTAAGATGAATCAAGAAAGTAATAATTTTTATGGATATTGTATTGACTATCCCAATGAGAAACCAAATGATATGGGATATGGAATATCCAATCCCTTGACTATGCCTTCCTAACTCTATCAATCTATAAATAATAATATAAATCTTGTCATACTTCTAAATTCACTAGTGAAGGTACAACTATCCATTGAGTCGAAAATATTGAAATGACCACCCACCTTTAGTGTTCTTTCAATCTATTGATTTTTTATTAGCGAATCAACCCAATATAAAAGATATTTTTCATTTTCTAGTTTTCATTGAATGCAAATTCTGTTCTAGTCATTTACTACTTTTATGGTGAGGTTGAACAATGGTTCACTCTCATTAATAATACATGGATGAATAAAGAAATTCACTCCATGGAATAGGAGGAGACTAAAAGGAATGTTTCCCATAAATAGTATCCCCAAACCTTTCTCCCTAAAATGGAAATATAATCCCAAGATATGATTTAAAATTAATATGAATCGGTCAGTACATGTGAAGAAAAAATCATAAAAATTTAATGGTATGCTTTTTGTTTTATCATTTATGCTTAAATAAAAATTAATCATATATTTAGTGGCTTAAAAATATATCTTCAAAAGATATTTGTTATAGGGGACTTTGGAATCTATGAATAAATTTTTTTTATGCTCTAATCATGGAAATTAAAATTAGAGACTCAAATTATTCTCATGGTTTTGGGATAAAAATAGGAAAATATATTTTCATGGAAACTCAAATGATAAAAACTATAGAGTAATTTAGATTATTCCTACTATATTCAATATATGTAAGAAGAAGTATGGGGAGATTTACTCAATGGATTATGTAAATACTTCATGTGTGGAAAATAATTCCATCAAACACTTGAATGTTAAATGGATTTAAAGAATTAAAATAATGATCAACCTAATATTCCACACACACTCTAGTGTTTCAATTGTATGAATTATAGATATTATTCCAATTAATACACCAAACCAAAGGTTTGATACCAACAATCAACATTAGAAACCTCTAAATACAAGGAAAAATGAATATCATATTCAATCATCAGTGACCAAGTGAGTCATAAAAGTTAAGTGATGAAAGGTGAATTCATCATCCACTCTAGAACTCTAAATGACTTATTTTATTTTTCATATACCCACTAATTATTATCTACAATGTTTTAGAGGAATTTCATATCACCACCCCAATGCATGTACATTGAATTAATGATAAAAACTTCTATATCTATGATGATTTTATCCTGTAACATCCCCGACCCAGGAGCCACTAAACTGGTGCACCAATCGGGGTCTCCAAATGACCTCAAGCATGTCTCCTTGTATGCTAAAGGTTTTTAAATAGTAGTGAGGGTCTAATAGGTCATGTGGGGATATGATAGCCTCTTTAATAAAGTATTCCACAATAGAATACAATTTAAATATCAAAAATAATAATAATAAATTTAATAATAAGCATAAATAACCAACTCCCAACTGGGTACAACCATTTTCAACATTAAATAATTCATGCCATGATACAGTGCCAAGTGAAAAAAGAAAAATGAAATATAAAGAGTAGAATCCCCAAAATGGTCTAGACTCCAAGTATGGAACCTCACCCATATATTTCCCATGTCCAACTCAACTCACTAGCATAGGGCCCTTACCCTTTTCCTCACCTGCAAGAATGAAATCTGCTCAGGTACCCAATGATGGCCCGAGAAGGGTGTGAGTATAACTCAGTAGGGCACCACCAATAGTGTCTAAAAAATATCCAATAAAAGTAGATATTGAATGAAATTGATAAGTAATGGAAAGTAAAGGTAAACAGTTCAATAGGCCCTTCTAGGTTATATTATTTTAAATTATACTACCATTGAATCCAGGTATACTAGTTAGGGATCCCATGGTTTAATCTACATTTTTCATGTGTTCAATTCATTAGGAATGTTCAATGTTCTCGATAATTTGAGAATAAAATAGATTCCTATATCACTAGGAATCACATTATAATAACCCCATAATCCACACCTTGAAGCCTTAGTCTGAGTGGAATGCAACTGTTTGGGGACTATAACTTTTTTCCCTTCCCTAACCTGTTCATTTAGGGGTGGATTTTGAACCTCAGTCTAACTCAACCCGTGGGTGTAAAACCTCAAGTCTATACCCCACTCTACCAAGTGATGTGCACATGTTTACGTATCATTCACCATAGTTAACCACATCACAACAATTCATAGTCAATATCATTTTCAACATCACAACAATATAAATAAATGATAATTTAATATTATGCCTCAATCCATTAACACATTCATCATTTATATCACTTAACCTATTTATCCCCATTTCCCATTTCCCATGTCTATATCACTAGGAATATTCAAGTGTAATCATAACCTTATCATATTTCCATTAATCCCATTTAACCTATTTAAAATTCAACGAAATAATCCCTTATCTTTTAACCACATTAGAAACAACTATCCACCATCCATTATAACTCATTACATAAACCAATTAACTTACTTGATAAGTCTCTACGTCATTATGAGTCAATTTCATGCCATAAATTTTCATTAGGCTGATCGAGAGGGATGAAACACCATATGGGTGGCCCTACATTGGTCAAGTCATCCTCCATGCATCCCACAGGGATCATGAGGGGTTCAATTGGATGATTTGACACCCACGATGTTAAAACGTTCAAAGGAATCTAAGAACACAATAAGGGAAACTCATGAACATAACCCTACATGCACAAATCCATGTATAAACTATGGGATATCACTTGTAGAGCACCTACCTTGAATCCATTGGAGAATGAAACCTTAATCAAGGATTTTGATCCCGATTCAACCACCCTTTGAAGCCTCAACCTAAATCTCACCCCAAAAAAAGGTTTTAAACCTCTGTATGTAGATAAGGAAGAGATGAAAACCCTAAAGAAAAATAGAATCAAATGTGGGATTAGCCATACCCAGATCTTCACTCTACAAACAACGGCACTCCAAATAGCCCTAAGATAAGGGAAAATGATCCATGGAATATTTTTAAGCTTTTGGGGCGTTGCTAAGGTTCAAGGGAGAAGAAATAAGGAAATCCCGAGTAAAACTTAAAATCCCACAATGGAATATTTGTAATTTTCTCAAAGTTACTAGGCCACACGATTTACCTGCATGCTTTTCCAAATCGTGTGAAAACTGTGCAGATTCTACTATCTGAAAACAACCCCCTTTCATAGTTACTTGGGATATCCACATCGTTTTCACTAACCGCGCAACATGCCCAAAAACCCTTTTTTTCCTCTTTCAAACCTTGAACCCCCGAAACACCCCCAATCTTTACGTGAACTTTGGAAAACATTTATTTAACCAAAATAAAGAACTTAAACTAAAAAATAAACAAATACATACCTTAAGGGAGATCCAGGATCTAACAACCTCCCCACCTTATGATGGATCATCCTCAAACCGCTCTTCCTAGGAATCATTGAGTTCCCAAGAAAAGAGATCAGGCCACTGGGACTGTATATATGATTCCTTCTCCCATGTTTTCCTCCTGAATGTTTACATGATTCCATAGAACATGAACCAAAGGCACATCCCTTTTCCAAAACACCTTCTCATTGTGATCCACATTATGAATTGGGTTCTCCTCAAAGGATGTATTAGCCTCAATATCAACATCCTCAGTTTTTATCATAAGGGGTGGATCAGGGAAATATTTTAGGATTTGTGAAACGTGGAAAACATCAAGCATCTGAATATACCATTATGGAAGAGCTAATCGGCAAGACATTGATCTGATCCTATCCACAACTTCAAATGGCCCCACATACCTAGGCGTTAACTTTCACTTCCTCCGAATATGACGGTGACCCATCCTTGGTGACACCGGAAGAAACACATTATAACCCATGATAAATTCAAGGTGTCTACGATGTTGATTCACAAATGAATTATTCCTAATATGAGCTATTTCCATGTGCTTATAAATCAAATGAACCTTCTCTGATGTCTCCTGCACAAGGATCGGTCCTAAAAACTTAGATTCTCCAATCTCTAACCAACACAATGGGGTTCTACATAGTCACCCATATAGTTATTCAAAATGATCCATTTTAATTGTATCCTAAAAACTATTATTGTAAAAAAAACTCAATAAGTGAAAAGTGCATTTCCTATGAATCACTGAAGTCTAGAACACATGCTATGAACTTGTATTCTAATACCTG